>JAGSMS010000015.1:2080000-3280000 GCA_029286595.1 Bhutanitis thaidina
TTCAATTCAATTCAATTCAATTCAATTCAATTCAATTCAATTCAATTCAATTCAATTCAATTCAATTCAATTCAATTCAATTCAATTCAATTCAATTCAATTCAATTCAATTCAATTCAATTCAATTCAATTCAATTCAATTCAATTCAATTCAATTCAATTCAATTCAATTCAATTCAATTCAATTCAATTCAATTCAATTCAATACGCTATAAAAAATAAATATATAGTTTTTTAACCTGTACGGATATAGTCTTTCGATGAGAGCTGAAGATTTAAATACTCTTTTTTTTTTAATTAGATTTGGTTACTCACCACTATAGGCAGCCTGTTTGGTGATTAGAGGGCCAGTACTATCATTCTAGAGATGCTTTAGATTATAAGTCTGTGATTTCGATCGGTGTGTTGTGTGAGTGAATGTGTACAGGGGGCGTGGTTTCGAACACATTTTTATGGGTGATCGTGTCATTTGGATAGGCGGGATATCTCGCGCGGGGGTATAATTACCCAGCGCCGTCACTAACGGGTTTGAATGATACATTGGATTTTATCGAAATATCTTAAACTTATTTTTTTTTTAATTAGATTTGGTTACTCACCACTATAGGCAGCCTGTTTGGTGATTAGAGGCCAGTACTATCATTCTAGAGATGCTTTAGATTATAAGTCTGTGATTTCGATCGGTGTGTTGTGTGAGTGAATGTGTACAGGGGCGTGGTTTCGAACACATTTTATGGGTGATCGTGTCATTTGGATAGGCGGGATATCTCGCGCGGGGTATAATTACCCAGCGCCGTCACTAACAGGTTTGAATGATACATTGGATTTTATCGAAATATCTTAAACTTATTTTTTTTTTAATTAGATTTGGTTACTCACCACTATAGGCAGCCTGTTTGGTGATTAGAGGGCCAGTACTATCATTCTAGAGATGCTTTAGATTATAAGTCTGTGATTTCGATCGGTGTGTTGTGTGAGTGAATGTGTACAGGGGGCGTGGTTTCGAACACATTTTTATGGGTGATCGTGTCATTTGGATAGGCGGGATATCTCGCGCGGGGGTATAATTACCCAGCGCCGTCACTAACGGGTTTGAATGATACATTGGATTTTATCGAAATATCTTAAACTTATTTTTTTTTAATGGCCACCCGAGAGGGCAAATTTAAATCGCGGAGTAAGTCTACCTTCGACGTATACTAAATATAAATAGCTCGGTTTTCCCAGGGCACGAAACAATTTTATATCACTTTTAGTGATGTTAGTCGTGTTTTAGTTACGTGTGCGTATACTACGCTAGCTTATGTCATAATAAGATATATGCAAGATTTGTATAATTTTTTTAGTAGGCGTACGTTTTTTAACGATTATTCTTGTGAACAAGAACCGATCGCTTAATGTATTGGCTGTGGTTTGGAGACGAATGTAAACACGCGATACGTTAGTATCGGAAGTGAATAGGGTAGTTGCGTCGGCGAAAAGCGCCGACTCGATGTTAGAGTTTTTTGGAAAATCACTCGTTGCTGAGAGTACTAAGCCATGCGGTACGCCAGAGAGCGTCCCTTCGACTATGTAATGGAAAAAATGTATGATGTTCAGAAATCTATCTGGCACCCACAGGTACAACTTGCATAACATGCATTGGACTTTATCCAATACCTTCGCAACATCCAAGAAGAATGCTCCCACACGGTATTTTCGGTTTTCGCTTAAGCGCTTAGGCTGTATGAGGCGATACATCTGCTGAACACTCATGGTTTAGATCGAAACTCTGCTCTGCTCGTTAAGAATTAAGTTGAGGGGAATTAACACTATCCTTAAGTCGGATGAATATTATTAGTTCGTAAATTTTCCCCAGAGATCTGCGGAGTCTGATAGATCTCTGAGGAATAGCCGAAAAATCAGGACTCAAGCTTCCGACTTTTCGGCTTTCCGATTTTGGGAATGCTAGTGATGGGAGCCTCCTTCCAGGCGTCTGGAAAAGAAATGGAATGGAAAAATGGTAACTTTTAAACAAAGAAGTGGGTTATGAAGATTAAATTAATTTATTGGCAATCCCATCGGTTCCTGGAGCCTTACGGGTTTCGGAGTCACGGGTTGTTCTTTTGACCTCTTCCATCGTAGTTGGCGGGTGTGAATGAGCCGTCAGCGGCGGCGCAGTTTCACGCGTTACTTTATCATCCGCCTTCAGAAGTTGGCAGGGGTCGGTTTGCTGGGATTTCCACCAAGTGCAGGTGGGGTTGACATTTATAGAAATAGATGGTATTTGAAGTAGCTAATAGCCCACTATATTAGAAATATTGTTTACTAATATTATCCATATACGAATTTGTTTGAGATTAAAATGTGATCTTAATTATAACCGTTTCATGCCACAAGAGGCAATCCTAATTGTAATTGTAATTATACCTAAAATATTAAAAATTTGGAAGCATAATTTCATGACTGTTATGTAACTTTCTTTAACACAGGCAGTTCAATTATACCCAACAAATCCAAAAATTAATTTTAAACAAAGGGTACAAATTTTGATATAAGACTGAGAATATATAATTAACAAGAGAAACTTTTGAATATCTAATTCTCATAGAGACTTGCGTTGTCAATTATTTGACAAGCTCTTTAGTGCAAACGCACTAGAAACAGGCAGTTTCCTCTTTAGTAAATTAAATATAACCAACTGTTTCAACAAAGCACTAAAACATACTGTGAGTGCAATCCAAACAATCAATATCAACTGCGTTAAAATCTGACCCATTAGTAAATGTACGTGTTATTTCGATATAAAATAACTCAGGCCACAGTTCTATCGCTTTATTCCGAAAGGTGGTTATTAAATTTACATTAACTGTGCCGACATTCGGTGCTAAACAAAATCACTACCATGTTTATTAATCATTTTTAGTAATGTATTTTCGAACTTTTATTTCCAAATCAACGCAAATTTGTCATTTTTAATAGTAAGCCATTTATCGTCTTTAAGAAAACTTAATTTACGGTTAATATAAAGACCGACTATAAGACGCTATACGCTCAACTATAACATTGTATTCTAGAACTTTCAATACTATAATTTGATAAAAAGTTTTTTTATCTCTAATATGTGCGTAATTATATTTGAATTATCTTTTGATAAAGTAATATCAATATGTAAGAGATCTTCTCTAACATATTAATATTACTTTATGATTGTGAATATTGTATATTATTTATATTTCTCTCTATTATTATAAAAATATAGTAACAATCATGCTTACATTTTAATTATGGTGTAGGCATTCGATAGCACTATTCTCATGAGGGTAACTTTCGTCAGTGATGGAACATTTGATTACGTCACTTGACCATTTAACCTATTTCAGCAGTCATACGGTCGACTGGCGTCCCCGTTGTTGATCGTTACACAATTTAGGCACTACACTATACTAGAATAATTCAATTATTTTTCGTTTAAGATTGTTTAAAATTTAAAGGGAAATTACAAAACTACACATTTAAGGCAAGATATTTTAATTACAAATTTATTATTTATTAGGTTTTGCATTAATTTTTCGGAACTACAGCACAAACAAAACCTAAATTTAAAATTATTTCTTATTACTGGCTGCATTTGTATGAATTTGAAAAGTCCTTAAAAAGCTTAAAAAATGATTTTATAGTCGAGAACTTTGAGGCTTGATTTTAACAACATTTTGAAATTCAAGTCGTTTGAAGTAAAACTTATCAAAGAACTACTCAGTACTGTACTGGAACTACAGTGTTTTTTTTTCTACGATCGTTGACGTGCTCTCTGCTTCGTAGATCGTTTGAAGTCTATTTTACTTTTACGAGCCTTCAACGATAATTAAGGGCACAAAACAAATTAAATTAAATTTATAATAAACAAGAAGTCAAAGTTATATGATGTGTTTGCATGAAGCTTAAATAGTAAACGTGCTACGTAAACGCGTAGCAAATATTAGAATTGCTACGCATTTCGTAACAACGTAGCACATCTACGCAGTTTATCTACGTGTAACATACTTAAGTGTATAATTATTATTTAATTTACATGTTTAGACAGATATCGATTTTATATAACTTGAATATAATATTGAATATTTTTCAGAATAAGGACTTAAGTGTTCAAGGAGAAGTCTTACTAAATGAATTGCTACCTACAGTAATTTAAATTTATTATCCGCAATAACACATTATTTCTTACTTATCGGTCAATCTAAACGTTCTTTGAACTTTATATAACCCTGAACTTAACCGTTTAAATTATTCTGAAGTTAGTTCAAAGAAAATGTATTTCGCCGTTTCTTTAACATGGTTATTAGATGTATTTTTGGATATCATTCGCATTTGCAGTGATATTATAAATACTTGGTATCATTTAGTGATATAATTATGATGGACTTAAATTTTTTTGAGAATTAAAAAGAAAGTATAAAAAAATCATAAAAAGAAACTTTGCCTTTTATGATTTTTTTTATATTAGTTTTCTCGCGTACGAGTTTTTTTTTTTTTATTACATTATTTTTATTATATTATATTATGATCTGAAAGAAATGCTATAGCAATTATTTAATAAAGATTGAAGTTAATATATTTTACACGAATTTATACGAATTAAATACAATGCGCCTGCGCATGCACCATACAATGTTTACCAGTTCTATTTCCTACCACCAGTTTGCCTGGCAAACTTGCATCTTGTCATCTTTGCAATTGCCAATAATCCAAATAAGATTTGTGAATCCAACATATACATTTGCAATTAATCATTATAGTGGTAGGGTGAACCAAGTTTGTATGTAAAACTTCAGGTATACCTCAGCTGGTATCAAAGTGTACCAACACCGACGCAACTCATCTTCGAACAAATTGTGAACTCTAGACTAAAGTACATATAACATTAAGAGGATCCGTTTCATAATTCACGTAGGCATTGTACACACGAGTTGGCAAACACTTTCAGCCATAATGGTATGAATTTAGATTGTCCCAGGTCGCTTCAGCAAGTTCCGTAGACCGGTTTTGATCATTTATTCCATTAAAGTTATAACGGTGTCGAGATATTGAGATAGGTCGCTTTGATTTAACTAGAACTAGATGCTTTGATCTAGTTTTTATGTTTGTTCGTTTGAATTATCGTTGCAAACTCTACCATATTAGTTTGTATAAATTATAGTGGTTTATTTTTTAGGCAGTTACCGGATCTAGCCAGATCTAGAAGGAGCCGTAGTAGTCTAGTGTCTGGATGCTCGCTTTAGTTTCAGAGAGCGGGAGTGACTTGGGTGCGATCCCTGATGCCGGCATCACTAAAAATTAAGTCCGCTATCCCATAAATAGACGATTGTCTGGAGAAATATAGACTACTGCTACAATAGATCATCCCTTTCCACGGAGTTCAATCCTTTTGTGTTGGCTATATCGTAGAAGCGTTAGTTTCTCTAACCTCTTTCCCCGGCGAAATGTGATTCTTTTTAAATAAAATATAACTTTACCTCTCATTGTAGGAATGTGTCGCGCAAGCAGTTAACATACATAAATTGCAAATAGACACTGAGATCCGCCTAAATTATTTATAGTCCATACAAATACTTATCCAGTGCGAGAACCGAACCCGCAACTCGCAGCGCCGCAGTCACGTGCTTAGTCATTACGCTACCAAGTCGGAATTGTGGAAGTTCATTCAGTTACATTGAGTCATACCGAATGAAAATAATCATGCCCGGACAGGCCGTGATTACGAATTCCTGGTCTTTTTCTAAAAAAGATGGTGCCTCCATTGTCACATTATTTTCATAAAATATTTACAATTATAGCTATAATACAAGTCACCATTAATAATAAGAATATGAAAGTATGTTACTAAATAATAGTAAACAAAAATTGTATACTGTAAATAATGATTAAACTCGAAGTCCGTTTAATTACCTTGAGCCGTGCCATGAGGAAATCCGTAATCCCTCCCTGTCCACCTCGCTGATCTGATTCTAAGAAGATTATTTTCATATTCCTTTGTTATATTATTTTCATAAAATAATTACTAAATACTGAGAATATGAACGAATGTGACTAATTAAGAATAAATTATGCAAATACTAAAATATGTAAATAACGTCATTAATTAACTAAATGGGCTCATGTCCCGATTTCATTGTGTCAAGTGTAACAGGTTCTATGGCATAAGCGGTTTGTATAACAAATATTGATCCTGTATAGTTGTTAATGTATGGTAGTGAAATAGTGCGCTCATAATGAGGGACTGCATGTGATGTGGAAATTATTTTAATATTCATAGTAAACGTGTAGGTGTTACATATTTTGTGAATGAAATTATGTAGTTCCTCGAAAATTTCAAGTAATCACTTAAGGATAAATATACAAGGTAACGGTTGGTTTAGTGAGTGGATTTGATGAGTGCTGAGTGATTGGCTTTAACCTCGTAAGGTTTGCGAGTTTAATGTCCAGACAAAAAAAAATTTGTGTGCAAGGTGTTGCCTGTAAATCCTTGTAGCCAGTATCTCCCATAAGGAGGATTTGTCATAATAGCCACGATCGGGAAACGAATTGGCGATCGGAGTACCAGACGCATCATCGGTTTGCATAATTTTTGTCTGGCAATTTTCTAGATGGCTATTCCGCTACCTGCCGATTCAAGGCGCTTCCCTTAGTCACCTCTTACGACGCCCCAGGAAGAAAGTGGTTCGCAAATAACACACGGCCAATTTTGCATGACCGACAGATAAATGTTCGGTGTTTCCATGTCTGCCATGGTCCCATTTATATCTGTAATCGCAAAAAAGATATTTTGTTATTTCTTAGATATGCAGTTTCTATGGTTTATGATTAAATCGCTTTAATTGATTGTAATCATATTGCACATGAAGTTTCCTTCACCGCCGAGTACGTGGTGAATTCAACACCTAAAATGCTCATGTTTTGTTTTTTCTTCAATTTAATGCAACAGCGCTTTACTCTGTGGCAATGCTAAACTTCAATGCTTCATTCGCAGTTCCATAATAAAAGATTTTAAATTCGAGCGTTCTGTATTTAATGGTGCATGTGCATTCTCTCTTTCGTGATATTCAGGTATTCGAGCTTAACGTAAGAGCACATGCCTGACTCGGAGAGCAATTAAGTGAGAACCGTTTTAATAGCAACGGCTCTCGTAGCTCTTGATAGTTTAGCGATTTTTTGAGTTCTACTTAAAAATATGTATAAAAATATAATAAATTATGTTCATGAAAGATGTTATTTTTTTTATGGTATAATGTCTGTTACATGTACGTATAAACCGAAAACCTTATGAATTTATAAGAATCTATTGTCCCAATAAACAAAAGATTTATTGATACTGATTAGTTGTAATGTTATGCTATGTTAAATACTTACTTAAAATAGTGTATATATTAAACTGTGTACAGTTTTGGATTTTATATTAATAGAGAATTCTTTAATTTTTTTATACATTTTCCTCTTAAACTATAATTAAGGTTCAAGATAATTATTCATCAAGAAATCTAAATACAATGTCATTTCTTGTATTTACGCGAACACTACACATTTGAAATGAAACTATAATTTACGGATTTTATAACGTTTCATTTTACTTTTTAATCCCGCCACGGGGGCACTGTGGTGTTTGATGTCATAGTCAACTCGGCTAGCTAAAAATCAAAAATATGTGTGCATTTCATTTCAATGTATGTAATTTATTACAATGTATTACGCGCAGTGTTTAAAGTGGTGTCTTAAAAAATCCTAAAATTGTAAGTGCGCATAACAAACATAAAACAAGTTCTGTTCTTTTTTCATAACTATACGAAAAGTGTTAGATCAGTGTCATAATATTATGTAATTAGTAAAAGCTATTTAATGAAAACAAATGCACAGAGACGCAGTGTTTGGGTGGTCGAAGTTTCCTAGTATGTAACCGTGCCTGGTGTTGTAGGTGTACGTGAGTAGGGGTACGAATGTGGCGGAGCGGGCCGGCGCTAAGACGCTTGCTCGCCGCTAGCGTCCCCTAGACGATGACGCGCCGCGGCAGGTGAACGTGCGCGTCCGCGGTGCATGTACGCGGCGGCGGGCGGCGCGTCGCTCGCGGGCCGTAAGGTGAGACATGCATCTCTCTTTACATCATCTTTATTCTTTAACAGCCTCTCAATCAGCCCACAGCTGGAAATCGGGTGGAATTACATATATTATATTAAAGAACTTTACTGCTGCCCGTTATTAATGGTATTTTTGATATGGCATTTTTCAAGATGGTTATTCCAACAACTGTCGAAAAGGATGGCATTTTTCAAGTATTTCTCTTAGTCGTCTTGTAGGTCACACAAGATATGAGAACATTGTCATATTACAGTACCGAAATGATTAAAATAAATAGAAAAGCATTCATCTTATTTTTCCGAACCTGATAACACGTTAGTTAAAATGAGAGAAATGATCAGACACTGTGTCAAAGATAAGAGACATTTATGATACATAAATCCATGCCCACTCATTTGCATCTTATTCGATTGGAATCAGAATCTCATCATTAAACCAAGAGATCGTCACAGATCCACATCTGTTTATAATATCTCTATTCAAAATATGACCCATTCATATCTAATGTAGTAATTCTAGATACATGACCGAAGAACATTCGGTTACTAGATTGTTATCTGCAGAAAACTGTCACACAAAGACAGACAGTCACTTATCTGAACGTTCACGGAAGCTAATTACACGTAAATGTAACATGTCAGGGACACGAATTACACTAAATCGAGCCTATCAAAACAAAGAAACTGAATGTAAATTTATTGTATATTCGTTTCAGTTAAAATTTACAGTAGAATACGCTCCATAACATGTATAACTAGGCTTCCAAAATTTTTACAATTATTTAAATAAAATGTAAAATTATGTTGATCAGTTCATGGTGGCTAAATACGCATTTTGTGGCAAAGCCCCCAAACAAGTTGGCGATTTGAGATCTTGCTTACAAAAACAATTGACTTTAATAATTTTTTGATTCGTTCATTTTAATGGAAGTTTTAAATGAATTCATAGACTTGTTGTAGTTTACGCTTTTATAACACTCAAGTAGCGTACAGCTTATCAAATAATGCTATTTATACAACAGTACTTGCATACAAAGTTTCGCATTGTGGATTTACTAAATTAAACCTCATTGAAACGGAGACCGGGCGACTAAAATTGTCTTTTTTTTCTTTTAATATTTGTTTGTTGTTTTTGATTAAATTCTATTTCTAGATTTAATTTAAGTTCATGCGAGTGGCGAAACATGTTTACAATGTACATACATAAAGCTTGGTACGACACCCGCGAGCCACTCGTTTGCGATGTCTCTCAGTTCGGGACTCGCGTCATTTTTAAAATTAACCAATCACGCAGCCTAAGCGGCTGGCGACTTTCAGTCAGTTCTCACGTGATTGGTAAATTTCGAAATTACCCGTTCGACCGTATTGACTCATTTTCTTCTTTTGGACTCGGTATAATACTTTTATTAATTATGTTTTTTATTTATTTTTATATCCCATCCATTCATCCATTGCTAGACATCGATATTTCCAAGTTGGACAATTTACTATAATCGCTATGCTTGTCTAGTTCACCAGTCGGCGAAGGAATTCGTGTTATTTTATCATTAGTTTTGTTTATAAGCATCTTTCAGAAGCCACCTGATATAATTCCTCTTAAAGTTGCTCACTATAAGGTACAAGACAATAAATACACTTAAGCTCTTATATGTTGCTTTCTATGTTTGAATTAATACGGTTAATTTAGATCTTCTAAATGACAGTTTCGCCGGCAGGCTCGCCAGCACGGCCGCCAGCCCGCGCCGCCGAGCCCGCGCGCGCGCAGCCCCGTCCACCCCGCGCCTACCGGCGTCCGCGCCTACTCCTGCCAGCACTGGGAGTCCCGCCTCCTCGCGCCCCCGCCCCCTCCGCACTCCGCCCTACACTCCGAGCCACATTCACCATGCGATATCGTCGAGGTATACTGCCTGTGATGTTGTGCCTCAGTGTCTTTACGTACTATAGTCTAAGCATGTATACTCTAGATGTACCGGCATATTTGTTGTGTGTCAAATATACGTTAGCGATTTGTAAGCTGAGTATGAGTGATATTGTAATCGTTTTATTTGATGCTATGTAGCATGCATTTAACGTAAGACAATGCAATGTAAGACGTCACCTTTTAGAAGCGTTGAGTTTGAAAGCTCGCTGCTACATTTTCGTTGTTTTTATAGCGTTTGCCATTTGAGACAACGTTAATATGTGTTACGGAGAAGTGTCGATACGCGAAGTGAGAAAAGTGGGCCGGCCATGAAACAGCGACACCTAGTGGAGAGTAGCGTCCGGTGGCAGGCGTCGAAGTATCAGAGACTGCGTCTTGACGTACGGAACGAAACTTGAGTGATAACATTGTCTATAGAGAAACTTTTAACTGACTTGTTCAAAAATAAACGCCAAATTGCGCTGGCTTCCATGATCGTTATCACACTCTAAACATATCTTACTAGATAATGAATTTCAATTAGAAATTAAGTAATCATAGTTTTCTCGCCTTTCTCGTGCCTATCTATAACCAATTATAAATCATTCAGTAAGTGAAATAAAAAAAAATCTGTGATTGAACTTAAATAAAAGTGAAATCAACGATTGTATAAACAGGAATTCTATCTACTCTCTTTACGAAATTAAAACTAAATTTTAATAATTAGTTAGTCACGCTAGTTGTAGTTGTACGGTTTCGGAACAAAACAACGCGAAATAAATAATAATAATCGAACAAATAAACATAATTTCGATACGCGAGTGATACGGTGCCTATTGTGAATAACTGCGCTGAATAGAAACAGTGTTTTTTGTTGCTCGCACGATTCTGTCTTAGCAAACGGCTAAGCTGTGTTTGTTGACCGCGTTTCCTCACGGCCACAAAACTGGCAAGCATGCAGGCAGCTCTTATGTTAAGAGCAAAATCGCGGGAGAGAAGAAAACAGCGACTTAAGAGAGGCATCAAGCATGAAATTCCGAGCAATGTTGCTACGAAGACGATCGCACCGTTTCCGAGATATCCTCCTGCTTCATGGGTATGTTGTAGTTTCAATGTTTCTAGATGTGTTGTGGCATTGCATGGTATGTTAAATGGAAATTATGTATTTTAAGTATATTTATTGTGTAATTTAGTATAACTGTTACGTGTAAGAAAATTATCCTTCACATCTTTTTGAAAACAAAATATTAATTTCGTGAAAAATAAAACAACTTATCGAGTCGTCTATGTCGATTTGCAGTCACTTTTTGAGTTTATCGTACAATGAGTTTGCGTAATGACGCTTCTATTACTTATACTCTTACGGAGTAGACTTTAAACTTCAATGTTAATATAATTATGTAAGTATATAAGAATTAAAGTAAATAGTTTAAAATGAACATGATCGTGAGGGCAGACGTGTTCGAATAATAATAATTTCGGCACAAAGTGAATTGCATATCGCGTGACACCCGTAGCAATCGTTATTTTATAACAGTACAGTATTTGTTTTTACGAAAGGTAAAACAAAACACTTAATTTATATTACTTTGTTAAATATTATTGTATAATTCTTAGTATATATAAGTCAGAAAAGTAATACATTATATCGTTTACAAATACTCTCAAAAGCTATGATATGATTAACAGCCACGATTGCGATTAAAGCAAGAGGCTTTCGGAAGAAGTCGCAAGAAGTGACTAAGGGAAACCAATCACCGGGAGTAAACGAGATATCGTTAGTTTTATCTCATGGTGAGGGGAAAAGTGGGTTGCGAAAGCTACGCTTAGTTGTACCAAAAGGAAACCCTGTTTTAAAAGTTCTGCCAACTCTTATGGATGAAAGACGTGAGTGCTTATATATATTATATTTATGTATCATATGATTATTATTCTTCGGATGATTAATATGATACGATTTATTGTTATTAGCAGAAACTACAGCGACCAAACTAACCGAATACTATTGGCAGTCGTCAATTGTATTGGATATATTATATTATAATGCCGTAAGTTCCGTGCAATGTGATACGTACCCCGCCCTTACTCATTTATGACGCCTATCTGCTGTACAAGCACTGTTCCCTGTTCCGGTTTGAAAGGTTGACTGGACCAGGCAGGCTGTGAGGTATTCCATCTCAGTCTTCAGGGGTGTTCAACGCATCTTTAACCTTCTTCAATTGAAGTTGTTCGCGCAGCTCGCTAATCTTTATATTTCTACATTCAATGTTACTTTTATGCGACAAAATTGAAGGAAAGTTTAAATACCGTTTCAGAGAAATGGGATGAAACAACATTGATACTTTAGTTTAATTTTACAGAAGTAGATTTGCGGAAGACCGTTTGGCTAATCTGAACAGGAACATGCCAGATGGATCTGTTATCTGCCTATCCTTATGGGTGACAAACATGCATACTTATATTAATCAAATTAAAAACATTTTATTTTCATTGGCTTTACTCGCACAAACCTATACCGGGGTGGCTATCAAATTATATACAGTTTAGTTATATACAGTAAACCAATGCATAGCCAAGACACCCACATTCACGTAGTACTAAGAAATTATCAGAATCAATTTAATAAAGACCTACTCATTCCCCGCCGTTCTAGGAATTCTCGCATTAACAGGATTTCTTTGCAGTAAGAAATAATAGTTTAAATCATATTTTCTTTATACATCGGGAACCCCGTCGTAACTAACGCCGATACGAATCCGATATTTATAAGATTCCGTCACAATTTTCGTACTCGTTCTTACCCAACTACAAGTCCTAGTTACGTCTATGAGATATATCAATCCAAATATCACTAGCTCACTCACTAATCACTGTATCTTAGGAGCACGTGTACTTCTAAGGCTTTCTTCTTCATCATCAGAGAATCATCATCATGACCAGCAGTGGACATAGCCTCTCAATAAGAAGACTAGCCATAATCGCCGTTTTGGCCAGTGCTATCTGTCGGGAGCCATGAGATATTTAAGTCCCTTAATTTACTCTTATGACACCCAGTGGAAGAGAAACAGCTAGAAACTAGCTAGTTTTAGCTAGGGTGGTATTAGAAAGCTGAAATATCATATCTAGGTTCATTTATAACTGAAGTAGAATAAATTTAGAAAATGTATCTTTTGAGCTGCAATAATTCTGCCAGGTTGGGCCTTAAACAACGTACTATTCTGAAAGAAATTTATGGTAAGGGTTAACTTCTACTTACATCTGCTACATTACAAAATGATTCTATCTCACATCCATCCCACAAAATTTAAACTTTGCAACTAGGTTCATGAAAACGCAACCCAAACTAAAAAGTAATTTATTAGCAGAGGCAGCTGTCCGCTAGATCCATCTCTACCATACATTATGACCAAAGGTGCTTTGTTTCGCAGTCCTATGTTTGTATAGAGTACAATACTAGAGCGCAATACATTGTAATGTTCTGTTCGTATGGAACTCGCGTGAGTGGTTTCAACATGAGACCGCTTTGCGAATCTGGCATAAAGTGAAAACATTCCGATTTTCATTGTTTTGTCGTTGTGATTCGAATAACTCGATGTGTATTATCTAAACAGTTTCACTTTGACAACCTGTTGTTGCTTGAAATAGTAAAACGTGACTCCAAATCTGCTACCATAGCATTTTCCAGTTTCTTTTTATTTGATATATCTAACAGCTGTGAGGTTATCTCCCATCCTTCCCTATCCCGTGGGAATTGTAGAAATCGATTAAGAGAAATAGTCAAAAATACGAAAATCCGATGGACCCCGACTTACCCATGACAGGCGAAAGTTGTAAGCACTCTCTGACTTATAAGCGAGAATATTTAACCGAGACTATTTTGCAGCTATTAGGTAAATATCATACGACTACCATGAGAAGGAGTTGTTTCCTGTCCAGGTGTGCGTGACGCCGATGGATATAGATGAATTAGAACTACAACCTGTGAACCTTATGCTAAGTAATTATCGGGTACAACGATGATGATAATAATGTGTTCATCAGTTAGAAACTTACCATGTTATTTTTTTTTTTTTTTTTTATGGAAAAGACGGCAAACGAGCAAGCGGTTCACCTGATGGTAAGTGATTACCGTCGCCCACATACATCTGCAACACCATAGATGCTGCAGGTGCGTTGCCGGTCTTTAAGGATATTTGGGAGATGGGAGGGAAGAGGAGGGGAATAGGGAGGGGATGTGGGCCTCCGGTTACCTCACTCACCGAACGAAACGCAGAAGGACAAGATGCCTCTACTTCACGCCGGTATTCTGCGAGGCCGTGGTATCAATCCGGTCGAGCCGGCCCATTCGAGCAGCAGCTAAAGCCGCCGCTTGGCTCTACCACGCTAAAAGATTAATTGTTAATTAGTACTCACGTATATTAATTTTTTAGAGGTAAGGGAGAATTCTCAAACATTTTTCACCGTTTTGGTCGCATCCACGCGGTGTCACTTACTGATTAACAGAGAAGGCAAGAATATGCCGAACCAGGATTCAATAGACTAGTGGTGGGGAGCAGCATCTCTAGTGCCAGAATACCGACACCGCCTCCAACCCACCTACCTAGTACGTGGCAGTATGAATCAATCCGTCATGGGTTTGCAATAATAAAAGTAAATGAAAATATTAAAATAAGCATTCAATGAATACGGGTACGTAGATTAGCGTTAAATCTTGCTGCTTTATATTTTCTCAGAAATATCGATCCTCTATAAATTTGTATTTCAAAGAGTCTGACAGTAGACTTATAGATATGATTATATGATCCAAAATCTATGTACCTATAATTTAAATATCAATAATAATAAACCCTGATTTAACGACCATATTCGTTACTGTTATGTGTAATAACGGAAAATAGCTGTAAAATATTAATTAGTAATTGGTTGACTTAATTCTGAAATGCAATAGACGTTAGCTGCTATAAGGGGCAACAATTTCAGGAATACGAAGTCGACATTTAAATTTCTTTGTACACGCAAGAAAATCATTTCAAAGTTCTTACGACCCCTGTGTAACTTTCCCGAATAATATTTCTTTTATTGATTTCTTGTATTTACGCGAACACTACACATTTGAAATTACAAAGGACAATCTTAAAGTTCTCTAAAGACCCGCGTAAAAGAACACTTAGCTGATATGAAACATCGAATCTCTAGGAAGTCTGCAGCCGTAGGATTGTTTATCATACAATAATAATAATAATGAATTGAAAATTCGGCACGGCATCCAGTCGTAAACTAGGATTCTGTGTCTTGGTAACTGGATAGTGAAAATATAGATATATATCCTACATAGATAAACAATCAATATGGTTGATCCATGAATCCATGACTCGGTTACAAACATTCATCATATAAATGTTAGCCTCTAGCAGGATTCGAACCCACAACCGATAGCTTCGAAGGTATCTAACTAGGCTATAGGCATAAATTCGTTGGTTTATCAACGGTTTGGATTAAATTTGAAATTTATAAGTGAACGCTGGTTTGTCCCATGTGTAAAGTATGAAAGGAAATGCGATACGAAATTATTGAAACGTCATCATGGTACGTCAGAAGTCAGTCATAGAATCGATCGAGCACGTCGATATCTGCATAGCGTAGAGCCTTGACACAAAGCTGACACCACACCGTGTCACACTTAACTATGCGGGTTGGCAACAATTTCGTTGTATTTTTCAATTATTTTTGTCACAAAGTATTAGGGGTTTTAAACATTTAATTAGTCAAAGTAATTACTGAAAGAAAGTAATTTATGTCGTACCAATTAATCTTTGGGGAACACAATTCAACAAAGTATTTAAATGCATTATCTACTGCTTCCCGAGAAAAAATTATTATATATAATTCGCTGACTTTCGTCTGTCTGTTCGGTTCGAAATTTGTTATCGATTTTCTTCTTCTCTTCTTTTTTCAACTTCCTAATTCTCAAGGTTTGAGACTTGAAACTTATACATAAGTAACTCAGAAGTGGACGACAAATAATGAAAACATTTGTTTTGCTAAAAGTTGTCAAAGTCAAAAAAGGTGGTAAAATCCGGTTCAAAACCTTATTATTTCTGTGTACATTCCTTAATGGAAACCCATGCTTCGTTCTGTAGATTAGTCACATTGTGGAGTATTTTTTTTGTTAGTTAGGATAGATTAAGTGGATCAAAATTGTAGGTGTACCAACGTTAAACTAAACTTCATTGTATTTTGAGACGGATCGGTTTTAAGTATCTATCGCAAATTCTCGCTATCGACCCGAGTGGCTCGATTTTCTCGTGGCTCATTTGTCAGACTAACATTTCCACTATAAAAGCAACTAAATCAAAACCAACAGCGCGTTTTGTAGATCTAGACTGTTTAAACGAAGCATTGATTTTTGATAGACTCCCTCAGTGATTGACACGCTATTTGTACTCCATTTGCCCTACGTCGGAATAGGTATTAGTAATGTAATTTTAGATTTGAAAGGTAATTTCTTTCTTTTCTTCTAAATTGATGTTTAGGTACAGCAGTGACTGTAAAAATTGTAGAACTTTATGATAATATTGAATTTAAACGTTTTAATAATAGGGTTTAAAGCACTGTAGTTGCCGTTTTAAGATGCCACAGATAATAAAAAAAAAAATTACATAAAATCTATTACATTCTAATTTTTAAAAAATTATGACTATTTATTATTTGACGTTCAAATCTTATTTCATCTAACAGTTGAGTGGAACATGTAGACTTCAAAAATAAGAGTAATTTTCGAATACGAGTTCCGATGTGGTTTTAACGCAGCATAGAAAGCTCGCAATACCAATTAAAATTATTACTGCGTTTGTAAAGGATACGACTAACGAACGCACTGTGCTATTTTGGTTTAATCGGGTGCGTAGTGGAAAAAAATAGAAGAATTAACCGCGAAGAAGACCAAACACTGAAGAAAATAACAATTCATTAAAATTTAAGGGAAAAGGTCGATCCTTGTCAAACAACCAAGGAATTATTAGCGTTATGGTTTGTTTTGTAGTTTATCCACAATATAGTATATACTCACACTAATTACGTAAATTAAAAAA
This sequence comes from Bhutanitis thaidina, assembly GCA_029286595.1. Lineage (NCBI taxonomy): Eukaryota > Metazoa > Arthropoda > Insecta > Lepidoptera > Papilionidae > Bhutanitis > Bhutanitis thaidina. Next base: position 2,097,097 of record JAGSMS010000015.1, read on the forward strand.
AAAACTAGAACTAGAAATTGAAGCAGGCATTGAAGTTTGCCTCGCTTTGATGAGAAATGATACAGAAATTAAGTGGTTTTGGACAGAATTGTGACGTGTGATAAAAATTTTTGTATGGCTGAACACGGGAATAACCATAGAAAAGTAACAATAACTGTTTGGTGGTCACTTCATGGTGTAATTTATTATTATTTTTGAGATTCGGTGCATCGATAACGATAATCGGTTCTTCATAATAGACATCTGCTGTCTATTATGAAGAACCGATTGTCGATTTGATTTGTCGATTACCTAGGTTTCAATTTTAAAAACTCTTTCTTCTTTTCTCGGAACCCCTATGTCTAAGGCACATCTGTTGAAGAACTATGTGTTAATATCGCATGTTGTTATCAACTGCATTACTTCAGAAATATACATATCAACTTACTTATTTTCCTCATTTCGTTGTTGTGAAAAGGGAGGTGGAAAGTTACAACAATATTTTCATAATCGTTCATAGATTTACATAAACATAAACAAACAAGAAGGACTCGAGAAGTGATATTTAAAAGGACTCTATTCTACATGAATCTAAAGCAAATGAAAAAAATGGAATGGATACGTTAAGTTTGTCGGGCGTAATTTTAACGACTTACGTGGATGTAGGTATGTGTGTGTATGTACAGACAGACCAATTGACGACGCCCAATTTTGGTTTCCATTAGGATTTTCTACCTTTTTATATAAATGAAATGTTTTAAAAGAAACATCGAGTGTGTTAATTATTGTTCTCTTAGTAATGGTATAAATATACCAATAAAATTATTATAAGAGATTTAAATTGAGTAAATGGCGTGCCCTTGAAAATTCGATAATAATGCACTCCCCCCAAATGCTTTCGTATTATGTGGAGTAGAATTAGTTACAAGCAAAAAATGATGAAGTGATTTATAAATAGATTATTCGCACTTCTGTCATCTGGGTGTTTTCAGAAGTACACATCAAATTGAAAGTATCTGTTTTAGTTGTCGAGAAAAGATCAAGAAAGTTTGGTATTAAATAAAGAAGAGAGAACGCTTCTTTTTAGTGATAATTTTTAAGTTTAGTCTGTCATAAAAGTGACTGCAATTGGTTATTAATAAACTGTGTAATCCAATATTTAATCGACTATCCTTATATTTATAAGATAATATAACACTGATTCCTGTTTTTATTTTTATACCTGGCTGCCCTATCCGCTAACAACCTGTTTTCACATAATAAAAATGTCTGTAATCCCCAAAGTCGATACTTTCGACACCCACGTAAGTAGAGCAGCTACTTCATATTGTTTGCTTGAATGTCGACGACGTAACATAATTCTATTATTTTTAAAGATATTTTAAGACTGTACTGCGTTAGGTTTGTACGTAGAGAGCAGTGATAGTTCATTCAGTAGCTACTTGAAATGTACGTATAAAAATCTACTATAATATATCACAATAACGTATAAACATTACTTACAGAATAGTTGTGAAGGAATAATTAAAAAATTGACATTTAGTCAAAAATAAAAAGTAATTAAATTTTATTCATTGTCAATTAATTATGTTAGATGCTAAGATAATTTAAAGAAAATTATTGGTAGGTACTTGATAATAGAACTGCAAGTAGCTTTTCAACGCAAAATTATTTCAGAAATTTCATTCATTTCTAAGAGAATTAAAATTAAGCATCGTTTCATTTTTAACTCTATGCATATTCGTTACGGTTCGTTTTGCTTCATCCATTCGTTCACATAATATAGGCTATGTTATTGTAGAGATTGCGGGGTGCGATGCGATAATGGCTTCCGTATGATAGCTCAATGGGCCCTGACAACACTTCTTTCCCTTTTAAACGCGTGACTTTGCAGTCTCATTGAGTTATAAAGTGTCTATTCAATCGGATAAAACATTCAATGTCATTTAGGCTTTTGAAATTCTTTTATAAAAAATATTTACTGTTTTGGGTGTTCATCACATCTACAATTACCACTTACCTCAAGAAGTATGTCATCGGTAGTTTCATGTTTATGTGTTTAAAACAACAAGAACCAATCAAATTTGTTGCGGCATAATAACCCTGAGGCAAAGTAATTAGCAGACATCAAAAGGACAATTTCATCATCGAGATGGCGCTATTGCGATATAATTCTGCTAAAATACCCTCCATCGCGCTTTGAAAGTTTCTTCAGAGTGAAATATACAAATTACTACTATTTATAATAGCCCTCACGCCTGTCTCCCATTGAAGTAGACAGAGATTACGGATGCAGTAATGCCAAATAGAATTTGGCATTACTGCAAAGCCAAACAGGCTTCTGCAATCTAATTTTCACCTACCCGGGAGACAGAAAGTGACTGGTGGCGATTCTTGTCGCCGTGTTTGCTCCTCGAAATTGCCATGAGATTTTCAAGGCTTTTCCTTTAGTCGCCTCTTACAACAGCCGACAGTTTGAAGAAAAGATGAAACAGATTCTGTCACCGCTACCAAACGCAAATATTATTAATAAATAATATATATTGGTAAATATATGGCGACTGGCTCACCACCTGTCACGTTGTCCCAAAATAAGTTCTGGTGAAAATTGGACTTAAAGGATTAAAATGTCTGAACCTCTGACCTCCCCAACATTGGGTAGACGCTCGTGAGAGCTAAGTATTACTAATATACTAAAAACAATGGTAATATAAGCAAAAAGGTGAAGATGGGTCATTAGTTTTTAGCGAGTGGCACGTTAAAAGTTTTTTAATTAGCTCACCTCTCGGTCCGTCTCTTTTTTTGCTCCCGATGTCATGCCGTCCTACATTCACATTACTATATTACATTATTTGTGTGTGCGTTAGTGTGCCATTTGTGAAGGTCCAATGTCATGTAGGTAATCTATCTACACCTCTACTTATAATATCATGGACTAAATAGTCGTAAGCATACATCGCGAAAATCGAAATATTACCCACGACATTGCAGACTACTACGCAGATATGCGTAATTAAAGTATTACCGTCGATATTATAACCCAATATAATCGATAATATTAAAATGCAGCAACCCCGAAACCCGTGTTTGATCGCCAATGTTGAGGGCTCGTACTAATCAGTTTTTTTTAAACTTATGTGAGATTTCATTAGCTTGAACACTAAGTCACGTTATTTTAAATAAATCCTATTTGAATGTAGCTTCAAACCTCTGAACACTCCAGTCATGGGTCGTGAAAATGTATATATGTATACCTATGTAAACGATATTATACCACGGATTCTGGTTTAATTTCGTCATATTTGTCACAAGTCGGTCAAGGAAGAGCTCCAGTAAAACAAAAGCTGTCACTTAACACAATCTCGGTTTATTTATAAAGCACAGATTGCCTGCTCTCCACACTTCTTGTTAGATAAAAACGAGGTTATATGCTAGTAAATTTTGTAAAATAAAAGAAGATTTTAAGACAGGATAATTGCTTTTTCAATGTGTAGAATCCAATTTGCGTTATTATTGTAGGGTCGTATCATGTTACCAATATTGTCAATAACTAAAGTAGAAATGTAATAACTACTTCATTCAACAAAAAAAAAATACTTTCGGTTAGGTTAAAATTTCAAAAATATGTAAAGCCTATTATCCGGCAATGGAGCATTGCAGTGGATTTCTTCCGGTTCCAAAACCTCCTCAAAAATGAGAGGCGAACATGCCACAGGTTAGATTAATAGTAACAACAGTCTCAGTATAAAGAATACAGTACTACTATTCCTACTCGGTGCTACAGCTGTGCCCAACTCTAGTTTATTTATATGCATAGGGATAGTAAAGAAGCGTGTGCGGTTAAGGTTCCTTTCTCTACGTTAAAATATAAATATTTATCTTACAAAGTAATTTAGGAAGACAAACTGACATTTCCCCTAATCTCTAAAAAAAAGTCCCTCATTAAAGTTGAGCCTTTACGTTTTCCTTTATGTCAAATAAGGCGTCAGCATCATTAGCGTTTTCTCTTTTATTCTAAAATTATACATAGGTCAAGCAACGACTAAAAAGTTTGTGTCATAAATAGGTCATATTTCGCTATTGTCTATAAAACGGACAAATTAGTGTTTGTGTTGAGTTTTTTTAGTTCAGTCACTAGCACTCAGTCGTCATTCAGTTGGCTGGTAAAGAATGGCGCAAGGCATTAAGTAGTCCAGTAAGACCTTTAGTTGATGCCCCTTCCTTGTTGTATAGACATATGTATATCGTATATAAAATTATTAAAAAAAAATCGAAACGGTGTTTCGTAAGATATGGGGAGGTAAAGTCGCATAACTTCAAGCTACGCTTTAGAATACTGGTAGCTCTATTCGGTCACGTGTGGTTCAGAAACTAGGTAACACTTGTAGCAAAAACGTACACTTAAGGGAGCACATTGTTTTCTGTCAGTCAATCTGAAAGTCTGTTCATCAATACCCTTTCTGTCACAAAAGGCGTGACTAATACTGTTTAAAATCCTAATAAATACTAGTCAAAGCGTCGGCTTACTTACTTAATTTAATTCATCAGCTTAGTTCAGTACACTATTGAACATAGGCATCGCCAAGAAAATGGCAGTAAAAAGCAATTAAGAATGTATTTCGAGACGCGGCGCCGACGAGTTGTTGTGTGCAGCTCCGGTAACCTCGCACTGGTGCTGCTGCTCCCCATCTCTGTTGAGTGAGATTTGAGGTCGGCGAATTCGAATGTATTTCCCGCCATCATTCGGTCACCAACACCTCATCTGCTTGACGCATAAGAGCAGATTGCAATTCGAAGCAGATTAGTAATGCAAGCACTGTAAGCAAGACTTCTACCACCAGCAAATCAAAGTAATCGTGTATTTAAGGCCCTGAACACATACACCCGATATATAAATCTATTTTTTTATTATACCTTTATGTAGTCGCCATATATACAACACATGTATTATGTTAATGTCTTTAAAAATCATTTACAATATTACAGCTAACTTAAACTAAATATGTGTCAATATGTCTGTACTATGTGTTGTCAGATATTGTTATTTCAGCTGAAAAAAATTTGTTTTTTTAATAATTTTAAAGTTGTCACTGTGGTCGAAATTAGCCTAGTGGGCATCATAATTGTCACTGTATTCATTGTAGCCAGTATATTTATATAATAAACATTTCATTTTAGTATAATCTATATAAATATAGTAAATGTATCTTAAAATGTAAAGGGGGATACTACCATCTTTTTCTCCAAATGTCAACGAACAAGGATCTTGCGACCGACAAAAAAATGAATAGAAAAAGGTTTATGTTCAGCAGTGGACTTAAATGGGCTAATTATGAAGAATATTAGTAAATTTTAACACGCTATAGAGCAAGAATTTTGTTTTACAATAATAAAGTCACTTAAAAAAAGATTGTGAAAAAAAGTCTGCAACCTAAACAAAATGTTTTTATCGAGGTAGGTGGGCTTTAAAAGCAATTTACCATATGAGGCCTTGTGAAACACTTTTCCATTCTCATATTAGGAACATAACACAGTGGCCTGTTTTATAACGGTAATATTACGTAAAACATTAAAATTTTATTCAAAATTTTGATAAGCAGGTTTTAAAACAAAAGATTTTTTTTTATTATAAGAATAAATATGTTCGTGAAAATGCATTTATTATTAATTTATTAGTACTCATACTCCTTTATCCTAAAACTCTCATATAGTCCAGGCAGTTTTTTCTAATATACTCCACTATTTAGTAAATAATTAGGTAAATCGTAATGTTTTACATTATTTAAAAAGCCACATCCATAGCAAACGTTACCAGTATAAGGTATAAGAACCTTTCATATTATTTTAATTATTTATTTTTTGAAATTTCGAAAAACATTGTTGTTAGAAAGCTAAAATGCTTTTTAATGAAATATAGGAAATGCAATTTTAATCTTAAATCCAGCAGCTATTTAAATATGAATTAAGACGCTAACTGGGATACAGAGAACGGTATCATTAATCCAATTTCTATGCAAATTCAGAGAATTGTGTTTAAATAGAAGCCTCGCTGCAAACGTTGATTAAAGGCTATGCCTTTCGTTTACTGCAAAAACCAACGAAATAGGTAACTGAGATGCTTTGATACTGATTCTTGAATGAATAGTTTTGACCTATTGAGTAATTTAAGCTTTATCGACATCTGTACTTATAATAATAAAACTACTATGAAGAAGAACATTGAATAAGTTTTTGAATAACCTTCTCGTATTATGTTTTGCTACGTATATTAGAAACGATACTGATTTCGAAATAGTAATTTTTATAGTTTTTGTAATTTATCTGTATCTGGGTTTTGTTTATGTCTGGTAGCACTGGCCCGATTTAACATAGTTGATTTTTACTGAACTTTTACAATAAAGGACGGTATATTTTTCCGCTTTTGACCAAAGGTGCTAAGCGAATAATGGAGTTTGCTTTGGGTCTACGTGGCTATCACGGTAGCAGTTCCTCTGAGATACGTGTTAAACTGGCAACTATTTTCTTGAATGAAACAGCGATTAAAATGATATTGTATACTCTCGTCGTCGTCACGTCTCCCACGTGATTATTTGCTATAAAAGGCATGCGGATTAACGATCACGTTGCCAGACACCTCACACCATAGACGTTGCTGGACTTCATCAATCTGGATCACTTAAGACGTAAATACTTGTAATGGTTTTTCCGCGATCTACCGAAGGCCACGATGTTTCTGGCATCTTCCTCAGTCAACTTTTAGGATACTCATGAGATTGGAATTATCTTACACTGTTAATATAACAGAACCTTATTCAAAATTTAAATGTTTACACAACAACACTTATAACTAACACGTAAAACCAATTTAAAAAACTTGTATCAAAACAAACATGTTTTCGAGGGCAGCGTTATCTCATATGCATTAGATAGGTATTACATGAGCATTCCACCTTGTTTCTCCCCCCGACCCCAGTATTGTCTAATCTTTATCTACGATCTCCGGTTTACATATATTTTTTTAATTTAAGCCAATTCAATACATAATATACTCTAATTTCAATTACGTACATAGTACATAGAGCATGGAATTATTACATACACAGGCGTATTGGTTCTAACTCCACATCAAAGCGTTTCCCCTCGTAATGTACACAATGAATCGCAGTGACCTGAAGAGTCAGAGCGGACGGGCGCGACCTGCACGTCTATTAAGTACCTATTACTAAAGAACCTTGCACAGCATCAATGGATAACCTTTTAATACTCGATTGTATTAAACGGGATTAGGATTGCAGTAGCATGAATGAGCTATTCATGTGCTCTTTCATACTATTAAAATGTAAATATGTGTTCATGTCATGTAGTACAAAGGTATTAAAGGTGCATTCTATACGTTATAATTGAATTAATATTTCACATACGAGCTAATAATAAAGGTTTTATTGTACATTTTGGTTTGATATACTTTTCAAAACTGTACACATCGGAGGTTGCACTGCTCAACTTTCAAATGAAAAAATAATCATCCAAACCGGTTTAGAAATGGGCGAGTATGTAAGTAACGTACAATAAAAAAATACAGTCGAATTGATAAGTTCTCTTTTTTATTTTTAAAACTCGCAGCCAACTTTTTCTTTTGTATCGTTAAAGAACAATCTTAAGTCATCACGATTCTAGGCTTTGTTATCTGTCTTAAGACAATGACGACAGCCTTGTTGACATAAATACAGAATTCTATAGACTCAGTAAGCTGGAGGCACGAGTGGACTCAGTCATCGAATTTGAAGGGGTTTATTCGACAAAAATCGTCCGCACTTTTATCTGAAGATTTTCATGACGGACTTAAAGAAGTAGTATTTTAAGTCTCTATTTCAATGATTCACTCATTGAAAAATATATATCTTTAAGCTTTTTTTTAAATTAGACAGCTTTCCAATTAATCTAAAAAATTTTTTTTAGGGAAAGTGACGTCTCATTCCTGTTAGTTTCGTGGCGAAACTCATTCAGGAAATCACTTCTCAAGATGGTGCGATTGACAAAATTCATCTTGCGCATACAATCCGTCATAGTAAAATATATTGGAAGTGTCTTTTTTCTAAGCCTAAAATTCCAGTCCCCAAGAACCCTTCATGCTGAGCAACTAAAGAAATCCTGTACTGCAGTTACTACTGCTTTACAATCTTCAAATCTCAGACCTATTAGATACTCCTTCTTCAATCTCGGAAATATATAGAATTCACTAAATACAAGGTCTTTATATGTAATATTTTAAAGCCAGCATCTCGAATTGCAGCCGCCGCAACATCGGACTTTTTCATCCCCAAAAGGTCATGTAAAAAGTTATGCATAATAGATGTCGAAATTTGTGCTTCTTCGGTAAAAACGTTCATGACACTAGGATCTGCTAAAACATTTTTTTTGATTCTTTTAGCTATTTACTACTGTCGTAGCGCATCTCAATCGAATTATGTTTGGTGGATGTTCATCCACGTTTAAATTCGGCACACCAAGATGCATCTATAGAATAGGGCGGAACATTTGTCCCTAACGTATCCCCTTAAACTTGATTGACTTGTTCCGTTGTGAAATTTTTCAAGCGCAGTTGCTTAATATGAGCGCGTTGTTAACTTTTTTCCATTTTCGCCAACACACTACTACAAACGGCAAACAAATGATATATATTTATTAAAAACAAAAGATAATAATTGCTTTTAGGTGAGTACTTATCTTTCAGATATTCCAGCTTTTAACAGTCCGTATCAACTTTTGTAACTACATGAGAATTTGTACCACATAATCACTTTATAACGCCCCACAGGAGAATTGGTAATGTCAATAGCATTGTAGACTTTTTTAGACTTTCGGGATGAAACCACGTTTTATTATAGTAATTTTACGCAATTATAGGAAACCTTTTCTTTTTAACATTAGTGACAAGCGAGCTAACAGTTCACCTGATACTCAGTAGTGCTACTGTAGCCCATGGACACCTGTAAACTTCAATGAAAGGTTATAAAACGCGTTGTCACCCTAAGATAGAATGCATTACAGCCTTAAATTATGCTGGCTATACTTACTCATCACGCAACAGTGATTGCACTGCGGATAAGCGAAGTTTTTTGCAGGTTTCCATGGACTGCAGCATCACTCCAATGTAAAATAATAAAACAGGCTATACGGAGCTCAATTTCTATGGACTAGTGATGAGGCACAGGATCTATAGAGCGAGGGTACCGATCCTGCGCTCACCAATCCGCCAGCCCAACATGATGAGTATGAGCAAAACCTTCATTTATACAAGCTAGCTTTTGTTTGGGCTTTCTCGGAAATGTTTATTATGCCAAGTAGTCAGTCAGCCCCAGGCTAATAAGGCAGAAGTAGATAACAAATCTCCCCATTGTTGTATGGCCATCAGATTCTCCATGTTTCATTAAGTCTTTAAGGTAAATTAATAAATGTATAAGTAACATTTAAAAATGAGTCATAGATTTTGCTCGTACACTTGTAGGTTTTAAATTAAACAATTTCATAAGTACAGTAAACTGTAAAATTCCAAGTGACATCGATGTAACCAACCAAAAAGGTACCAACCTTTTACAATCGAGCGGAAATACCTAACGTACATCCGCCTTCGTGGGGGCAAGGACAGGTTATGTCATACGATACCTGACTACTGCAAACATCTAGGTAAGTCAATAATCGGGAACTTTCTAATGAGTTTAGTAAGAGTATACTCTTGTACTGTAACAATTATAAGAGTGTCAAGTTCGTATTTATAATCCTCGTTAACGATGTTTTTGTGACGCATAATTCAAAAACCTCGGACTCAACCCACAGACTGATGGGGATGAGCATCACTATTGAGAGGGTACCGGCTCTGAGCTCACCAGCTCGCCCAGCGTGGTTAGTATGGATAAACTTGCCTGTTGATGTTTTATGATTTTCTTGGAGAGGCTGACGTTTAGCAGTGGACTAAAATAGGGTGATGTATTGCACATTCTATAAAATATAATAATATTAATACATAGATTTACATGCCCTTATTTTATACCGCTTAAATTACTCTTACTATATATATTTCTGTACATTTTATAAATTATCTTTTTTGGAAATTTAATAGAAATTTCTATTTTCAGTTTTTTTATTTATTGTATTTTTATGTAATATCGATAAAAAAAAATCTATTGTTTAGAACACATGAAGGAATAGAAGAAAACAACATAGTTTCAAATTATAGTTGTACATTATATTTTCGTTATACATCGTGTTTGTGTTCAAACCAGCCTATATTTAACTAGCATAGGAGCATGTATCTGACCGACACATGTAGATCACACAAACAATTGACGGTTTAAACGATTATCGTGACATGTCATCTATAGTCATGACAAAATTAAGGGTTAATTAAGGTATTTTTGCTTTTGTTATCAACCGCATAGGCACAGGAATTTGATACATATGACATGTTTAAACCCAGTTTTAACCTCCCTTAGTGAAAATATTTTATGCCTTTTCGCTATTGTTTACAAATTTGTTCGTTTTGGAAAACAATAACTTTTCAAAATTATCCGTCTGTGAAAAAATCAGTTCAAAAATACATATATCAAAATTCATTTGATATATGTATTTTTATCATTGCGATATAAAAAAACCAATTGTTTAAAGATTTAAGTGTCATTTTCAAAATAAAAATGTATAGGTAAAGGATTCTAATTGTTTATTACACTGTGAAATATGGTTGGACGACCGAACACAATTGAAATGTTGTTCTTTAGTGGCCTAAAAATATTTTGCAGCATGTAGCTTAACCCAATTCTTCTTCGCTGAGCTTAATTTATTATAGTTACTTTCACGACTTGAATATCAAACAAAAACCATAACGAAAATTAAACAGTTCTACCATTGACTTAAAATTAAATGCCAACTTAAATGCCCGATTCGTCGTACAGGAAAATTGTGCTTTTAGGTCGATTGTACCTTTTGTAGTTCTAATTGTGAAGTTCAGGAAAAAGCTTTTCAGCTGAAACCTAATCATCTAAAATTGAAAATATTTTTGGGCATTATTGTAATCGTCAGTTGATCTAGAAACTAAAAGTTGCATACCTGACTATTGAGCCAGGGTTTGAGTTCCCTGGACCAATATCTGTGCAACTCACAAATTATATGTAGGTTTTTAATTCTAGTACTACTGTATTCGAGTCTCGGACACAGAATATTAATACTGAAAAAGAAAATGTAGCATGTATAGAAAAAGGAACGATATAGGTATCAAATCGAGCCGCCTTGTTTTTCGTCTTCTAACGAAACCTGTAGTCAATGAGGGGTGGCACAACTCGTGGATTTATTTCTATTATCTATAAATTTAATAAAAAATTGTGTCATAATTTATCTTCAACTTCAGTCTATACGAGTTCAGTTTTGAACATAGGCGTCTCCTAAAAAGCACCATTAAAATCCAGGATACATTTTTTGGAAGGGTAGCCCGTACAAAACACGCTGTTGGCGAGCGCAGTGCCGGTACCCTCGCCACGGTGACGCTGCTCCTCGTCACTAATCTGTGGAATTTGGATTAGATACATCATAAACGAATGGAAGTTTTGCCATTAGTCATAGTCAGTCACCAGAGCCTCGTTTATTAGCTAACATGGTGCAAAACGGTTTTCCTTGTAGCCTCAGGAGTCTAGAAGTCATAATTTTTAACGAGTCTTCAGTACTGATACGCCGACATGGGAGTCAAGGCTAGAAAAACCATAAAAGTATATGAACTAATGATAGCCCAGTGGACAGGGCGCTCGCTTTAATTTTGTGTTATGTGGGTCGATCGACCTGGGATCGATGCACGGTGCTGGTGCCACTAAAATTATTTGAAACATTTTTAGGTACTGAATTTATCACATGCTGCGCGGTTAAGGAAAATATCGCGACGAAACGTGGAACTCTAGGAAATATTTGAAAAAATATTTCGAGGACATGTGAAGTCCTCAAACCCGTACCTGAGCAGCGTGGCGGAACCTTCCCGGCACCCAAAACCTCTCAAATATTGAGAAAAGACCTTTGTCCAGTTGTGGAACATTTTTAAGGTTTGCTACTTTACTTTTTTACTTTTTATGGACAAATTTTTTTTTAAAAACGTAAAAAGTAAGTACCTATACAATAATAATTATGTTTCATAAATGTTAGATGTCTTTTTGTTTAGTAACTATAATATCTAATATAGTTTAGGACGGAAGTAAAAAATTAAAGCCTAACCGTAAAATGTTTCATCTCTCTTCATTATATTCACATTAGCGTCGCTGACATCAACTTTCCTAAAGTCGAGTGCAACTTTAATACAGTCTCTGTCATACCTAGTCTATGCATATAGCTCAAGCATAGTACAGGTAATGCATGCTTGCGAGCTGCCTCTATCCGCCAACTTCCTTCCTTTGACCTGGCTTGCACTGAATGCGGGAAATTGTGAACACGAGGAACTTAACGAAGCGGAACAAATATTTATGTACGAAATGTGTGTGCTGACGTCAAATCTTTATTTTAGGGCGTTATTTTGCTCATATTTCTCTGTTACTTGTTCACGTGTTACTCATATGAAACAATTTTTTTTATTATAGATTATATCAAAGACCACAGTTGTCGGAGACTGTCACTGTTCGCAAATATTATACTTTTTACAAAAATTTAATTGTTTTTGTGTGATTATACTGTACTCACCAACTCACCTGCGAAGTATGAACAAATCTTCAATGTGTTTCGTGCTAGCTTTTGTGGGCGCTTTCATGGAGAGGTTAGACCTAAGTCCATCAGTGGACTTATACAGAATATAGACGAAATAAGTGAATTATAAAAGATAATGGAATACTTGCAGACATACATACATACACTACATATAGTACTTAGTTAACTATTTTCTACAAAAATTGTTTTCTCATTGTAGTTCTCAAAGCCGTCATATATAATATCATAAAGACGTCCATAAGGGTAGTGTCCGTAATAAGTGGCGCTATTTACGTCCATAACAATCGAAATAAGCACACAGGAGAATTGTATTTTTATATTTTTATTGATTGAGACTAAAACTATAACTGTTAGGCAGGCAGCGGTCAATATTTCTCAAACTACTCCTTTCAGATCTCACGTAAATGATGAGAGAATACATGAAAAATATTGACAATACCCGTTTCCGGTTAGCCTTAGAAGTCACAGACACTATTGATGAGAATAAAGTCAAATGACTATGAAGTAATTTTGCTAAAATCGGTATAGAAACTGGCTTAAGAACCGTGTGGTTGCGGCGTTAGAATGTGTCAACTTATCTTCCTGTGGCTGTCGTAGAAACGCCTCGAAAATCTCATGGCTATCTTGACGACTATGAGATTCGCCACTCATCATTTTATATCTCCCGGAAAAGCGATATCAGGGTTCTGGAAGTCCTACGCTGATTTATGCCAAAACGAACTCCGTATCTTCTGCCTACCGCTTTGGCAGGAGACAGGGATAAGCCGTATTGAATAGTTAACATATTAAACTTAACCAAAACCATGTAGTGATATGTGATATTTAAAAGAAACTTACACCATATGACATGTTCAAAAATATCCTATTTTACTTCAACATAGGAAGCAAGTTATTAAATTACTTATCTGAATAAATAATTATACGGAACAATTTTTTTAAGAAAGTTACGCAGATTTATGATTAAATATTTATGTAAAAATTAAATGTGCAGTTAATTGACCTCAATACTAATCTTATTTTAAATACTTTTTTTAAATATTTATTTACAATATCTTTTTTATTTAGAATGAGGGTTCTTAGCTTTATTCCGTTCAGTAAGATCGCATGCCGACAGAAACACGAGTTAACTCATTCCATTTGTCAAAAAATTGTGGAACGTTCACTTCACATGCTATGTTGAAAGTACATTGAAGAGAATTTTTCTAGTAAAATCTTTAAAGTATCTACAACTTGAACTCTTTACTGCATTTTTGTAACTGAAATATACAACCATAAATGGTGTAAATAATGTAAAAAAAATTTAAATGTAGTTTATTATAATCCGATGATTTCGAGAAAACTAAGTATATATTAAAGTGGCGATACTTAAGGAATATCTCATTGTAAATATTACTCGCTCTCTCTATTAAATGAGAAGACAATTAATTTTAAATCCTATGTTAGAGTCTGAAAAAGGCATTAGTACTTTGCTGGACCTCTATTAATTGAATTTTATCTTGGTGATTAAAGTGATGGAATATTGCTCCTACTAATGTGCTCCTAGTGATAGTGTATTAATTGAATTAAATCTTGGTGATTAAAGTGATAGTATATTATAGCCTACAAGATGCTCATATCAAAGAACACATAGCTGTCGTGAAACATAGACACTCTAGGAAGTCTAGAGTCTGTGATCATATTCTACATTCCCCCAACCATTACATCAGATTTGATAAACCACCAATCCTGGAAAGAGAACACTGATTCCTGCCAAGGATGATTCGCGAGACTATTGAAATCAAAAAACATCCTAATTTCAATGTAAAAGATGCTACCACCGGCTTGAGATCCAGTAATAAATTAAATCTAAAACCAAGCATACCACTGCACGTCTTCAAGATACTGTGAGCACTTTCTGCGTAGACCTGAGCAAAAATTAGCAATCAAAGCTGAAGGAAGCCCGAGTTAAATATGACATCGGGACGTTTAACACCTCAGTCACACCGCGGCCACGGTCTAAAAACTTAATATTTCGGGGTCGGAAACATAAAAAAAATTAAATTAGTTTAATTTCAAAGTAGTAGTAGTAGTTATAATTAAAATAATTGTAATAATCTACGTATATTACAGTATACTACAACACTACATTACCTGGAGTCGAAACTATAGAAATTCCCCACATTCTAATCTTTAATCAGTAACTGCAAACGACTGGTACCGAGTAGAGATATCCACATTGATTGTGTAGCACCTGCATGAACGAAGCATATACTAATGAATCAATATTTTTACTGGCATTAAAACGATAGTCATGTGATATAACCTTTGATTGATTACAGTTATTAGCTGATGATTCGGTTCGTAATATATGTACACAGCTAAGGCCAGTTTTACACCAAAGAAAGACTACATTTTGTAATTTTTTTTTAGTACATCTGTACCAAATTGCAATTCAGCTCTCTAGTCTAAACATGGTAGAGCCAAGCGGTAGCTTTTGCTAGGGCTCTAATGGGCCGGCTTGTTCGGGATAGTACCACGACCTAGCAAAATACCGGCGTGAAGTAGAGGCATTTTGTGCTTCCTCGTTTCGTTCGGTGAGTTAGGTAAACAGAGGCCCACTACAAATTCACAAGAGCTCACTAATCGCAATTTTTGTAGTCGTTCACGGAGTCGTCGTTGTAGATCCCTCTCTTCTTCATGCATCCCCAAATATCCTTAAAGGCCAGCAACGCACCTACAGCTCCTCTGGTGTTGCAGATATATGTGGGCGACGATAGTCACTTATCAACAGGTGAGCTGCTTGATCGTTTGCCCCTTTCTCAAATAAAAAAAATGCTTCCATGGAAGCTTTTGATTGCGCTTTGCAGGTAACACCTATGTCCCACTGTGGACTAATAAAGGATGATGATAATGATAAACAAGCTTTAAAAGTACTGCGCTGATAAATTATAAATCTACTATTCTTTAAAATTATTATAGAAAAACCCGTTAGTACATTTATTGTTAAAACATGTTTGGTACTTGATAAATTTTGTTTCCCGTTTTCAAAAAGACCAA
Source organism: Bhutanitis thaidina (assembly GCA_029286595.1). Lineage (NCBI taxonomy): Eukaryota > Metazoa > Arthropoda > Insecta > Lepidoptera > Papilionidae > Bhutanitis > Bhutanitis thaidina. The sequence goes on from JAGSMS010000015.1 coordinate 2,112,844, forward strand.
ATTTTCTCATTTAATTTCTTTTAAAAGCGTCCATCAGAAAATTATTTCCTTATCTTGTTTCTTCAGCACAGTACATTTAAGTAAATTATTATTATTAAAACGTTTCGTCAGATTCTTCAAAGCTTTGTATCTGACAATAAAAGGGCAAGTGAAAGTTATTTTAAAAGAAGTTATTTACTCGCCTTTCGCACGATGCGGTGGCGTGCGCCGCGCCCACCGTATAATGTTAATGGTTTTTTTAGTCCCATAAATCAAGCTATAATAATTGCGAAGGAGTTCAAATTATCATAATACGTTCAGTTTTTATGTCACCTTGCGAACGTAGGGTAGTTTTTGTGGCAATACCACGAGCTTTTAGATTATGACCATGCGCTTGTAGAAAACACGTTAACGTGTAAATAGTAAAATTAATAATACTTATTTTTAATTTTTTGCAGTAAATGTAAAACATATAAACATCAGTTTTAAAATAAGAACTCTTGACAATAAGACAAGTTAACCTAGGTTAAAAACCAAAGTAACCAACCGAGTAATAAATATGTTAATACCGCAACACGAGGACACGCGTTTCTGCTTTCCTGTATGCTACACATAATATGCGATACGGGAGTGGAATCGTCGTTTTCGACTATCGGCAGAATTACTTAACTTAACCTTTCTCGTGTCATAACTTTGAAACAATTGAAAGTCTATTTTTGAGTCATAAATCATTATCGTCCTACTTAATGAGTGCTTACATGTTGAATTTATATTTTTCATCAATCCGGAGTAGAACAAAGAAACAAGACGAATGTATAAGAAGAAAAATCTCACAAACGAATATACTTATTTATCCATGGTAAAAGAATCTGGAAGTTCTATTTCTGGCTACATAGCTCATTCTTGACAGATAGATAATTTTTGACAGATAGTAGTAAATCCTCACAACGCGGGAATATACTATCTCCTGCAAAGGTACCTATCGTACAGGCTCATGGTGATAATACAGCAGATAATACTACGGGATCAATTCTTTTACCGTTTCCTGTCGGTATTTACTTTAAAAATCGGTGTAATATTTTACATTCGTAGGAGCTTTTGAAAAACCGAAATTGATAAACATTTTTGATATCATGTGTTATAACTATAGAATTCGTATTTTTGTAACAAGTCAAGGATTATACTATACTAACGAATCTCTACTCCAATGCAGAGTGACGTAGTGCATGTCTTTAAAATGTTGTTTTCATTCCTTGTAAAAGCCGGTTACTACACGATATTTGCCTTACCTTCGTAAATCACACATGTAAAAATAAACTAGGTAATTAACAGTTATAACGGCATTAGCACCGTTTATTGAACTCAGGTACGTATGTATACGTACCTACTAAGGAAAGTTAGCTGAGCGCCCGTTGACCCCCCAAGGTTCAAAAACCAACCATTTACCCTGGAAAAACGTATTTACCGTCTAATATCCCTATTATGACAATACTCGTATGTAGTTTAATTGCCCTTTCTGTAACTTTACTTACCCACTTGAGATAAAATACTAAACCACGCTCTTTGGCATACAACACAACACAAGTTCGGACTTTGAAAAATATCACATAACATAAGCACTTTAAGGCGGAAGGTTCGAATAAATGACGTCGTTTGCATAATTTATGTGCCGGAGATTGAAACTGTCAAAACTGTCTCTTTTCTGTTATGATCAAGGCATTCGCTTTATAAAGCTAAAAATTCAAAAATTCCACTGCTAGGGATACCGCCCGATGTTTAATGTTTTCCATGATAATACAAAGATCAGTCTTAAAGCTCATCTATTTTATACAAACGAGTAGACAACATTTGTTCTTATTTTGATAAGTTTAAGCCCACTGCTGAACAATAGGCTTCTCTAAGAAAGTGCGAGTAAAAGCTTGCGTAAATTTCTTAGAAAGTTTTCCTATACTCACCTGGCTGGGCAAGCCAGTTGGTAAGCGTAGTGTATATACTCTCTCACTAGTGATTCCGCTCCCCATCACTAATCTCTGGTATTCGAGTTTGTGTAAATCCGAATCGATGCTTCGCCATCGCCAGCGATGGTATCGCCAGAGCCTCGTTGTTAAGCTAGCAGGATGCACTTATCAAATGACATGTTATATATTGATCATCATGATATCGAGTTTAGCAGATTAAATTGGGAATTGCACACGGTGTGATGGTACTATGAAACTACACAGCAAGTATCCGGCTCCTGAGCTACCACAAATTCAAAAAAGAGATAGTTATCAATTCGTCCGTACTTTTTTGGTACATACAAAAAATATGGATTATACGCTTACTTGTCTAAAATGTTGTTTTACATTCACATAGGCAAACGCCACGAAATTTGTGCACGTTTATTCCTGGCAATTCCTTTAGTGGGTTTTCGCGACTCCAACGTAACGAAATGAGGTGATTGGATTCGATTATTTTACACCTTACGATTAGAATGTCCTGACGTATCATTACTTTAATATTTTATGGAATACAGATCAATGTAACATAATATAACAATGATAAATTTTATAATATTGATTATACACAAACAAAATTATTGTTTTGCAATAATAAATTTTCGGAAGTAAGGAGGCATTGTTTACAGCCAGTTTGCAAGGGTTTTATTATTGCAGTCTTTGTATCCGTTTGAAATATCGCCAACGGACCAATAACGGGTGTAATTCCCGCTCAAATCCACTAGCTATTGGCCTATACGTCCTATTTTCTGTTTATCGAAATCGTGACTTGGGAGAACAAACATACTCGAAAACTGTCGCAGGAAAATGTGTGTTTGTTTTCATTTATTATAATTCTTTTCATTTATTTTAAAATTATTAAGCTTTTAGTACTCAGTTACCAATTTATACCCACGACGGACAGCAGTGTCTAACTTCAAGGTACTGAGTTCACCAATCCGTTTGCCGTTAGAGATTATGGAAAATTCTCCAAATGGGACGTAGTAGACTTTTTAAATATTCTAAAACAAAAAATTCACAAAAATTGCGTTTGACATCATTCTCCACTTCGATCTCCTTTTTTTTAATATGGTTTTCTTTATTCAAGACATGGTTACCGATAAACGAAACTCTGTATTGGTTATATAAAACCAACGGTATGATTTTTTCTAAAAATAACTTCAGACGGAATTTTCAAGCAATATTTTTGTTTTTATAGCGGATAAGGCCTCTAAATAAAATTAAAATCATAATCTTTATTCATCAACACAGGAAATTCAACAAATTTCACAATTTTCTTTTAAATCTACTACCGTTTCGTAAGTAGGTGACTCATGTTTGAATGAGATGTGATAAGATAGAATAGATGATATAAGATGTGAAATTTGTTGTACAAACGTAAGAGTATACATTGCTCCATGAATGAGTTACTGCTTCTTTTGAGTCAAGTAACTGAAATCCGATTATTAGATAAAATCGGAGAAAGAGTTACAAACAGACATGAAAAACCAATTATTTATGTGCGCAAATATTGGCTTCGTGGCTGAACACTAACCAATGAGCAGGTAAGCTAACCACTAAGCGGTCGTAAATAGTCAACTCCTGGACAATATCCTCTTTCAAGTTGCTCAGGATTTGCTGTAAAGACTTGGTATCGGGGTGGGCGAGCGCAATTCCAGATGCCCTCCATATTAGATGCCGCAGCCCGTCGTCGGTCTGTTTTTAGATTAGTTTATGATTCCCACGGTATACGACCGCTACGATTTTCTTACGGCGAAACCTATTTAGGTACATAATAGAGATTTCGGTTTTGCTGTATCTATTAATATTTTCGTTTGTAAAACAAAGAACTAATTGAAATCCTGAGCTGTAAACAGCTGCGTTGTCTGTAATAATCGTCCAATGGTTTCGAAGTAACAAAGAAAAAAGGTTCAGTTCATTTATGAAACGAGGGCGGGCAAATCACGACACCAATTGTGAGAGTTTTGACCTTTTCAACCAAAGAATGTTTTCTATACCTTACAATGTGGTATAAAAACATGCTAATAACGATTAACCTTTGTAAAAACTTCAAATGCATTTACAGTTCTTTGTTATTTGGAACATATAATTCGATACTGAAATCTCCAAATCGCATCTCATTCAATTGGCGTAAACAAACAAATTAATTGAACACTTATGTTATTCTAACCGGCTCACAAGACTTTATTCTGCCTTATACGGTAGGTATCACAACGCCACCTATTGGATACATATTTTGTGATTCTCTTTTTTGACACTAAACCAGCATATATTGTGAATATAAATAATTTTTGTCCATAAATATAGAATTCGATAATAATTTGATTACAGGTCCACCCCACCTATCGGTTCCTAGAACTGAACTATCACCTGGGAAAACAAATGTGTGAACATGACCTCAATCGGTCAAGTCGTTCAGAAATTACACGATCAGATGCACCGACGATTATAAACATAAAGATTTAACAAATGGCTCCATCTGCATTGACTTCAGAATTCACTAATAGAGCTAATCTGTGAAACTTATTTTATTGTAGAATTCATCATCATACCTCTTTCCATTGGTAACAAAAAAAGAGCATTGTAATCTTTGGGACGTTCAAAAGACGAATTTTCAAATAAGTCAGACCTAATCTCATCCTATACCTATAACGATAATTTAAAATTAAACAAACATATGGATCCAGTATAATAATCTTACTTGTAAAGCGAATGGCATTTTTATAATTAAATAAACCAATACTTAAATCTATTGTCTTATTTTCGGCAGGATAGATATTGTCCACTGCTGAAAATAGGTTCACTGTAAGGATTTGACGTGGATTATCGCCACGCTTGGCAAACGGGTTGGCAATCACGCCGTCGTCAACACAATAGTATTCGTCAACATCAATACTAGATGCAGATCGAGTAAAACTTACCTAGAGTTAGTTTGTGACAGTTAATTAATTTAGATGCTCTTAAACAACACAGACTTCGGAAGATGTAATTAATCAACATGAGTGTACAAATTCTATTAGGAATTTATTTACTTTCAAAGAGTATTATCTTTGTTACACTCGGTATTATTGTTTGAGGTTTAACTAAATATGATTAATCTTCTTTTTTTTTTTTTGGGAGCCATCTAACAGTTCAGCGATGGAAAAAGATCTTGTGTTGTCTGATAGCTCAGTTGAATACATTTTATAAGAATTTAAATCACAAAAAAAATCCCAAGAAAATGTAGGCCTACTTAACCGTTTCTTGTCCAGCGTTATGCCCAGGTTGAATCTCTCGCGGGATGGTCAAATGGTATGGAATTGAATTTGGTAGGCTTTATGTTTAATGAGAGACGTTGCTGTGCTGGGCTTTCTTGATACTTCTAACTCCTGATCACTCAAGGACGTTCGAATTATTTGCCGACTGACTGTGCGCGCGTAACGCATTGAAGCATGACGATTTGGCGGGACTTTGAATTATTAGGCCCAAAATCCTGCAAGCCTCTCCCAGTCTCTCTGCACATTTGCCGCGCTCGTATTATAGTCAACATCAAAAGTAGATGGTGATTTAACTAGGTTTCAAAACTTGCATTATGGATCCTTATCATTTTCCCATGTTTGACTTTGAAGTATTCTTTACTGTACCTTAGGTTGGTAATAAAAATTTAAAGTTTTCATCAATAAAATGCTTCTGAAACCTTGCGATGTTGACATTACCAGTGACATGTAAGCATCGTTGACGCTGCTGACCATCACCAGTCTTGATAATTAAGATCTAGCATACTTAAGAGTGAGATTTTTTTTTTTAAGAGAAAAACCTTTTTTTTCTCTAACTTAATCAATTGCCTTGTCCATTTAAATAATTTCTTTTTTTTCTTTTAAATATTGTAAACTAGTTAAATTTTTTTTTGTTCACCCTGCTAACGATGATGATGATATTGAAAAGATTAATGAAGAATATATCTGTATAGATTCTTAAACTCGATTCCTTTATAAAATGTTGCTACGCTACGCAAGCTATATTCTCACGTATATCGCACGGAGATATAAAGTAAAGTAACCTTACTTGATTCTTGTAATCGTTTTGCAGTCGCTAAGGGTCCAATCCGCTGCTTCAGGGTGTGTCGGCGAAGTTAACATGACTTCGAAATAATATATTATTTCCCAGACATGCCGCCGGGCACGAGCTAAATTTAACTTTTAAAATTGTAATTAATAATTTTAGTGGCGGTGCCGGAACCGGCGTCGTGGTAGCCTAGTCAGGACGGTCGCTTTAGTTTCATAGAGCGCGATTGACCTAGGTTCAATCCCGGTGCCGACAACATTAAAATTATTAATAGCAATTTTAAAATTTTTAATTTACCACGTGATCGGCGATGATGGAAAACATCATAAAGAAATCTGCATATCTGAGAAATACTATATCGAGGACATGTAAAGGCCGCCAACCCGCATTGGAACAGCGTGACGGATCCTTCCCGGCTACAAAACCCTCTCAGATAGAGAAAGATGTCTTTGCCCAGCTGTGGGCATTTACAGGCTACTACTTTACATCGGAATTCGAACCGACATCACTCGCGTATTATGAAAATGAGCGGGCATCTTATTCAAACGCTTGGGTCGCATGGACTACAAATAGTAGTTCCCGGTCTGGGTGTTTGTCCATGTGCAATTCATGAATGTAAACTTCCTACACGACACAGGAGAAATTCCAACGTTACCTACGTTTAAGTGTGAAGTGGAAGGTAATTTTAAAAATCATTTTTAAAGACATTACACCCCGAGATAAGCGATGGCAATTCGCTTGTTCTATAGTAATCTACTATTAAGTCTTGTTTTATACAATTATGACAGCAATAATAACGGCCTAACGAAGTTTATGTTTCCCAATACGTTTATGCTTCGCTTCGGTTATGTCGAGTAATTAGCAGTTTAGTTAGTAACTTTTAATAACGTGTTAGTATCAAACGATGATCAGTTATTAATGCAAGGTTATTTACATAATGGAAAACAAACCTTCCAGTGAATTATAATTTGAAAAGACACGTGACTTTTCAAATTTCACTGATTCTTAACAATTATCTGATGTCGATGATGTCCTCCCGACCACATCCGACCACGGCGACAACTCTCAAATACTATCGGCAGTTATGAATTGCGCAGAACAGGATATGTAATAACCTAATAAGGCATTTGTAACGCAAACACTTGTATTTATCATCCCGTATCCGTATGAAGTCCATATCGCATTGAGTGTCACAGACACGAGACGCAACACAACATAGGCAGACGCGAAAAACAATATTTTTGTGTGTTATATAAATGTTGACTGAGGACCCATGGCTCAATAGTCTGGTACGCTTACTACTATCACGCTCAATCGACAAAGAATTGTAAAATAAAGGTGTGCCAGGAGGGCTCACCGGGCAGGCATAATTTAAGCACTCTCGTTTGTTACACAAATTCGTAAAAACATTCCTACTTGTGAAGGTAGGTCTAGATATGTAAGATATTTCAGCCTCATGTACTCTGTTATGCCTGACGATAAAAGAAATCTTTCATCTAACACACGTACAGTGACTGCATAAAACTTTAACGTATGTTTTTAATTTACGTACATATAATTTATACAGGGTAGGTCTTTCTTCACATGCAACTTTTATGTTCCCACTAACGAGTCCTTTTTAAAACTTCCGTTTCTTGCATGGAGTCGAGTTCTTCAACATTTATACGAGAGTAGTTTTACCGTCAAGCGTAAACTTGCAGCAAGCTTTATGCCGAAACTTTACGCTAGTAGTCGTATATATTTTTAAAAGAGCGGAAATAATCTCTGGTGTTATTTAATATTAAAGATTGAAAGAGAATAGAAAACTAAAGAATGGAAAACAAATTAGAAAATTTCTGTAAATAAGAATATAAAATCTTTAATTGAGATTTTATTCTATTTTTGTACAAAGATTGATGTAATATATTAATATAGATAATATGTATTGATGATAATAAATTCCGGATCGATTTTGACCACAGCCATAACTGTGTAAAATAGGCAGTAGGCAACTGCGCAGGAGATATTATAGTGCCGTAAGTGTGCAAACACGGAGGCACTTACTCGTCTTAACCTTCCCATATCCATTCCGTAACGCCTACGCAATAAGATCGGAGGAAAGAATACAACCAAACCCGATAACCAATAATTTGTGTATTGCACAAATTTTGGCTTCGTCTAAGATTCGAACCCAGAACCAATAGCTTAGCAGATAGGTACACTAACCTCTAAGCCATGCAGTCGTTAAACGCATACATTACTCATAACATTATCATCGGCCTACGGTCCACTACTGAACAATACCTTCGCCCAATATGCACCATTTTTCTGTATGATACTTGATAATAAATGTTTCAAGCTGAAGTCATCAGGCAGCAACGGTCATCAGTTAGTAGAACTGGTAACTGTTAGAGAAGAAAGGTTCTCGAGATACTACCTCGTAGCAACCTCATAGAAACCCGTAGCAAACTCGTAGTATCCTCGTAGCAACCTCGTAGCAATCTCGTAGCAGGTACAGCGTACGACGACCCACACGACATGGAGTGACGACCTGCACAGTGTTGCGGGAAGTTAAGGGAAGAAGAAAAAATTCTATTTAGCTATCGGGATCAAAGAATCACACCACTGCCACCTTGTCAATTGAATCAGATACAGCGGCTCACAAGGGTAACGCAGAAATTGGGAAAGTAAGTGAAGTTGTCAACATAATTGAAATGTTTGTGTGACAGTGCGCAGCTGGGCGCGCCGCGTGGCAGGAGGCGGCGGCCATCTCCGTGGGCGGTGGTGTCGGTGGCGCGGGCGGCGCGGCTCGACGCTGCTCGGTCCTCGGCGACCACCCGGGCGCCAGGCGCGACCCTCGTTCCAAGTGGCACCGCACCAACCGGGTAATCATCAAGAGAACAAACCGCGTCCCACTGCATGGCACAGCTCACCGCGTCAAAAAAGTACGAATCTTCTTTACCGAGAACAGGAAACTCAGCCCCGATGTAGCACCCTCTGTCGTAGTGGAAACTTTAGTAACCCAAACTGCATTCTCTTCTTTAGTGAATCTGATCTGTATTGAACGGCAAGACTGAAATGTTATTTCCGAGTTAGTTACCCTCTTTATGTCGAAAACCTTTTAGCGTATTATATTTTCTGTCCTTGTAGACCCTTTTCCTTGAATCTCAAATATGGGTAGGTTTTTAATAGTGTTTTTCTTCGATGATATATAGATATCCAAATTAAACGAAACTATCCCAAATCTATAAAAAAACTACTTTCGATTTTACAATTAAAGTAATATTTTTAACACTGAATTTCTTATAAAAGGCCACGATAGCTGAGTGTTTAGGGATCTACCTCCGAAATAAGAGACCCGCGTTCGGTCCTCTGTGTTGAAGGTTTGTGCCAAAAAGTTTTTACGAAATGTGTAAAATTTTATCGTTGGGTTGGACCGTAAGGCGGTGACAGGCACATGTTATCCAAATAAGCATTGGTGAAAAATGTATTGTAACAATTAAAATAAATGTCTAGACATACTACCAACTCTATTGGGTATATGGTTCGTGTAAAAATTTAACATCATCTTAAGTGATATTGGATCAACATTTTTTCTAATTTATATTTTTAAATACTAACACTTTTATCGCGAACCTACACTATATTGTTATAAAAAATAAGAATCGAGTATTGTATAATACTTTACTATACAGCACAAAAAACCAAAGAATTTTTTTCTCAGAATAGTATTTCTTTCCAAGTAGATCACTGCACGCCTATAATGCTTCCCGCTTTACTTTTATTCTTTACACCGCTTACCTCTGTACTATTCTTTCCTTTTTTTTTAATTGCTTTTATTCCTTATGAAATAAAAAGTAATTACGATTCAAATTTCGAACAAATGTTGTGATTCAAATCTAAACGTAATTATTTTAAAATTCAGCAGGATGGATACTTAGCTGTGCCTCAAACTACTTTACTATAGTTTAAAAAAAAATAAGAAATTTTAGATTGATTTTGCGAATATTATTTTGAAGTTTATGCTTTCTAGATAATTTTAATGTAATAGTCACAGGTTGTTACTTGTTTCGTTACATCGGTTTTTCAGGTCCGGGATGCTTCGTATGGTTCTTCTTCGGAGTCGGATGGGGAGGCGGAGGGCGCGAGTGGGGAGCCATGGGGTGTCGCGAGACTATTGTACGCCGGCCTGGCTACGCTCGCCGTTGGCCTCGTCGTCTACTTTGTTGGAACCGGCGACAAGGTCATTATTCACGTCTCCATAAGTTGGCCCCGGCAATAGTCTAATGAAAAACAAGTAAACTATTAGCGTGAATTTAAAAGGTTATTATCACCTTGGTCATCTGGTATCGGCGTAAGAATCTGTGGCCGATCTCCTTTCTTTCCGTGGTTGTCGTAAGAGGCGACTAAGAAAAAAGCCTCGAAATTCAAAACATCTGCTGATAGATGGCAGGATAACCATTACGAAAAATACCAAATACAAATTAGACGCTGCTGTCCGTCATCGGTCTGCTCAAAGTGCGAAGTGTCTGGTTCTGCGATCGCCAATCCGCTTGCCGAGCTTAGCGATTATGGCAAATCTTCCTTATGGGAGATGCCTGTGTCCTACAGTGGACTATTTACAGGCTGTTAAAATAAGGATCACCGAAATGAAATAGGCAAGGAGGTACACTTGCACAATTCGTACTCTGTGGCAAGAGTTACTGTTGATCGACAGATTATATATACATATATTTTAAGAAAGTAATGAAATCCTGAAATTTTTTGTACAATTAAATACTCCTGGTGACAATTCTTTACATGCTGAAACTATATAAATTCTATTGTTATGACAGTGAAGGCTTATTAATGTCATAAAATGACTACAATACTAACGGAAGGTGGTAAAATTATCCAAGATCAGGTAAACTGACTTATCGGTTTAATTTTTCTTATAAAATAAAATACCCCAAATTTAGTACTTACATTTTAAAAGCTTAAGCTTAAGGAAGGAAAAGGGGAAGAGAGAAATTTTTCGAACGTTCGTATAGGGGAGATTTTCATCTTGTATTATAGAGGTATATTGAATGTTTTGTTAATATGTTTGTTGTTGTTAATATCTGGATCAATATCTGATATATTCTCATGAATGACATCCAGCTGAGATTCATAACCAGAACCCAGAACCCAGAAGATTATCGTAATATTATAACAAGTCTTACAAATTTAGAGACCTACTTTATTTTAATAATAGTTTCTACACAGCGAAATGAAAGCTGTAATATGCAACACTAATACCGCAATTAGTGAACGTTATCACAAACAATGCGGAAACAGGAAGCTTTCAACACGCAACCAAAAGATTTGTGGCTTTTCACATGGCTTTCAAGAATTTAAACTGTTGGAACTTTAACAAGAAACATTCATAATTCAAATATGTGAAACTTCGTGTATCTTCATTAGCGTTACAGCGCGAACACCTAATTATCAAGAAGCTAATAATTAAAAGATCAACTTTACTCCTTATATAAATAGTACTATTCAGTTCTACTGTACGACTTGTCACGTTTGTTTTTCGATTTCATTAGACTACTGATTTACCTTGTGTCCCTTCTGTCGCTCCTCAGGATGTTCAACTCAGCTTTACAAAAAATAACATGTCAACATTTTTTCACGTTTTATAGTTTCTGAAAAAATACTTTGACACTATTAAGAGAGAATTAGAATCTTTAAAAGAAACTTTTTTTTTCATAAACTTGTTTTTTTTTTTCTAAAATTTAAGGTGACAGAAAATTATAATAGCTCTATATTTTCATTACTCCACACAAGGCACTGGACCGGGCTTTTAGTTAATGTTTTTCTATCTTCTTCTTCAAAAAGTAAAATTAAATACAAAACATTAAGTATTATTGTATGAAAAAGGGTGAAAGTAAACATTAATTCTCAGAGATATTATCTTTTTTTTTTCAATAACGTCTAAAAAGTCTGAGGGTCTAAAGGTCAATTTTCAATAAAGGTTCATAATGTGGGTCTATTGCTATCTTATTCGTTTCAACCCACGAGGCATATCCTCAGGAGTATGCGGCGGCATTGTTATTCTATGCGAATGCAGCTTGGCTATCACATATAAGCCACAGCCGCCAGTAAATGCTACAGGGCAAAAGCCTCTAGTCAATATTTTGAGAGGATTTTAGAACTGGGAAGGATCCAGAACCTGATTAACCTAAAACAAAGTAAGTAATTGCCTATAGGCCTAGCGTTACTTAGCCCCGCCGCCTGAGAAAAGTGTTCGTTACTTAAATAAAAATCCCTGCAGTTATGTTTTTACCTCTTAATAAATGTAATAGCTTCTATTTATGATTGTTTGTCACACCATCATGGCCAAAAATGAATTAGATTATAACAAACAATAGCAAAGTTTATTACCTCATGGGCGAGTGTCAGTTCTACGAGTATTTTAAAAAGCTGTCTTTGATATTACAGGGTTTCAAAACTCCAGCGCTTCGCCTGGTGGGCCCGTCGCTCATAGTGGCCGGACTCGCTTGCTGTCTTCTACGTATTGCGTTTTGCATATTCGCAAGGCCTTGCTGCCGACGACGGACCAACTACAAGGAGAACAGAAGGTAAAAAGAAACAACTAATGTTAAAAGACTGTGAAGCGTTTGTCAAGAATACAATCATCATCAACCGAGTCGTTAAAATCTGAATTTAAAACCACACACAAGTTTACCGATGTAATACAAATTATTGGTTTTCGGATTGTATCGAGTCATGTCTATGCTTGCACCAGCTCCGACCCTACATGCGATGTAATGTTTGCGCGATTACCGGAAGGCAAACTATATCCCGGCGCAAAAATTTTCGGCACCATATTATATGCTGAATTTCTGGTCGATAACTAGGAGATATTGCCTGGTCGTGGCTATATTATTGTAAAGTACAATTATTTTCTTCTTTTACGTCAGCTTATCTAAAGATCATGAATAACAAACAAACAAAAGCTAGTCAAAAGTCATGTCTTTAATTGGAAGATAATTTTTTTTATTGGGCTTAGATGAAAAACGATCAAAAGATTCACTGGTGGTAAGTGGCTACTGCTCACCTGTAAACTACTTCAATCGAAGAATATTACAGATGTACGTCACCCCTGAAGCCTAAATTGGAATACCGTAATTATACTGGATTTCTATACCTTATATAACCGGAACACAACAGTTGTTAGACTGCTGTTTGGCGGTAGAAATTGGTAAGAGGCTGGTACCAGACTAGGTACTGACTGGTACCCAGACGACCAGCCTGCCGGCAAGTAATCTCTTGCATGGAAGATATACCTCCTATTAATCATCACATTAGGCAAACGGGTATTTTTTTTCACTACTTCTGCTGCTCCTCATCGCCACTCCGAAATATGTGGGTATATTTAAATAAATTTTACACCTTCCACTGGTATAAAAACTGATGTTTGGAGATAAGCTGATTATATTCCTGCCGTACTATCGAATCATTCATATAATCTGAAACATTGAGTCATAATTTCATTTCAGACTGTCGGGGGGTGGGGAGGGCGAGGAAATGCCATTGGCGGGAGGATGTGCTGGTGCGCCCCGAGCAGGTCCCGCGCAGTGTTCACCGGCGAGGCGGCTCGATGCCTCATCTTGCGACGTATCCAGCCTGTCCAGCGGCGAAGAGGACGAGCGACTGCGTCGATACCGAACAGCAACCGCGCTGCCGCAGGCAGTCATCGTTCAACAGGTATAACAGGTTTTTTTAACTTATACCCGTCAGGTTATGATATATATCGTATGGAAGAGAAAATACCCACTCACTCCTGGATAGACCCGCCGGAATACGGACGCGCCTAGCTACTCGGTATCTTAGTCCTCGTGGGCAACGGACTCCCCTGAGTCCACTACCCGGAGGCCAGGGTGCTCAGGAAAGCTTGCACTTGTAAGCACCAGCCCATACGGCGCCATAAGCCGCAGGAAGGCGGGCGTATGGGGCCGAACTGTAGTCGAACTACACTTCGGCTGGAGCATCTGGGTCGAATACACTTCGGCTGGAGCGGTTGAGGTTCCATCCACCGCCAAAGTCGCAGAGGATAAGCACAATGGCATATATAATTTAGAAAAATTTATAAAAGCTCCACCTCGGCTGTGGAAGGCCAGGACAGTGGTGCAAGGGACAAGCAACGATGCTAACAGTTCACCAACACGCATCCAAAGTGGCATATCGAGCCTGCCCTCCCTGCTAAGTTTGGCCAGCCATGTAGATTCCTCTTGGCTGACCGTGGGAGACCAAGCCATGGCTACAGAGTCCCCCGCCACGACAAAGCGGAAAAACGTAAGAGAGGGGGCTCAACCGGTACTACATAAGCCTATTTTAATCCCTTGCAGAACAAAAATTACTCCAAGAAAGCACCAGCAATTGCCCGAACATATTTCTTGAAAGGTTTGCCCATACTCACTGGGCAAGGTATAAGGTAATTATTGTGCCGTTTGAAAATGGTCAACATATGATCACGCTTTGAAAGTTTGGGGATACTAAGCCGAGCTTTATAAAATCACACTAGTACCAAAGATCGTACTAGAATCGACAGTGGATATAGATTCGTATACGGTGCGTACCCTATTTCAGTATTAAAAATTGTTATTAAAATCGACTGTCGTGCACCGGGATGCAAACACCCAGGTTACTCACGTACCAATAAATTTAACTAAATAATATTTTGATCTAATATCAGTATGATCTAATCTCGGACGTGATCGGATGTGGGGACGTTATAGAAGTCTACACTCACTAGAGTTAGGGGTTAGTACGAAATCTTCCGTAACATTAAAACTAAAATTACTTACATTTACTAACTTATTGCAACAGGCGAGCACGCATTCTCGGACACTAAAGCCCCCTGCGGCCAGCTCGGCGGGTGCGAGCTCCCCAACAGCGGTCCCCAGTACTTCGAATCCCGGCGGGCGCCGCCCACCGCCACGGAACGTGTCCTTCGCCGGCGACCCCGATGGCGAGCTCGTCCTAAGCCCCGCTCAGTTGCGCTCATAACCCACAAGCAATAAAGGTTGTCGCAATACACTTTTTTGTAGCCACGTACTCCTTGGACGAAATGACTCTGTCTTTGAGCCTCTCGCTAAGAATATCGGTCATGTGATAGCGTAAGACTCTGACCGTTTTGACGTTTAAGTGATTTCTCGTGAAGCTACGAGGTCGTCGATTATTTGCACATTTGACTAATATATTGCAAACTCCTAACGATATTCGTATCTAATTTTAAGTGTACTTTGCTAGATTTAACCTGACGGTATCAGGACGCCTATGTACGCGCAGTTTCATTTTTTGTGAACGGAACGCTTCGACTGCATAATATATACTTTTTGCTGTGATGAAAGTAAAAAGTGATGATATTACCATTTACATGTTAAATCAACCCATTCTACGATACGTAATAGGTATTAAACTCTCCAAAGTTAAAGTAAATAACAAAATCAACACAAACAGACTTCTGAATACTTTTTAAACCAGGCTCGTCTACACCTACCGTGACATACAAATAATATAGGCACTAGGTTGATAATTATCTTTTTGGTACCGCAGTATAGGTCCATGACAAGACTAAGAAATTTATGATTTACTTTTATTAAAAATAACGCTCGTATATAATTATTTTGATATATCAACGTATATATTATGCAACGGTTAGAAAATAGGTCAATTTCTTTGAAAATAGACTTATCATTCATATCTCTACGACACAAAATCACCAAGTATAACGGATGCTGCACTGAACTGAAACCCAACCATTCAGATAGCATCTGTAACATCAAGCCGTTGTTCTAATGTAATATCCAAGTAAAAAGTTTAACAGCACTTAATTTTTGTCGCCGTTATTTCTTTTAATTCATTACATAATTAATTTTTCAATCAATAAAATATTAAAAAAAAATCACGTTATCTACACAAGGATACGGCGTATGAATCATTGCGGTAAACTCATCCAAAATGCCAAGTCCAAATCTCACAGGCTAGTATTGGTGTGTAACATCACTAGTGCGAGAGTGACGTCTGACCTCACCAATTCGCTTGCCCAATATGGTAAGTATAGGTCATATAACGTCTTTAATACAATGGATGCCCGCGTTTTTTGGTGCCATCTCAAGGGTCCGGTAATGTTGTTACACAAAGATTGCCTCCATTGCCAATCAACATTGGCAATGGAGGCTAAATTTCATAATAGATACGAAAGGTATCAGAAGATTATAGACATGCCAATGGATGCAAAAACGTTGAATACATCTATTATATATTTATAGGATTATTTTAATATTAAAATTGACTAATCTCTTCAACTATCATTCTAGACCATTTATCAAATCGGTTGCCAAATTTTGCTAAGAGTCATCAATGGTTATATTCGGGTTTCAGTATTAGTTAAATTTAATTAAACCACCACCAGTGTTTTGCTTTGCACACCTCAAAGTTCTCCGCTGGTCATCTGATAGTTTTTTCTGTTATAAATCATTATAGTAATACAAGAACTTTGAAAACGTAAGTAACTTTTTTTTAGTTAGTAGAAACTTATATCATCCGAAATGCAGTGTGCCTCCGATGTGCAAAAACAAGAAACAATGTGTGTATGTAGCCGTTAAAGCCGGTAGAATAAAGTGAATATTCGAGTACATACATGATTTTCAATACAAAACGGTTCAAACAATTAAATGAAAGTATCAAGTAACCAATTAAACGACTTGATCCCCCATTTGCCCACCTTTGGGAGCAGAATATTTACTTCAATTTACTCTATTAATAAAACAAGAATCATCAAAATCGGCTCACAATCAGCGAAAATATCGCGTAACCCACATACAAAAAAAAAAGTTTATCGTTTGATTTAACGTTTATGAAGTTTTGAAGACGGTTGGAATAGAAATTAAATTTCGCAACTTTAGAAACACGATTGTACGTAATTTCGACCACAAGCGATACTAGTGTTGAATTAATGCTTGAAAATCGAATTTAACAAAATCCTGCGTTATTCAAACTCTGAAAATAAAATTTAGACACATTTTTATTAATTTATTTAGCATTGACTACCTCTTAATGAGGTTGAGCTAGCGTAGTAAACATTCGATTCCTAAAGAATTAACATTGTAATGTGCATCGCAGATTAAGCTTTTCAACGTTTTAAGTATTTCTAACATGTAAATGTAATATCGTCGCCTCTAAAATCTTATGGCAATACTTGAATAATATTTTTAAAGTAAGTGTAAAATTTGACTTAAATGTCATATGAAACATTTTTGAAATCCTGAACGTTCTTGTTCCATCCATCTCAACTCCATGTAGTAGATGACAGATACAAAGAGGTGTGGTGCATATTGCATAATGTCAGTATTTGCAAGTCGTTCATGTTGCGTACGTATTTAAAGCAAGCTTAAAGAAGTAACAAATTTCTGGAAGGTCCTATTTCTCATGTGATCCTACTGAATGGATTTGATACTGGCCATTACACGAGCGTTACATTTCATTATCTGTGAACAATTAACTAAATTTAGATTTATTACCACCACACCTCAAAGTAATCTTGTAATAAATGATAAATATAATAATAAATAAAATTGTTTTAAAACTGCCTATTACTAGATGTGAATTTATATTTAAATAACTATAAAACACATAAAAATAGATTTATAACTGACAATAATGATTGTTAACTGATGTATAAAGTGTTATGCGTACGTGCGATAATTTTACTTTAATTATGTCCAACAAATGCAAGTAGTTCAATCGTCGAGTTTAAAATATACGTATCCGATGTATAGTTTGAAAAAATATACTAACATGTATACATTTTTAAGAAGAAAACAATGTCTTTAGGTAAGTGTGTAATTAATTATTATAATAAAAATCCTTTAAATTGTCCTTGAAATACTTTTAATTTCTTGCGAAATATTTTTATTACATAAATATTTTACTTTTTTTTATAACCTTTGAAGAAACTTGGCGCCTGAACTACGAAATAACACCAATATTATGATATATATGTATAGTTAGCAGGTAAAAAAAATTGATGTATAGTGAGCGATACTGTCTAACAGTATGATGTTTTTATGTGTAAGAAACTATGATAAAATTAATGTTTAACTAAATGTGTGTTATGCGTGCATTGTATATGGCACAATATAGTAAATACAGTTTATAAATATATATTATATATATTTTAGAAATATTTGCACCTTTCGTAGTGAAATATTCAAGTGTATATCCGCAGATTTTAGCTACGATATATTTATGAGTGAATTCACTTTTAAAGATAATGTGAATTGAAACAAGTTTAAAAAATTAAATTTCTATGAGATATAACCAATAAAATTGTACATGTGGTTAAAAATTTTTGATTAGTTTTTTGTCAATTATATCTCTATCTTTGTAATCAGATTATAAAAAGTAGTTGTTTTGGATTATTTAAATCTAAGAATGGTCAATTACTTAATGTTTATTTTTATTATAAGATTTGTATTTTCGCTTTGTTTGATAAAGATTTAATAATCTATAGCGTGCTGACGAAATTTTTTATACTTATTTATGGTTTTTTGTGTAAGGTTTCTAATCCCTTATTAAAATAATACTCATTAAAATCAATTATTTAACAGTTACATCAAGTATTAGCCTTTATAAATTTTTATCTTCATTGTATTTTTCACTTTTTCATTTTGTATTTCGGACTCGTCGCATTTGGCCATTTATGAAATGAAACAAGTGACCCAAAATCAATTAATATTAATTAGGCATTCGCTGATGGATTTTATTATGTTTTGATTTCTTGCTTTAAATACTTTGCTTGACAGAAAAGAGTTGAGAAATATAAATATATAAGCAGGAATAACGGGAGTGTAACCAATCGACATATTAATCAGGTTTTCGTATATTAAAATAAAAAGCCACAAGTAAATAAGAATAATTATTGGCGAATAATAAACTTGCACTAAGAATATTAAATTATCTCTACCAATGGAAAGTGTTGCCACATGAAAACTAAATAGGAACCCGATCCGTGGTCTTCTATGTGTATCTGTGTGTACGTGTACCTGCTGCATGCAGCAGCACGGTCGCTAAGCGAGCTATGGAAAGACAGATTTTGAAATAGGATTAACGACAGTGAGACCAGGGTAAACAACAAAGCTATAAGGGGCAATAAGGTAAAGAGCCGTGTCCTTAGAAGCCAGGGCGCTCGCTGTAATTACATAGTACGCGAGGGACCTTTGTTTGAATTCCGGTGCCGATAACACAATTTTTTTTTTTTAATTTAAAGTAATGAATTGAAAAAACGTAGAAAGTAAAACCTGCATGTCTGAGAAGTAAAAAGAAATATTATTTGGGGAACATGTGAAGTCAGCCAACACGCAATTGAACATCATAGCGGAAACCCTTCCTGGGTACAGAAATCTTCTCAAATATTGTTAGGAGGCCTTTGCCCAGCAGGAGCATGACGTTTACATACTACTTTATTTTACTTTTTACGATCAATATTGACGAATAATTCGGTTACACGACTGTTATCAGCATCAGAAATATTCACATTCTAAGTATCCACATATATAGATGTTAAGGAAAATATGAGCTTCATTTAGACTAACCGGTGGCTTGTGTAACGAAGTGTTGTGTATGTTAACGAAGTAGATTCCGATAACATTGTCATCTGTTCTTACCTTTCACATTTTTTCACAGTATTTTTTAATCTATGCTTCATTCCCACATAAACCCTTATTTTTTTAGATTTATATTATTGTAAGCTTAACGAAATGTAATTTTTATACGAAATGTTGACTAGAAATCTCATTTACCATCGATACCCACTATCAAGCGCACATAACTGGTGACAGGGTTTATATTTTATATTTGTCTAAAAGCAGATGTTATTCATTTACCGTTTTACTATTTCTTAACAGAAGTACATTTTCTCCTAAAATATTTTTACAACGGAATTCTATTCTGCTTTTTAAATAAAAATAGAAATCATTTTGAAGAAGAAAAAATATTTACCTAAAATTTTAACTCCCTCGTGAGATTTTAACACATTCGAAGTTTAAAAGCGTTTTTCGAGGCACGTATAAAATTAGACACCATAGAATTTAAATACACAACTTTTTCTTAAAACTGTCTTCTTTAATTTTACATACACCTACCGAAAAATATAATTCAAAGCCTAGGAAGTCCTTCAAATCGTTTAGGTATGTATTTGTAACAAAAATAAGCTAAGCCATGTATCTCATAACATTTTACAAAAAAATTGATAAAAAATACCACGCTTGCAATATTGTACCCTCTGTTTTTACACGATAACAATTTATGAACCTATCACGGACACTTAAAAAACAAAGATAAACTGTATTCACATTCTTATCGCAAACAAACCACGTGACCGGATGTAACTTTATATGATGAAATTGTTCTATTAAATAAATACAACCGCTGTAAACTAATAACATTTGACTAGATAAATAACACTTTTTCGCCACGGATTTGACCAGGAATCTGATTAAAACTTTATTGAACTTTTGTATTAAAACGTTAAAGGTATGATTAACCAACTACATATTTATTATTTTGAATATCCTTAGAATGCTTGAAAGTAAAACTGCTTTGCAAAAAAACACATAATATGTATTTTTAATTACTTCAGTTAACCTGTAAATGTCTTACATAATGTATGTGTGCTTCCATAGCTTAAATAGGCAGTCGATGATAATTGTTTGTGTAAATCCTAGGAATTGTACTAATAAACCTAGCTGTCTACTATTTCATAAGCTATTTACGGCCTAATTTATAGCTACGTTTTGATTCTCCTCAAAATAGCAAATGATTTTTAATTTATGTTTTTATTATTTTAGAACACCTATAATTACATACAACAATAAATCTTTCGTACACTAATAATTAATATAATAATAAATTAGGTGTAGTGAATAGAAAAAAAAAATCTTTTCACGAAGCCAAATTATGCATATAGATTAAATGAAAAAGTTGAGCGACGCTACGCGGTACTACCCATATGGAAATTGATTTTCTTAACTATATTCGTAAATTCAATTAATGAATTTAGAATAATAAACTGCACTTTTTTTTACATATACAAGAGAATGTAACCACCACTTGACCGCACTTGTTTTGCGTTTACATCACAGTAAAGAATGAGCTAACAATCCACCTGATGGTAGGTAAGTGACTACTGCAGCACGTGGACCCCTGCAAACGACAAATATGCATTCTCACTGCTGTGGACTGCGATGGAATATCTCAAAACCTGTAATTGTATTGGCTTTCAAACTGCAACACAACGTAGTTGAACTGCTGATTATCGGCAGATATAGGTAATAGGATGGGACCCAGGCGGCCCCTAGGCAAAGTCCTATCACCTGATGGAATTGACACCTACTACACATATTGAATGGCTGATATACCTTAGGTTGTGTTATTTCATAAATATAATTTTTCGTACACGCAGGCCTCCTATCCCCTGTGGCATGTGCCTATAGCCTTTTTCGCTTACTCTGTATGTTCCATTAAACAGCATTACCTTTGATTTTTAATAATATTTTTTTGAATTTCTGTACGTTACTGAGACATCAGACCGTAGCTATACAATTTATCTTAATAGATACGTCGTGTTTTCTGGATACATACTTTGTACGTATGTATTTTGTACATAAACATACTTATAACTGCAATAGTAATAGGATTTGAAGATATAATAAAAAGTGGCTGTTTTCAATTTTGTATAGAAATATCTTATTAATGGCTTTCTAAGAACTGTCTCACTTATTATAAGTTGCGCCGACCAATACAAAGTTGTTCAAATAATAACTAAGTATAAGTTACAGTTAAGATATAGTTTGATCTGTAAAAAATCGTTCCTTTAGATATCGTATTTAATTATCATTTACCGTTTATATTCTGACAAGACTAACTAATCGTTATGTTTTACACATTTATCGTCACTATCAGTTAACTGAAAAGAATGAGCAAATGCAGTCTCCTGAGCCAAGGCTGTTATCCTATTTGTGAGAATTCATACTTACTTAAAGATTAATTGTTTCGCCTTGTTTCGATATCTTTAATTCTTTTTAATTTGGTAAGCTGCCAGCAAAGAACTTCAATGAATGCTATATAATAAAAATTCATAGAGATATATATTTTACTAGTAATATATATCTCTATGGAAATGAAGAATATTTTAGTCGAAAAGGTGGCCTTTCGAATAGCGCACACTATTCGATTGCGCAAACGAGAATTGAATAGAGTGACCACTGTGATTTTAATGTTGATTATGCGAAGTTTATGTAATGTGTGTTAAAAATAATGAAACATGTGTTACTGTTAATTATCGAACATTTTTAATGGTCGTTTATTTCACCTTAGAGCTCAAAAGTATCAACAGTGTAAATGTTTTTATAAGAAAATATTTTAGAGAGTATTTGTTTTGTATTATGTAAATATTTTTATCGTACACAAATCATGACATCGTTTGTATTATTTATAGGCATTGGTGCATATCATGTGTATAGAGCAGATGATTAATCAAATAAATTAGAACAGAAATATAGTTGACGACAATGTTTCATTTCGACGTTTTACCTTACCTATATATTCTCTCTACACCGGCGACGAGGCCCGCCGACGTGTTCTGTCTTCCGGTGAGGTAATAGACATGACAGAATGGTACCCAATGGAGATCGTGGTTATCTGCCTATACTACAGATAACAGCCCATACTCCAGCGTATATATTATATAATTAGCGCCCGCGACTTCGTCCGCGTGAAACTCTCATTTCGACAACTTGACTTAGTGCTGTCAAAATCAAATTCAAAGTATTTATTTGCATTGAATAGGTTGTAAGTCTTGTCTATTCAGCTAGCTAGCATGCTAAATGAAAATTAAAAAGAAAACATTTAAAACAGATTTTTAGTGTCAGTAGTAATAATTTGTACCTTGTCACGTAACGCGGGTTACGTACAGTAAAATATTAAGAAATAGATATATATATATATACATGAATTTAAATTTATTAAAAAATCCTTCAAACTATGCAATCTTTAGTCACTATCTTTAACACGTACACTGTCACCAATATCCACTAATCTGTTGGCCTAGATAACTGATGATAAGAAGGCCAATAGCGGATATATGTGTAGAGCCTGTCGGTTTCTTGTATGAAGAGCGTGGGTAGAGGCCCACGAGAATAATCAGGGGGAAGGTTTTACAGCAGTCGCTTCAAGGATTATAGGAGAGAGAGAGCTTGGTGTCAGTCAATTAAGACACGTATTTTTATAATTATATTAATTATAATTTAATAATCATTATAATAATTGCTTCAATAAAATCAAAGCACGAATCATAGTAATAAATTAAAAGAAATAAAGGCAAAATGTAAGGACTCAGCTTGTTGGTGTACTGGGACCAAAAACCCACAGACGAAGATAGATGAAGAAATTAAACAACTGAGATAAATGTAACATGTGATATATTTAATTTCAACGCTACAATATTTTTAAATTATAAACCTAAAATAGTCTATGTACATAATTTTTTGCAAACCTTAAAAAAATCACAACATAAGACGAGGGCGTCCACAAACTATTCCGTATGTAATAAATAGAATCTATACGTGTTAGTAAATAAATATGGATTCGTAAAGGGATAATAACTCTCTTTGACACTAGGTGATATTATTTCTTGCTGTATATTTGTTTTACCAAAAACAGATGAAAATATAAACTTACAATACATTATACTAATATCAATAACCTATGGCTCCTCCCAATAATATTTTTTTTTAATAATAATGGATTGCGTATGTTAACCCGATGCCTTTAAAAGGTAAGGACGGTGCACCTATAGAAAATTAATTGCGGACAGATCCGTATTTAAGGAGAGGTAATTCGAGACAAATTTAAATAAAGGTAAAACTATATTACTTGTCTTCTTTATGAACGAATCTCACTCTAGTAGATGGCGAGTGTTGCAGATGTAGGTTAATTCCAGAGGTACAACAGCTACATGGTCCTTATCTGTTTAATAATTGTATAACAGACGCGACATATTTCAATCAAGTACAGAAACTCGTATCTAAACGTATGTCAGGACTGTAGCAAGTGGAAGAAGATTGTCTCTGCCTTCCCCCTTGGGAACAAGGCGTGAATATATAAAAAAGTACAGAAACGGTATGAGAAATAAATCAAAATCAAAAATTTATGTACAAGTCAAAACAAGACAAAATAGTGTAACAAAACGATTTCCATTCAGAAAATCCTTAAATTCTGAACTTTAATACACAGTATGTGAATTTTACATGAGTTTGTTAACTTTTTTTTGTTGGTTATAGTTTGAATCTTTTACTATTTAATATGGGCGTAAGAATTTGCCCTCTTCTTTCTTTCCGAGGTTGTCTTCTCAAGAGGCCACGCAGGGAAAAACCTTAACAACCCAGCGCAAAGAGTCTCCACCGGTCGCGTTCTTTCTCCCGGAAAGACGAAAAGTGAGTTCCGGAAGCCCATTTAGCTAAGCTGAGTGGTGTCAGGTGCTTGTCTTATGTTTAATTTAGAGTCAAATATAAATACCTTTAACATTTCCATTTATTTATAGTAATATTCTGGTTTTTTCAAAATTACTGGCACTATTACCGTCTTTTTTATAAATCAGACAATATATTTTTTTCATACAAAAATAACATTTTGAATCACGTGCGCTATAATGCTGCGCGCATACAGTAATGAAATTCCAGTACAATAACTAATATTTTATATATACAATAATTCTCTGCATTTATTTATTTTTTAATTAAAATTATTATTTAATTTCATTAAGTAATAAATATTTTTCCAGACTTAAGTATAGAAAAATGTTTTAGAACTAAAATTGTAACTTTGAATCATTTAAATTCAGGTATTCAAGGATTGTTAAACAACACAATTGTACTAAATTCAGCCATTTTTTGTTTTAGTATATAATGTCGGACAAAAATAACATTTCATACATGGACCATTAATTGATAAGTACGTACGTATATTTATTTAACATTTAATTTCTTCGTCAAATGACACTAAGTAATAAGGAGAGCATCTAAAATACCTGATGAGTTTTATCTTTTCATGAAGTAAATAAGTCATTACAACAGAGTATCAGTTATAACACCTGTCATTTCTAATTTATGGCACAATGTTCAGAGCAAGTCTGATGAATTGATCAATAGTAAATAATGAAACTGTAAGGATCATGGATATTTCCTCTTTACTATTCGTCATAAATAATAATATAATCTAAAACATGATGTAATATTTGTAGGCTAAAGTCACCTTTAGAACATCAAATGTAAAAAAAGTCAACGCTACGAATCCGCTTTGGATATTTTGTTTAAAAAATTTAATTACTAACAAAACATAAATATACTCAGTCACAAATTCATTCACTCACAATTAAATTTCTTTTTCTACGTCTGTACTTTAAAATTATTAGCTTATGAAACTTTAAGACCGGCTTAATTTTAGCGCCAAATTTACTGTCAAAAATTTTACCTAACAAACTCAAGCATAACTGTAAAAATATGGACATCACAAAATTAAATAAAAGTATGAAAAAAATCACGAAAACTTATTTTCTATTTAAACTCATTCCTATTATTCTATTACAAACACCATCGTACCACTAATTGCAACATCGCACTTCCACAAAAGGCCTCCACGTTCATACATTGATAACCACTTTCGACTTCTATACACCGCAGTACCGTTTCACTAGGACTGGCTTAAGGCCACTCTAAGTTTTACGCTAAATAGCGCAATATCATAGACAATGAATCATCAGTTATTAAACACAATTCCGGAATCAGGTTGTGTTTCAGAGGCTAAAGACAAAGATATTTATAATCTCTGCTTTTCAATTTTGGAGATTCCGATATAATCTGTACTTCATTAGTAACGGGGCGGTAATTAATTGTCTATTTAAAAAAAACAGTCAGTTTTTTTCTTACAGCAGCACCTTTAGCTATACCTGAGCAAATCCATTCAATAATACTTATGGTTTCCTCGCTAGAGACTAATATCATATGGTCTCGACTATTCCTTTTCTTTTGTGTCGCGGCACTTCTCCCGATATGAAGGAAGTTTCCTCTGATGACGTAGTTTTTATCTTTTGAATTTGGGACGATGTACTCGGTTGGTTCTGAAAATTTTAACAATTAAATAATAGTTATTTTATTTGCCGTGTGGTAGCGGCGGTAAGAGAAACTGCCATCCCCTCCGTGGGCTTCGTAAGAGATGACTACGGAAAAAGCCTTGCAATTGTTATGGCAATCTCCGCAAGCCGGCGAGGAGGCTGGCCATCCATCACGGACCATCCATCTCATCTCTGGGAGAGGCAAGAAGGTTGAGGGTGACCGATATTTTTTTCTAAATTTATTGTGAGTGATAAGTGACATGTGTAATGGTTTCGAATATTAGAAGACGTAAACTTTTGAACATTCCAAAAAAATAAAAAAGCGGATACCTACGGAGTTTCTTTCTTGTTTTTTCTATCATTACGAAACGGTGATAGATTGAAAAAAAAAAAATAGAATTGTCATTTGAAAATGTCGAAGAATAAATAATTTTCATATCATTTCATTGGCTACAACGCTAACGGGCTGCGGTTTCGATTTCCAAGGGAATAAATAGGGGTTTGTGACTCTAGTGTTATAGAAAAAAAGGTACACACACCTGCGGGACGCTGACAGGCGCGGCCGCCATCGCCATGTTCCTCCGTATGTCTTCCAGGGGTATTTCCTCGGAGCGCGCGCGCGGCGATCCTTCCCGCGACCCCTGCGTGCTGCTGCTCCTCGACACACTGCTGAAAGCGAGGAAGCTGATAATGATATCAGTAAGGTTTAAAAAAAATTAAGAACAATCTCATTTTAAAAGCAACAGCCTCAATAACTAGTCAACGGTACAAAGATTGATCAAAGTTTAAACATTTATTTAATCACAGATAACAGAAAACAACAGCACACACCTTTTTATCACTCCCCAACACCATAAGATTTAATGTTACATGCATAAATATTATTTAATGATATATTAGCAATGGCCACATTCAACATGCGAATACGTGGTTATAGTGTTCAGTTTTTAAAAAACTCGTTCATTCGAGTAAATGGGTCTAATTGGGATTCAAATTATTTTTCTCATGTATGATTTGTCCTAATCGCTACACTTGGCGGTCACAGGACCGAACATTTCGTATCATAAAAGAAGCTGTCCGTCTTACTGTCACTCACGGGACAGAAGCTGGTAGAAGAATCTTGCGCAGCCACCAATCCGCTTAATTAGAATTCATTGTTATTCCAAATAACGATTATAATTCTATCCACGTCGACTATAGCACATCAAATTTAACTACAGGTAGTTAGTTACAGGATATGGAAAACATCTTCATCATTTCTATCGATCAACCAAAGGGAAAATTAAAATATCAAAGAATTTGTTACAAATATAAAAAATAAATAATGCTAAAATTTTCTGGTATATATTAAAGCTCTCGAGTGACAGAAAGAAATATAACAATAGTAATTACATAATCTACTAGCAAACTTGGATTGCAAACAATGGCAGTTCGTGACTCAATTTTTTTTAGGTACGTGATTGCTGACGCCTACGACCATCAACAACACCAGAGGAATTGGAGGCGCGTTGCCCACCTTAAAGGATGTTTGGGGACTTGGGAGTAGGAGGAGGAAGATGAAGGAGAGGAGTGGGCCTCCAGTTACCTCACCACCGAACGAAACGCAGAAGCACAGAATGCTTCACACCGTTATTCTATGAGGTCGTGTTACTAGTATTGTCGAGCCGGCGTTTCAGTGCATCAGCAAAGGCCACCGCTTGGCGTAGCAGTCAAGTCAAGTGAAAAAGATAATTTTGTATTATCTATGACATTAATATCTTTTTTATTAGTTAACCGCCAACCAACGTATATAACATTACACAACACCTCGTCAAACTAGCAATCTAGCCATCAAATTACCTCTCCCGGCTGGTGGTCCGTTCTCGGTATACAACTATGCCATCCTTCAGCACGTGTCCACTCGGCCTTCGCAAGCGTCTGTCCGTATCTTCGCCATCAGCACCTGTTTAAATTATTTTATTACATTCATTGAAAATGTACATTAATATGTTTCGTTGATGTTGATTCTGTTAGCTTTTTTATCTTCCAAGTTATAATAACTAAACCTCCTGGCACAATTGGAATTAAAATGTGAAATTAAATAAGATTAGAGTGTAATATACGCGTAAATACACGAAATCATTATGATGACCTATTCGATGCCCGAGGGAATACACCTTTTTTTTTAAATGTCAAACTCTAACCATACTAATCTCTGCCATAAGAATAGCCAATAACACAAATATAGAAAGAAAGCTAAACAGAGCTAACCTATATAACATTTTTTACGTTATCTATTAGATCAGAAGTGTTTAAAGCACTTATTTAAAAAAGTTACATTTACCTGTAAAATAAGTACGAATTTACAGTTAATGTAACTTTTTTCAAATATATCATATCAAATGTATATCAAATCAATGTAAATATCAATTTTATAAAATAAAAAATCAAGGTGCAACTGCATTATTATAGTTAAGTTAGATATTGAATTGTAAAGATACGTTTATTACTTTGCAGTTACAATAATTAATACTAAGTCTGAAAGAAAAATTTACGTATTCAACAATTTTTCCACTGTAAATTAGGACGGACGCCTTTGCATGAATCAAATTATTGTATGAAATCTATTAAGAATAGTTACTCATATATATTCAATACATATAAACAATATAAACATGACTATCCAACGAATTCTTAATAAATTTATGATTTTCGAGCCATTCGTTTTTTAAAGACTTTCTATTACTGTTAGCAATCACACTCATTAATTCAAACTATTTATTATCTATATATTAGGGAAGGTCCGTGAGAGAGCGAACAGAAGCAAGCCCTGACTGACGTGTTTGTTAAACAAACCTCGAAGGTGGCTGACAAAAGTACACAAGTTTACTTCTGTACTCTGTTGCTGCCGACCGAATGATGACGGAAAATCTACCCAATATGCCATACTCAAATTCTACAGACTAACGCTAGTGCGCCGCTGCCACTGCTCTCTCCAACCCGTTTGTCCAGCATGATGAGTACGGGCTAATCATATACAACTTCAAGTCCAATACTTTACAGGTTAATAAAGAGGTTTGAGGTGGTTATTTCGCTATCTATCGGAGACCAGATTCTACTGTCATTACCCTTAGTCGACTTTTGCGATACTTACGGGATAAAATTAGGTGGCAGATTCTCTTTCATTGAACAACAAACAAATTAGTGTCTATTTAGTGTACTCTACATCAGCACAAGTGACATACTGACTTTTGTCAGTATTTGACAGATGTCGCTGTGATGGGAATCGTACGTATATGACAAGATGCATTTTGGTCGATCGATGCTACCGGTGGTTGTCAACTGCGCAGGAGTTATATCGTGCTCGACTTTATCTTCCTTTATCAGAGTTCCGGGACGCCACACAACACACAGACCCGAAATGTAATCATTGGTTTTTTTAAACAAATATTTACTTCGGCTGGGATTCGAACGAAGGCTCAGCAGACGCTACCCATTTAGTCACGTGGTTGTAAAATTTTACCTACATACTATTTTAATACCTGACGATCGTCGCACCGCTGAGAGGCCGGGTCGTGTGAACAGGGGTCGGTGCCTGGGCGCCATTGATGGGGCGGAAATACCAGACACTTCTAACAATCTCCCGATTTGCTGCATTTTCTTCTGTCTTGCCTTTGTTCGACCCTGAAGTCACATTTACCATTTTTACATTTACAATAATTATTAAATATATCAACCGTCTTTTGCCCAGTATCTCCAAAGTGGGTCCTTAGTGTTCCTATATCATTTTGGATGAAACAAGGATCAGCCAAATTAATTCCGAAACGCCCGAATAACAAACGACCTTACATCAAAATACGGTCAATACGGTTTTTTGAATACGGTTAAAAAGAAAAAAATATATGTTATACAATACTATTTATAAAGATGTAATAAATATACAAATACTAAGTTTGTCCTGTGTTGTGTTAGACAGGGTCTATTAACATGATTACGACAAACAGGAAGATATTTGATTTGAATGAGATCTTCACCGTCTTGGTGAAATTACTATCCGAAATAAAGATACAAATTAGAAGCCATACGTTTATTGCGGAAAGATACATTTTTGGAGAAAAATGTTTCAGTTTTTGTACACACTAATATCTAGCTTTAGTTTTAAATTCAACCTATCCCAGGATGGATTTGAATCGTTGGCGTGGAAATAATTTCTCTCATGACATGTGATATACACGATCTTACAAGCAACTCTTGTTTGTTTATTAAAGTACTTCTAATGAAATTCAATATTAGTACACAATCTCACATAAGTCCTTATAATCGCTATTAGATGACATTGTATGTGGGTTAGATGCGACGTTAGGACATCAAATTCAACCTCATATTCTACATACCATTTTTAGGTCATACACCAAATATTCATTAAAATAAGTCACAGAATATTATTTAGTTTTTGTTACATCAACTTGACATGTATTTGTGTGCTAATAATTTACGAGGCTTAAGGCTTAAACCAAGGTCAAGGTCTTGATCGACAAAAGCGCCCAAGAAATTATCTTGCCGAGGTCAGTAAACTATTAATTACGAACGGCGTTTGCATTTAATTTTGATTACTAAGGTTATTAAAGTTGTGGTAATTTTAATTTTTTTTTATGTAAATTTAACTATTCTTTTTGAATTCCTAAGATTATTAGTTGTTTGATATTTCGTTAATATTAATTTCATTATTTCATAATATGCTGTCGGTTTTGTTATTGTTTATCGTATTGCTATAGTCGCACCTATAAGTATTCGTAAACTGTAAGTACTAGCAAATTTTGTTAATAAAACATATTTACCTAGATAAAAAAGTTTACTTAATATATTTAATCATATTAACCCAAATTCATTAGCACACGTAAGGTCATATATACTATAGATAATTATGTCAATAACATACAATGTAATGTATACTAAAAAAAACAAAAAGGTATAAATAGTAAATTGATTTAGAGTTCTAATATTATAGATTCGATAAATTATAATTTTACGACTTACTCCTAGTCACTATTGACAACCACGTAAAGCAAATGTTCCATCGACCGAAGTTGTAAGTTTTTGAAAACTGGAAACGTTATAAC
Source organism: Bhutanitis thaidina (assembly GCA_029286595.1). Lineage (NCBI taxonomy): Eukaryota > Metazoa > Arthropoda > Insecta > Lepidoptera > Papilionidae > Bhutanitis > Bhutanitis thaidina. The sequence goes on from JAGSMS010000015.1 coordinate 2,144,139, forward strand.
GGCCATCACAGCGTTCCGCTGTTAGTGTAGTACCAATGCCACAGATCTAAATAGCAAGTACCAAAAAATATCTAATTGTCACAGTATGATATATCTATAAATTGTTCTCTATAATCCTACCTTCGTTAGCCTCTGCTTCGCGGCCATGCTCCGTATATGATCGTCGAACTTGAACTTGGCCCGCAACAGGACGGTCCGGGGCAAGGCGCCGCTGGCTCCTACACGCGGCTTGTGAATTGTTAATTGTAAGCAACGTGGGTCGTCTTTATCACCTTGTATCTAAATAATAAAGAGTTCAATAAATAAAATGTATTTAACAAGCGAACAGCTTCGGCTTCGCACGGTCAGTTCAATCTGTAATTTATAAACTAAATGTGAATGTGTTATCCACTTATAAACGAATACACAGTAAAGCGGATAAAGATTTTTATACTATTACGTGTAGTCTTTCTCTTATTTACTTATCCTCTCTGTAACGCTACAGAGAGGGTGAACATGACGCCCGTTTTCCTGTTCAGGACAATGATAAAAATAATAATAAGTCCCCTAATTACTCTGCTATCGTAGACTATACGATGACCGAGTAATTAGATTTATATATAATATCAAAACAGTTACGGACTAAAGTACAGAGTGTGTGCAGGGAACATTTCTTTTTGTTATACGGTTTTGGAGGCAAGAAATATCCACCAGGCTGCCACAGTACTGATTGACACACGGCAGCCTAGTAGCCTGGTGTCTCGTGTCCTTTTTTTAATTTTCAGACAAGTGAGTTTCCTCACGATGTATTCCTTCACCGCCAAGGCTTATCGGGTTTAGGAACTCGGTTTTGTTGGTACTATGAAATTAATGACGCATAAAAATTATATTCACGACGTACGGATTGCCGCTTGGCATGACTCAAAATTGCCAAACGGGCTAACGCAACCCCCGGAGATTGCCGTGAGATTTACAAGGCTTTTTCCTGGTGACCAAGGCTTGAGAAACCCATGATAAGAAAAGGGTAGCAAATTCTTACGCCGCTATTACACGTATGTGCATCATACAGCATGCTTCAGTTTCCTGTGACAATATTCATCTTTCCTTTTTTTTATTTCGTTTAATGTTGTACGTGTAAACTAAACAGAAGAAAAAGAAGTACCACCTACGGAATTTCTTTCGCACATTTCTTCTCCATTAGAGAAACCAAATTAAAAACGGTTGTTAAAATATCACGTTTGACAAACAAGATTAACATTTTTATGGAGTAAAGCAATTCTTATTCCATTGCCCTTTAACGTGTCATAACAATATAACTCATGTTGCAATATGTCATGAGTTACGTTCAATTACAGTAACTTACTTCTAGATCCTGCAAGCTGCCGACCAATTTGGCAACGCCCCATCCCATTTTCTGTTTGTCCGGTTCAACTAGAATTATCTGTATGTTGTCCACTGCCAAGAACCTGTGATGCCATGTGCCATCCTTCTGTATTATGTCGCACGATATGAGATCTGAATCATCTATTGACGGATACAAAACATTTTTTATTTTTAAAAAAATAAGTTTATCTGTTCATGTTTTGTGCTAAAGTTACGTAAAAGGAAACGCGGCTTCATATCACAGATTCAGGTGTAAGTACACTCGTATACATAAATTTTGTGTGGTTTCGTCGAGAACGCATATAAATGGTCATAACACACAGTGACCACTTACGTGGACTAAATTTATTAAACAAAGCACTAGCAGAACTAGGAAAATTACAATACGTGTAAGAATCAATAAAACTGCCATGTCCATGCCATTAAAATACAGAGCGTATTTGCTGAATCTTTATTATCTACGATACATTAATTACCATAAATCAGATTGGCAAAAACCTGATGCAAATTCCAATGCAGATTTTAGTAGTTATATTTTTCCTCATGTCATTGTCATTGCTAGATAAATAAGGTTTAGGAAGTATGTTACTCACTGAGGTCCAAAACGTCTCCAACTTGTACGAACGGCCCCGGGTTGGCCAATGGCAAGTGTGTTTCTGTCTTTCCGGTGAGTTTCAGGTACAAATCGCGTATGAGGAAGAACGTTCTGATTGCACGCCGTGCCCTTTCCATCTACAAAGGAAGAAATAAAATTAAACGAATATCCTTCTGGCCGATTTCTATTAGAGCAACATTTCGACACATTAGTTACCTACCACAATTACTACGGGTAGTGGAATATATTTTTGACGATGTCGTAAAATATAGTAAACACAGGCGCTTTTCACCTTTTCTAATCGCATAGCAATACGATCAGTTACTAATTACATTTCCTATTCTTATAGTTAATGTACGTAGCACCATTAGGGGTAGCCAGAGATTATGATGTATTTCCATAACTCAGCCTAGTCAAACGGGCTTCTGCAACCCTACTCTTTTCGACTCTTAGGGAGATGGAACGTGTGGGGTAGTTTTTTAAGAGATCTCAAAGGCTTTTCCCTTTGTCGCCTCTAACGGCAGCCACGGGAAAAAAGGCTTAAATGAGATACGAAAAATTTAAAGCATTGAATAGTTATTACTGAAGTAGCTTACAGTACTGACCTCACCGCTGGGCAACCGTTTCGCGAACGCAATGCCCGACATGGGAGTGCGCGTTGGCGGCAACAATATCGCCGCGTCCATGCACAGCCACTCCACGTTCAATGGACGCTTGCTCATTTCGCAGTACCTGAAACGGATGTACAATAATCCCATTACGTTAGCGTGATAAAAAAAAATCCTACCAAGTGCTCCGCGGCGCAGGGAAACATCGTAATGAAATCTACATGTCTGAGAAATAACAGAAAAATATTTCGAAGACATGTCAAATCTATCAACCGGCATTGCACAAGTGTGAATAACTCTTTTCGGCTCCAAAGGCCCTTCGAAAATGTGGGATTGCCTTTGCCCTGCAGTGGGATGTAGAGCCTATAGAAATATAAATTCTCCGGACTCGATGTTTATGTTACGTCTGACCCATTCTGAAATATTACCGCTAAAGAGTTGCTTCAGGTACGGTACCGTACCGTAAATACGAGTAAGTGTGATACGATGATATATTCGCCGTGGTCAAAATAACTAATTTGATTACAGTGCAAATACATTAAGTTACTTTGTTGATGAAATAAAATGTTATGTTAAGTTTGTTCAATTGGATGTGACTACCCCAATGGGAATCATGCAGTAATCGCCACGTATTGCAAGCGATTGGCGATGGCGATCACACCACACACCACGGTATCGATAATTTAAATTTGTCGTATTTGAGATGGTTCTACCGACAACTGTCGTAAGACAATATATATTCCTGGTAATTTACTTTACTTAATTTTTACGTATCCAATTTAATGAGATTAACATATTTTCTTGCATCACCACCGCACGACGAAAGCAAAGTTAAGCGCTCAAGTTTCATGATCCATATATAAATTGAACTAACTCGTCCTCAAACATATCGAGGAAGATGTCGTCGCACTTGTAGAAGTTGCGTGCCAACGCGACGGCGCGAGCCCGCAGCGAGTCCGCTGCGGCCACGTTGCGTGCGCCAGCCACGCCGCTCGCGCCCTGCATGGCCACGCGCACCAGCCGCACGCTCAGCTCGCACGTCACCAAACGCACCTTAGACGCTACAAAATTTGATCATTAGTTCGCTAATTATTCTTAGTCAAAGACAATTGGAATGGCTAAGGTAACAATGTTGAATAAAATTGACCTCTGCGCTGTGGCATTTACAAGGAGTGGTGGCTAGTGGTGGCTGTTTGTTGAAGGTCTACCTTCGTTATCGACAGTTCAAAAGTGGTCCAGTGAATTTAAAGGGGATAGAGACAGCACGGGCGGCAAGAAAGCTGTTGAAAAACTTGTTTTGGATGGCCCGAATGAAGATTGAAGGATGACTAACCTATCCATTATTTTTAACTTTTTACTGACCGACTACACAAAAAAAGGTGAAAACATAAACTCAGCATCCTCGTTGCGTAGTTAACGGGAAGCAATTAAAGCATAAGAGAGGGTAAATCTTAATTTTCCCGGTGAGTTGCTTATTAACGACAGAGCACCAGCTCGCACACGCATGTTTCCAAGGCTGCTGTGCGAGATTTTGGTATCGAAGAAATTAACCACACACCTAGACTTAGCACCAAGTCATTACTACGTGTTTCTAAATTTAAAAAAAAAACAAGTTTCGTCGTGACTAATTTTCCTATGATGAACAGCTCAAGGCGACAATAAATGCAAATTTATCAGACAAGGTGGAATGCTATTATATTATATTTATATTATAATGTTACTCAAGAAAGATTGAGACACGGATTCGGACCGTGGCTTGAATTTTACATATTATCGTTAACCTCTTAATTATTTGAGTGATTGACGTAACTGTCCAAACTTTTCTGCATTCTGCTCGTTACGAGCACACAATCCTGATGATAAAGTCGTTATGGTGGCCCATAGACATTTACATCCATTTTCAAAGGAGATTTTAGGTTTCCGCGTCGTAGCCCGCGGACTAGGATGGAATGTTTCCTAGTATTTGAGTTTCCAGTTCCAATCACTCATCATACGTAACAGCAGCGGTATGTTAGTTTACTAAGGTTACTAAGGTATTTCGTGACGGCATGGACCTTTCCTCAGTCGAAGACCCTTTTACATGTACTGATACGATCAGCGTTAAGAATTAGATTATTTTATAGTATACAATACATTTTAATATCTACTATAATAACGATCATAATAAAGCAAGCGCTCAACATCTTACCGCAAGACTCAAATCCAAAAGTCATCAAACAACGATTAATAAATTTTAAATTTGCTATAATAATACTAAACATTCTGTTTTGTAAGTAGGCGAACATATTTTATATTCTGTTTTATAAGTAGGCTCATATTGCATGATTAAATGTATGGCATTTGATTGACATCACTGAAAGCTTGCCTTGTTAAATAAAATCAATTCTTAAATGTATTTGATTATCTTGATTGTTTAACTAGAAATTAGTTGTTAGGTAGTATATGGTTTTCCGATAAATCTAACTTAATTTAAATACAATGCTGATTGCCCTCTAACAATGTTTACATGAAGTTCTTGTATTTGATATTTAAATGATACTATGATAAATACTGAACTCCTAGTGAAATCCCCCAACAATGAGTAACGTTTAAGCAATAGTTATAGAATATCTTACCAGGTTTACAGCTAAGATTAGCAATAGCCATCAACTTAATTATAAGAAGTGCATTAAAACTTTGCATTGGTTGTTTTGTTGAATGTGCTGGAGTTCCCTCTTTCTGTCCACTCCCATCACTTGATGCTTCGTCTTGATTGTTAGCATTAGAACTACAATTATTTGTATTTGCAATGCTGGTGTTTTCCATTTCCGGACAAAGTAGCGTGTCTAAGAGTTCCGTGTTTACTCCTAGAAAGTAAAATAACTTTATGAATTCTTAGTTGAAAACCAAATACATACATGTATATTGTAACGAAAGATGAAACTCTTACCCACTAATACCAAAGGTAAGCAAAGAAAAAAAAGAGAAGGAAATAATTAGTTTAATGTATCACCCCACAACATCGATATAAACCGAATTAGATGAAATAATTGTGCTAAATGACACATACTTTAAAACATTGATAATAAACTCACCTTTATTGTTTATTAAAGCAAATAATAAACACAGAGCGAATAAAGCTTTGTAGTCGTTTTCATTGCAATCTAGTGAATCTAGAATAGTCTTTAAAAATGGTCTCTTAACTATTTCTCTTGCCTCCTTTTCTAATATATTCTCTATATTCATAGTCTTCTCAGCTGACGTGGTCGGCATAACACGTAATAACTTTTGTTTCTCTTCATCAGTTATATTATTTAGCTCCGATAAGGTTTTTGAGGAGCTTGTATCGATACCGGAATCAGGTAAAGGTGAATCGGGCATATTCTGAATTGTAGCTGTCACGACAGATGAATTAACTGAATGTATCTGCGTCACTAGATCTTCTGTAGAATCATGACCTATGCTCGATGACTCGCTTATATGAGAAGTAGATGGTAGTGATGTCGATACGAGTTCCGGATCAAGATCACAGCTAGATTGATCTGTATCTTTATCTAAATCACAGCCAAAAGCTTTCGATTCGCTGTACTCTGGTGTAGTATAGTCCCTTTCTTGACCGGAAGTCTCTAGAGCCTTTTCCAGACTCAGTTGTGGTTTCGAGAACTCCAATTTAACGTTAGTCTTGGCTTTACTTAAGTACATTTCTAGTATTCTGGTTGCACCGTCCTCAAACACTGATAAATCCGACTGCAGTATAATCCAGGCCAATGCGTGGACAATTGGGCCATGTGTTATTATAAGAAATACTTGTGATAGCAAGAATAGGGCTACTACACATGATACCGATGGCTTATTTTCCTCTTCAGAGTCTATCCTTTGTATAGGATAGGTCATTCTTGATGGGGTATCGGAACTTTTACCCTTTAAAATAGCTTCTAGATTCCTTGTAATGACCTCTATGCTTTGAATATGATCTCTATTGTAGGGTGAGGAGGTGACAGGTCGCCTTAGAGATTCAGATGTTAGAGAGTAAATGTACAATGGAATAAGCAATTTATGCAATAGATGCTCTGTTAAAACATCATTAAGATCAGGAATGTTTAAACACAAAATATCGTTTATATAATGTAGATGGTCCAAATGTTCGGCTACTAAGTCGTCCAATTTTTGTTGAGAGTGGTGGCTAAAATATGAAAATAAACATAGTGCAATAAGTTTTGAATTCTAATAAAAAAAAAAAATATTTTAAAATACATACTCAGTGTCGTTCCTGACACAAGCGTCCAGCTCCAATATATGTTTTCCAATAAACCAGACAAGATTACTGAAGTATGGAGCTGCAGTTCTGTAATGTTTTCACAACAAACATAATAATCATTTCTTATTTAGATACAAGTAGAATGTGATAGGCAGTTTCTATCTTATGAGGTTAATGCTAAAATTTTTAGAGTAACAAAAAAAATTAAGCATTGAAAAAGGCTATATGATTCTCAGAGTTTCATTGCATTTGGTGATTTTGCTGAAATTATAAATAATAATACTAATATTTTTTCAGTAATCAAGTCAATTATTTGTGTCTGTAATGATTTCTTCATCACATATGAAATTAAACTATTATTTATGGATTTTATCACGTATAATATTAGTTTTTATGTTGTATCTGATTTATGAATAAAATAAAGTTTTGGTTTTTGGTGCTTGATAAGACATATGGATGCATTTAAAAGTAAATCTTATTCGTCCGTTGACTAAAGGTCGCTAACTCACTCGCAAAGTGTGGTATATTCATTGTGTATTGTAGTTAAATAAAAAGAAGTTATATATAAAATACTTACCGATCCCTTATAAAACGAAGCATGCTGGCATCTTGTACCCTATACACGTTAAGGGTCAAAGTACGCACAGCAATTCTAACCATGGATTCTGGATGATTGAAAAACTTTATTGCCTCTGTGTATAATGGAAAATCATTTGTATGCTGAAAGACACAAGATCACATACTTAAATACATGAATCAGAGTTTTACAAGTTGTTTGGTCAGACTTTTTAGTTAAGAATAGCCTCACAATTATATTATTTCAAAATGCCTTTCGCCATTTTTTATTTAATATTAACCATATTCCTTTTATTTTGTGCTATAATACAAAAGATGTATGATATATTTAGGATAAGTTAAAATTGAATATAGAAACTACATAGGCATTATCGTACTAAAGTATAGAAGTGCCTATGCATTTTCAAAATATACTTGTTTGATCGATGGGTGAATGTCACATAGTTGCCCAATGAGTTGATAACATAAATAATTACAACTTCTTTTAAAAAAAGAATTCTTAAAGAATATTCTTACATAAATATTTAATATTACATCAAATAGAAGGCAAAAATCATGAAAGACTATATAACTCCAAAGACTTTCATTAAAAAATCATTCTCTTTTACCAAAATAGTTGAGATGAAACACAATACATTACAATGATTTAGTAATAACATGCATTTGCCAACAGGGAAATTTCGATTTTGTTATTCCTGTATCAAAAACGAATTTTAGATGTTCTGTAATAAATATTTAAGAAATATAAATCTAAGATTGCTTTGAGTAACATAATAAACTTTTGACACCAGATTTATTTTGGACTAATACTAATATTTTTTAATGCTTAAAATAAATTCTAAGAAATTAACAAACAATTAAGGTATTAAAAATTTAATTAATGAACAAAATTTTTATTTAATATCCAAAAATATCTAATATTATTTGTATGATTGAACAGATTTATCTTAAAATCAATTATGATTTCTGAAACGCATAAGATATGTTTTATCTCACTTAATATTACAAATTTGAAAGATTGTTATTGTCTTCAATTATGCTTAAAGCACTGAACAGATATGAATCAAATTTGGCAAAGGTGTGGGTTATGCCATGGAAGCATTTACCATATATAATTTTAATCAGAATTAAGAGTTGTTATTAATGAACAAAATTTTTATTTAATATCCAAAAATATCTAATATTATTTGTATGATTGAACAGATTTATCTTAAAATCAATTATGATTTCTGAAACGCATAAGATATGTTTTATCTCACTTAATATTACAAATTTGAAAGATTGTTATTGTCTTCAATTATGCTTAAAGCACTGAACAGATATGAATCAAATTTGGCAAAGGTGTGGGTTATGCCATGGAAGCATTTACCATATATAATTTTAATCAGAATTAAGAGTTGTTATTAATAGTTAACCTAGGTCTATTATACCCAGACTAACTGTCTGGGTTTAATAGACCAAGTTAAGGTATAATTGAGCTGGTATAGGTATAATATTTAAAAAGTTTTTGCCAATAATATACCCAAAATAATTGTAAAGCTAAATTTTGTCCTCTCTTTCAACAATTAATGGCTGTACATAATTATGTTGTATAATACCTATATCTAATTCTCATGTTTGTTATAGATTATCTAAACAAACCTATATGGAGCAGCTCTCTGTATCACTAGGCATACCAAAGACAAGCAAAAATTAAGGCTTACTGAAAACCAACAAAATGAAAATAACTATTATTCTTACCTCATTGTAAAAGAAATGTATGGTGTGATTATTTAGTTTTAGGCTCAAAGTCTTCAGAAATGAAATATAGTATGCCATTACTTCCTCATCAGATATATCAAACTTGTGAACAATTATTGAATTCACATGGTTATTACTTAGTAAATAATCTGCAAGTAAACATATTTTTGTGATCAACAATTACAATTCTTTCAAATCAAAGTACTTAAAAATCTTAATGAAAACTATTTGATACTTACACAGAGAAGTCTCATTCCTAATATTCTCAAACAAAATATTTAGAGTTTGTAGTAACTGCACACAGACATATGAAGAACCACCACATTTCTGCCTCATTATCTTTAGAAAGTATGAAAGCATGTTCTTTTCTAAAAAGAAACTGGAAAAAAATTTACTTATTATTATCATACTAAAGTAACTTTTTTTTACATTAAATCAAAGGAAGGAAGGTCATTCTATGTAGCTGTCGGAACAAAGGAATTGCTTATATGGAGTTCAAACCTTTAGATTTGTTATGAAGGTCTATTACAACAACAAAACTCACACCCTAATCTCTAATGGGGTATGCAGAGGCATCATTATTTCCATCTGTGACAAAGTACAGAGTTGTTATACATCAACAGTTGGAACTACTACTCTTGGCCAAAAGAAAATCCCATTCATCTTTTACAGGGGTCACTTAAATTATGTATCCAACCTGAATTCATTGCTTGAATCCACAGGGAAAGGCTAGTAAATAATACATATAAGCTCTAACCATATTATACCCAATACTGGTGTGGTCAGAGGTCTACATATCAGTCTTTTCAACCTACTGTTCTTATTTGGGACAATATGACTGTTATAAGCAATTTGCTGTCTTGAAGAGTCTAGTCTTTGAAAATGTCATTAGCAAAAGCCTGTCACATACCATTATACCATACCATACTACATACAAATATGCATACCGTTTAATTCATAAAATTAGTTAAATAATATGGAATTTTGTATTTACCAATGTTTTGATATACAAAATCAAAAATTTTAAAAACATTTCAAAGTTATTATCTACCCATATGTTTTAATAAGAAGTAAATAATCACAAACTGGACTTTGTGAGGATTGATATAGTAAAGACTGAAAATTAATGGCAGAATGAATATAAATTAAGTTTTATATGAATTAAATATGAATTAGACCTAACTTTTTAATCAACAGATGTGTTAGTAAGATTTAAATTTAACTCTAAATTACACTAGTGGATCACTTACTCAAACACCGAGCTGTCATTCTGATCACCCCATATCAAGATTTCTGCTATACACCTTAGAGATTCCACGAGGGTACCACGATTACTCTCTGAGACGGTAGTGTTTTTAGACAAAATATTGTGAAGATATTTCAACCTCTCCAGAGAATGGGGATTTTTGGGCCTGCCCCAAGATGCACCAAACCAACTACGACTCCTAAACATGTTAATGTTAATACACAATAATTCTTAAGCAAACAAATTAAAAACCACTGGTCATTCTATTCTTTTGTTAAAATGTGCGTCACTACAATTAGCACCAATGTTCGCATTTTAACTCCGGGGTAATAATTGTAACAATTAAATTAAAAATTACATATTCAATGTTCACTTTGTTTTTAGTAAAGTTTTGTTTTAATTTTATTTACTATCTTGATAATTTTACATTTCCTGTTTTTAGTTCTATGCTTCTGTGTAATTTTGACAGTTAACGTTTCGTTCACAAATGGGATAATATGAAGAATGAAAATGCAACTATACACTACCGATTAGATTTTACAATGGCTCTATTATAATTAATTATTTATTTTTACAGTGTGTTCTAATGAAGATAATTTTCAATTAACGTTCTTAATATTAAGTAACCTGAAGTTGTAGTGTGATACCTGCCCTAAGTATCTATGGTATAGTCTAATCAACACTAAACTATACTTTTTTCACCGAATAAATTTCATTGTTTCCTAGCAGTAGCGACAACAGGGTTAACTATAAGTAAGAGGTAGGGCGTAGAAATTTTATTTGGCCTGTAACAAATAGATTCAAAATCTGAATTTAAATCATGCATATCTATCAGCATTGTATAGATAAATAAAATACTAAAAATAAAAAATATAGAATACGAATATAAATACCTAAAATAATGAACATATATATTAAAAATATAACAGGAAATAACTTTTTCGAAATTTACCATTTTTTTATATGTATTTACTAGATGGCCACACTCCTTCTTTGCCTTAAAGTCTATCTGGATTATCTATGATACCTATTTCTGTCGCCAAGAAGCAATGCATCTACAGATATGTTTAGGTAGATATATATCTCAGAATGTTTTTCGTTTTTAGATGTTAAATAAAAAACAAAATATCAATTAAATCTCGTTTTATTTAAGGTTAATTTAAAGAGCAATTCTTGAAGTTTATTTATTAAAACAAACGTTTGCAAATGCGCACCATTTTCAATAACTCGCTAGAGCATCGCTCTTGGTTCTTTGCTTCAAAACATTCAGGTTGGGTGGCAATGGATTGTAAACTTTGCTTTTTAGGAAGCCCCATAGGAAGAAATCAGCAGGCGTTAAATTAGGGCTCCTCGGTGGCCAATTGATGTCTCCTCGGCAACTTATCACTCTTCCAGGGAATAAATTGTGATTGCCATATGATCCGGACTTTTTTGGCTACAGAAATGCAAAACCAGAAGGGCTACAACCGCAACACCTTTTTCCAGCAAGATGAAGCCACTTCTCATGTTACAAATGACTCATTAGCTGGTCTTCACGATTTATTCCCTGGAAGAGTGATAAGTCGTCTAGGAGACATCAATTGGCCACCGAGGAGCCCTGATTTAACGCCTGCCGGACGACATAGCTGAGGCGGTCCGTAGAGCCCCGAACTGGAAAAGACCAGGACTCGACAGGCTGCATCACTACTAGTTGAAGGAGTTCATGGTGCGTCATGCTGTCCGGTAGTTTCAATGAGCTGTTGACTAGAAGCCTTCCGAGCCTCTTCACTCAGTGCTTCATATGCAGCTAAAGAGAGATGTACAAAGTAGACTATACAGTAAGAGACTTCCTCGAGCAGTGTATGTTGCACGGTCCGTTGTTGTCTATGCGCACGGATGACAGTCGGACAGTTATTACCGAATAAGGATACAAAGGGGTATTTGGCAGGATGATTGTTAAAGTCCGATATTTTTTTTCCTTTTCTTGAACCACGTTTCTTGTACTGCTGATCTTAGAAAGAGTATTGCAGCCTCGGAAGAGAGGGGACGAAGTGAAAACACCTTTTCTACATGGGTGACCTCAGGTTATTCACATCCGATTGCTGCCATCAGATGGAATTTCTGAAAGTCACCTGTGATTTCTACAATTTTATCAGAATGGATCAACATAATCATGAAGTTAGGGGTTACCGAGGGCCAAGACTTGTCTATGTCGTTAATATAAGGTCCCTTTCCAAGTGTGAAACATCAATAGGGTAGGGTGGGCCCCTAGGTAGATACCGGTAACATAAACATGACATACTCAGCCATGCGAGACTCATCAATACATAGGTATTCAGAAACATTAGAAAACAATAGATTCGCGATTCTTTTTTTGCACGCCTGTTAAAAGTGTTAAACAGCCGTTGGTCAAGCGTCAATAATTTTTTATTTGTTTTATCTTAAGTATTTTATTAATATATATAAATATATATAATTTTATTATCTTATTTACGTTATGGTATTTCAACAATATTATATGTATTTATATATATAACCCAACCACATGAGATATCTACATAAATACTCCAAAATAGTAATATTGTATTTTGTAGACAAAACTGTGTCAATGACAAAAAAATGTCGGCGCATTCAGTCAGCAACCTGCCAAGAGCTGTTAACAACGTATCTCCGAAAAAGTGAGATACAAAGGCCCCTATGTGCGAATAGCCACACCATATAAAACGGAGGCGCTTTAGGGGGCTCGTGAGTGAGCTTTGCGAGCCTACTACGGATGCGGGTTGCCCAACCAACATGAGTTTTGGTATTACGATACCCTGTCCTCCGCAACTCTTGCGGGGGTTGCACTGCTGATGCGGCTTAGGAGGGGCCGCCAGGGCAGTGGTCTGTCGGTATTACGATGCGCCCCTCTGCCTACCCTCCGCGGCCGATATGTAGTCGAGGGTGGAGCCATAGACCAGATGCACGACCAAGCGCACGCCTTCCTGATCGTCATGGCCTCCGGCTGACGGACTAGGGGGTCCATTGTCCATAAGGGTTTGGAGGCCGAGTAAGTAGACACGTTCGTGTTCCTGTGCGTCTAGCCAGGAGGGAGAGGGAGAGGATGCATTTCCTCCCGAGAAGGGGTTGCCTACGACGGCCGGCCTGCCTATATGCGACGAAGGTGGAACACTGTGAGGTTTTGGCCGGTGCAAGCCAGCCACATAACCCGTCCTGTCTGGGAGAGAATGCGTTAGACATTTCCCCATGTATAAAAAAGGTGCACCACGTGCAGGTGAGGTTGAATAAAAAGGTAGTCTCTTACAATATAGACTGATGTTTATTTATACGTGGTTGAGCCAAGCGACGGTTCCTACGGCTCATTTAACTACATAACATGATAGTTTTACGTCTTAGTAAGGCGTTACATAAAATAATACCAAAATTATAAATCAAAGTTATTTAATAGTTATAATTAAATATTTTACATTAGTACGTAGCGAAGTAATAAAAATGTTACCTCGCATAATCATCTAAATTTAACACAACCCAATAATGCCTACTACAATATTATCTCATTTCACATTTTATTTATATCTATTTCATACGTCATGAACATCGTATTACTAACGGACGGATTAATACATTGTTTTTACAAGATTTGTACTTACCTACTATCTACTTAACTAAAATAAATTAATTATGCATTTAATTCTGAAATGTATTTAATAAAAATAATTTATAATTTAAATAGCATTAACTATTGATATGAATAAACTAATATTATTGTTACAATAATCGGCAAAATATTTTTTTAATATATGATATACTAGGATTTTACTACATAGCAGACAATTGCTACAAGACTTAATTAAGCACAAACCTAATTAATACTATTTCCAAACGCAAACGCGTTAAAATATTTATTATATTATAAAGATCTCGATATCGCTACTGAACATGTCATGTCTTAGCTGGTCTACACTGTGACACGGAAAAATTCACAAAAAGTCCGTGATATTATTCCCCGATAAAATCAAGATTAACCAAGAAATGGTTACCGATAAACCAAATTATGACATGGATGTAAAAAATAACAGGGTATGTTTTTATTGAGGAACGAAGTCAAGGAATTGTTGTGAAATTTGTGGCATAGCGGATAAGGGCGGTTTGATAGCTTACAACATTACAAAGACTAAATAGAACCACAATACAATCATCTGTTTCCGAAACAGTGAAAATTTTCTATGTGACATTTGTACGATACTTGTACATAACACCTTGGTGGTCAGTCGACAATATAGTGTTTACAAAGTCGACAAACGTAACTTTTACAGAACATATAAATACAAATATATTTTTAAATTTTTATTTAAATCTTTCTGAGCAGCGTAATCACACCACCAAATAAATGAGGACTAAGTAAAAGTGTTAGGCGATGTGTCTTGGGTAATTTATGTCATGAATCACACATACACACTTTAAATAGACATTTGGCACATTAATAGCACGTTGTGTGCTTGTGTATGTTTATGGTAATATTTTGAGAGTGGTTATATCAGCATAACTAAAGACTTCGGATCTCCAGATGTCATAATTAAAATATTTATTACACATCGGTATATTCAAATTAACATGCGTATACTTATAATATATAAAAGTTATATAAATATGACAAAATTGCACTTTCACGTAAATACGATTAAGAGAAGGCGACACATTATATTATGTCTTTTTATCTAACCCAAATTTGTATGTAATCTGCGAGTATAATAATTTATAAAAAAAATTCGTAAAGTTTCACAAAGCCGAGGAAAATCACTACATACAGCCTACGCAATACTACGAGTCACGCATGAAATGGTCTAGCCAACATCGAAATAGTTCAAGAACAAAATTAATTTTCTAGAACTTTTGAATGAAGCGACAATACTTATGAAAATACAATTTAATTTTGGGTCTACAATAGAAACTGGAAATTTTATTATGATATGAAAGTGAAAAGGAGCACAGGCAATTAATTAAATTTTGATGAACCGAAAAAAAAGATCGACAAATGATTCTTAAACAATTCAAATTCAATTCTCTAAACGCGTAAGCTCGATACGAGCCAGTTTTATATCCTATTTAGCACCATACACGTTTTAAGGGTAGAAATTCTGAAGAGCATCAGAGTATAAAGAGTTGTAAGTGTCTCTCAGTACGTAGACACTTTCACCTGGTTTCCCATTAAAAACGAATGTACCCCCTTTAAGGTTTGTGATCTTCGAGTTAGTGGGTGCTGGTTTTGGTTTCGGTTTATTATAGGTTGGAGTATTGTAGGCAGGTCTCGGTGCTGGAGGCAATATTGATTGCGGAGCTCCGTAGCCGAATGGATCGACGGAGCCCATTTGTGGCATTTGTGACATTTGAGGGTAGCTGCCAGCTCCACTCCATTGGTACACACCAGTTGGCTTTCCATTTGAAACGAAGTCTAAAGGCAGGTTAATGAATGGTTCGGCAACTTGGGAGGGAACACCCTGAGGCATGAGCGGTGACATAGGTGGACCGATACTAGGTGGCTGAGATACATATCCTAATCCAGGAACAAACATGTAAGGAGTGGGAGGCAGCCTGATATAGAATATTGGCGAATTGTCGTATTGAAGTGAGTTTAGATTATCGTTCTGGAAGTGGTTTGCGTTTCCATTCTTCTTCTTGTTCTGTTGCCTGCGGGTGGATGGAATAGTTCTCGACAAGTCTTCATCACTAAAGTTGTCGTCGTTAACTGCGAAAGTGACGTCATCGTCGTCATCTTCAGCGTAGTCGAGGCCGGAAGACATGAACGGAGGGAAATAGCCAAATAAGTTTAATGCTTTATTTCTTCTGTGTGTTGGTTCTGGTGCTCTAGTACTGGTAGTAACTTCTTCTTTAAATTTTTCTTCAAGCTTGCTTTGACGAATGGGCAGCTCTTCAGAAGGCAGTGAGGCAGCACGCGTTCTTCTAGATCTTGGAGCGCATTGGCCGGGCCACACCAGCGCCATCATCATCAGCACGAATAAGAGCCTTGATTTCATCATCGTGTTAAATCTGAAAAACAAATATACAATTTTTTTAAATATTGTTTTATTCCGTACTTGTTTACATAATGATTTCTAATATTTACGCGAATACGACACATTTAAAAAGAAACTATAATTTATGCATTTTATCGCGTTTAATTAACGTTTTTTAATCTAGTAGTTTCAGATGTTTAAAAGTTTAAATAACATCTTTATTTTAATTACTCGATAAAAAAGGGAGTCAAGCGTGAATTGGAATCGAACCGTGATTAAATATCCTCTACAAGTATTATGCAATTTTTCGACGTATTGAATCAATAAAAAATCTATTGTACACCTAAAGTAATAACCTGTAAATGTCCCACAGCTGGAAAAAGGCATCCTTTCAATATTTGAGAGGGTTTTCCCTTTAAGAATTTCCTCAAGCATGTAAACTGCTTCGCGACGTTTTTATTCAGCGCAGGGCTGTAGTACAACTACAACAGATATATAACCATAATCTTTTCATAGTCTCCTAGACACGTAATTAGAGTTTAAATTAATACAATAACTATAGATCAGCCTTCGCCACACTCAAGTGTACTAAAATACTAACATTACAAATATGCTTAATAATAGCTAATATTTAGTAATAGATACTAAATATTAATAATATACAATCAAACTAGTACCAAAATACTATGACGAATAATCACAGACGTTTACAGGCACTAATAAAGCGGTCACTCATCTCAAAACAAATCGCGCGCAACGTTCATTTACTTCATGATCTTTTTAATCATTAGAGCGAGTGCTCTTAATTAGTTATGATTAAAAAAATTAAGGAGCTAGCAAAACGGGTAATGGAAACAGTTAATTAAAGATAGCCATCGGCATAATTTACATAAATAAAAAAAATATTGTTCTCCATCGCGTCAAACCACTTAGTAACACGTAATTAAGTAATTATTTATAAAATTGTTGATCCCGATAACGTTCCTTTCAAAAAGGCCTTATGAAAGACTTTATTTTTTTTTTAATTTCCTTATAATCTAGGCTAATATGTTTTAAATTAGTTTTTCATAACAATAATTATTTAATGAAAAATATCGATTTCCGCACATTATTTTCAACCTGCATTCCAACATCCAAACTTTCATACGAGATTTCGAATAAAAATCATCTAAATCAGTTAAGTAACGCCTTAGTAAACAGGTATTATAGGCAAATTTCATTTTATTGTTATCCTGTGTAGAGCCTGTAGAGTTTTTGAGACTAATAACATCAATTACTAAAATATTAACTATAAACATTTTGAGTAGTTCATTAATCTTGAATTTTTACAATACCAATGCATATAATTTGTTGTGTGTGAGATTGTGTGATAGTTTAGTGTATAGTAGGATATTTTGATCATCAGATGTTCCCCATAGTTTACAATTTCCTGTATTAAAGGCATTATACAATTCCCGATTAAAGGTTTAATTTCCAAGGTGCTAGTTTAAATTTATGCTTAATTTGCTACAATCGTTAAATGCTAAAAATAGATAATGTGTCTAAGTCTGCCAGATAATAATTACTTTTGCCTCAAGGTTTTAACTGTAGTGTAGTTTACAACATAAACTCTCTAACACGTCTGTTTTGCCTCTTGGGGTAGGTACAGGCTCCAATATTTCGAATGTCAAAGGACTGTTAAATTTAAACTAAATTACTTTTTAACTGGACAAGTCCGTTAAAGTGGACGCATCAGTCATAATGAAACCGATCAGGATTACCATTTTCACCAGAGTTACTCAATAAACTACCCGGTGAGGTAGAGAAAACGGTGATATTTTTTTCTATAACTAGGTCATTACGTGTCTATTAGCATTAGTCTAGCAATATCGAAATTGAAGAGCCTTAGAAACATTAAATGGCGGTTCGATGCTGTGGTATAGGGACAAGTTTATTTTAAATTCAATCTATTGTATTACAAGTATATTTAACAAAGAAAGTGAAGTAGTAAAAATAATACGACAGAAAATATAATTTTTTCTAATCATAAACACCTACAACTTTTTTTCATCTTTACTTATCCACAGAAAGGTCCCGAACACTGAGACAAAGTCTAAACTACTGAAACTACTTGTAAAAACGTGACATTTCAGCTTAATCTGGTTACTTTTGTATCATAAGCACCATCTGCGAAATAATTTTGTAAAAATAAAAATTCAACACCTAAGAAGGTAAAATAGGAGATGGCATTGTGTATGGGAGTCCCGTAATTTTCGAAGTAAGGAACATAAAACTTAATATTTAGACTACTGGTGAAAAATATCTACGAGTACTTCCGCATGATCAAAGATGCAAATAACGGCTAATAACATACCAATGCAATACAGCTTTCGTTTTTATTATAATTATTTAATTTCATGCCTAAATATAAAATATGTTAACTTAGTTTGATCGCAGAAACGCTACAAAATGTTATTGAAACTAACATACTACAGAGTTTGCATTAGATTTTCGTTAAACGAAATGAAAAAAGTAGTGGTATTTGTGTGCAATTTATGTGTACTTAATTGTTCTAAAACCACTTTTTTTTAATAGAAGTATTTTTAAGTGGGTGAATCAAACCCTGGTATCCACACTTCTACGTAAATCGTGAGTAGTGAATAAGTGTAAGCGATGACGGTTGTAAAGTAAAAATAACGTAGTATACTTATTACCTCACAATCGAACAGTTACGAAGTGTTAACGCTCAGCCATGAGTTCAAAACCATTACGCAATATTATGGTAATATGATATTAAAGGCCATTACCCATTGCATCGAGATGATTGAAGGTTTATTAATTATATTGCGATTTAAAAGGCAATAAAAATCAAAGCTCGTTTGTTATTATCTGGTTACATTAAGTAACGTTATGCGAGTTACTATTAACCATTATATCTTTAGGCTGCCTATACACTGGAGTTCAGAAAGTATAGAATAGCCGAATACTAATAGATTTGTCACGATGTAATAATATCTCGGATCTAAGACTTGGAGAAATGAAATTTGGTATATGTACGTACGGTACATATACCAAACACGGTACAATAGATTTTCAAAAATTACTCTTAGGCAAATACGATTCAGAATACTGTAGTGGAGCTCGAGAAAACGAGCTTATACTTCCTATGTTTACATCGTATAACAAGAGAGGAATAATTTTACTACTAGTGCCCAGCGTCTTGAGTATGGAACGACACTAGAAATGCATGTCGACTTTTGCTAGCGCTTTCTGGGAGGAAAATAAAAAGGTACGGCTGTTTATTACAATTGGTAACCTATAACTATATTTTACTATTAGTTTGTTTTTAACACATATTTAAACAAAGTAACTGATTATAGCAGTTATATATACTGCTATAGATAGATTGCGACCACGGTGATAACTTCCGAATACTGGCTGTGGTGTGATTAACTGCGCAGGAGATATTATAGTAGCGCATGCCTTGAGACATAGTTATACAAATATTTATGGAATACGCGCAAACCCAGTGGCATTCACATGTCCCTACCTTACCGTATCCGATGTAACGCTTACGATAAGTTCAGATGCAGTGTCAGACACACGGGGTGCAATAGAACACAACCAAACCCGAAAATTTGTTATAATATGTGTGCAACACTAATATTGGCTCCTGGTATTTTAACGCAGGAATTATGTACGCTAACCACTAAGCCGCCGACACGCTAGCCACTAGGAATTCATGACAACGAGAGTCCTAGTAGTAATATTAAGATGCCATTTTCTGTCCTTTTTATGTCACGCACTTAATTTGTGAATCTACGAGTAACAGTAACATAATTTTATACGTCACAATATTAAGAAAAATAAAACAAGCTGTCCAATATCGCGTTATTATTTTTAATTTGATGGCGATAGTTCAAAAATCGTTCCTAACTTTCGTAACGTGTAATTTTCTTATTATTTAAATTTAAATATGCTAAATTGGTCGGTTATGAAGATAATTTCATTCCTAAATGAGATCTTAACTGTGATCTAAAAAAAAACGTAACTATCATCTTGTTAATGTAAACTGTTTTATAATCGTCATTATCACTTTTTATTCAACCACTTTAATGTTTATGTTTCATATGAATATTACGTATTCGTAGAATATTAATTCATTTAAACTTACATAAATATCTGTAAAGAAGTACAACTTATTGTTGGGTTGTGGCCAGCACAAACTTTTCATACTCCTTAGTTTATGCGATTCTATCGTCTCTTAAAATTTACAAATAATTATTTAGTATGATCCTCTCGTCACAACTTCGAGTATCTTTCGGGGAGTCCAAAAATGTTTTCCTTAAGCACGTTTGGCAACGCTGAGTCGGGGCCCGATTGATTTAATAGTCTCTACCTACCTATATGGGTAACATGCGTGAGTGCTAACAGCTATCAGCGGTGTTGGAGACAGGTATCGAATCTGGTACACTACTGTACAACAATATTTAAAGCGATCGCTTGGCTCCTTAGCTAAGCTACGCTCAGTGTTTCATGATTAAACGAGCTCTAATAGTTATCATATGCATAATTGATTGAGTGGCTAGCATTATTGACAGTCTCATTTATATAAATGCTTAAAATGTCTGATGACAAACAAAAAATAAAAAAAAATCGAACTGGGAGTTAATGTCCTCAAGAAACATAAAAAGCCTAGTCAAGTGAGCAGTATTTCCGACCTCAATTAGTTTTTTTCTGAAACCTTTTGCATTGCACTAATGATATGAAGATTGGATTCATATGTCATTTTTTGTGGCAACGATTGATATATTTATCGTAGCTTATGAACGAAAATTGGCCGAGCACGAGGTATCTTGGTACAGTTATTTTTTGTCTGTGCAAATTAAAGCTTTGATAATATGCTTATTCTGTCATACGGTTTTTTCTTACCAATATTTGTAAATATTTGGGTTATGTTAATTAAAATGAAAAATTATGATAGTTTCAGAATTAATACGGTTTTGTATAATAACCAAGTAATTTAAAATAACATGATTGTTATTGTGCATGTTGTTGCTTTACTTTTTTTTTTCTTTAAGTCCACTAATGAATGTTAGCCTCTCCATTTCTTAGAGGATTTATCCATACTCTCCATTCTTGGCAGAAGCGTAGGTGAGACCAGTAGCAAATATATTTATTTCTGGTTGCCGGTACCCTATAGTACCGAGTTAAATATATTTGAGCAGTATCTATGGTGCTTTGCGTCTAGCTATACCAAAGGTAGCTACAGCTCATATATGACATGACATGACGTAACGGCGTTGTTTTTAATAATTGCTTACACGTCTTATCTTTATGAAGATGTGTAAAAATGTTAACATCTGTCAAATGCGAAAGTAGAGCATCTGGTCAGTTGAAGAAATTGCATATCATTCCATAAATCTTTTTCTCAACAAGTGTAAGTGTAAAGACTGTCACTCGGCTGTTGAAGGTGACAGCGCATTACGGCGCAGCGGCTGCAATTTGTCTGAACGGTGAAAGTCGTCGACCACACACAGCTAGAAAACAAGATGAATATATTTTGCATACTATACTTGTAGTTCGTCTACTAAAGTTAAGTTTCATATCAATACAAAGCTATACTGTATTTGCTTATTTGCGTTATTACGCCAGGGAGAGACTGTCTCAAAGTTAAAGGCGTATATAAATATTCGTTTGCTATTTGAGATTTATACAGATTTTAGGCTTATCTGTTTGGTGTACCTAGTATTAGATACACTACATGTAGTAGTAGCACTGAATAGTAAAGTAAAGTAGCAGCCTGTCAGTGCCCACAGCTGGACAAAGAACTCTTTCTCAAATTTTGGGAGTTTTGTAACCGGGAATGGCCTCCCACACTGCTCCAGTGCGGGTTGGCGGGCTTCACATATTCTCGAAATGCAGGTTTCTTCACATAGTTTACCTTCGCCGTTGAGCACGTGGTAAATACATCATTTAAAATTGCTATTAACAATTTTAGTGGTGCCGGCACCGGGGATCGAACCCTGGTCACTCGCGCTTTACAATACTAAAGTGAGCGCCCTGACCACTATGCTACCACGGCTAGTGGTCACAGCTAGGATACCACGATACCTAGCCGTTCTTACTGTAACTTATGGTTTCATTTATTTTATAACATTTCATGTCTTTCGCATGAATGAATAAAGTACTTAACCACCTCTTACGATACCGCGTATATAAGAAAGGGGGTGACAGATCCTTACACAGCAACTTGACGGCCTAACAAATAATAAATATTTCGTATCGATTTTATTTTATTCCTTATTCTATTAGTACCTTTTTATATTCTTTTTATACAAATCTTTCATGTTAATTCCAATTAGATTTCTTAACGAATACTAATTTCTAATTTCTGCAGTGGAGTTTACAACACCCAATTTCGTAGTTCTATCTCATTTTCAGAGCGTTTATACTTTCGGATATTAGTCTATTTTACTTTCTATACATTTTAATATATTATTGATACTTCAGACTATACAGATTAATACTTTTCTTTATTTAACGGATGATTAAAAGATGATTAAAGAATCGGTTTGTTTTTCGGGACAAAGCTAATCTTATAATGTGGGTGTACGAGAAAGCCTTAGTAAACACAAACGCGGCTTTCCATCTTTAATTAATTTTCAAAACCGATAGATCTAATACTCTCTGTATATAAGATAAATTAAAAAAAGCTTTTTCATGTCACTCACATCGCCAGTTTTGGTTTAGCAACTAAAGTCATCAACTTCTATTTTTTTTTTTTTTTCTAACCGGCATGTGGCTACTAATTTGACATTTTGACATGTTAAATATTAATAATTGAGTAATAATATACTAATGGCCGATCAATCACTGCTTTGATTGGCAGTTGTTATGGACACGGGGGACGTATAATGAACTTGTCGTGTAATGTGATCGGTTTTACTATGTATATATGAACAAAAACTGTTGTTACAGCACATACATACGTGTGTACCATTTCTTGCACGAAATGTATATAATATAGCTTTAGCGATAATCAGATGAGGTGGAAAAGTTGTAAGACTATACCGTTTTAATTATCCTTTCCTTTCAAAGTATGGATTATTTTGTTTAGCTTCTGATGAAATCCACAGAGTGTATACCACAAGTACGTCTTCTTTAATTGATGGTATCCTTATATACTTATGCGCGATACCGGCGTCTCGAACATGACTAATTGAATTCTTACTTTTAGAGTAAGTAATATCGCTTTACCAATCCCAAATTCTATTATAAACAAGTAGGATCAGTTCTATCCAGTCCCCCAATCCTTTTTCATCTATCTATTATCTAACTCCCTTCTATGTCTTTGTGTTTATGTATGTGTGTTCAGTTCTCTCTTTCTCTGTTTGTGACTTAGAATTTTCAAAGTTATAAACTACAAAGTTCACTTAAAAATGAATTACTACTTCCAAATTCATAGGTCATTTGTACAGTAACTGACTTGACCGCAAATTAAAGAATTTACAACTAGTAGATATATACCGTAATGACTGAACAAAGTCAGTGCAGATTGACCACAAGAATGTATTTTCTTGCTTCCTAAAACAGCTAAGATGTTGTCGTGTTCTATGATTGTCCACATTGTACCTTAATAAGATAACTTCTAAACGAATAATGACATGTGATATTGAAAATACTATTATTATTACATTTGTTTCAGCTTGCTTTTGTTATCGTATTTCGGAACTCCACAAAAACCTGTGTTGTATCGCAAATATACTATTTCACGTAAGATCTCGAGCACTTGACTATCTTGGGATTAAAAAAGACCACCAGTAACGGTCACATACATTTCTTGTTATTTAGTTATGCCTAATTATTTCTTGTCATCTATTAAAAAGCATATAACAGTTTAACTATACATTATTATTTATACATTAGATTTTTGTAAACTTACTCACCAATCTCGACGGTTCGGTGGCAAAGCGTTTAGCTGCGGCACTGTGGGTCGCGGTTTCGATTCCCGCACGGGACTTGTAATTGTATGGACTACAAATAACAAGTTCCGGGTCTGGGTGTTTGTACATGTGCAATTTATATATGTAATCTGCCTCCGCGACATGGGATAAATTCCTACATTGGAAGATAATGTTTTTTAAAAGAAGAAGTAGGGAAAGAAAAGAAAAACTGCGTGCAATGCGTGGCAGATACAGTACGTGATCATATTGGCATGGGCCTTTATCCAAGTGGTGACTATTCAAAGGTTGCTAAACATGATGCCCACAATGTTCTCGTCACTGCATCCGAATTTTCTCCTGATCTTTGCTTAGGCTCTTGATCGGATACGAAAAGTGTTGCTTGTTATTACTCTTTTACTTTCATATTATTTTCATTACACATTATCTTTAAGCGAAAAGAGTTTTCATAAGGATCTAGCATCACAACCACGCCTAACAGTAGAGAACAATTATACTACCCCTGCCGTTAACGCCATATTGGTTTGTATGAATGTTATTTGGATAATGATTTCGAAAGCAACCACGTGGCTTAATGGTTAACAGGTACGCTGAGTTCAAATATCTGAAACATACAAATGATTGGTTTTCGGATCTGATCATATTGTTCTGTGTCCCAAGGGAAGTAGAGTCAGATGCAGCGTCAGAGGCTCGACGTTATCGCATAAACCTTTCTTGGAATGTGGAAAGGTTCATAATACTAATAAAAAGTAGAAATTGGCCTCGTTTGCTTAAGCCAGGCTCTAATAGAAGGTTGACCTCACTGCAGCGTGTTAAATTTCCACTGGAGTGTTAAAATAACTGACCGAGTTTCCTATTGTCATTATAATAGCTAATATGTTATGATTGCTAATTAAAGGGAAAGATAACGTCACATAGTCGAGCTAACCATTCGAGAAGTACTGTCACAAGAACTAATATAACAAAATATAAAAGATTGTTATCGTCCAAAACTAACAAAATATAAACGCGCGGAGTTATACGGTTCAAGCCTTTACGCTGCTCATCGTTATCGCCAGTCTTTTAGCAGTCCACTGCTGGAAATCGGTCCCAAGTTAAGTAAATGTGAGGTTCCAAAAGTCCTACGAAATTTCCCGATTTTCACCACCGAGCACGTGGTAAACCAGCATTCAACAACAATTTTAGCAGTATCAACACTGATGTTAAGCTTATAATCCTTGTTGGACACGAATCAAAATTAATACATTGTATTTATTTTAATACTGTGGTTGAACTAAGCTTTCTTCCAGCATCTGTACGTCTAAAATCTTTTTATTTTATAAAATAGGCGAAGGTGTGACTTTTCTCAACGTTTCTTAATGGGCAAAAGTTTTGAATTTATATCTATTATTAAAACTAGATAAAAAATATGAAAACTTGCTCTCTTTATTACTCCTTTAGATGTTATCCTTTACCACCTACCATAAACCTGCGTTGTTATAAGTGTAATATTATCAAGATTATGACGATAAAAGTATCTTGTCGGTAGATATTCAATTGTAATTATGTTGCACCCGA
Organism: Bhutanitis thaidina; assembly: GCA_029286595.1. Classification (NCBI taxonomy): domain Eukaryota; kingdom Metazoa; phylum Arthropoda; class Insecta; order Lepidoptera; family Papilionidae; genus Bhutanitis; species Bhutanitis thaidina. The sequence goes on from JAGSMS010000015.1 coordinate 2,169,996, forward strand.
AGACATTCATATCTGAAATATCTGATGAATGTAATATCATCAACATTACAGCCTTAAGTCCACGTCCAGTACTAAACTTAGGGCTCCCTCAGTGAAATATATGGCGTAATAATTATTCTGGTTATTTGAGTCGTACTTGTAACAGAGTATCATGTTAATTCTCTTGCCGTAAACGAACATGTAAACTTGTTCGTTTACTACTTTTAGTATTGTACTTCTTAGGTATTTTATTTATCCCCTTAAACGAATGTGTATATAAGGATACCTGCATGCACAACACCAGCCAATATGTTGCCTCTCCGAGAAAGATCCAGCAAAAGCAGGCATTTCTTGGAAGATTTATTCATTCACTATGCTGGGCGGGCAGGCTGGTGAGCGCGGTGGCGGTACCCGCGCACTAGTGATGCTGCTCCCCATCACTAGTCTGTGTGGATTTGGGTTCGCCATTTATTTTTATTACTAGAGGAATGTATCACGAGGAATGTGCAGTTGAGGTTGGCGTTTGGAGAAAGAGGAAGCACGGTATATTTTCTTCCACATCCACTACACCTACATAATAAGAAAATAAGTAAATAACAAAGTTTGCGGGTAAATTGTGCTTAAATTTACCTTGTAAATATTTATTTGTTGAGCTAAATATTAGACTAACTTGTATTTTATTCATTAGAATGAAAAAAAAGCACTACGAATTGAGTAGGGAGGTGATCATGTAAAATAAATGCATCGTCCTGTTAACGTAGAAACTGATTACAATCTTATCTTGTGACACATCTTCGCTTTACATTTTTTTTAATTAACACTTCTAGCTCTGACAGGATGCAACGTAAAGGTTTTAAGCCTTTTAGAATGTTATAGCGTTAATTTAATATGAAAGATGAGATGACTTTTCCTTTTACAGATAGCTTAATGGTTTTATGGAATGTCGACGACTTTTTTTTTCTACTTTCACTGAGCTACGTGGACTTAGGAGTTGATGTCCTTCCGAAGAAACGTTGCAATCATGAACTGAAGTGACGATTAAGCTGACCGCACTGGAGTGAGATCTCGTTATGTTTCTTATAAAAACAAATGGCAAGGCAAACGTATTGCATCTGTATTATATGAATTTTACCACTGATGATTGTTATTATTGCTCAGTGGCCAGGCGACTATTATGAAATAAATACTTGAATATTAAAGTTATTTATTAACCATGAATTCTTATATGTCTCATAACAATAGAATTTCAATTGTTTCAATGTTATGACACGTGAAGGATAAGCCTACTTAAAACTAATGACATCCGAGAAATATTTTAGACGAAGGTCGATTTGACTGTTGGTAGAGCCGTGTTGTCTGGCAAACGCGTTCTTTTTAGTACGCCATCACATAACCAATGTGTGGCGATGAAATTTTTAATTAAAATTAATATTATTAAGTTTTTAAGACGTTTGCAATGAAGTGGATTATACTTTCTCTACCTTAGGATAGCAAGGCGTAAAAAGCGTTACAAGTTTTTGTAACCCAGTGTCACGCCTTTAATTTCCATAGAACGCTAGCGACTTTAGTTCAATCCCCTTTGCCACTAAAGTTATTAAAGTGCCGATTTCCTAACTGCTGCAACAAAACTTTTCAAAAAAAGTATTTGGGAGAACATTTGAAGTCCGCCAACCAACCATGGTGAGGAACTATTACCAGTATAAAACCCCGTTAAAACTAGACCTGCGCCAACAAAAAAGGCATGCCAACGAATATAATCTGTGAATCCGCGTTGTTTTTGATTTAATAATTGATATCTGCCGCGCGATAAATAAATGCTAATTAATTAGAATAACAAGTAGTTGGATTTTATGTTTCATAAAATGCTACTTAGTTCGATCTACTGACTTTTATTAGCAAATTAAACACCATTTACGGCAAGTTTAAATTCGTTTACATAAACACGATCATTTATTGAGCACGGAAAGTCCGAGCAAGCTTAGAGCTCTGAATTGACTATTATTTAAATGAGGCATTCATTGAGCCTATATTTGCCTAAGTACATGGTACACGATATTTTATAGGTTCTATAAATATATAATACTTCGAGATTTTTCGTTTCCGATTTCAAAAGAATCTAAAACATGACATGACACATATTATTTGTTATAGATAATATTATTCATCCCTAATAAATAAGTATCAACAGATTTCAAGTTCGGAAAAATAGTAGATTTTTTGTTCGCAGTAAAAGCAGGTTTCACTGGGATGCGAAGTCATGACCCATGAAAAAACGATGACCTGAATAAAGTTAACGGGTACGAAAATCGATGTACCAAGTCGTCTACTATGTACTGGCAGCATTAACAAGTAGGCATCATATTTCCAAACCGCAAATTAGCCACGTTATGGTCAAAGGCTTTTCCTCTGTCGGACTGGACCATTAGACGCCAAATCATTAGTCCGATGCGGTTTGGTCGAATTTCGCCGGAGGTATAAAGAGTTCTATCTCGCGAGTTCATACGCGTTAGGAAATATGTATGTTTAAGTTAATGGCATGTTCTTTAAATTGTCTATTATATTAAATTGCACTTGTGGACCTGCGGGCGATTTGTATTGCTATACTAGAATGTTGAAGAGGGTTTGAAGATAGCACTTAGCATTTATAGACTTTTATTTTTAGTAAAACGCAACAATTTGCATAATACACTATGATGACTGCACTTAAATGTAAAATTACCGCGAATTTTTTTTTTTATGGAAAAGGCGGCAAACAAGCACGCGGTTCACCTGATGGTAAGTGATTACCATCGCCCACGTTCACCTGCAACACCAGAGTTGCTGCAGGTGCTTTGCCGGCCTTTAAGGGTAATTGGGAGATGGATGGGATGAAGAGGAGAGGGATGGGATGGGGAGTGGGCCTCTGGATACCTCACTCACGCAACGATACATAGGTGCATAAGATGGCTCTACTTCACGCCGTTATACTGTGAGGTAGTGGTTTCCACTATTACGATTTGAATTATGTGACTAATGTTCCATCGTTCCACCACCAGGAGAGGCGAAAAGTGAGTTGCGTGAGCTCGTTTTTGACGTGTCAAATGGAAATCAGTGACCTCTGCCTACCTTTACGGTCAACAGGCGAGTGTTTATATGTATGTACATATATAGGATACGTTATATTTAATGTTTGGTCAATTGTTTTTAATATACGTAATTTCAATCTTTTATCGTTACATCACTATAACGATTTTGATTAAAAAACAACTGGACCATTACTTGTTTTAAACCTTCTTTTCGGGTCATTCGCTTACACGTATCTCGTAATTAGGAGAGACAGTTCCCGGCAATACTGATTGAACCCACTAGACAGCATACCGTACATCCATTAAATCAAGTGTCAATCAGTTTAGTTAGTGTGAAAGTTTTAAGTTACAATAGTTGCGTAAAAAATCAATAATATTAATCGATTTATACTTTAAGACTTTTAGCGCCTGGTTTATGTGTTATATATATTGGTAAGTCAAAACTGTTAAGTTGGGTCAATAGTCAAAGTTTTGCTTATATTTGTGTTTAATTTTGCGGTAGTCTAATTAAGAAATAATAGGATGAATACAATTCCCTCATCTCACTCATTTGTAATAATTTGCTAAGATGCGAAAAGAAAAATAAAATGGTATATATTATCTAACTCGAAGAGACGAAGGGCACAAGTCCGTGATCTTTTTCACCACCGCCGCAATGAGCGAAAATACTACACCATTCGCCATCGCAACCACGCACCCTAACACTTGATAAAAGGCACCCCATCTACGTTGCAAATACTACTAAGACTAGGATTAAGACTAAGATTGAGGCTCTGTGGTTTACCTAATCGCTTAATAGTGGCTGAAGTGAATTGTTTTTTATGTAAACGGGGACAAACAAACTGCTGATGAAAAGTGATCACCGACGCCCACGTACATTTACAACACCAGAGCGGCCGCAGATGCGTTGCCGTCCTTCAAATATATGTGTGTATGTGTATGTGGGAAGTGGACCTCCGGTTACCTCACTCACCGAACAAAACGCAGAAGCACAAGATGCTTCTACTTCACGCCGGTATACTGCGAGGCCATGGTACTACCCCGGTAGAGTCTACCCATTCGAACAGCAGCATGTGCCACCGCTTGGCTCTACCACGTATAAAAAAGAACTGCAACCATGGGGCAGTGCACTTGCGGCTTGACAACCAAGCTACGCGACTAGTAATCTCATCAACGCCAATGGTGATAACCACACACTTTCAACTCTTTTAAAATACTAGGTAGCCGTTATTTCGTACACAATTAACAGTAAGTTTTAATTTTACGAGTAATTGTAATTAATTTTCTTATTTTATAGAGTGCTACCACCAACAACTTTATCGCGCTGAATACACATCACAAATCATATTGCACTGTAGGCAGTTTCAATTATGAATGCAAATAATAATTGGTTTCGAACGGACATTAGGTATTTCATTAGGGTTGTCTCCCGTTATTTATCATTATTAATCCTTGTGGCGTTTGTGTATTTATCACATACGTGTAGTATCGCCTTTGTGGAGCCCTAACAGCTAATCAGTTCTAATGTTAATGGTATGCCATTAGTGGGGTCTAGATTATTTGTAACGTTCTTAGACAAAAGAGACAGCTTTAATTGAATGTCCGTAGTCTTTCATTACGCAGCAAGCCGACCTTTAATGTCCGTGAGGTTAGCGACGTGTCTTCGGAGTTTAAGACTTTATACCGATACATAGTTATAAATTTTAGTGACGCCTTTCTTCCTGTGTTATAACTAGTTAAGCATTTTCGTTTGTCGAACGTGCAGTGATTTAGTAAATGTAGTTACAGTAAATTTAATTTCCTTTCCCTCCTCCTAGAGCTTTAGTTCTCTCTCATACATCTATCTGAAAAGTAGCTAAAATTTTCTGGAAGATTTTCATAATAATTGCCTCGAGCAAAGACAAGGAGTGCACCAGATAGGATACATTTGTTGTTCGTCGGCCTATGGTTATGAACCCTACGCTCGAATCAAAGCCTAGGTAAATATTGATATATCAAACCCCGGAGGAGACCCGAGATCGATCCCCTTATGTGAAGGGCTTGCACCAATGAGTTTTTCAAGATATCTGTGCGATTTGTATCGTTGGCCTAAACACTAAGACGGCGACAGGTTTATAACCTGTCACGTTGTCTTGATTAAGGTCTTATAAAAATGGTTGAAACGATTTAAATAAATTTCTTGACCCAGAGGAACCTTGTGATTAAGTATAGGGTCCTGGTAGCTTATTGTATGTATAATACATTATAAAAGGCCGACAGTTTTTTTTGGATTTAGTAAATTCAAAAGCTACCAAACATATTTTAAAAATCGTTTCTTTGTCATAAAGATGCATTATTTTAGATTATATAAAAAAAATTTATTTACTTAAATATATTAGGAGTATCGTCTCATGCTACGATATCAATAGCAATGTGCTTTATATTAAAATAACCTCTTCTCAATGAATTACAAAAGTTTACTTACAGCCCACTTTCCTATTCTATATTTTTTTGCATAAGTGTATCATTTTACTATACATTCCTTAAACTATTTTAATAAAATACTTTAACGACGGAGCTTTAACGCATCACCAGCGATGCGTGCGCATGCCGCTGCAGTCGCAGCAGCGCACGCCGCGCGGGCGGCCGCAGGGGTTCCTAAATGCAGGGCCGCATTAACTTAAAGGCAAAGTGGTCAACTGCTCGCGCCGCTTATAAGCCCTTTGGCCCTCAAAATATAAGGGCATTGTAGAAATTGTTCAGAGTAATGTAATGTTTTAGGAAGGTTAGGTCAGTTCAGAAAACTCGAAGTTGTTTCACTCGGTTCTCAGCATAATGACAATTATTTGGGAATTTTAGAGTTGATCGCAAAATATAAACCCTTTTCTCAGTTCACATATAGCCAGATGTGATAATGAAGGCACCCCAAAACGGTTCTTGATGTCTTCAACGATTTGCAAAAAAAATCATTGCAATATTGTTATTAACATTTTTTTTAAAAAACTAAAAGGTTTCGCCGATATGATACTGCGAGAACAATAAAATATATATAATTTACTAAGAAATCTGAAGGTAGCCTCGGAATTGCATTATCTAGGGGTATCTACATGGTTTTAATCCGGGATTGCTTAGATGTGTATGTAACATACAAATTTTAATTTTAATATTATTAAGTAGACAGAACAATTTCCTTCATTGCATTGTAACGCTCTCCGTGCACCGACTCGCTCCGTCAGATTCGTACTTATACTGCTTTTATCATTTTTTTGCAATTAATAACAATAATTACAGCGATGACAGATAACAAATTTCACTTATAAATCACAAGCATGAAACCGGAAAGCATAACTTTATCTATTAACACAGAAATTTACTACGGAACAGCGATAAATCATACACGATTCTATATGCAATGCGTGAATTTTCATTGAAACATTGAAACAGTCTTACCGATGTTCTCTCTGTATGATATTGCTTAAAAAAAGTAGTTCATTAAAAAAGTTTAAAATCTTCCATGATATGCCTCCACGTCCAAGTATAGGCTATCAACAATTATTACCTATTGTACTAGTTTCTTATAGAATGTCCAGAAGATGCCGAATGGCTAATTCGGTCGGTTCTTAAAATAAATAATATGTGCTGTGAAATTCATACAAAAGGTTAATATCATGAAGGATAATCTACTTTTAATTTAGAAGAGCATTGACATACTTCTGAAGTAAGTACTACTTCAGAAAGACCTACAGATAGATTTTTCAAGAAGTAATTTTTCTATAATTGTAAAAAATTAAAATGTTTAACTATTATTCATACCGTTTTTATAGTTTTCTCTTATACGTGGTGGTCAAATGACATTTCTAGCAAAAAAAAAATTCTAGCTTAACTTTGAAATAATGCAACTTTAATGTAAATTTATCGCTTTCATATGCAAAACCAAATTTTACAAAGAATTTTTATGTATCCAAAACTAAAGTGACAATAGGATATACCATAAAGAACCTACCCGAGGTGATATTTAAAACCGCCATATTTTAAAGTTAATTTCTTTAGCTTAGACTATTTTTTTTTGTGGTAGAGGCGGCAAACGTTCTAACGGTTCACCTGATGGTAAGTGATTACCGACGCCCATGTACATCTGCAACACTAGAGGAGCTGCAGGTGCGATGCCGGCCTCCGGCCATATTTGGGTAGAGAGGGGCCATTCGAGCAGCAGTAGAAACTCTAGTTTAATAAAGTTAATAGAGCTCCTCCATTATCAATCGCGTGAATCAGTACCGTATTTATCAGGTTTTGTGTTCTTACTGCGGTTCTGCATTGTGATTGTGCCGGTGTCTCTTTCACAACAAACTTCTGTTGGATTTTCTCCAGTCGTGAAGGTGTTTTATAGAAATAAATTGCACATAAGCATTTGCATCTTTTTTACTTTTATGCGCCGAGACTTGGAACTATTATTCATAGTTTACACAAGCAGACCTCACGTGCTGGAATGGAACCCGTGACCTTTACACCGGAGTCAAACGCATAGCCACTACGCTACTGAGCACTGTTCTTTTGTATTTGCGTAGAATTTGTATTTTTATTTTATAGGATCTGTGAGACAGACGACCTAACATTCCACCTCATAATAAGAGGCTACTGAAACCTATCTTCTGCAACTGCTATTGAAAATAATTACAATCGATGGAGGTCACAGGAACGTAGTCACCCCTGAGGACTAAGATGGAATACCTCACAGCATGTATTTATACTGGCTCAATATACCTTTTCAACCGGAATACAACAGTAGTTGCACTGCTACTAAGCGGCAGAAATAGGTAAGAGAGTGGTACCTACCTGGTATTACCCGAAAGAAAAGAAATTATCACATTGAGATAAAAAAAGTAAGGGAGAATAAACCATCCTTTTCTCCAAAGGTTAACCACGGCACGGTGTACCCAAGATAACATGTACCAAGGTGGCTAACGGACAAGGCTAGATGGAGGTAGAAAATCCATTAGATAGCAGCATATCTAGTGCGTGGCGTGTACTGCCAATTAGCTCACCAAGCGCGTGGTAAGTATGGGCAGATCGTCAGTTTAAGTCGGCACTTTCATGGAAAAGTCTATGTCTAGCAGTGGATTGATGACGAAGAAAAAAAACGAAAAAGATTAATAAATATGTTTCAACTCACTTTTCGCGCTATTAGGATTCGTTGAAACAGTTGTACCAGGAATCTTCGGGCTAGTTTCTAAATGCACCTGAAAAAAGAAAAGATGACTTCTGTTAAACTTCGACCACAACAATTGAAATTCTATTGATTCGTTTCCTTGCATTGCCGCCTTGCTTCAATGTTATGACACGTGAAGGGTTATTAAAAATATGAGTACATAGTAATTTTTAATCAGCGAGCAAATTCACAGGCTGTTACACTATATACATTACCTTTTAGTTTACCAGGCGGCCTCGCAGAATGCCGGGGTGAAGTAGAGGCATATTGTGCTTCTGCGTTTGGTTCGGTGAGTGAAGTAACCGGAGGCCATCTCCCCTTCCCCCCCTCATCCTCCCTCCCATCTCCCAAATACCCTTAAAGGCTGGCAACACACCTGCAACTCCTCTGGTGTTGGAGATGTACGTGAGCGACGGTAATCACTTACCATCAGGTGAACCTGATGGTAAGTATGGTAAGCGGTACACCGCTTGCTCGTTTGCCGGCTTTCCATAAAAAAAGAATTGGTCGAAGCCTTCCGAATATGAAATTAGCGGAAACGTTAAGTTTCGAAGAAATTTTGAGAATACGTACAAAACAATATAATAAATACTCAGCTCTTTTGGAAATGGAAAGTATTATAATGTGACATAATATATTAGCAAGAATTTTAAAAGAAATTGTAATCCCATACTTCATTGGTTTATAATCTCTGCTATTATCAGCTCTACTGCCTATGTATTTGCAAACGTCACAGAGTTACACTACCTTACTTAACTTTTTGCCTCATGAATAATCCCGAGCGGGGTCAACAGACTGATCCGTGAGCGTTTTACAAAAATAATAACTCTTAACAGTTATTTGCTGTTTATTCGCGGGTTATTGATTAGTTAACATTTATTATAAGAACGTTGTGTAAACAGAAATAAATATTCATTCACCCGTCTCAATGGCGACAAAAAATTGTTTGCAATGTTTCGAACGCTTATAGAGGGATTTGTCAAATTATCCAAGTGATATATAGTCAGAGAGTTTAAAAATACGGACATGCCATTATGATTGCATAGATCATGATCTGAATTATCCCGACTTTTAAATTAATAATGAAAAGATATTTATCTATACCAAACGACCAATGATACTCGTAATGTGCATGCTTTCATTTGTATGGAAACGAGTTTTTAATAAAATTGCCTAAATAAACAACCCTATGATATAGAAAGAAGGGTTAGATCTAGTGTCGAGATTGAGAAACTGATCCGATAACCAATAATTTGTATGTTGCTCAAGTATTGGCTCTGGCTGGGATCGAATCCGGGGCTCAATAGTTAGGTACGTAACAATAAACACTCAATAGTGATACAACCGCTAAGCTACGCTGTAGTTTTATGATGAACCTTTAATTACTTGCGTTACAAACTTACCCTTGTTCCTTAAAACCTATTAATAATATCTACGGAAAATTCTTAAAATGCAAACTTAAAATACAATTAAGAGAGATCACACAAAAGCTTCCTCATATTTTTGCATTGAGTAACCTTAATCAATATTCGTTAGATGTCTCGTAACCCCGTTGCTTACAACGAAATTCTTTTAGCAATTTTAATTCGATGTCATAGAAAGATAATACACATTTATTATATCCTGACAGTCGTGGTAGACTAGTGGTCAAAGCGCACGCTTTAATTTCATAGAGCGCGAGTGACCTGAGTTCGATCCCCGGTGCAGTCACAGCTAAAATTGTTAATAGGTAGCAATTTACCATGTGCTCCGCGGTAAGGCAAAACATCGTGAGGAAACCTGCATGTCTGAGAAATAATAAAAATATTACAAGGATATGTGAAGTCCGCCAAGCCGAACTGGAGCAGCGTGGCGGACGCTCCAAAACCCTCTCAGATTTTGCATTACTTTTTTTTTACTTAAATTAAAATTAAAAAAAAACTTGCAATAGGACCTTAATACATTATGTAAGAATTTAAAAAAAACTAAAAACTAATTAGAATTCGTCTTAATTTCTAATTAAGCCATCTTTTTTTATGTATTATAATTATTTCCCTTTAATTACCAAAGGAAGCTCATATAAATAATCAAATTTATTGTAATTTATATTTCACCTACCGGAATTTGTCATTTTAACACAATTATTTTAATCCTTTATTTTTATTTTTTCATATTACGTCATTACAATCAATCAAACATACGAAAATACGAAGCATAATCTGGTTTTCGCAAATCGTTATTTTGAAATACTGACAAGTAAGAGAATCCACACATAAAAAAGCTAACAGTAGAAATAAGTGGCAGATAAATTAGCATTATTACTGTGAATAATCACCATTGCTGCCGCACGCGTCAACAGTTCAGACGCGTATCACCAGAACCGGTATAGTTATTTACATAAAGCAATTTAATAACTACGCTAGTAATAAATTTGACACGCTTTTACCGTAAACAAAAATTATTTTCCGTTTTTAATGTAATTACATTTCAAATGCACGTTCATTTAATTTCAGTTCTATTATTTTTTTCTGTACACAATTATTGGAAATATTAATCATACCGGATCCGAACCGAACGATCCTGTCCTTTACACAGATATTAGAAATTAGAGTCGGCTTGTTTTTTATTTAGTCGAATAGTAAACAACATTTTTTATACCAAAAATTACAAAAGGGTTAAAGGATTTGAAAATGGAACAAAAGAAAATTTAGGTTGACAAAACCCAAAAAGAAAATATCAATAATCGGCTATTTTCTGTTTAATTGATATGAGATCTGTACCCTAGACTGATTATATATACATTGTATGATCTGTGCATCGCATTTCATAAAAAACAATCACATACTTAACAGCCAGCTTCAATAAAGAAATAAAGTAAAAATTATTCGTTTTTCACCCAGTTTTACAGATATACGATAAGTATAAAGAATGAGAACGAATTGTTCAAAGTTTGCAATCATTTAAAAACATTAACATCTTAATTAACGACCGGTCGTAATTACAGATTATAGATAGCAAATAAATGCTCCTCCATGGTGTTAATGATAGTTAATTCTAATGAAAGCTTAGCATTGCTGTCAGATTATTATCAATTAAATGCAATGTAGATTTTTGCTTCGTGGAAATCAGCTGGTCCATTCTACACAATAACGATTTCTTTGTACTTATTTTTTATTATTCAAATAGATACTATTTAGGAAAGGACAATTATGCATTACAGTACAATGGGTGTAACTAAACTTCTAATGGGTTTAGTGGTGTTGTATTTTAGACGCGTTGCACATCATTCTATTTACATGGCGCTATCTCGATGAACTATAACAAGGCAATCTAAGTGGTTAAAATCGGAATTAATCTCACACTATTCTATTCTATTAGTGGTTCTATTAGTGGTCACTGTCCTATTAGTGGTTACCAGTAGAAGATATAAACGGGTAACGCATAATACTTAAATATTCTCGAGTCTGTGCTTTCGATTGGAGAGTATTTGTATCACAAAGAGCGTGAATATATTGACATTAAGACTTAAACTTTAGAGAGAAAATTTTAATTTGTGGAATGATTTCTTGTATTTACGCGAATTTAATGCTTAATTTATTTAACTTTACGAATTTAGATTTAGTTTAATACCTCAGTCACCCCGTGACCATGGGTGCTGTAAAGCACCCGAAACGTGAGGATTTAAAAAATCTAACTTTCTTTTCCAAATATCTACCACAACTGCTCGTGGTGCACACCCTACAGCTGGTTGGAAAATCCATTTTTGATGAACCCAAATCTCACAGAGTATTGATAGGAAACAGCATCAAGACTTTGAGAGTACTGGTGCTGCAAAGATTACAACCCGCCTGCAGAGTGTAAACCTACTAAGAAGTGTTAGATAGACTGATAAGGAAGATGAATAAAAAGATAGGTTAAGGATTAGTAGCAGGCTTATTTTGAGGTCGTGACTAAGAAATTCATATTCGTGGCTTCCACTCTTCGGGTCGCTAGTTCAAATCAATAATTTGTGCTGCATAACATAGGTTTTTGAAGGAATTTGAACCGAGAGTCTATGACTTAAAAGGCAGTTACGTAAACCACTGAGCCACACCGTCGTCATCAAGGTAATAGTATACTTACCAATGAGATTGGTTGACAATTTTTGAGGATTTCCAAAAGGTAGTTATATATGTATATATATATATATATATAATTATACCTTACCTACGTCCAGATAACCTAACGGTGTTACCAGAACACAGCACTTAGCCGAAAGAGGTCTGGTTGTATTTACATATAAATCGGACGCTACTTCATTGTCAGTTAGTCTAATGCGACGGTAACAGGAGTTTACAGCACGCGAGGAGGGTTTTAATGTTGTCTATACATTGACGTGACGATTTTCGAACACGACATCGTGGTCAGACATGCAATGAGATGTAATGTCACTATTGTAATAGGGCACATGTTATTAGATGCATTAATCTAATAAAGCTATTTAAGTATTTATTATTAATTATATTATATTCATATCGATGCTCATTTGATAATTTAATGTCAACTTTCAACGAACCCCTTATAAATTATATATTATCGTTATAAAATCAATAGATACAAAATAATAAATATGTAAAGAGTGCGCTTCGTACAAAATGCCACCCGCGGAGCATGGTCGCTCTGCGCTAGAACAGAAGTCAAAGACTAGATTTATATCTCTTTCGCTGCTTATAATAATACGTCATTCACTGTCTCTTGGCATAATTTGATCTTAAGAATGATAGTCCCTTGTATTAGACAGGCTATAGTGTCTGCATCTCATTAGTAAGATATAAATGGCCGATTTATCTATCATTAGGACCAGTTCTCTGCAGTTCCAAGCGCGCCTTCTGCTACCTTGTATTGATTAGATCGCTATACAAGTTCATTTAATACGAAATTATCAATGAAGCGTTTGCTAATTAAATTAAATTAGATATTTTTGGAGGTGTAAGGGGGAATATTCTAACTTTTTCTCCAAATGTCAACCTCATCCGCTCGCGCTACAGCCTGCTAATTAACGTACGAGGCTCTGATGACCGACTAATGGCCGAATATCCATGGATTATATACCGATTTTTGTTTACGTTTTAATATAAGTCAAAGTCAAAGAGTTGTAGTCAAGTATATATTTTATATATAAAAGTAAAAGTAAAGTAGCAGCCTGTAAGTGCCCACAGCTGGGAAAGGCTTCTCAAATATCGGGCGTAGGAGCCGGAAATGGCCCGCCATGCTGTTCCAGTGAGGGTTGGCGGGCTTCACATATCCTCGAAATAATATTTTTTTATTATTTCTCTGACATGCAGGTTTCCTCACGATATTTTCCTCCACCGCCGAGCACGTTGTAAACACAGCACTAAAAATTGCTATTTACAAATTAAGTGGTGCCGGCACCACTAGGATACCTCGGCTCATATATACTTTTTACTCTATATACTCGTAGGTTATATTGTACTATCTGTTTCCCCACATGGCAACCTCACCTGCACGTGGTGGACCTTGCTATAACAAAGAAACGAAGCTTTGGTGATCGAATGATGACGGAATATCCATTCTAAAATACCAGTTTCCAATTACATATAGACTATCTATGGACCGTCCAAGATCTTCCTAGAAATCCACTATCTTACGTTTACGTTCTGCTTAAGAATAATCATATAGTGTTGTAAAAAAAATCATATAGTGTTGTAAAAAAAAGCATAGTGTTATTTTGTGCGAGGATAGGCTCACATAAAAATGCGCGTACGTTTTATTTTGTCCTTGAATTTATTTTCAAATAGCGTCCGCTAAGCGTGGAAAATGTGGTGATTACTCCTTATGAGCTTAATATATGGGACACACTTATACTCGGCAACTATAACTGAGATAATTAAAGATCTGCTTGGCAACAAGAAAAAAAAGGTACTAATTCAATATTATCCACTGTTACTTATTTCCTTGATCTATGGGTACGTAAATGTATTAACGCAATGTAAGAATAATAGAGGCCATTGTTGCCAGTAACTGGGTCAGATAGCCATGTACATATTTTTGGCTGGTAGCCGAGTTATTAGGGGATCTGCCCCTCAATTAGGAGAGCCGAGCCCGTTCCCCAGTGTCTAGTTAACTCACTAGTTTTCAGAAATTTATGTACGAATATTCTCGTTGGCCTTAACGCTAAGACGGTGACAAGCTCACCACCTGTCACGTTGTCCCAAATAAACAAACCGCATGAATATCGCAATTTCTTACAGAACTAAGCTTTTAGGCCTTATCCTTCTCGAGTAAAATCGCTTTCAATAAGTGATAGAATTTTTGAAATCGGTTCAGTACTTTCAGAGATTACCCCACTAGTATATACAACGTCACACTCTCTCTTTATACTAGTACGTATAGACAGGAGAGCTATATCTCGTGAGAAATAGTATCACGTAAGGAAAGGCACGAATGAAAGCTTTTTCAATCTGTAGCTGTCTATGTATCAAATGAGTGCTAAATCTCAAATGCCTTATTCAATTATGTCCTCGAGTATAACATAAGTTCAGTAGAGGTTAAGCTGCGTATTTCTCAAAGGTACCGTATATTAATATAAATTAATACTTACACCGTAAAATATTTAGTAATCATAACTTATAACCATTTCGAATTTATTTATGTTTATTAAACGTGTAGAATCGGTTTTCAAGTACTTTTGTGGATATATTGAATAAATCCTTTTCTCGATTAGATCTTTTGATTAAAGTGATAATTGGTATGTAAGGGGGAATATACCATCTTTTCTACTACGGTGATTTTTTTCTTCTAACTTATGACTAACGAAAGAAGCTCTAGCCACCATCTGATGGCGGAAACTGTCGAACTCTATACCTATTGACCAGTGATTAGAAACAGCATCTGTAGTACGAAGGTTCTGGTACTGTGCTCGCCTACCAGCCTAAGAAGTGTGGTGGTATGCCATGAGTGGCAGATATGCCCATACCTTAGTGCCTTAATTGAAAGGCTTACAGGCTGTTAATGAAGAAGAAAACATGATCGGAGGAGGAATCATTGTGGTTTATACAAACATATTACGTTAATCAGTAAGGTATGGACTACAACACAATATGAAATCAATTTAAAATTCGCATTAGAAACATCAATTCCATTTTTATTATAGAAAAAAGCAAAATGTACGTGATGGTAAAATAAAATATTTTATTTGCAGTATTAAACGAAGCATAAAGTTGAGTTATCTCATCGGTTTCCTTATAACTCAAACGTGACTGAAAGTAAGTGTTTTGAACACCCGGAACACATCATAAACTCATGGAATAAATTGTCTCTCAAACTCACGAAGGTACTCGAAATTGTCTTTAGTTATTGTTTCTAGCGCCTGGCTCACGCAGTACGATACATGAAAATATTTCTGAATTATGTTATTACATTTTAGTACCGTAGTAGATCAGTAGGCAGGGCGATCACTTTAGCTATATAGTAAGAAAGTGATATGGTTTCGAACCCCGGTGTTGTCAACGTAAAAATTTGTTAACTGCTATTTTAAGAGCTAATTTTATATGACTGCTTAAAAATTTTTAATATTGATTGTGGAAAAAAAAAATTATACATACATGTTCGTAAATCTGATTTTCAATAAAAACTGCATGCGGCATCTAAGAAATAATAGTAAAAATATTTTAAGGACATCTGAAGTCCGCCAATTGGAGCAGCGCGGCTGACTCTTCCTGGTTCCAAAAGCAGTCCCAACATTGGGACATTTGCAGGCTACTTTACATTTTTGTACATAATGTAGCGAATGCTGTGTTTTTTTATAAGTGTACGGTCTAGAACTTTATCTATTCTGTACGAGGAAACATCACGCGTAGACAGTCGACGATAAAATAAATTACCACCACGTTACGATATGACTTTGATATCGTATAGAATTCTATAAAAAGAAGAGAATAAGAACCTATATATATCAAAAGTTCCTTACGCATGGCATGCGATGACTCCGACGTCAACTGTTTTAATCTATAGACGGTCTTTGGACCGGCTTATAGAAACTCTTTTCCGAATAGAATTAAGCTCTTGGACATCTTTAATGTTAGTACAATTATTTTAATACATTTAATAGAGCCAAGCGGCGGCTTTTGCCGTAGCCCGAATGGGTCGGCACGACCGGGGTAGTACCACCATTAGCAGATTAACGGCGTGAAGCATCTTGTGACTTCTGCGTTCCGCTTGGTGGGTGAGGTAAATGATAATATGTAATCTTCCTAGCTTCATACTCATATAATAAATTCGATAGAAGGGATTTGAATCGGCTGAGGATGGTCAAAAGTATATTCAATACGCAACGTCTAGCTCGATTGATTTGTACTATAACATTTATTATTACGAAGATTAGCCAGATCAATCCAGCAATAAACATAAAATTATAGCGATTTTTCAAAAGTCATTGCGCTAAGCTTACGTGTGTAAGCGCCCATAAAATAATCATGTATTTAGAAACCTGACAACCATAATTATGTGTAAAAATATATTATTGAGCTCATTTCACTAAGCAAATTACGTGACTTAGGTTTAAGTTGATATGCCTTAGCATCTATGTTAGAGCAAGAGTGAAGATGAGTTCTCAGAATGAATAACTTAGAAAGAATTTCGGCGAATAAAATGACATATTCAAGAATGTTATGATTTGTGTGTGTGTTCTTTGAAAATTATTTTAGGTCCTATTATGTATTCGTTAGGTCAATAACATGTACGTGGAGGAGATCAGACCTACATTTAACTGTATCCTAAGATCAGTGGTAAGCTAGCAGCCTGTAAAAGACCCACTGCTGGGTAAAGGCCTCGTCTCAATATTTTGGAGAGTTTTGGAGTCAGTAAAGACCCCTCCACGGTTCTATAGCGCAGTTAGCGGACTCCACATGTTCTCGAAATATTTTTTTATTATTACTTAGACATGCAGGTCTCCGTACGGTGTGTTTACTACTCCAGACGTAGTAAAAACTTAAAATTGCTATTTACAATTTTAGTGGTACCGGCACTGGGGATCTAACCCAATTTACTCCCATACTATGAAATCAAAGCGAGTACGGCTATGCGTTAGACTACCACGGGTTTCAAATCCTAAAATCGGAACTATACCGATTATGATAATGACATTACCTTCGATAAACATAATTTACAATTAAATTTAATAACTTATTAACGCTTATAAAACAAACATACTCACTTTCAGTGACTATATTTATAGTAACAAAACATTGTACGTCAAGCAATAATTTCTGCATTCCGTTGGTATCGAAGGGAATATTTCTGCAGACACCAACAACGATTTACATATGACTACTGCGAAGTTTATTAGGTTGTTCAAGTATTACTTTTACAGGACGCCGTTCAGGGCAATTTAGGTCTTAATATTCTTCAAATAAAAGGTACTATCATCGGAAAAGTCAAACATGATGGTGCATGCAGTAAACAATTGTGTCGATTGTACTTGCATCACAGTAAATTAAATTATTTATCGGCGATACGTCCGGAGACCCATAATTCTGTCTTTACATTCGCAGTACCAATCTCTTATTTACAATTTTAGTGGTACCGGCACTGGGGATCTAACCCAATTTACTCCCATACTATGAAATCAAAGCGAGTACGGCTATGCGTTAGACTACCACGGGTTTCAAATCCTAAAATCGGAACTATACCGATTATGATAATGACATTACCTTCGATAAACATAATTTACAATTAAATTTAATAACTTATTAACGCTTATAAAACAAACATACTCACTTTCAGTGACTATATTTATAGTAACAAAACATTGTACGTCAAGCAATAATTTCTGCATTCCGTTGGTATCGAAGGGAATATTTCTGCAGACACCAACAACGATTTACATATGACTACTGCGAAGTTTATTAGGTTGTTCAAGTATTACTTTTACAGGACGCCGTTCAGGGCAATTTAGGTCTTAATATTCTTCAAATAAAAGGTACTATCATCGGAAAAGTCAAACATGATGGTGCATGCAGTAAACAATTGTGTCGATTGTACTTGCATCACAGTAAATTAAATTATTTATCGGCGATACGTCCGGAGACCCATAATTCTGTCTTTACATTCGCAGTACCAATCTCTTATTTACAATTTTAGTGGTACCGGCACTGGGGATCTAACCCAATTTACTCCCATACTATGAAATCAAAGCGAGTACGGCTATGCGTTAGACTACCACGGGTTTCAAATCCTAAAATCGGAACTATACCGATTATGATAATGACATTACCTTCGATAAACATAATTTACAATTAAATTTAATAACTTATTAACGCTTATAAAACAAACATACTCACTTTCAGTGACTATATTTATAGTAACAAAACATTGTACGTCAAGCAATAATTTCTGCATTCCGTTGGTATCGAAGGGGAATATTTCTGCAGACACCAACAACGATTTACATATGACTACTGCGAAGTTTATTAGGTTGTTCAAGTATTACTTTTACAGGACGCCGTTCAGGGCAATTTAGGTCTTAATATTCTTCAAATAAAAGGTACTATCATCGGAAAAGTCAAACATGATGGTGCATGCAGTAAACAATTGTGTCGATTGTACTTGCATCACAGTAAATTAAATTATTTATCGGCGATACGTCCGGAGACCCATAATTCTGTCTTTACATTCGCAGTACCAATCTCTTATTTACAATTTTAGTGGTACCGGCACTGGGGATCTAACCCAATTTACTCCCATACTATGAAATCAAAGCGAGTACGGCTATGCGTTAGACTACCACGGGTTTCAAATCCTAAAATCGGAACTATACCGATTATGATAATGACATTACCTTCGATAAACATAATTTACAATTAAATTTAATAACTTATTAACGCTTATAAAACAAACATACTCACTTTCAGTGACTATATTATCATTTATAGTAACAAAACATTGTACGTCAAGCAATAATTTCTGCATTCCGTTGGTATCGAAGGGAATATTTCTGCAGACACCAACAACGATTTACATATGACTACTGCGAAGTTTATTAGGTTGTTCAAGTATTACTTTTACAGGACGCCGTTCAGGGCAATTTAGGTCTTAATATTCTTCAAATAAAAGGTACTATCATCGGAAAAGTCAAACATGATGGTGCATGCAGTAAACAATTGTGTCGATTGTACTTGCATCACAGTAAATTAAATTATTTATCGGCGATACGTCCGGAGACCCATAATTCTGTCTTTACATTCGCAGTACCAATCTCTTATTTACAATTTATTGTTATTTTTAAGCGAAATTAGTAGTTTTATTTCATGTGCTTAAGTGATAACTATATTTTCTTATGAATATATGTAGTGCATAGATTTTTTTTTAATTTTTGAAGGACTAACTGTCCGAAGTATGTCGAAAGTTTAGTATAATTCTAAACGCCCAATGTTAATACCTAGACGCAGCAGCCCCTCAATGGTGCAGGTATTTTTTTTCTAATTTGGCGTACTTGGTTACACAACCATCTCTTAGATGTCGTTTGATCTTTCCATACCCCAAGGAGGGGATTGGATGGAAGATTCTTTTAAGACATGCCATTACAGGCGAGTTACACTTCTACTTAGTGCAAATCTAAATGTTTCTGTAGTCGTATATAATAGGTACTAATAATGCAATTTTTCTAACCATTTGGTTTTTTAGTTATAAGTGATGTGGATTGCAGAAACAATAATCTTAAAGTCACTTTGTACGAAAAGTATTTGTATGAAAATACACATACAATCAAAAAATTCACTGTTCAAACTTGAATACGTTTCAAAGCTCGACAAACAGCCGAGTATTTATCACACCATGGTTAAATACTCGGCTGTTTGTGTGATCGTGATTTATTTACTTGTCGACGAGGTTTACTTTTTTCCCCTGTTAGAGCATCGTTAAAAGCTCACATGCCAGCCCACAACTAGCAAGGAAATCTGCTCATAGCATAAAGATACATAAATCGACATGATTTTTCCGTGAGAGTATAAGCTTGAAAAACTATTATGTGCAAATCATAAATAAATCCGCATTCAAACACACATACAAATTAAATCTTTGAAAAGTCTTTATGGTGCTACCGAATTCTGTGTCACACATTTGTCAATCACACCTTTTAAAAAAATAACTACATCACCAATACAATTAAATAGAAATGAAATATCTCACAATATATAACACAATATATAGAAATCTGTGTTAAATATTTAAAAAAAAATGTGTTTCCTTTAATTCAGTTCAGTATCCACACCGCTGTGATCACATCAAGTTTTACCAAAAAACGTTGAAAGAAAACACGTCTCTTGTATTGTTGCATCGTCTAACTTTAACTAGGTTTACCTTGCCCAAGAAGGAACATAGAAGGATCATTACTATTGGCAAACGGATTCTGCTTGGATTTTAGACGCCGCTGCTCATAAACCGGTCTGTGAATTGACGATAATGTTGCCAACTATCCATTAATATATTTTTTCAACAAACGTGACACCTACGGAATGATGGAGATTTCCTTGAGGATGACAAATAGAATTACATTTCAACAACGCGACAATTTTTTTTTATTCGGATAGCCTGTATGAGATAGGGAATCCATTAAACACATTATAAATTTAAGTAACTAATAACATTATATTACACGATTAAAATTACCTAAACAAATAAAAAATCGGTTCATACGATGTAGCGCCAATGCGTGTAAGAAAAATTACTCAAAAAGTTAATGGCAGTTAAGCATGCTTAGTATTCTGTTAAAAAAAACATCCTCCTATCTCAACAGGCAACCGTATACAGGTGTTGAAAATATCTCTCACTATAAATACTCAACCGAGGGAAGTTAATTATACGCCTCAGTGCTCTATGAAATTTATCTGATGTACAACCGCGTGTATAGTCTATGAAAACTATTTTAATCGGTCTAATTAAACCAAGTTTGTAGGTTATTTTAAGATTATTATAAAAAGCAGAGAGCATGTCTACTGCACTCGAACGGGTATTTAAATAATTCGAAAATTCGTCTTTGACTATTTTTTTCTTTATTAGATTAATATCCGTTTCGTTTTCTAGATTAGACTGAGATTGTAGCCGTCATAACAAGTGGTAAAAATATCAGAATATTCGTCAAAATTTGAATAAAATTACCATATTTAGAGAAAAATCAGGTAGAAAGACTAAAAAATCGTTGTATATAAATAAATATAACATATAGAAGTAACCAAATACCTTAGTTCATTGATGACTGTATTGTATATATTATAAGTCCTTTCATCATCATCATCATCATTTCAGCCTATCAGAAGTCCACTGCTGAACATAGGCCTCCCCCAAAGATTGCCACGAAGCTCGGTCCAGAGCCACCTGCATCCATCGACTTCCCGCAACACTGCGCAGGTCGTCACTCCATCTTGTGGGGGGTCGTCCTACACTGCGTTTGCATGTACGTGGCTGCCACTCGAGAACCTTTTTTCCCCAGCGGTTGTCAGTTCTGCGAGCTATGTGGCCGGCCCATTGCCACTTCAGCTTGCTGATCTTTACGGTAAGTCCTTTACTTAAGTTATGTTAAGTACTTAAAAAATATTTCACTCTCAATACTTAATTTATTTGTATAAGGTTATAGTATAGAGGACTTATCCTAAATTGTTTGTATTACTTTTTCGTCGTTGGTGTTGTTTAGGGGGTTAAAACCAATGATTGACGAACCGACCTTACTGACTTGATCTCCTATATGGAAGGCTCGTAACTATCAAATTTGTGTCCTTGACCAAAACATTAAGACGGCGAAAGGCTCACCGCCTGCTACGTTATTTCCAAATAAGCTCAGGCAAAAGGGTTGAAACGAGTAAATTAAATGTGTAGACCTCTGACCACCCTAGTATTAGGTAAAGCGGTAGTTTTAAGATCAATGTGTGTTGATCGATGTTTTTTTTTATCTTAGATTTTTAAAACCTGTTATTCCTCTTTGTTTATAAGCCCTCATTGCTCTTTTGTTATGGATTTTGAATAGTGTAATCGATTTCGAAAGCGCCCCAGAGGTGTACAATTGATTATCATTATCTGAAATTATTCTTCCCCCGTCCGATACCCTATACTATTAGAACCGACCGGGTTCTAACACGCCTCGCTGACTTACTCTATCACTCTAATTTCACCTCAGGAAAATCACGAACGCCTTTTCACCAGATTCAATTTGTAATCAACGTCATTATTGCCTTATTAAGTATACACCTTTACAAGGTCATCAACATACATATAAGGTATTATTTCACCATTTTTTTTCTACTTTATATTAGCCAGTTCAACGAATCTTCATTTTACGTATAAAACGACGTAAAATTGATTGTTTATAACTTTAGATACGTTTATTAAAAAGCGAAACCACATTATTTGCAATTTCACGCTAAAATCATACAAAAAAGCTTTTTAGTAAAAGTCTAATATTCCAAAAGAGGGTGGCCGGATCTTATACGCCCCGTCATCGGTTTGCTTAATTTTGGTCTGGTATTTTCGAGATGATTATCCTCCCTCTGTCGTATTTTTTGACACCCACCTGAAGAAAGTAGGTGACAGATTCTGACACCATAGGGCATTTTGTACGTAACAGAACCAAGCGGCGGCTTTTGCTGTTGTTCGAATGGGCTTCCGGCTCGACCGGGTTGGTACCATTTATCGTCTCACAGAATAGCGGCGTGAAGTAGAAGCATCTTGTGCTTCTGCGTTGCGTTCGGTGAGTGAGGTAACCCACTCCCCCTCCCCATCCCTCTCCCCATTCCTCTCCCATCCCTCTACCCATCCCTCTTCCCATTCCCCTCCTCATCCTCCTTTCTGTCTCCCAAATACCCTAAAACGCCGACAACGCGCCTGCAGCACCTCTAATATTGCAGATGTACATGGGTAATGGTAATCACTTACCATCGGGTGAACCGCTTGCTCGATTGCCGCCTTTCCCATAAAAAAAATTGTACTAGGTTTAATCATCCCAGTCAAATGTTCAAAAAAAAGGTGAACACAAATATTCTGTTTTTGGTTTAGTATGAGATATAAGTTCACTTATTTGACAAAACTATAGAGACCGTTTAATATGTGACTTACCAAATATGTTATTACTAATTTGTATAAAAAAAACATAAGTTGTTTTTGTCTGCAAATAAAAGCAACAATGTAGCCGGAGCGGCCGATCCAGTGCTTATCTATGTAACTTTTCATCTATGATCGGGATATCGCTAATGTAATAGTGCCATGAATTAATTGATGACATTACGTCGATTTCATGGTGACAGCTGCTAGCCATTATCTCCATACGATGCATCAGTGAATTCATGTGTGCTACAAGCACTATTCAATCTATTACACAGAGTAAGCAATTTTAGAGTAAGCTGAGGATATTTGGAAGAATCTACTTCCTTCTTTATCAGCCTGTGTAAGTCCACAGCTGGTCATTCCATGGAAACGCCAACAAAAGCCAGCATTCCATATATTTACTTAACGCCCGTGTAATGGTTTATTTATTTATATCACACTACAATACAGAATTTATACAATAAAGGGTCACTATGACAAGTAGTTCCCTAAAATACGATTGATTAATCTATATTATATCTGAGTTTAAAATAAAATCGATAAAAAATATTTTAAGTATAATTCTTGTAAATAGACAATTTTTTTAAATCTCTATTTTGCCAAGTAAGCGAAAAAAAATTGCAAGTTTTCGAATTAGCAAATGGACACATATTTTATTGCTTTTTTTATTTTTGTGACTTAGGGCATCATTAATTACTAAAATCATCTTCAAGTAGTTTATTTAATAAAATTTAATATTTTATGAGACACTAGAACTCTATTCGGTTTTAAAGATAATTTGCAAAGAGTAGTTAGTCATAGTAAATTTATTATCCATTTTTAAACTATATTATGTTCCTGTTAACATTATCATCATCACTCTGCATTAGATAAAATTCTGTAAAACAATTAGCCTATATTAAAAAAAAAGTTAATTACTGTGATAATTTTTGATCTATGTGCTTTACGTTAAAGGCAACCGTATGTTGACTTGTTTTCGTAATTTACGTTCTTCAGGTGGGGTATGAGACAAGTTCACCATAATTTTGCAATAATAGACTTTCATTGCTACTCACCATCATCTTATCAAACGAACGTCTTATACAAATATACAATTAAACTGGTCACGTGCGACTCGAATCACCGCCACAAATTTTTTGTGTGTTATGTGTTTCCTTAACGCGAGCCCGGCTCAAACTTGACTGGTTTTTATTATACATTGTTTTGCATTATAATCACACCAAGTTTGTCGCTGTATGTGGTTGCGTTATTACGAAAGTGCAAAAAAAAAACATTGAATAAAACTGATTTCTTTTTAACTATATTTGTCATAATAACACAATTTCTGTGAAAATTTGAACCGGGTACTTATTACGGTTAATAAGCTGTAGCCCTTAAAACGTGGACAGACATACGGACGACTGGACGGACGGACGGACAGACGACGATGGCTTTAGTAATGGGGTCCGTAGATAAGAAAACCTAAAATAAATAAGTTGTCGGGCCATTATATCTCCAGGACAGATAGAAAAGAAATATCGTAATCTCTGCCCACCCCTATGGTTGACAGGCGTGAAACAAGCAACAACATTAAAAATAAATAATTTAAATCTAATTTTTTTTTTTAATTTACAATGATAGGATTGGTCAAGTTTTCGAATTAACATTTAACCATTCGTATGTGCTAGAGCCCACCGGCGGCTTTTGCACCTGCTCGAATGGGCCGACTCAACCGGGGTAGTACCACGGCCTAGGAGAAATGAACTCGTTCTTCGTTCGATGAGTGAGGTAAGGCAGCTCCTCCGGTGTTGCAGATGTGCGTGGGCGTCGGTAATCACTTACCATTAGGTAAGCCGCTAACGAGTTTGCCCACTTTTTCAAAAAAAAAAAAAATATACACATTTTAAATATCTCCTTCACCAGCTGGTAGTGGTACACGGCGCGAGCTAGGGCTCATCCAACGGAGCGTTTTTCGCCACAGTCGCCACGCTTGGCACACACTTTGGCGGTCGCATAACCAAACGCTCATCAAATGCCTGTGTATTTTAGGTTGGGTATTTTGGAGATGCTTAATCCGTCATCTGTACATGACACCCAAGGGAGGAAAAGAGTTGACAGATTGCCTTAAGCCGCCATTTCACAGTGATAATACACGGCGTAATTAATATAATGAACACTTATTATAATAAGTGTGAAGGAGAAAGAATTACTGTGATTTATAACGCGCTGCGTATACGAAAACTTGTTCAAACAACACCTAAACGATATTTTCCTTCCTTTAAGTCCTTTAAAATGGTCAATAAGAATCCAGAAAAGGGAGAAAATAGCACTGCTGCTAGTGGATACTCTCTGTTAATTAGCGAAGGCATCATTTTTGTAACCTGCTCCCTTCTGCAGCAACCGATCATTAGGTATGCAAAGCCCGAAGCTAAATCCTGACGTAACATGGTAACCCTATTACAGAGCTCCTTAGACGCTCCGTGTTATTATTCATACCTTCAACAATATTTATCTATAATTATTGGTAAGTGAAAGTTTTGTCTTGATCCCACTATGTAAGAAATACACAGATATTACTAAACAGAAAATATTCAGATATTCAATATAAATATATAACTATTTACGATTGCTATTTGATAATTTTCGGTTAATGTACCCCTAGACATTCAAGGTGCAATATCAGTTTTACTATTTAATATTCATATCATCCATTTTACAAAAAAGGAAAGTAACAAATGCCAATGCGATTCTTTCTTGGTGTTAATTATAACGCGTAACAAATCAAGTTGTTACATTTAATTAAATATAATTATATTTATCACGAGTTTAAATTATAAATCATTATTATTATCAATTAAAACTTGACGCTATTATTTAAAAGTAACTTGAAACAATACTTGGAAAATACGCTAAGTATTTTTAGAAGAGCTTCAGGTTTTATTTTAATTAAGGTACCAATTAAAAAGGAAATCCTTTACGTTTTCAGCTCAGAAATATTTACCTAATACGTATGCGGTTTCTTCACAAATTTGCACAAGCTTCTTTCGTGATTATTTGAAATAGAAGATGGAAGGTATTTTAATTGGCGTTGAATTCCTACAATTGGACACGGCGAGGTAGGGAATAGCAACTTTGTAAACGGAAGAGCCTTATTACTCCAACAAAGTATCTCAATCGTGACTCCAGCCTACGTTCATGCCACCCAATTTTAAGCCAATGTTTATTCATTACGTAGTGTACCATGTAAACCATGACATTCTGATGAATGGTTACATGAAAAAGTGAAATAAACTTTCTCGGAATCATCCAGAAAGTTTATTTCACTTTTGTAACGTGCAACTAAAACATATTACTTTGTTTAATAAAGTGACCGCGTAGTTAAACGAATGCCCATTTTTATCGACGTGGTCTGTCTATATGCAAATTAAAAACTTGCAGAGCAAACAGAGCCAGCAAACAACTTTATATTTAGCGGTGTGATAAATAGTCGTACAATAAAAGTAAAGGAGCTAAAACGCGTAGACATAATAATTCAAAGTCCCAGTTAGCAATTTATGTAGTAATAACGTCAAACAACTACGAGTTTCTTGCAAACAGAAAAATATGAACAAAATACTAACCATAATAATACCAATACGCATTAATATATACAACTCAACCAGATGAGAATATATAGAAATACCCCAAACCAATAATCATTTATTAATAAAAGACAATGCCACATTAATCGTAATAAGCCATAATTTTAGATACAATAATGCCTGATACTTCCAAGGGGTCTCAATTAATTGTAATCTTTATTCATTACAAAAAAAGCTTTCAAAACCGTAAAACTTTTACATTTTATTCTTTATCTCCCACATGCCACCACCAGAATTTATTTTAGAAAGATAGAAACCTTTATTGCATTATTACGTCACAAACATAAGCAGGTACATTAAAACTTGTTACGAGTAAGTAAAAAAAAATGTATATAACAATTAATCTACACAAACTAATAGCAAAATACATTAAATAAAATAGACAGAGACTAAACAAGAGTTTTTAACAAAATATTAATTAAACCTTTAATATTTTTTTTTTAATTAGAATTGTCATGTGAGCCGTGTAATGCACCCATTGGGCAAAGAAATCGCACTCAGTTGAACTACAACACTGATTTTCAGTGGCCCTGAACGGCGTGCGACGTACGGACGTCCGCCGATATTATCATATGTTTTGGGACAACATGACCGGTTTTAAGCCTGAGTCGAGTCTCCGAATATCGAATATTATAAGATTCGGAGACAAATACTCTAACCACTCGGCCATCGATACCTGTCAATTATAACTAAAATAATTATTATCAAAAATTAAAGTGATTACAGATTAGCAGTCTTTAAATTTCCCACTGCTGTGCAAAGATCAATATTTTAAGTGGGCTTACGTCATATTTATAAAAATAAATAAACACTGTAAATATATTTTAATGTATTTGTACCAACATCAAAAGTAAATCATCATTGAACAAGGTTCAAACGCGTTTAATACCTGCATTTTTCTTAACCACTATCGTTGGTTTGGTACAGTAAGGAATCCTTCAAAAAAAAACAAGAAAAAGATATTAAAATACATGGTTTCATCAATAAAACGCTTAGGAAACGTTGTTTAATTAATCAATAACTTTTGATGTTGACGGTACCTTTTCAGATTGCAATGTAAAACGTATTAAGACACGGACATCAATTTTAATTGTCAGTGCAAAAGAAACTTTGATTAAGTTTTCAGCATAAAGGTGTGCAGGTTTCCTCGTCACGTTTTCTTTTACTGCCGACAACGTAATGAATTAGTACCTACTTAAAATTGCAATAAACGGTTTGAGGGGTGCCGGCATCGGAGATCAAAACTTGGCTACTTGCTCTCTAACTAGGAAGTGAAAGAAGTCAACGAACATTCCCCATGAATATTTAAAACCCATCGATCGTATATTTAATACTGGGGTGGTCAAAGGCATTTATTTTTAGTCGTATCAATCCATTTTTACCAGTGCTTATTTGGGACAACGGCCCAGTGACCGGTGGCGAGTTTGTCGCGGTCTTCGTGTTCACACTCTTGATTCGGAGGTAGATTCCCTAACCACTCGTTTATCGTAGCTGGAATTCTTTTCTTCTGTAAATAGGTAGACTGGACATATCTCTCCAATCGGAGTTGCTGTAATTGACGTAATCATCACAGGCGGGTTGCCGACCACCAGACACTACGCACCGGAGCACCACCATTCCGTCTTTTTTTAATAATAATAATATTTGTTAGCTTTTTTTAGGCCTGATATCGTGTTGGTGGACCGGGCACAGTCGAGTATATTTTTGGTTGACATCACCGTTCCATATGACGAGAACGTCGTGAAAGCCTCGGGCGTCTGGTCTCCCCTGCCGAGAGCTTCCGTCTGGTGCGGTTATTATTTATTTATAGTATTCTATGTATGTATGCTTATTTATATATACCATTTAACCTGACGATTATATATGTTAATAACCCAATAAATAATCTTTGTTTGCTTTCTCTGCTTGGGTGTCGTCTGGGTGGGTAGCACACTCTTTGCCATCTCTGCCAACAAAGAGCAGTGCAAGTACTGTTGTGCTCCGGTTTGAAAGGTACAGAGGGCCAGTATAATTACCCTTCGAAGTGCTTAGAGGAGACAACGCACCTGTGACCTTCTTCAATTGAGTTTGTTTGCAGTTGCCCATGGACCGCAGTGGCAACTTGCCACTGAATATATTATGGGCACTTTGATTATAGAGTCAAATAATCTAAATGTTTATTTTTTTTATATAGAAAAGACGGCAAACGAGCACGCGGTTCACCTGATGGTAAGTGATTACCGTCGCACACATACATCTGCAACACCATAGATGCTGCAGGTGCTTTGCCGGTCTTTAAGGATATTTGGGAGATGGGAGAGAAGAGGAGGGGAATAGGGAGGGGGAGTGGGCCTCCGGTTACCTCAATCACCGAACGAAACGCATAAGCACAAGATGCCTCTACTTCCCGTTGGTATTCTGCGAGGCCGTGGTATCAACCCGGCCCATTCGAGCAGCAGCAAAAGCCGCCGCTTGGCTCTACCACGCTTAGATTAATTTGCATCTAAGCTAATAAACGACTAACAAACTTTCATTCATTCCAATTATTTAGTAGCCATACTAAAACTGAAAACATGCATAATAAAATATTTATTAACTAGCACTAATAACCATTCAGTTAACTAACCTCGTCACTTAAACGATGCATAACTTAAACGTTCTTTTAAATATAGTCTATGGGAAACGTTTTAGGTTAATTAAATTACTTAATTATCCCGAAGAAAACGTTATGTTTATGTTTTTAATAAACATTAAAACACGATTACAACAATGAAGTAGTATTTATTAAGATATTTATTTTTATGTATAACAAAATTACAAAATATTAGAATTTGTCGACCAAAAGTTTTAAAAAATATCTTTTATCCTAAGATTTAATAGAAGAGATACGAGTAGAATAAAACATTTTGTAAACTGAGCTACACGGAAAATTAAATCAAATAAAAAGTATAAAACTGAGTGTTACTATATAAAATATTCCATTAGAACCAGTTGTCTCCAGTAAGAGCTATTTAAGGATAAGTAAATGAACGTCAACGGATTCTTGGTAATGAAAGTGATGAAGTTTTTTGTACGTGCTTGTTATTTATCTGCAGTACATATCTGTCAATTACTTCATTCTGCGCTATAACAATGTTCGAAAATCATTATTGGCACAGACCATATAAAAAGTACAAATAAAAATAATGTGAACTGTTACGTTTAGTGCTTAATGGAATTCATGGGTTCGAATTTAGGACTAGAATAATATATTATAATATCCGAACTATTTAAATAGTAATGACAAAATTATTTCTCATATTTACGCGAAGTAAACTATTATTTACAGATTTTATCGCATTTAATTACGTTTCGAGTGGTTTACAGCAGCCGTGGTCACGGAAAAAGTAATAGTTTAATTTCAAAGGGATCTCAAAATAATGCAACAATGTAATCAAAATTCTCTGGGCGTCATTTGTTAAAACCACACGTTGTTTCTAACAAAACATAAAAAAAAAATCTGTGCAAAACAAATGATCGATTTTCGGGCCTGGTTGTATTATGCTGACCCTCCTTCCGATTTTAAGGCACAAGCGTTATATCGGACATGAAAAGGTTAAACGGAGTGAGTCTCTGTGTTTGCGCGTACACTTACGCCACTATAATATCTTCTACGCGGTAGTATAGGCGGCAGAAATACAGAGGTAACACAACAAGGTGTAGATGAAATGGAGTGTCAGAATGTTTATTATACGTATTAAATTATTATGAGTACAACTATAGTTGCAACAGTTTAGATATAAGTGACATATTGTATTAGAATGGAGCAGTAATTCACCCAATGAAGTCGTTATTACTGATTCCTCTAATTATTAAAGATTCACACAAAAGAACGATCCTGAAAGCCATACGATGACCACGACTTACAAAATAGATGTTTCAGAAAAGTTATCTATATAACAATCCGATATGTCAGAAATTAAATAAATTATTGTTTTTTTTTTTCACGTATCTATTGTTACGAATTCCGCCTTTATCGACAGAGTTCATCGCCCCGCACAAATAAATATGGCTGCTACTAGCGAACGCATCGGATGCACTGATAGTATTGCATAATACTAGATCACCGCTTAGACGTCCACGTAACTTAAATCACAGAGATGATTCAGCCAATTTGTGTTATAATGAGCCGGTCTAACGCCTGCCAACAAATGAATGCCAATGGCGCAACACAGTTTTAATCTTACATTATAATATAGATCATAGTTCGGTAATGTGATAATGAGATCAGTAATCTGCTGTCTGTTATTGACGACTCGTTGCGTCGCTCTCGTTAACAAATGAATGATTTTTAATCTGGTTTTGGCTTTAACAATCTCGATCATGTTTAGATCACAACTAAAATATTTAATCTATTCCTTGACAAATACCGTTGCATTATAATTTATGGTTTTAACCGTATCTAAAAACGATCTTAATTATTGATAGAGTAATACAGCTCATTCACGGTATGGCGGTGACTGCTGACTGTTGATAAATAGTTAAACATTGTTAAGGTGTTTATAGTATAGCAACTGTGCCCGCGACATCGTTCGCGTAATCGAGGAGGATTTAAAGCTTCTTGGCGTTCGACAAACGACGAAATAGACAATTCAAATATGTTAATACACATATAAGATCTTCTACACGTATAAGATATCTAATACACAAAGGCCGGTGAAATTAACCAGGTAACGAACACGATGCCGGTTATTATGCTGCGATCACCAACATGTCTGCCAAGCGTAACGATAACGCCAAAGATCCTTCATTTACTTGAGATAAACATAATGTCTATTATTTATTTTTAGTAATTGAAGCAACGAAAACTGCCAACAATGTCGTTCCGTGGTTTCAAGGACATTTTCGGTTGTTTTTATTGGAGAATAATATTTTTTAATAACCAAAAAATTATCATACCACCCATACATTGATTGAAAAGAATTGGCTTTTTATGATGTTTTATATCTGTTATGAGACAACTTTCACGTACATATTTAATTTAAAAAGTTACATCCCGTATGTTCATAAGAGTTCAAATATTTATATTATCAATAACTAAATCAAAATGTATTGTGTAAAAAATATCATACCCTTTGTTGAGTTGCGAAATGTTGCGAAATCTTCAATATGTAAGATCTAATTAAACTGGCCATAGCAGCTGGCAGTATTTACTCGTAAGTTTTAAAAAAAATATATTTGTCCTCAGTACCTAATCCGTACTGTATTATAATATATTAAGTATATTTCTGTTTTAATTAAAGTAAGACTAAGCAAATTGGCCGATTAGGTAAGTCCAACTTCGACTCAGAGGTCAAATCGACGAATCCAACTCGGCTGGGCTGCGTTCGGGAAACTACGTCATATCTTCTCGTCGAGTATACCGCAAAGCCTCAAGACGAAAGTATACAACCAGTGCGTGTTGTCAGTGATGACATACGGATCCGAGACTTGGTCCTTCACTGCAGCCCGTATGAGGAAGCTCAAAGTTGCTCAGCGCGCTATGGAATGGGCTATACTCGGTGTTTCTCTGCGTGATAGAGTCTGCAACGATGATATCCGCAGCAGAACTAATGTAACCGACATAGCCGTAAGGATCAGCAAGCTGAAGTGGCAATGGGCCGGCCACATAGCTCGCAGAACTGACAACCGTTGGGGAAAAAACGTTCTCAGGTGGCAGCCACGTACAGGCAAACGCAGTGTAGGACGACCCCCCACAAGATGGAGTGACGACCTGCGCAGTGTTGCGGGAAGTCGATGGATGCAGGTGGCTCAGGACCGAGTTTCGTGGCAATCTTTGTGGGTAGCCTATGTTCAGTAGTGGACTTCTGAAACTGATGGATATGCAGATGTCAACACAGTTGCAGAGAGATATCTGTCGAGC
The DNA here is from genome assembly GCA_029286595.1 of Bhutanitis thaidina. Lineage (NCBI taxonomy): Eukaryota > Metazoa > Arthropoda > Insecta > Lepidoptera > Papilionidae > Bhutanitis > Bhutanitis thaidina. Next base: position 2,202,795 of record JAGSMS010000015.1, read on the forward strand.
ACTCTGCCTTGTTGGAATCAATTAGTCTGAAAGCACGACCGTGGCCATGGGAATAGTACAATAGTGATGCCAATCATGTGAGATTCAACTTCAACAAAACATGCCCCTGGATATCTGCAAGCAACTTCAATGGTTCACGGAAGGTTACTATTACACCCCTGAAGACACCAAGATGAAATGCCTCACACCTCTTAATTAAACTGTTTCTCTATAACTGTCAAACCGACAACAACAGTAATTGCACTGTTAATTAGCGGTAGAAATGGATAAGCGGGTGGTAGCTGAAACGATGCTGCAGTCACTTTTTCGGCACATTTCAGATGATTTTTCCTTCATCTATCGGAGGCCACGATCTTTCTGACATTTCCCTTAGACAGATTTAACTAGAGTTTTAAGTTAAAAAATTTAACGACTAAACAGATCGGAGGCAATTGCGCTTTTAATATTAGTGGTTATATGTTACACATTCCAGTGAAAGCGAAAATAGTAGTGACTGTCAAATAAAAAAAAAAGAGCGCGAACCAATTTAACAAAAACTGACAAAGACTCTGAGCTTTCGATCTTTACTGTACACTTAGGGTTGCCATATAATTTATATACTTTGATTTTAATTTAACAGATAATAGTTTTTATTTTTAATATATTGAAATAAAAAACACTAGATTACTCCATCAAAAGAATAAAAACCGCTCTAATATCTTTAACATAGACTATCGCACTGTCCGAAGCACTAGGTTCACACCTAGACCTAGACATCTATGCCTTGATATACGAGTATATCATAATATCGGACACACGCACGTCAATCACAGTCTCAAACTAGGAACTTGGTGAATCTAGTAGTTTAAAATAGACAAAAAATTATGCATATATTAAAGAAACATCCAAATCCAGTCTCTGGTACAATTTTTTACCATTAAAAATAGGTTTACGTTTGACCTCAATCTTGCCCGATGGAAGGCGAAGATGAGGCCTAGGATAGTACACGCTTGCCTGTTCACTTTATTTTTGGTTTATATTCTATTACTAGTCATTGTATGTCGTAGAGTCAAGGGCGGGTTTTACTGCTGCTCGAGCGGGGTAGTATCTCGGGCTCGCAGAGTACGGGGTTGAAGAAGAAACATTTTGTGCTTCTGCCTTTTATTCGGTAAGTGATTTACCGACGCTCACGTGATTACCTCATGTGTAAACATGTGGTAATCACGTGGTGGTAAATGCTCTCACACTTGTGATGCTGCTTCCCATAGCATTTAGATTCGGCCGATTCAGATGGTAATTCCGCCATCATTCGGTCGGCAGAGCCTAGTTTTTTTTTAGGAGGGTGTAACTAACTAGGCTATTAAGCCTTCGGCTTATCGTGTAAGAGCTAAGTCTAGTGTTGAAAGGCGAAGACAAGGTAGTGCCACAACTATTACGGAAATACTTACACGCTATTATATCCAGCTCTTGATCTGTTGCTAACTTACATTGTTTGGGGGAGAATATTGTTCATCTGTGGACTTGTGACAGGCTATATGACAATGATGATGATGACCTGCAACAAGTGAAGATTCCAACACGATTTCATAAAAATTTAATTTTCTAAACTTTGGTAAAATAGAATATTGGTCAATACGCCACCGAATTCAAAATTATCTAGAATTGCCAGCCTCGGTTGAGCGGCTCCCAACGTGACAACCGTGACAATTAAGTTAGATTTTTATAATACTTTTTACGTTCACAACAATATATCCGTACGGTTTTTATAGCGATGAAAGTGGTTGAAAAAACGATCATTATATTAGCGAGCTTTTGTGCCGCGTGTTATGCTTGAGGCGGCGTACGACGCGACGGAACGTCACGGTTACCGACACCGAATATTTAATAAAGCTTCACGTAAATGTAATTACGCTGGACAATTACGTTACACGAAATAGTACTTAAAGTACAATATTAACTGTAGATGTGGTGAGACGCCTACAAGGTCAGTAGGGAAATTAAACGTTTCTTTTTACTTATTGCTAAGTGACATTGATACTTATCGAATAGAAAGTATTTAGACACTATTTTGTTAACACAAAATTCATTTAGCAGAATCTGAGAAGAATCAGAAGAAAAAGAATATATGCATATCTATGTCGACCAACGTCTTATCTGCGTCGCCTGAGGTATGTTCGACCATTCTCACCTGATATAGTGTTCAGGAAAGATTGAGAAAGGAAAAAGAGGAAGTTAACGGGCACCCCGTAGCACATTTTGTGTGAAAAAATCATGTGTGTTCACTTCATTTTACCTGCCTTAATGGCATACATGATATTATTTTTTGCACTTCTTTGGTTTAGTAACTTTTTAATGATATAAGTTTTATTCTTCTCCTTTTATAATAGATGCTAAAAAAGGGCCTCAAATTTTCGATTTTCTTTTGAGGCAAACGAGCCAGCGTCTCACTTGATGGTAAGTGATTACCAACGCCCACGTACATCTGCAAAACCAGAGGAGTTGCAGGTGCGTATTCGTCGTTTGTGAATATTTTGGAAAGAAGAGGGGAGTGGATCTCCGGTTTACGCACTCACCGAACGAAAGGCAGAAGCACCAGATACCAGTGGAACCATTCGAGCAACAGTAAAAGCCACCGCTTGGCTCTATCACGTACGAAAATTTCGATATTTACGTTTTAATATAATAATGTATTTATAAAGTCACTCACGCCATCTTGTATGATGATTACGAATACAAGATAGGCGCGAATTCAGATTTCAATTCAGCAAGATACGTTTATCTCTTATCATAAATCCGTTAATTTCCGTTACTTACTTTTCGCTTTCCCGGGAAAATGCTCATCACGAGTAGCAAGCCTCGTAGCCGGATTCGCTCCCGAAGATGGCTATCCGATTTTTAAGTCTTATCCTTTAGAAGTAAAGTAGCAGCCTGTTAGTGCAAACTTTGCCCAGTGCAAATGCCTCCTCAAATATCTGAGAGAGTTTTACAATACCCACGGAAAAATCTGCTATTTCAGATTTTTCGCAGCTAATAAACGTGTAGTTTCCAAGCCGAGCAACTTTATTTACGAATCATTTAAATACACAGGGTATTACGCACTTAATATAACTGTATAGATTATATGACATAGAAAAAAGTTAAAGCTGTTTTAGAAGGATAAAGTTAATTAAACAAATTTTACGATTTTGGATTATTGTGCGTAATTATACTTGCGTATTAAATCTAAGGCGAACTGAAATAATCTCCGTCGACCCGTTAAGACCATAACTAAATATAAAATACTTTCACATTTCATTTCATTAAAAAGTTAACATTCAATAAAAAATAATTACATAATGCTAACAGTAGTCACCTGTTTATTGTTTTTAAGAAAATGCCAGATAGAAATTAAAAGTCAGAGTAACACGACTCATAATTCTTTTAACGACTGTAAGAAATTTACTTATAAATGTCCTTTTGTACCAATTTCGTGAGATATATCAAAAAGATCATCACTCAGCATGGTGTTGAAACCACAACGCTGAATTTCAGAGATGACCGAAACTTTTCAGAATACTGACCCTTGACGAATGATGTATACTACTTGACTTGTTAATAATAATAATATTTATTTTACTCGAAACTCGTATTTGGTGAAGGAAGAACTAAATAATGGTAATTTCCGCCAAAACAACCGAACTGATTTTAAAAACTCTCACTGTTTGAAAGTTTCATTACTACTGATAGCTGACGTTTCTTTCCGTGCGAAGCGGGCGTGGTTCGCTAGTCTATAACAAATGTTTACAGAACAAATATCTCATTTGATCTGGGTAAATAAATCTTATGATTATAGTGTTAACAGTTGATGTAGGAAGGCTGTAATCAATGAAGAAATGAATAAATGAAGTTATGATAGCAATATAATTGATGGAATAATCTGAAGCCACTAGGACGATTAAAGGCTGTATAACGTTATAATTATTTGAAGCATACAATTATATTATAAAAATACAACGTTAGTTTATAAGGAAGCGAAACATAATAACATTCAAACTAAAGGTGTCGTCATAAATCATATTAACTCATTAAGCAATGAAATAATAATTAAAAGGAAACATTCATACAGTAAAAATAAACTATCTGAACTTTGATCTTGCCATCTTTGTGTGGTTATAGCGAAAGCTTGACCGTTGTAATTGCTGATGCGATAATAATGATACGCAACTGGAAACGTCCGCGACAATTTGCTCGTATCTCTTTGTTACTGTACTCGCAACTTGCGCTGACGACTCATGGAAATAAGCCCGTATTTATTTATTTTACAAGTAAGACTGACAAACAAACACAGTCCAGCCAATGGTAATCAAGATACACGCGTTGATTATTTAAAAAAAAAAAAACGTTATCACTGTATTATGTTTAATAATAATAAGTATAAATGCTATAAAATATTATGTAGCTAATGTTGTCGTCCTCCTGGCCGATATCGACCACAGCAACGGGTTCTGAATACTGTATACAGTCGTCAACTGTGCTGGATATATTTATTTATTATAGTACCACCCGCGTACGCGCCACAGAGACACTTACCCGACATCGCCTTCCCGTATACAATGTGATAAGGAAGGGTATCAGACAATGTCATTGACGACAGCAACACAACACAACCAGACCTGAAAAGCATTTTATATATTGTATTATGATATTATATATTGTATAAATATCGGCGTCAGCTGGAATTCGAACCCGAGACCCACCTCGACAATCAGATACACCCATAAATGACTTAACCTCGTCTACGGATGTGCTAAATACTTAACCACGCGGTCGCCCTTATGACCTAAGACGTGTTTAAAATAAATTTTATATTTAAAAGTCTACAGAAATAAATTCCTAAGCTGGATCGCACACCTGTTAACCTTCGTTGTTAAAATGTCGACAATTTTCAACTACGTCTATTATTCCAGAAAAGATAGGTGAAACTCGTTTAGTTACTTCGCTCTCTTGCACTTCTTTTTAAATTTTATGAAAGTCTATAATTCGTCTAACTATTGTAATAATGTCAATACACATTTAAGGCAGTAACGAACGAACAAATGCCTTCAAGTAATAGGTGTACATAAAAAGAGCCCTTTGTAGCAGGCAAATCCATTAACAATATAATTTAATGGAATTGCTACGTAGTCTTAAGGAGTGCAATACGTTTTATATTTCCTTAGAATAATTCCAGATTGATTAATTTCCTTCAAAGACTGTTACGTATTAAGGAAGATTTAAAGTCATTACTAACTAGAAATACCATAAATATCTTAACTATACAACGATCTCCAAAGGAAATGAATCAATATGGTATAAAAAGGATAATTTTTAAATTGGAAGGATATTCCAAATGATGATTCAGTCGCCAGAGCCTCGTGTTTGCCTAGCAGAATGAAGCCGTCCAAGTGAGGTAGGCATTATGAAAATGCTATTTTAATTTCCCCCTTACACCACAAATTATTATTATTATACTGAAATAATTTAAACATTGCACTGACGCAACTTTACGCGTGGAATGTTATATAACTGTTCTGGAAAATACTGTTTAGATATTTTTCACAGATTATATTTACAAGTATGTCCGTTGCGTAGCGATGTCTGATACAAGTTACAGTACATTTGGTGTAGTATAAATCAGGTAGTGACGTGACAATGGGGAAGGTATAAAATGTTCCTGTACGTCCGACCCACTACCTCGAACAATGTACTGAGTATTCGGGCGGCGCAGTGCACGAAGTGAATACTGCTAGCGAAGGAATAGGAGAATGGCTGGGGCCGTACACTAGAGTTTTATTGGTAGGCATGATTTATGCGACTCTATTGGCATAGCGGCTTCAACGCTACAGGTTGTGGGATGAATTTTGCACGGAATAAATACAAGTATTTCTATGGCTAATTGTTTCTAGTTTGGGGTAAGTAATGACTACCGAACCATGTTTCCTGGTTTCGAACCACAACTATAGGACTGCCATACAATACATCTTACCATTCTATTAACTATATTATTAAATAATCATTACAACGGATACGGAAAAGTCAAGGCGGTAGACGCGGATAGGTTGTGGGACTCTATGTTTTCGCCTACGTTAGCGGTACTATAATATCTCCTGTGCAGCTATCAATTGCTAATAGAATTCGGACGTTATCCCGGTGGTCGAAATAGGCAATTCCACCAATGGTACCAGAAGAGAACCCCCGAGTGAGGCAAGGTTCTTTCTAAGAAGAGATGAAGATATTATTAGTGTCAAGGTGCAGATGGATTAGGGTAAGGTAGAAAGAAAGAAAAACAAACAACGGTATATGTACAGCACAATGCTTTTATGCAATTGTTTGATAAAAAAAATGCATAAATCAAGATGAATAAAAAGATTAAATATTCACCAACTAAAAATAAAATAAACACAATAACAATAACAAAAACTAAGTAAAAATATTGCGTAATATGAGAGGGCTGGTCCGAGCCTGCGAATCGACTATTATTGTGAACTTAATGAAAGGATACTGGTAACGCATTATTGATTGCAATTTTTATTACTGAATTCACCGCGTGCTCGGAGTGGAGGAAAACAGCACAGTGTGAGAATGCCTGCATGTTTGAAAAATAATAAAAGAAATATAATGATTTCTTGTATTTACGTGAACACTACAAATTTGAAATGGAACTTTTATTTTCGGATTTTATTTTACCGTAAACCAATCGAAACGTCGGGAATATGAAAACAAAAATTAAACGTGATAAAATCCATAAATAATACTTTCATTTGAAATAAAAGAAATATTTTAAAGAAAGTATAATAAGTCCGCCAACAGGAATTGGAGCAACGTAGCGGATTTTACCCGGCTCAAAATCCACTCAAAGATGAGAGAAGGTACTTGGTATTTACTTACCAATATCCTACTGCTGGGTAAACCGCTGTGCTCCTCATGACTTCTTTGTGGGATTTGGGTTCAGCATTGACTGATTGATTTCGTGGCATCAGTCGGTTACTAAAGTTAGTCCGTCAGTTAAGGTACACCGCTTACACTGACAAGGTTGACAGTTTCTAAAATTTTATCAGTAATTATTATTTATACATTCTTTATGATTATGCACACTTACTCAATTTAAAAGTAAATAATACCCAGTTATAACCAAGCTTGTTATGACTACTACGAGTCATTTGACTCAGCGAAAGGGTAATGCCGACGGGCTACTTAGTAAAGGGGATGCATTCTGATTTTGTGATAAGATTATGGCTCCTGTTTTTGGACTTTACCAATGGTTATAATTTTTGATAACGGTACTGTGACTAACAAGCTCACAATCCACCTGTTAGTAAGTGGCTATTGCAGGCTATGGACGTAAATAAATACAATTGAAAAAGGTTGTAACTACTCTAACGGCTCCAAGGTACATATGCATTCACAGATCAATAATCATCTACCTACTGATATTATAAATGTGGGAGTTGGTTTGTTTGGATGTTTGTTACATGTCCGAACCGATTTTGTTAATTTTGTATCGTGTCTAGAATCTTAAGAAAAGACTTAGGCTACTTTTTATCACAGAAAATCCCCGGGGTTTAAAATCCACGAACCTCATCTTTGAAGGCAGGACTACCAACCAATGTGACGTAATGGTACCACACTTATACACAAAAATGATCGTATTATTTGTAAACTATCTAAAACTGATGTTATATACTAATATACTAAATTGATTATAAAATCGTGGTATAATTTAGGCCATATCATAAAGCGTAGGCGACTAAATACTTTACTTAATGCACCTACACCAGACTGGGTCAAAGTCATTTACTCTCGAAGTAATCCCGCTTGAGACGCGTGTTTACAGAACCAACTCTGCCTTATCTATATTATACAAGCGCTGGCATTTTGCACAGGGCATGTCCGTACCGTTTCAAACTGGACACAATGCCCGGTAGATAAACCACGTAGGCTTAGTGTTACCAACCGGTTTCTTATTGATTGTGTCGCCTGATATAGAAATTTAAACTTGTGCGTTTTTAGTTTTTTTCAATGTAGCTTTTATGTGGACTTCTGCGCTTATAAACTAAAGTAAATGTTAGTTTTAGTGGGTATCATTTTTTTATTATTATTTCTGGCATGGCGTTACGTCGACAACTGAAAAGTAGCACCATGTAAATTTTCCAATGCAGGACAAAGAACTCCTCTCGATATTTAATAATCATTTTATATTTAGGACGACATAATGTCATGTCGACATAATGCTTATAAAAATAACTCGGTTCGATTTTATCGTGAAATGATTTCACGCGAAATGTTTGTGAAATATATTTGTGGTATAGCGGATAAGAGCCCTGTTCGTTTGCCTGGCGGCTTTTGTTTGTTAGAACGGCGGCGGGAAACGTGGTCAATGATTTATTACTTTCCTATTAGCGATGGATTTTGCGTAAATATAATCGGGTATGATCTAGGTTAGTCGATAATGTTATTTCAAGCGTTGCAATATAGGTACAAACAATGCAAATTAAACCTCCCACTATGGAATTCAAATGACGTATGATTTTATTACCAGCAGAGCGCTAGGAGTTTGTTCATTCATAAACGTGTCTTAAAATGTCGCACAATTCGATGTTATCAAAGATTAGCAATTCCTCGCCGCTCTGCCCGCGTGTATTGGTTTCTAAGGAAGTATATTTTTAGAGTAAAAAGTATTACAATAAGTACAGTCTATCTACCAAGTTTCATCAAAACCCTTTCAATTGTTAGTTTGATTGAACAACAAAACGTCAAACACCTTACCAGAACTTCCCATTTAAATTTTAAGTGTCAATTGGTGTGTTTATACATGGATAAAATCGTCTTTGACAAAGACACAGGCAGAGCAATAGCGCTAAATAGGCAAAAATTAAGAAATTATAAATCTTCCAAATCACAAAGCGAAGTATAGCCAAACAAACGGAAGTCAGAAATCAAATCCTAGTACACTAATATCATCTAGGCGTTAAAAAAATCTTTTAGTGTTACAACCTTATAAATTGTATTCTGATGATGCATGAAAGGCTAAGAGCAACACAATATACTATAAAACAGCTGTAAGAAGTCGCAAGTATTAATTCTTTTTTTTTGTCACACGGGGAAACGTATACCTGTCTCTGAAGGTAGTGACCGGTAATTCTGATGCCTACAATTTTAAGTCTATTTCGGAAATCGTTAAGCCGAAAATAAACAGACCCACGAGGGGCAGCAGTGTCAAAACTACATGGCGTGTGAGGTACGATAACCGATTCGCCAGCCGCGGCGAAGCCGCCCTACTTTGATAGGTCCGTGTCAACATTGACTATTGACATGTAATTTTGGTGACGATTATTAAAGTATTATATCGCATATAGTAAATAGTCTACAGTCTGCTTAATTGTGGTCTGGTATTTTCGATATGGATCCCGCCATCTGACGGTAGCCATTGCGTTTTTGAAGGCTTTTCCCTTAGTCGCCTCCTGCGACACCCTTACGTCAAATATTTCTCATCGTACTAAATATAGTAACAACCGATAATACATAATATATATATATTTTTTTGGTAAAACAAAAGGTTCATTGTCAATACGCTTTTATTCAAACCCCAGAACATATGAAGCTATCAAGTTTATCAATCATTTTGAAATAGTCATAATTATCTTGATATGGTTTGATTGGCACTATCTAATATATCGTTAATACTTCTTCCGCATGAAGCAGAGAAATTAAAGCAAACCTTACCTACAATTTTGTAATGATTTATAGTAAATTTATTCAACTTCTATTAGTTATAAAACTAAACGAGTAACAATTAATGTTTCTGTTTCAAAATAAACGGACCAGTTAAGTCTGGATGTATCTAGCTGGTATCTTGGCTCTTAAATAAATTACTCGATTTCCTTATGTAATTAAAGAAGAGCAAGTTAATTGGTAACTTTAGTATTGTACTTATTAAATCGCAGACCTTTCTCACAAGTCCAGAAATAAGGTATGTTCTTTATTATCATTTATGAGTATTTAGATGGAAACGTAAAATTATCTTCTGAAAATAAAATAAACGAAATTTAACACATTAGTAGAATTAAAAAAATCTAAGAATCCGTCAGTCGACTTAATGAAATTTCCGAAAGATGGCGGAATGCCTATCTCAAAAAATAACAAACCGAATACACAGAAATACCCTGACAAGGTCTAAGGTACGAGGCGTCTGGTGGATACTGAGATCGCCAATACGTATGCCAAGCGAGGCGATAACGCAAATTGTCCCCCTGGGGACTAATAAACTTGGGACTTAACAGTGTACTACTGGACTTAGGCTGTTAATAAAGAAGAAAGGGAAACAACTTTACCCCTATTGAAATTAAGCGATAAAAAATATTCTGATTTTTAATTTAACTAAATTGTAATTAAAACGGAATATTATGAAAAATACATATTCTGTGCAGTATCAGAAAAGCTGTTTTTTGTAGCTGTGTGCAATTTTTCCCATAAAGGATGTGTTGTTATTGTATCAATTTCCTCTTTTTGGGAGAGTAAGTGAAAGACATTTAAATAAAAATAATAAACTGCGGTCCGGGAGTCAAATTATTCTGTTAACGACTAAACAAACGTACTCAATATAGTAAAAGAACCGTTTCAAAGTTAAATAATGAAAATTTTATTCAAATAACATCTAAACCATTCTGTATATCACCAAAGAGGATTTAGTTTCTATTTCAAAACAATGTCCTGTTCAAAATGCTAAGCAGCTGATTGACTCTACTGGGCCACGACGGGCCACATCTTATAAATGTAAATTTCGCATACAACGGTACCGTCGGTGCTCGTCTGGCTTACAGATTTGATTTAATAGGAATTGGCTATTCGAATCCATCAATACTTATCAAAGATTGTACAAGCACATTGGGTTGGTGGAGTTTGAACCATACGAAAACGACTCCCATAAAGATTCAGATAACTGAGGTACAGTAAAAGGCTTGCCTGCTTTCATTAAAACTGATCTTTTTTCTACTACTTAGTATTGGTTATCATTGTTATACTAAGTATAATAATAATACTTAAGATCATATTATACGTATGTAACACTTATATTTTGATTTTCCCTTGATAAGATAAGGCAACTCAGAAAGTTATAAGGCGTATTTTAGTTAATTGTTATTAAAGGTATAATTTGTAATTGTAAAAAACATAATAAAGATTCATCCTAGTAAAAGTAAAGTAAAATCTTATAAATTTCCCACTGAGGAAGCTTCATATTTTTGAGATGATTTTGAGCTGGATAGAGTCCACCACGCTTTATTTTTTCTTAGACATGCAGGGTTCTTCCCGATCTTTTCACCGTCAATCGTGTGACCTTAGCATCGGAACAGTATAACATCAGGTCCACTGTTAAACTTGAAACCATCGTTTCGGTAAACTCTTTGCTATTTCACCACAAAAATCGGCTATTGCGTGGTTATATTCGATATCTCTCTGCTTTCGCTTTCACTAGGTTACCATAGTTGACGTGGTAATGTCTGCTTATAGCTTAGATAATATATACAGGCTGAGATGCTGTCCCTTGTGTTCTTCAAGGGTTGTTTTATCTTAAAGTTCGAAATAAGCGACAGTTTATCTAGGTAAGTGATAATTAATTAATAGATTAATAATTAGATAATTACTAAGTTCAGTTAATGTTAAAGCTATATTGTAAATTACATATTTATTTTATTTTTAAATTCTCTGGGGACTCGCTCTCACTGGGCTCTATTATCCGGAATTTATACGATATCCGAAAATAAATTTTATTTCCGGCCTTTGATTTCTAGCCTGAATTCAAGCGTTAAGTGATAAATAATGTTCCGTAGTGCAAATTACAGATCTGGGTAGATTAGCTGGCAATGGAAATACTTATCCAGGAAGCCATATTATTTTTTTTACAATTGATTCAGTCATCATCATACAAAAAATTTATTTTATTATAGTATTTTGGATTAGTATCTACTTGTACTTACACGTGTTTTCGAACTTCCACATTCCAAAAAAGAGAAAGTAGAAATTATATATATTTTTGGAAGAATGGTCATACACTTTCAGAAATTGCGTGTAGTATTTCTGAGGTTACATAATGCCAATGGTCGAAATGTGTAATCCAATTCCGATGGGTTTACTCGAGGACCACGTGGTTCAATGGTTAATGAATTTGCGTACGGTGTATGAAGGTGTAGAGCCCTGTGTTCGAGTAAGAGTTCAATCCTGAGTTGTGAAGTATTTTTGTTGGTTTTCGGAAATGTATTTCTGTTGCCCCTACATATTTAACCTTTTCTCCGAAGTTATTCGCATATTCCTACAGAGATTTCTGCTTCTACTATTTAACCGGAAGTGAAACCGTGATAACCATCATCATCCCAAGGCAACGAAGCTCACCGTCTGTCATATTCTATCTCTCGGAGAGGCGAAAAGTAAGCTGCGAAGCCTATTTGGCTGTGCCTAGTCGTGCCAGGTATTGAACTTCAGAATATTAACTTGGGTTTACTCTGGTATAAGGAGAGATGTATCACAACTCAATAGTGTTGTAACTAATCAGACGAAATCAGAGTCTTGATTGTAAATTGTGACAGGAAGCACATTGCAGCGCTGGACATTTTTATTGCGGAAACCAATAGTTGAGAAAACAGAGTACCCACTATTTGTAGAAATCGTAAAACTGCAGGTGCTCTAATAGTTTTTTTATTTATTTCTGATAATAATTTCAAATAGGCGACGCTGTTTGTTACTTGAATATAAAATTCGCGAAATTCAGAACTTTGAGGTGTTACGGTGAAACTAACCAAATAGTTTATACGTCGTTATAAGAAACTTAAAATTTATCACAATTTCGTATTGAGGTTCCTAAGACGGAAAAAAAACAGGCGAAAGAAATGACATTTTATGACATTTATTTTCGAAACAAAAAGGCTTCAGTAGTACAAAATTACAATAAAATTTAAACAGCATGGGAGCGATCAACTCATTCCCAGGGGAATATCCATGTATACCTTTATATTATAATAACCCTTTTAAAATCTTAAGGTCTAAGATGAAAGTAGCAAAGACTAAGTTAGTACTTAATAGTAACCCAGGATAATCTATATAATTTATACACAAAAATGTTGCCTCACTCTCGGATTTCTTATCAACAAATCAGTTATTTATTTAGTAGTTTAGATACTAAATTATTTTGTGTTCTACGGTGAAGAATAATGTAATTTTATTCCATGGAAGTAATTATTACCATATAAAAGATTCGGGACACCTCTTTCGCGTTAGAAAGAACATTTTTTTTTTATATTAATATACCAGTGTTCGTATTATATAAATATACAGTATTTCGTGTTAGTCGTAAATGTAATCATGCTTCTAATTCATTTTCAATTAGTAATTTTACACTTAACCACATAGTGGTAGTAATTATCATGAAATAAATAACCATAAAACACACACATATTAAATCAAATGCATGTAATGATAGGTTCCCTTTCCAAATTGAAAAATAAATAAGATGAACTTAAGTAACAGGTTGAAAAATGGCGCCCGTGGCTCGAAAATAGCTTCTAAACGTTTCCAAACGTCCGTAATCAATTCACAAGTCAAATTGTAAAGCTCAGTGCTCACGCGAGCTTATTACTAAGCTAGCAGGCGTATTTTAGATATTATTTAAGTAATGTCTTAAGCTCATTTATCAAAATTATGAGCGGTTAAAAACGGAATGGCATTGCAATGGATTTAGGTTCTTTACCGTTATAGTTAAAGAAAAAAATAAGCGAACGGTTACGGCTTTTTTGTTTGTGCTTAGAAATACACTGTGAAATATTTCTTATTAATTACATTAACCACTTTTATTTCTCGTACAAGTTAATTTTTTTAATTAAAAGACAAATTCTGTATTGGTATTTTCAACCTTGAGATTTCATGAGCAATTCGGTTAGTGTTATCTGCTTTTTTATTGTAAAGAAATGTATATTAATGTATATTGAGAATATGCAACTTTAACGCCCGTATTCACAAACTGTTGACAAGGAACTAAACAAACGAATTGAAAGTGCCTTACTTTACCTACATAGGTATTGTTTGTAAGTACGAGGGTGACTTTAGAAAAAAAAATTATTAACCGTGCTTTTGTACGTGGTAAAGCCAAGTGGCAGCTTTTGCTGTTGCTCGAAATGAGCTGGGATCTTTCAATGATCTCCTCAAATAATAAAGACAGGCTTCTCTGGTATCGCATATGTACGCTAGTAAGTTTTAAACAAAGGAGTTCTAGTATTAATTTAATAAGTCTTTTTATTCTTCTTCTTACTTCCGTTCGTTCGCAGTAAGGACTTGCTTTAACAACCATTATTTGGTGGCTTAATTAAGCAGTATATAGTTAAGTCACTGGGGCTGTCCCAGCAATAGTTTTGTTATGTTTACATTTAATAAGATATAATATGATTTGGCCAAAACTTGTTATTTTTGTTATATATTACGTAGAAGAACTAATGGAATTCGTTTGTTAATTAGAATTTACAATTCAACATTGCTTCCATTTTTATTGAAGCTTATTAAATAGTTTTTATACCGTTTTGCATCAATTATAAATTGTAAAACAAGAAATAGGATGTATCATATCAATAAAATTGTAATTAATCATTAATCCAAATCATTAAGGATACATGCAATGACCTCTGGTAAGACTTGATAATTCCCTCGTAACAAGTTACCGGTTTAAGCTTTTTGTTATTTCAATAACTTACGATATGTTACTAAGTATATACAGATATATCATTCAATATATATAGTATTATCTCCTTTAAAAAGGATCTTAAAAAATGATAAAAGATACAATATCTCAACGAACTTATATCGGCAAACGATAAGTAGAAATGGCAACCAGTCTAAGTTTGCGTCATCAACGAATACATAATATACGTGTTCGGTGCGGACTATACGGCAGGCATATATTAAGTTTTTTGGATTACCGATAGGTCGCAGTGATGATGATACTTAAATAATGCCTACCTGAACATAGTCCACCGGTGGTATCCGTTTGTGGTATCGTTCCACGTGGAACGCTCCACATGGACACACAGGACTAGCTATATCAGCTAGTCTGTTCGCGAAGGCGTGTGACATACGAAGAAAACAATTTGGTGTATTCCAATCTTAAGCGATTATAATACGTACGTAAATTGTCCATACCTCCCATTTAATTTTTGGTATCAACCAGAGTTGACTAGTAGAGAATGCCATTACGCATTAACTGCTCTATTTAACCCTTCGTTTATGGTGCCGACATTAAATACATACTCACGCTAGTTAGCCATAGGGGTAGCCAGAGATAACGGATTTTCATTTGACACGATCCTTTTCAGAGTAGCCAAGCGAGCTTCAGAAACTTTTCGCCCTTTACGGGATAAAGAATCTCCGGAATTCAGAATAAATAAAAACGTGCTCAAGTTATTTGCAGACGCTATCCAACCTTTCTTCAATATAATTTAATTTGCTAAACCGATATTACCCGCATTTCCTATACCCTAACCGCAAATGCTAGCATTGAAAGGTTATTCACTATCACCTGTATCGCAATAATCTTTGAAAGCTTTGTATTTCTTCTTTCTTTTTAAAAAACGTTATCTCTCACTGTAGGAATTCCTGCTGTGTGGCGGAGGTAGTTTACATACAAGTAAATAAATTGCACATGGACAAACATTCAGACCCGAAACAATTATTTGTAGCCCATACAAATACTTATCTCTACTGGGAATAGAACTCGTGATGCTCAGCGCTGCAGATAACGCTTGGTCACAGCACTACCGTGCCGTCCGTTTATGTTTAAATGTGAAAGTTTGTATGTTCGAATATTTTGGATTGCTCTGACTTATTTTTGAGAGAACGAAGTATTATCTTTATATAAAAGTGACACTGATTTTATTAGTAAGTATTGAGTTATACAAAATATATGCTCTCACGACCTAAAACCCAATACATGGTCAGTAGTCTAGATATTTTAGTCCACTAGCGCTTATTTGTGACAAGGCGACGGGAGGCGAGCCTGTTGCCGTCTTATTGTGCAATAAATCGTACATATGTTTCGAAAATATTATTGGAGGCATATATTTAAACGTAGAATATTGTAAGAACCCTACTTAGTATTCGGTTATGCCATTACAACCTTAATTTCAATATCAGGGTGACTCCCACGACCGTAGTCTCCGTTCTGCGGATAATGCATCTCTTAATGTACCTTTCTGACATCCCGGCTTCTTACACAATTCTTTTACCCATCATGCTGTCAGACTCTGGAACGCGCTGCCAAATAGTATACGCACAGCCACCAGTAAAGGCACTTTCAAGCGTTTACATTGGATTATTACCTAGCGATGCAATAGTAGTGCAGTTGAAGAATATTTTTTTTTATTTTATAACATAAGAAATCATCTAAGTTTACGTATGCATTATGTATATATATATATATATGTGTATAGTGTGTAATGTGTTTTATATAATGAACAACTATAATTACATGTATGTCTAAGTACCGTCATATATAAGTAGTGTATCGTAGTATAATATTCGAGTATATATATATGAACATAATATTTTTGTGCACCCTTTTACATTTTCTCTGTTCAATCTAATGGTAGACAGGTAGAAAATGCCTCTTGGCATTAAGTCCGCCTTTTTGTTCTGTAATGTGAAAATAAAGTTTAAATAAATAAATAAATAAACCTTAAAAAAATATATTATCACAAGAAACCTTTTTGATGATGGCGTATTGCTCAAAGTTGCTTGTTAGCTCAAAAGTTGTTTACAAAATATACCTAATACTTTTAATATAAAACGTAATCTATTTTGGTAATATCGATAACAAAATATAATAGTGTAATCGGAAACTAGAATACTATTACATAAATATTATATTCGTTATATCACCACGCTCGCCAAACCGACGGACAGATATTGCTTTTATGGATATTAATACCATCTCATAAAAAGTCATTTCCTCTGGTATGCCCGTCGAGAAGTTAACATGGCGTTCTGATTGATGTACTTGTACTATTACACGCTTTATACTGGCAGTATCGTTTTGTAACTACGCCTAATTACGGACTTCTTAATATATTTTTGTTTGCTTTAGTTTAAAAAAAAAACGTTATTTTGATTTTGATTTATGACGATATTTGAACTACACGAGTTCAAAGAACACACTGTCATAGAAGACACGATCATAGAACATCAAGAAACCAATTTTTCTTTATGGTTTCATGAATTAAGAAAATCATTAGAAATTATTTATTGACGTTGTTATAGCAAGCCTTAAAAATCAGAATCGTACTTCCAATGGAAATCAGAAAATAATCAAACAACACTTTTGAACGCAGGAAAAAAGTAAATAAAATGCAAAGAAATAAAGGACTTACGTGCCCTAGAAAAAAAATCGTCAACCACAAAAGATATTACTATGTAAACGATAACGCACTTTTCGAGTACGGAATTTCCTATTACGTATTTCGAACGCTTTCATATATGTTAAATATTTTTTTTTGAATTTTTTATGAACCGTGATAGATTCCATACTTATATTCAATATGAAAGTGAACACTGTCACTTCACTTCATATACCGTATTGATTAGACTAGCAAATTACATCATCTATTATATTCTAATAAGCAATTCCACCTTGGTTTTCCTGTTTCATTCAACGCTCGTTAAAATATGTATAATAATAATTATAATCAATGTAGTTTATAATAAGTTAATAAACTTTGCAACATTGTATATAGGTATGACTGCTCTACGGTGTGAAGATGTTCAGACGTGGGAGGGACAAGCGGCGGCTTTTGTTACTGCTCGAATGTGCCGGCTCGACCGGGTTGGTACCACGGTCTCGCAGAATACAGGCATGAAGTAAAGGCATCTTATGGGTCTGCGTTTCTCTCGGTGAGTGAGGTAACCGAAGGCCCACTCCCCCTGCTATCCCTCCCGTCTCACAAACACCCTGAAAGGCCTGCAGCACCTCTGGTGTTGCAGATGTATTCTGGGCGAAGGTAATAACTTACCATCAGATGAACCGCTTGCTCGTTTGACGTATTTTCCAAAAAAAAAAAATGTTGAATCGTACGACACTCAATTTTCGATTATCCAAGCTTGCACCGCCGCAAATGTTCGTAAATGTTCGCGTGTGTAAATGTTCGTAAAATTACGCACTGCGGGAAGCCACCATAAAGATGGTAAATCTGCTGCCTATTAGACACCATGAGAACTTAAAGGCTTTCCCTAAGTTGACTCCTTAGTTGTAAGATAACTTAGTCAACCATAAAAGAAGGGAGTGACAGATTTAACCAGTAACCACACGGCTGTTCTAGCATATGTTCCTTCAACAAGTAAAACTTCATTTATTTTTAGAGTCCATATAAATTTACATGTGAAACTCCGGAAGAACATTAAGCAGTTATATTTAAACCAAAGTTCATTAAAATTCAAACAACACTGGTGGATAAAATCGCATACAGGTTGTTAGTTCTAAATAAACATGCAAAACAAATTCTAAAAGAAATGTCGGGAGACTTGACTCGGACAGTGTCGCATATTTGAATAAAAAGTATCCTGATTACGATGTTTAAATGCAAATGTACTACATGTTTAATGCGTATTAAAACTCTAGAGATCGGTTCAAAGTAATTGCCAGTTCCTAGAAATGGTTGAAATAGAAAGAAATATTAAAAAGATGTGTTCAATGTGTTCACCTCATTTTATTAAATTTTTTATTAACAACCTAATTCTCTACATGAATCAGAATATAATGGAAAAATGGAGTCGATACGTTAAGTTTTTCGGATGTAATCGTGATTACATACATACATTCGCACAGACAGACCAATTGACGACAACCAAATTTATATTGTATAATATATTTATCTTAATCTTGTTAATTACCGAGGCTTTTTAAAAACTACATATTTACATACGTACATACAGAAATGCAGTATAAAATTCGTAGAAGCTATTTTCGGGACAAATCACGTGATCTTGATCGCGATCGTAAATCGCGTGATTAGTCGATAATAATGTTATGCGTTATGGGGCGTGCAAATATAACAACGAAAGGGGGTCGTATGAGTCGACTAAGGGAAGTCTTGAAAATTCAACCATCTGCAAAGCTTAATCATATCAGACTCTAAATACTCAGGTAACCGACAGCGGCATCTAAGATGCGTGTCGACTGGTTCGCCAAAACACCAGTAAACCGTGGCGATTACTACAAATCCTCCCTATGGCTGAGGCCTATATCCAGTAGGGCTTATAAAGAAGACTTACATTGTTATGCTATAAAGCCCCTGTCTGTAAAAAACTGACTATAAAGGACCCACAGGTAGACATTGGCTTCCTCTCATTGTTGGCAACTTTTGTGGTGACGGGAGTTCGGAGACCCACCACAATTCTCCATCGAATGTTAATAAACATCATACGACGAATTTTTTTTTCACGGTGGTGGAATATTGTATATTAATTCTTGTAGTGGCCTGTAACTCAGGTCACCAGCTACTAACTATGAAACATGAAGCTAGTTATCACAATTCTTTATATAGGTCACTTAATGAATGTCAATGAGATTGGATTCCTTTCCCTGGAGGATTACTTATCAGCCTGTAAAAAGCCGTGGTAGCCTAGTGGTCAGAGCGCTCGCTTTAGTTTCATTGAGCGCGATTGACCTGTGTTCGATTTCCGATGCCGGCACCACTAAAATTGTTAATAGAGAATTTAAATGCTGAATTAACTACGTGGTCGAGGGGAAACCAGCATGTCTGAAAAATATTATTCCGAGGACGATGTCCGCAAACCTGCATTGGAGCTGCGTGGTGGACCCCGGCTCCAATACCCCCTCAGATATTTAAGAAGGAGGCCTTTGCCCAGCAGCAGGCATTTACAGGCTGCTACTTTACTTTACTGGAACAAACCACGGCTGGACATAGGCCATTCACTCATCGCGCTGGGCTGGCGAGTTGGTAAGTGCAGTGCCGGCACCCTCGCACCGGTGATGCTGCTCCCCATCACTAGTATGTAACAATTTGGGTTTGCCAGCCAGAACCTCGTTCATCGTCGTGAGCAGGGGAGGATGACATTTGGAGAAAAAGATAGCATATTCCCCATAAACCCCTTATTGTATAGAATTCTTTTTAGTATACAGAAAAATGAAAGTCATTCCAAAAAGTATTTGTTACTAAGATATTATTTAAACATATAAAGGCAATCTCATGATATACCTACTAATTAACAGCAATAATCTGAAAAGCAGATAGGTATTTTCTTCATATTTCGTCTCTTCGTAATCATGGTCTGCATCGATAGCTAAGTTGTAACTTAAGGGCTTATTCACACGTTAATGCTCACGCTTGTGAGAAAAGGTAGGCTACACTGTAATTAAATGAATTTGATATACTCACGCGTTACACCTCGCCTCTCTTCACACTTATCTCCCGATCTGTAACAGATAAGAGCAATTTAACAATGGCCTATTAGACACGAACCGAATAATTCGGTGTAACTAGAGGCAGCGGAAACAAGAGAGATTTCCACAGAATTAACTTAACACGTGTTAGTGGATTAGATATGAAAGCGCAACACGTTTAGTCGGTTATTTAGTGCGCGTAATTCATATAATGTAGTGCCCTGCCTACACTAACGAGCTTGTGAAATAAGGTACGATAATTACTTTTCTTACAATATTTTGAGATGTTTTTGATAACTGTTAATAATTTAACGCAAGTTCTGTTGTTTACTTAAGTTTTTTATTTGGTTCACATGTTAATTATAATGTGTGATTTCAATATAGGCATAGAAATAACGCACACATTATTTTTTTTTTTTTATTGAAGATGGGGGCAAAGGAGCGTGCGGCTCACCTGATGGTAAGTGATCACCGACGCCCACGAACATCCACAACACCAGAGGAGCTACAGATGCGCTGCCGGCCTTTAAGGAAGGAATAAGCTCTTTTCTTGAAGGTCCCTAAGTCGTAACTGTTCGGAAATACTGCTGGCGACAGCTGATTCCACAAAGTCGAAGTGCGTGGCAGAAATCTTCGATTAAAACGCACTGTGGTGGAATGCCAACCATCTAGGCGGTATCGATGGAACTTCGAATTCTGTCGCGATGTACGATGATGAAACTCAGCAGCTGGGATCAATCCGAACAGTTCCTCAGCACATTTCCCGTGGAAAATTTTGTAAAAGATGCAAAGAGAAGTAACATCTCTTCTTTAAAAGATCCCTTTGTCACTAAATATAGAATTAGGTGAACTATGTACTCCCTTTTCCAAGCGACTTCAAAAAAGGAGGAGGTTATAGGTTCGACTGAACTTTTTTTACTATGTCTGTTACGCGATATCTTCGCCGATGGTAAACCGATTTTAATGATTCTTATTTATTGAATTGGCTATGCCTATATATGGGGTTTTCTCATATATAATTTTGTACTTAAGTGTGTGAAAAAAGGAGTTCAAGACGGTTGTTTCTTTAAAACTTTGTTTTACACCACTAAATTATTTTATAACACGATTTCAGTTAAAATTAACGTCAGCTGTTTAAGTCGTTAGATGTACGGGAAACCCATGTGAGGAATAATTGTTGGTCTTCTATAGTTTTACCAAAAAGTCATCAACACCAAATCTATCTGCTAACGTCGGTCCAAAGAATTTTATACATTTTAAATATCGACTTGATAAAATAGTTCATCTTAAAAAAGCATAATAATGTTTAAAAAGCGAAGACTGCCGTGTCAGTATGGTCCAATGCTGACATAGGCATAGTTGAGTATGTATTGGTTATATGAGAGTGTTGGGCATCGAGCAGGTTATATAGACTGTATGCCTATAGATTTGGTCAACACTTTAAAACAATTTTAAAACAAAATAGGTTACACTATTGATTGGGAAAGACTCGTCGACAGAGAAAGAGCCTACCACCTACTGAGAGCAGAATCTCGGACAAACAGGTGGGCAAAGAATTCAAATAATATGGGAGCTGTTGATGTTTTTATTATATTTTGTTTAACAATACTGGTGTTCCTCGTCAAGTCTCTTCCGACAAAGCTGTTAATGCTTCCGGGTTGCAACGTACTGCGCAGAAAATACTTGCGATTCCGAATTCAATCATTGCAGGTAGAGCTAACTTGAAAACATAACCCTAACCTGTGACCCTAGTCAGGTCAATCAAGATATGAATGCTTAGTGCTACTTGTGATGAATGTAGTTTATTTGCGTGGTCAAGTCTGTCGCGGACAGTAGGTGCGTCAGCAAGTACGAGAAGTTTCTCGCAAAAAAAGTAAGTCACTGTTATTATGACTATCGTGACTTGGCAATCGAACAAAAAAATATGTGACGTCTGTATGCATGCGAAGAAAATACTATATCATTAATACATATTGTGTATACTTATTGTATGAATATAAATTTCTCATCGACCTTTGTATAATTTAAACAACAATTATTTATATAAAAGCGACAACATAATTGGCCCGTCACTTTATTGAACAATTACTGAAGAGAAGCGTTCTATAAATAAGGACCACTTGTTAAGCCGTCGGAGCCATCTCTCTGCTTTTACAATTACGCAAAAATACATTCAAATAACTTACCATAACCGTCATTATGAAAATTCCTTTGGTCTGTTGACTACACACTTGTGACATTTACGAATGAAAAAAAAAAGTTTGAAAAGTTCTGTGAAAAAGTTTCTTGGGTCGTCTTCTACGATACCCACGGGACGAGACGAAAGAGGTATGAGGCAGATTGTCGTCTTTCCGCCACCTCACTCCTAAACTGGGGCTGATTACCTTTTACCTACCTTTTAATATGTAATTACTATCATCAGAACTGCATCGCTAATTGTGGAACTCATACTTACGAGTATTCTTAATATTGTATACCTCGAAACATCTTTCCTTGTTGCACAAACTTAATTCACGCCTGTAAACACTCATGGAATAGGCAGATGTGCCAAAACTTCCAAATGACAATAGACAATTTCATTCGTTGACCGTTGGACCACCTTCCCTTAACAAAAAATTAATTGTCTATTATAAAAAAAATCATTTTAATATTCAAAATAAGAAGGCTATAGTTACTGTAAAAACGTTCATAATACGGTCAAATGGACCGTTACATCGATTTTATCATACAATATTTAGATGTTACTAATAATTGACATTACTGATCAGTCCAGTATATTTGCACATACACACGTTTATTCGAACATCTCGACACTTACTCATTACGTTGAACAAAAGTATTAATTATAACCTATACAAGGTGCGGTGAATTTCACGCGTTCAAAAT
Organism: Bhutanitis thaidina; assembly: GCA_029286595.1. Taxonomy (NCBI): domain Eukaryota; kingdom Metazoa; phylum Arthropoda; class Insecta; order Lepidoptera; family Papilionidae; genus Bhutanitis; species Bhutanitis thaidina. The sequence continues at coordinate 2,226,106 of JAGSMS010000015.1, forward strand.
AACTCGGCGGCAAAAAGGTGGTTCGATATACCTACTAAAGGCACGTTTGAACGATGTTTCCGGACGTTTTTTTTATTTTTTTTTAGTTGCCAGTGAAAGTCACTCTCGCGGCGGGTAATGCTCAACTTACAGTTTGACATCACGCTAAGACGTTCATATTACATATTGCACAAATTAACTTGATAGTTTGCAGAGTAACATTCGTGGGGAAATTAGGTTAATAATGATAAGTCACGATCACGTGTTCGTATCATCGGGAGGCTCTCATCAATGAGTTTTTTGATACATATGTGTGATTTGTATCATTCACCTAGTAGAAACGACTAAAATAAATATGCAGCAATGGGTATACGGCCGTTGAGAACTTATTTTTTAATATTAACGTCAGATAATATTTTTTATTCCCAAATAGTTTTAGTTTTCACTCTCAGTTATGAAATATTTATATTAGAGTATTGATCTTTCTTTTTTATTCTTCTTTAACAGCATGTAAGCAGTCCACTGCTGGACATACGCATTTCTCCCAGGAAGAAGTTTTCCCGTAATATACACGCTTGCCAAGCTCATCGGAGATCACAGTATTAGAAAACCTTTAACGCTGCTTCCTGCCGGCCTGGATAACCTGAAATTGCCACAAAGCTCGGTCCTCAGCCTGCATCCATCGACTTCCCATTGAAAATGCCCATTGCTGGGTCTGAATATCCTCATGTCCTCGAAATGTTATTTCTCAATTGCCTTGTGGTATTGGGCGTAAGGATCTGCCACCACTTTTCTTCCTGTGGGTGTCTTAAGAGATGACTAAGGAAAAAGCCTTGAAAATAGCAAAAGAACATGTGAATTGGAAGTTGAAGAAATGGGTGGCCGGTGAAGGTGGATTAGAACGCCATTATCCGCCATGGCGCTGTTTTAAAAGTAAACTTAAATAATGGGACATCGACCAGGAGCATTATTATCGGCAGTAATGGGATTGCGTTGAACATAGCCCCGTTAAAGACAGAAAAAAACTCGGAGCTCATGAACTACACAGAATAATGTTGTAGTGCCGCAAGAGGCAACACTAAGTTACGATGATACCGAAAATTAAAATTTTAACCATAATAATATTACCTTTGTTTCACATAACTTAGCTTATTAATGATACGCAGATGTGTATAATATATAAGATGCATACATATATAATGTGCGTTATATGCTTATATTATATTAAATGTGTTAATGACATATGTATGTATAATTATATAAGCAGTTAAACAAAATTAATGAAAGTTTGATTTGCATTTTATTGTAAACTTGTAACACAGTCTTGCCTAGTTGAAAGCCACAGTCTTATACCTCGACTTTTAAGCCAATAGAAGCCAAATTACGTTCGTCGTAGAGAAAAGCGGCTGCTTAGTAGGGTAGTGCCACGGCCTCGCAGTATACCGGCGTGAAGTAGAGGCATCTTGTGCTTCTGCGTTACGTTCGGTGAGTGAGGTAACCGGAGGCCTATTCTCTCTTCCCTAACCCCCATCCCCATTATCCCTCCCATCCCCCAAATAACCTTAAAGGCACCTAGAGTTCATTTGGTGTTGCAGATGTCATCTGGCAAGATTGAGGTCAAACGCAGGCCTATTTTTTCATAAAAAAAAAAAAAAGATGTACGTGGGCGAGGGTAATCACTTACCGATGGTAATCCAAGGTAATTACAACTGATGAGTTGAGCCGTTTGCCCCCTTTACCATAAAAAAAGACTTCTGTAAGTGTATGAACCGTATTCAATGTTGTTTATCTTTGTGTATCTTTTCACAGTACAACATATTTTAATTTTTTTTCATACAGAAGATTTTCCTATGCAATTAAGAACGACAGAAAAGTCAGGAGCGGTGTCGGGATAATCATAATACAACCTGAACGAATAGACTAGGAGTCGAACACAAGATCCGTGATTCAGTAGACTGGTACACCAAACACTGAGCAATGCAATATTGCTCTGTGTTGTATATGTATACTATTGTAATATAGCATGTAAGTAAATTACATTTGTACACAATAATGAAAGCCCAAACAATGAAAGTTGATTATGCCTCGCGGTAGATTACATTTATTATCACTGCAAAGCCGTTGTGATCTATGCTAGATTGCCTAAATCTAGTTCAAACGTAATAGCCAGACCGCAGACGACGTTAATCAGTATTTTTCAAAAAAGTTAGACTTCGAAAGTGAATGCTTGCAACTATTGTTATGGTAAAAGAAAGTCGGATAATGTAGACTAAATTAGATGAAGCACGGAGCGAATAATTCTATGATTATCCTAATGTTTAACAAAAAATCGCTAAAGTTGTTTAGACTTTCAAAATCTCACCATTTATTACACCACCAATATTTGCAGCGTGACAGTTTTGTTTTTTCTTGATTAATTATGATTATTTTACTAATAAATAAAAATTTATTTTGACGAAATTAAATTAATTTGTTCAATTTAAATTTATTAATTTAATTTATTAATTTAAATTGAACAACTCTTTTGTTGTTTCAAATTGAACAACTTTTTCAAATCTTTTGTAAATAAAAAAACGTTTCCCCAATTTAAGCCTTCTTTAGTGTTGTGGTAGTGTTCATAGCTCGAAAATTGCATATCCTATATTATTATTTTTTTTTATTTTACTTTAGCGTAATGTGAGATTTTTTTTTGATTTTGAATTGTGCCCATAAAACGTAGTAATAAAAATTTTTCATTACATGCTAATGTAAAGAAAAAACAAATAACGTAAAAGAGATACATTGCGATTTGCACACCATAAGCCACTGTTCGCCATGCTCTGTGCAAATACATCATATGTTCAAAGAACGAAGGGTCCAAGCTATGAACTAACATTCTCAAGATGCAGTTAGTTGAGAAGATAAAGTGCAATGGGGCGCATGGCTGTGAGAATAATGACTGCAGCGTGGTAGTTCAATGAATATTCTGAGTGTATTATTAAATTGGACACGAAAAACGCCTACTCTTAGCGTATAGCTGGTAGCATAAATGTGAAAGCATTTACAATTATCTTTAAAGCGTCACCATTTGTGGATCACAATGTTGCGAGCCAAGACACTGCAAGAACAACACATCCATATTGATGTAATGAAAATACCAATAAGACTGCGAGTCGCCTAAACAGCAATTAATATTTACATTGCATCCGTAGCAACTTCAGCAACTTTACAATAATGTAAGCCGACAAATTCCTACTACACACAAAAACACTACAATTTAATCAACAGTGCAACTACTGTGCAATGCATCATTAATTTTTACGATTATAACTACCCTTAAACAATAATAATATTCAATCGTGACTGTGTTTATTTTAACCACGCGATACAGGATTAGACGGTAAAGTTTATGATTACGTGCAATTACAAATTATATACAACTTTACAGAGTATGTTTACAGTATTTGTTTTTAATTTAACATTCTTGAATTATAAAGAGGCGCATATCTATCGCAGGCGAATGCCTCTGTCTGACAGCTAACAACACCGATACGAGTGATGTGGCCATTTAGAGAAAACTACGATACATTCATCACCTTACATTATTAATACATTAAACATACATAACACCATGCAGCAATATAACAGCTCTTAGGTACTTACATAACCATAAGGTGGAGGATAGTTACATTAGGTAATATTGAACTATAACAAATTGCATACTAATGCGGTAAGGCAGAAATCTCTGTCATGTATTCAAAGAAATCGCAGTCTATTCGCTAAAGTATAAGTGAAGGTAAAACTTTACGACGTGCCTTATGGAGCTTGAAAAGCACATATGAATGAGTCGGGAACATGAAAAGATGCGAACGCTTTTTTCCTGGCGGATGCAGTTTAGGCTGATATGCTTAATTTATGATCATAGGTAAATGATTATTATTATTATTCATTTTGTAAGCGAATACCTTAAATGAAAAATTTCTTATAAATAACAACAACAGTTTCAGATTATTTTCTAATTAATCATCAGAGTTTCATATTTAATAATAATAAAATGTCGAATAAACTAGCGACACTGCTTTCTCAGCTGCTGCTCACTGCCTTGTTTTTAATTTTGTGGACGTATTTGATTTTCAACACAATATTGGGCGTTGCAGAGCAAATAAGATCTCCGTTAATCCGAAAAATTATCTGTTTTCTAATAAGGCTAAAATGAAATAATTTCGATATCTAGCTAGTGCCTCACACAAAATATGTTTCTGAAACAGCCCCTGGCTAAGAACCTCCGTGAATAAAAAATAAAAATACTATTCCTATAATCCAACCGCAGATCATATGATATCCCCAGGGTATTAACAGGGTAAAGGCGGAGTCATGTTATGAGTTATTGGAATTATCACGACCCAGTATGATAATCATTATTTACTTGGTTAACTAGCAAGTAAACTTTTCTGGTTAACTTTTAACAATAAATTTATTAAATAAAATAGTGGAAATATATTAAAAATATTTAATTTTGTATTTGAAATGAAACTGTTATTTACGGATTTTATCGCGTTTAATTATGTACTTGCATTCCCGAAGTTTCGATTGCTTTACAGCTGCCATGGTCGCGGGCGGACTGAGGTGTTACGTCCAAATGTCATGGATGGAATATAAAACCATAATTAAACGAAACGTATATAATAGTTTCGTTTAAAATGTGTAGCGTTCGCGTAAATACTAGAAATCCATGATATATTTGAAATTGTACTTCCTTATTTTAAATTATACCTTCATTTTATATAGTTGATATATAGTTATAATAATATAAGGCGTTACTAGGAAGAAATCAAAAGATGACATTCTCGTAAGAATCTACTATCACCTTTTTCCGTGGGTGTCTTAAGGTGAGAAGATTAGAAAAACCTTTGAAATCTCTTGGTAATCTCCGTGAGTAAGCCTGGCGCTCGACACCTGTGAAATTTTTGTCTACCGGAGAGTTGAAACGTGAGTTGTGGAACCCCGTTTGGCTACGCTGAATTGTTTCAAATGAAAACTCGTAATCTCTGCTTACCTCAAGGGGATGAAAGGCGTGGATGCTCATATATTTATATGTTGAAATATTTACGTACGATGAAATAAGAGAAAAAAAATCAATAAATAATATATAAAATATCTCATAATAAGAGATAATGGCTTTGTTACGGTTAGCAGAGTGCGATGTCACCGCGCAACACGTAATTATAGCATTATGGGTCTCACAAATCGTTACCCGCCATTTTTTTTTTGTAGCGACTACACTTTTTCTTACAGTCGCGTGCAACGCACCTTACCTAGTTTCACTTGAGTTACAATCATAACTGTATTCTTATCGGCTGATACACATATTTATTAGGCGCACACGAATTCAAGATTACCCACTTAGAATTCTCAAATGTCGCTGTATCGCGAATACAGTCTACTGCGCCGTGAGAATCTATGTATGTTTCACCTTATAACGAGACTGTGCTGAATATTTCAAATTGTCTAGTTTTAATGCGAGCGTACGCTACGTGAGCGGCAGCAGGTACATGGATAGAGGCACCTCGTTATGAGAATTCTTGGAGTCAATCTGTAAACCTCGATCGGCGAGTAAGAGGTATTTACCAATTACGATTCCAGTGTAATGGGAGAATAAATATTTATTCGCGTGAATGGAAACCGTATTTCAAACATGACTTGAAGTCGAAGCCACTTATAAATTGTCACTGTAGCTGTTATTAATAAACGTTTTGTCTTAGCTCAACGGTGATTCGCAATACTTGAATATCAGTGCAAAAAAAATCATCTTCAAACTGTAAGTGAAGTGTCAAGCAGACGTTTGTTAGCATGTTTAAAAACAATTAGAGGAGTCGATGAAATAATGAAGAGAACATTAGTCGAGTGCGTTAAATCGTTTTACAGACACTCGACATAATGTGAACACGCAAACGTTAACGCGCCGCAAAAGAGCCCGGTAAAAACAGCACCCAAGTAAAACTAATGTCCGTTTAGAAGTTTAGTTTACAAGATACCAGTATCACTTTTGCTATAGTGATTAAAAATTAATGTTCACATCCCACGTGTTCTGTCTTTTATGCACAAATAGGAAAGGATGCTTATTTACATTTCCTATATGGTAACATATAACTCAATGTAATTTTGATTGAATCAATGACAAAAATTTTTTCCTCATTTTTAAAACCACCTTCAGTGTAAAACGGTGTTTTATAATAATGCCACTTAAGACTTCATATCCTGATCATATCTTTGGACGTAAATTAAGTTTACCGAGAAATAAATCAATAATGTTCGAAAAATTTAATTAATCGACACGTCCCGTGTCTGAAACTGACACAAGACACAAAAGAAACTTTGTCATTAGGACGAGGACTGGAAATTAACAGATGCCTTACGCATACAAATATTAATTTTAGCCCGAATTGTACCCGAAACTCGTGGATCAGATCAGTTGATAACAAACTTAACGGTGCACCAAATACAGTGACCAAAGAAAGTTAACAAAATGTTGGACAGAAAATACTTTTTTAAATATTCTCTACTAGACTACATAAGAACATCTCTCACTTTATCTCGTCTCGTAAGAGCTAAATGAGGAGAACATTTCGCTTGGCAACAACGCTTTCGTGCATCCCCCATATCGAATTTGCTAGACTGCCTGCCAAGCTTAACCACTATTTTCTTTTTTTTAATGATTATGAGTACGCAATAATTTGATGACGCCTTACTAGGCAATAATACTAACTATTGACTAAGTGAGACGTGGTGTTTGGGCTTGTTTCAGTTTCGTAGTACAGGTAGGAGTGATCTGGGTGCGATCCTCGGTGCTGGAAACACTAAAATTGTTAACAGGAATTTTAATTTACCAGGTGCTCTGCGTGCATCATTTACATTATGTTAAAGTAACATCATGTAAATATCCCACTGCTGTAATGTAATGACTTTAATTTTATGCCTGGTCACTTAACTAAAATATTGTAAATTATAATCAGGAAATAGTTTCAGATTCAGAAAATTCAGATTTTAAACATAAATTATTAATAATTTAGACAAAATAAAATCGCTATATATTTAGTGCTAACGGAATATACACTATAAATGGACATAAACTCTTCATTTTCATCGCAATGTGATGAGATTTTTTTTTTATTTTCACAAATGCCCGTGGTGGCTTAGGTGTGCAGGATCGCCTTAAATTTTCTTCTACGTGAGGAACCGCAGTCCGATCACCGCGCAATAACCCTTATATTAGTTAATCGCAATTAAGAGCTAAGTGCTAATGCAGAGCAAAGACAAATCACCTTTACACAGCGATGAAGCAAAACATCGCGAAGAAAACTGGCCTCGTTATCCTCGTTCATCCTCAGCAAGGATCTAATCGAGTGCTAAGCACATTTAGCTTAACGAACTACATAACTTTAAAATTATTGAGAATTTCGTTTGCCAAGTTTCAAGTTCAAGTAATGTGTAGTCAAATACAATAGTGTTTAAAGACGCTTCTGATTTTACACCTTCAGTGCTCGAAGTAGCCTTGATTTTGAAAAGTAAAGTCGAGGCTGTGGGCGAGGCGATCGACGAACGACAGGCTGTTAGCGAATACCGTTTTTCATATAATAATTGTCAAACTTTTCATTCATTGTATTGCTGCTTAAATAAAGTTAGTGAATACGAAAATGTATATCGATGCTGCCGCAGCTTCGAGTAGGGGGCTGTGTAGCCTAGAGAATCACAAGATTCTACTCTATTCTCGGATATATAAAATATCTTGAGCAATCGTCATCCATTAGCAAAAAGATATCTGGAAGTCGTATTCAACATCTCACTTTCATCTGCTATGACAATTACGTAACCATGTTCAGTAACGAGAAAAAACTGCATCATAATTGCAATAAATACGAAGTGATACCCTCTCTGGGTTATTGCGCGCATACTTTATAATCTAAGGCAAGTTATCAATCCCTTAGCAACATACTTCTCTAATTATGATACGAAATGAATTTCAGATTCAGAATTTGAAGCAAATAGTACTTCAAACTCAAACAAAATGAATCTAAAGTAAAAAACACAAAAAAAAACTAAACGACAAGCAAATCTTCATATTATTTGTAATTTGTCCTTACATATAACTTCAGTACATATACGAGTATATATCATATATAGTCAACGACAACGTATTTGTGCCATTTATATATTGTTACTGTTATATTTCCTGTTCTTTGTCGTCGTGGACGAAGTCGGCCAGGAGGACTTCATCATCAGATGGGGGTAAAGTAGCGCCTTTATTACTACTTTATTATTTACTAACAATTTCAACTACAAAAATCAGCAGCATATTTTGCGTAACAGGAATTTTTAAAGACATGCGTAGTCGTTATTAATATTTGGAATAAAAGCCGTGTAATGTTACGTTTTAAATGCAATGTTCATTCTGAATATGCATTAATAAAAGTCTGAACGCAACCATAAATCTATTTAAATGATCGCATAATACCGGCCATTATGAATGTTTATTGTACCGAGATTACGTTTATTTGTTTTTATCTGCTTAATATGGTAAAATATTAAGTTATACTGTTTCATAATAAACTAAGTTTTAAACACTTAATACTTTATGCACCCATTTGTTACAACATACTGAGAAACGTAAATTCATATAGCGTAATAACGTAGTAGGTTTCATTCGATATGTTAAATCATTTTTTAGAATTTGTCAATAGGTTTGTATCTGACTTCAATTTGTTATATAAAAATGGATATGCATTAAACACATAACACTGTAAAGTAAGAAGTTAACGGACTTTAACTATCACGGAAAAAAAACCATTTTGTAATTAGTTTAGAGTATATATATTAAAGTTTATTAAAAATATTATGATGCTATGAAAATTAAATATAAATAGTAATAATATAATAGTAAAATAATGCTCTTGGTGGTAGCGCGCACCCTACGCACCGAAGATGCATAAACATAATGGCCCAAAATGATTCCCAGGACCTTTCGCAGATTAAATGTTTTCCTCGGGAACCCAATCGATTAGTCGCGGGAATAGCTGTTATAAATACATAATTTGTTCATTTCTTACTTTTATATATCTTATATAGTAACTTAATACTCCATTTTGGTTTGATTAACTCATATATTTCTAAAAATAGTTATCAGATAGTTATAACATGTGCGTGTGTTCAGTCAGTACAAGATCTTCCTAATACACATTTAGACAATTCATACACATTCAGTAATTCACATATAAGTCCTGCTTTTCAAGGTATGATAACCATCGAAGTTACGCATCTCGGTGTCAAGTACGGCTTCCGTGTTGCTCCGCTCTGATTGCTGTGTAGCTTGAGTAAATAACTCATCTCAATGTTATTCGAAGAACTCGGTACTATCCCTAATAACAACACTTACTGACGTAGACTTTTGCTGACCGTACATCGTTTTATTTTATTGGAACCATGCTTTAAAATATCATCGCAAGTCCTCACAAGTACACCTGTAGCATTGAGTGGACTGAAACTTTATTTTCATTTACTAATTTTAGCTTCGCTTTGAAATGCGTGATCGTTAATGATGTTCAACACAAAATAGGGTTATTTTATTTTAAGCAGTACAGCCCGTAATGCAATTTTATAAATGTAGGATCACCATAACAAAAAAAACCTCTGAACGAAGGTATCTATATTGTGTATCCACAATTTACTATTATTAAACATTAGTTCACAGTTATTTTCTATTGCATGCAAGGAATATTATTTAACTAAGTATAAGCCGCCTTTTAGGGAATAGTCCAATGATAAAATTTTTAACCAAAGACTACATAAGTGTAATTTTTCAGAAATATGTAAAAGACTGAAAATTCAAAACTATAAATAAAGGCAGCTTTTAAAAATCAACATTTATTTAACCGGACAAATACAAATAAGTAATCCGACTCAGCCGAGCAAAAAATATTTGAGCAATTACGTGGGTCTCTTCTGTGTGAACTTCTTACTTTTGCAGGTAAGCATTTTACTTATTTTTGTAGTCTCTAAGAACGCAAATAATAAACTACGAGTAGTTGCCGAGATCGCCTCGGCGCATCAAAAACTAAAACTTACTTTGGTGACGACTTTATACGATTATTTACGTGATTAAACTTATAGTTTTGTTTATTTCTCTATGTTAATAGCCTTAAACATTTTTAAATTATTTTCTTTCGACGCTATTTCTTCTTTAACATAAAATATCATAAATAAACTGTCACGAAAATAAATTGGATAACCTCAATGAAAAAAAAAATTAATACCACATGTCATTTACTAATTATCGTATACAAGTGTCCAATTAGTATGGTATTAATAAGAAGTTTTCATTAAAACATAAATTATCCACTAATTCGTACCAAATGTCAACCAGTATTAACTGACCCATGGAAAAATCGAAAGCGTTTATTAATTATCTAAAATAACTTACAAAGGTCGCAGCGAACTATATTTAAAATAAAAACAGTTTCATTATTTTTGTATGATAAAGAAAGCCTCGATAGCAGATTTTTTATTCAGGAGACCCGGATACGTTCCCCTATGTGGCGAGCTGGTAGCATTGTGTTTTTCGAAAGTTATATTCCTACGATTTGTAACGTTGACCTGAACACTAAGACGGCGACAGACTCAACATCTGTCACTTCGTTCTAATTAAGCTCTGGTGAAAAGTGGGAAGAAATGTCTAAATAATTGTGACTTCTGATTACCCCAGTGTTGAGTGAAAAGACGGTGGCAGGAGCTTATTATTTTTTAATAAAACCTTATTTTCAACATTGACAACATTTTCTACATTATTTAATCGAATCTGTTTGATTTATGGAAGTGCACAAGTGATACGAGATGAATAACTAGAGCGCATAAAGAAAGTGAGAGTTGACATTTTAAATATGTTCGTAATTGTTGCTCTGCCGTTGCGCTCCTTAAAATTAATTTTCATAACAATCTGCGATAATCACCAAGGCACTATCAGGGTTCCGTAGAAAAATTCTAGAAAGTAACGATTTTTTTTTTATAATTAATTACATACAGTATTTACAATGTGGCCTATAGACTTATACACAATTTATTTATTTTTTGCTAGTACGAGTATACGTGAGATGACTTTCGCGATATGTCCGACCAAGCTGAATGCTAAAGCAATTCACACTTTAATCTATTCCATTCTATTTTCAAATTATTACAATTTAAAATAATTGGAATTATTTGAAAATAGAATAGAAATAACAACGATACATGTATTGACACCTACGGAACTTCTCTAGTTATTGTGTCATATAATTGAGCATTTTTTTTTTCAACTGCACTTTAAATGTAAGAGTTTTCGGCTTTAACGTTTTCTTGTTAAAATTGCTATTAATATTAACATTTATTGTAATTAACTGGCCCAATTGCAGTCTGTTTTTCAGCAGTTATTAGCGTCGAGACTTACAGTATTTTTAATTGTAAGTAGCTTCCACATGGAATCATAGCGGGGGGTACTGACGAAAGTATGCATTATTTTGGACCAACGGATTCGAAACCACGCTTCTTCCATTCACCGTTTTGAGTATTTTAGGTCTTGTTTATGAATAATAACGAAGAGGTATACAGGATGTATTACCGGGATGACGGACTGCGGACGAGGACGGACGAAAGTCTTGGAAAGCCCATTTCGGTGGATTGTGGGAGGTTGATTGGCGTGGAAGCTGTGCATCGCTCTTCCTGTCCTTCACAGTTGAAGTGGAGTTGCAGGGAAAGAGAAGATAAGGTATTGAGATACGCTAGTCTGCCTGTCCTCCGAGACTCTGCGGATACTGATGTGGTTGTGGAAGGGCCGCGGGGCAAGAGGAGTGCAGCCATGGACGAGAGCCTGCGGGAATCTGGCGAGGGGGCGTGTTCCTGACCCTCAAGACCTCCGGGGTACACGGACTCCATTGTCCCTACATTGGAAGTCCTGTAGGAAGGAGCTTCTGTGTACAGGCGCGTTTAGTATCTCCCCATATATACTAAAGGTTATGTATATGTCGAATCCTATCTATGGCTATCTAGCTAAATTCTTATGCGACTTTTACCACATCAACGGGGTGCACTGGTGCACAATGGCAGTACAGCCGATTGATGGCAAATACCACCAACAAAAGTAGTAAGGGGGCGGACACATTCACATGACACTTCCAGCATATGTATTTCTCATACGTGTGAAAATCTAGTTCCTACATTTACTTTTCATTCGTCCTACATTTATTGTTATCATATGTTATTGTACATCTCAATAATTTGCTGTCGAAAAGGAAATTATAAATTTCGCCATACCTAAAATCACAAGGCCAGTGGTAAGTTTATCGCCGATTTAGCTTGTTAATTATAGTTAGCCTGAAAACTTGTTCAACTAGACTGTTTGCGATATTAACTAAATACAGGCTCTTACACTTCACAGCAGCAAACAGTTACGTAAATTATTGCTCGCTGCGAAAAAGAAACATTTTAATACAATTTGCAAGCTCATAAATCCAACCACAACTACAATTGCGTGGAAATGAATGTAGTCAAGTACATTATTAAAATATATGAATAGTAAAATAATACATTATAGCTATTTTTATTCTATTGCAGAGCCATCGACTCAACGAATTAACACTAGGGTTGCCAAAATTCCTTTCCAAATTATATAATTTTTAAATAATATATTTGAATGTTTTGCTATTAATAATTAAAGTATCAGAAAATTGAAAATTTCCACAAAAGCAATCCTGATCTAATTATATTACAATACTATATCAAATAGTACGGTTGTCAATCCTACTAGACTCCAGTGATGAGCATTCTTTATAGGTACAAAGAAAGTGTTGCTCTTAAGAAATATTGTATGCGTTACAATTTTTTTGTATTTGTATACCTTCCGCCTACCCAGTGTCCAGTGTCACTACTAATCACACACTACTCACGCCTACAAGTACAGCTCTGCGTCGGCTAGACAAAGGTGCCAATATTAATTATAATTAGCGGAAATAGTTTCATTCGTACCCACTCTTGTCGGTAATTAGGCACAGCGTCCATTATATTCCCTTATTCCGATTAGAAATGCCAGATACTCGTTTCAGCCAGACGCTCTACATGCGAGTGGCTAGTCCTCTAAAGAAAAAATAGATCGTAATATTCTCCCTTAATAATCACACAAATACTCGAACTTTGAGTATAAGGTAACCCTTTGACGAGGATGCAACGGCGTGTGCAAGACGTGTGGCTAACAAATATTATTACATTCCTCGACTATGTTTTAATAAAAGAATTAGTTTTAGTAATTAATTTTTATTAGTTATATATTTAGTCTTGATCATAAAAGTTGCTTTCTTAGCTAAGCACAAGCTAACATCGTTAGTCAAAGCCTCATAAAACCTAGATATACTTTTGCACTTTGTCGCGAAATACTTAACTTAATACCGTTAAAGTGTAGAACGTTATTTACATTGTAGTTGGGTATTCAATAGAATCAAACAATGTTTTTCTTCAAATGTAACACTTATAGGTAACATGCGTTATGACTCATGGCCACTTAGACTTCTCAGATTTCACTGAAAAGAGGAAGTCCTGAAGAACCTTCGCGAGCTTGGCTAGGAGAACTGGCAAGAATTTGCGCAGTATCGGTGTGGATGACATTTTTGGTGTTGGAGGAACGAATACCTTTGGTCTTCAAAGCAGTGGTATTAAGTAAGTATCTAAGACAGAAAAGAAATATTCAGTTAATTTTTTTGGGTTTGACATGCTATTTTACCACTTACAGTACCAAATTCAAATAATAAAGTAAAATTCATCTGAGATTCCGAGAAGTTAATCAACATTTAACTAGTTTCTTGATACTTCAATTTTCATATAAAACGTAATTCTAGTACTAAAACTTGCATGCTGTTAAATGAACGTCAAACGTCTTAATTATAGCGAATCTATTACAGTTCCCGTTCATTAGACATCATGCAAAATTGTATCAGTTTGAAGCACGTTTCTAACTCGTGACGGACTCTAAGCCTGATTTGAATTTAATCTTTTATAATTTTCATATCATATTCCTTTTCTAATTTCGTTTTAGTCTGTTTCGATAATGTTCGTACCAATTAGAAGCTGAAGTCGCGAGATATATTAAGATATAAGGTAAGCCTTACCTTAGTCCTTATTCTCTAGCATGTGGTACATATAACGACCGTGATGTATTCAACTAACAACACTATGTCTACTAACATTTGTTAAAAAATTAACACAAATAATAAAAATTATGTGGGGTTTGGGGGGAATATACTAACTTCTTCTGTCCACTTGTACACCCGGTGCACCTAGCTGATTAACGAACCAGGCTCTGGAGGCTGACTAATAGCGGGAAATTTATCCGAACAAGCGAAACCTAAATGTGGCAAGAAAGACTAGTGTCGGCGAGCAGCATCACTGGTGCGAGGGTGCCGGCGCTGCGCTAGCCTGTACAACGTGGTTAGTATGGTCAAACCTTCCGGAAAAGTATACCGGCTGTACGTAGATGCAGACAATTAAATTATTATTTCCTTTTCTAAAAGTAAACTTTAATACTAAAAGAGAACTTTTATACACCTGCTACTGTTATTTCACCACTCCATGGGTCGACAGGTAGAGAATGCCAACAGGCATTAAGTTCGACCTTTGTTACCTTATACTTTAAGGTGTAAACAATAAAGTTTTCTGAACAAAAAAAAAAATTTTAAGATTAGCTGTTCATAGAAGAGAGGTGGTAGTGATATCAATCGGTTTATACCACCCATAGCATTATCACCCTAATCTTATTCTTAACAGCTTCTAAACTATCTTTCTCCTCTACATAGGGCTTTCCCGTTGGTATGATTTAGCGTAATCCCGCAATGATGCCAATAGTACGTGATAATATTTCTGACCGTCTTCGGTCTGGATAATTACAGTTCGGTATGTTTAGGTTATTCTACCATCTGTCGAAGACCAGGATATTTTTCCGCTACTTTAGCCGAAGTTCAGTACATCGTCTTATGCTATCAGTACTGAATAGCGAACACTTACATATCGATACTCGGAAGACGTAGTGGCTAAGCGTTCGGCTTGAAGCGTAAAGGGTCGCGGTTTCGATTCTCACACGGGACAAATATTTGTATGATATACATCCGAGAACCAAAAATAGGTTGTAACTCACACTTGAAGTTTAGTTTATAGCCGTGTGACTTGATTCCCGATTTGGAGGGCACGTATTAATTAGTTTCCGATACTAATGCGCGATTTAGATCGTAGGCTTGAATATATTGTTCCAAATTAGCTCCGGTGAAAAGTGAGTTGAAACGAAAAAATACATACACACTACATACTGGATACAGATACAAAAATATCTCCGACCTCCCCAGCATTAAGCATACAGTCGTGAGAACATTATTTTTTTTTAATTTAAGTGAATATTAACTCTCGTAAAAATTTTAATTACAGTAAATTTTTGAAAAAAGTCGATTCTCCTTGAATAGTCTCGCAGCAGTCTACCGGTTCCGTCGCTGAGTCAACAGCCATTTATCCACGGAGTCTATCAATAACTCAAGAAAAAACTCTAACTCCAACACAAGAAGTTCGACAAACTTTGTTTACGCACGCTCATTACACTGTGAAGCCGGACGGCATCTCCTTTACGCCTCAGCTAACAGTAACCATTGTTTTTAACTGTACATTGTTAATATCCTCGTTTTACACAGTGTGTAGCCTCGAGAATACTTGTTTAGTTTTATCGGTAAAGTTTGCGTACTTTACTAAGGTTACCATAATTGAAATAAACATATTTTTGTTGTTAACCAACCTCGTTTTTTCGATTACGCATGTACTTTTGGAGAAAAAGTACATCGAAACATATTATATATATAAACATCTGTTTCATATA
Source organism: Bhutanitis thaidina (assembly GCA_029286595.1). Classification (NCBI taxonomy): domain Eukaryota; kingdom Metazoa; phylum Arthropoda; class Insecta; order Lepidoptera; family Papilionidae; genus Bhutanitis; species Bhutanitis thaidina. Next base: position 2,241,989 of record JAGSMS010000015.1, read on the forward strand.
TGTTTGTAAACGTATGAATAGTTTTGTAGTAAATTACTGGATCAATTAAAGGTAGTTTCAGAATGCACTGAAGAAAATAAACGTTCAATTACTAACAATTATTAAAAAAATGTACTGAGACTATTAAAGAAAAAAAAGTCATTAGTGTGAAAATCAGGCTAATAATAAATTGCCTTTACCTTAATTAATAGTATATTAACATGTATGTAACACGTCATCTTACTCTATACCTGTGAATTTTCGGTGTGGTCTTACGCGGTCAAACATCTGCCTAAAAGTATATTTTGTTTTAAAACCGTTCTAAAATTGTTATGAAAAACTTATTTTTAGATCTTGATTGGATAACATTCGTAATACAATTTATAAAAAGGTAATATTCCAGCGATTCCAAGGTATATCTTCATTTGTTATCGAACAACTACTAGTCAGATAAGTTAAGGTCTCTAATTTTGCGTGCCACCGGATCAAACAAATCTGGGGCGGGGGTGCTTAACGCGAACCGCATTCTTTGTAACGTTCATAAGCACATCCCGCCAACAGATTGCAGGCCACTCATGACGGACATTTATAGACACATGGGTCATTCTGCCACTCGCAGGTTAAGTCTGCCCTTATATACCCAACCCAAACCGATGGTATTTCTCCTATTCTCCTTGCACTGGTCGTTATTATCCCCAAATAAAAAAAACCGTTATGCAAACATGTCTCGCCACTGGGCCAGACGAGATAACTTGAGTACGACATAGATCTCTAGGCCTCTCTAAGAAAGCACCGGCAAGCCGCCATATATTTCTTGGAGACTTTGCCTATGATGCACTAGTAATGCTTATCCCCATCACCAGATTAAATATATACTGCGCGATCAATGTTTCAGGAAGTTGTCACTAAATTTAAAATCAACTCGGCATCCTCTGATACCAATAAACAGTGCCAACCGTACTATGGTATACAGTATTTTACTGTATTTCGGATCGGCGTACACCACATACTGTTGAAGGAATACAAGAGTACTAGAATTAAGTAGGTAGGATCAATCTTTTCTCGAACACCGAAACTAATAATAACACACACAAAAATAAGTAACAAACAGAACATAGTCTATTTTATTCTTTCCATAAAATACTATATTTTTATCGCTCATTCTGGATAATACTATAATCCGCCGACAAAATATTGGGAACTCTACGTGCAGGTTGATTTTTGCAGAAAAAGATAATATATTCCCCCTTCACGCCCTTGATTAGGTATCAAGCATGAGGATATTCTTTTAGTTAGATTACAAAAAGTGTGCTCAGGAACTACATATTCCTTGATTCCCATTTCACTATCTGGACAAACTGGACTGGACTGTGGACAAACAAATTTTCCACAGAGAAAAACAAAACAAAAGAAAAGCGCCGTGTGAAGTCCCAGTTAACGATACCAAGGTCCCGTCATAATTACTCGGACTACTCAGCGCGCAAGCAAAGTCCCGGTACCATTATTACCGGATGAATGTACAATAAAAGTATATGGGAGAGAAGAATGTAAAAAGCTCATGTTTTACTATAATTACAAGTTAAGTAATTGTATTGAGAATTAGCTTCCGCCTGCAACTTCGTCCGGGACGAAAATTTTACGATGCGGGATTAAATTAACCTATGTTCTTATATGATAAAATTAGTATTCATGTGTGCTGAAATTCGAAAGATCTGGATAGCACGGAATATCACCAACGAAGGCGATATTAATTGACAATATAATTCAAATAAACAGTTTAAAGAGAGAGAGAGTAAGGCGTCGGGTTGTCCTATAAATCTGTGTCTCAATATAACTTGTCTTTTATTATGTTCTATAGTTTTATTATTTTGTAAGGAAAACACAAGAATCTGATTAAGAAATAAATGTGTTTTATTATTATAATAAAATAAGAGATTACTTAAATTATCCAATTGCCATTTTTAACAGGTCGTGAGTTTCAAATGAAATCATTATTTACTGATTTTAACGCGTTTAATTTTTTTTTGTTTTTACTTTCCGGACGTTTCGAGTTCTTTAGGTGATTTGTGTGTGTTGTCTTGTGTCTTTAGTTTGTTTGTTCCGTACAAATTTACAACACAGAATGGATAACAAATAATTGAAAAAAAAAGGTAAATTAAAAACTTTTTATCTTAGATGGTCTGACGTGGGTTAAGAAACCATAAAAATAAACACTTGCAATTTAACGTAATTAAATCACAAAATCACGAGTCACTTAACTAAATTTATAATTTATACGCAGCGAACTTTAAAAAGTTATTTAAAACAAATTTAAGTCGGTTCGAATCACTTAAACGCTTCATTCGCAATAATTGCTTTGTTCCTTGAACTCCATTTAAATTCTTACAACCTATTAAAATTTTTAAGAACGTTTATAAATTTCACGCTGTGTGATAATGTTGAACATTAGAACTATTCACATTGTCTGTGGTCAAAATGACATGGTGATTGTGATTTGAATTTAAATGAGGTACCCAACATGCAAACTGGTACCCCATCAACCGGCATGTCTGCCCTGGTGAGTGTTCTTATATCGCACATTCATGGTATGCCAATACGCGCTTAGTTGCCTATGTCCAGCGCTGAACTGACGTAGCTCGATGAAAAAAAAAGCCTGACGTTAAAAGACGTTTCTTTAGTTTAGTTTTGTTTATACCCCGTAAAGGCCGTAAGAAAATATCAGAAACTCCTTAAGATTTGTATCTAGAAACCAATTTTTTTTTCTTAAATATATAATAAACATTTCTAAATTAAAATCACTCTGTGAAGCATATCAAATAAACAATGATTGAACACGATCACGGGTAAAGCTGTCATAATTTTCTTAGAACTTTACTATTTTATTACGTCTTGAAAAGGATCAGGCATTTTATAAATCCTACTAACACAATAAATGTGCAAGTATGATTGTTTGGATGCCAGTCTTTCAATCAGGCATAAACGGCGGAAAATCGATTCTGATCAAATTTGGTACGGAGATATCTTGAAGCCTGGAAAAGGATATGGGCTACCATTATTTCTATTATTAATTTTTTCTCGTTTCTTAGTAGCTACAGCTACTACTATTTCTCACCAACCCTTGGGTTCACTGGTAGAGAATGCGTATAGGACTTAAGTCCGCCCTTTGTTGCCTTTGTTTTTAAGGTTTTGCAATAAAGACTAAATTAAATAATAATATAGGTGCATGTTATTAAAGAACATAGGTTATAAAAAATGTATTCAGCAGAAAAGCATTTCTTAAACTAACCCGTGCAACAATTTTATCAATGGAACCGAATTCAGCAAGATTAATTTATAGATATTTTTTTACGCATCGTATTCGATGTAGCATTGTCACCTGTTTCCACGTAGTAACTCTAAAAATCAATAGTGTTGAATATTGATGCGGTGTAGTGGTGCCGTGTGATAGCGGCCTAAGAATCTACCACCACCTTACTTCTCGTGGAAGTTGTTAGACGCGACTAAGGGAAAATCTCAATGGCATCCGACATATGGCAGAATAGCCAACTTGCAAAATACAAAACTAAAATTAAACAGACCCATGATAGGTAAAAGCGTCTGGGGTTGTGAGGTGACTGGTACTGCAACAGCCAATCCGAGCGGATAATTATATACGTAAAGGATTAATGTATGTTTTACGTAGAAAAGCAAAGTTGATGACCTATAGCGATGCGTAATTGTACGACATATCATCAACGTTTGTTAATTTTCAAACTACAATTACGTTTACGGCAAGCGCCGAGCGTGGCGACAAGGCAAATCGTTTATGCTATAAACTATTTGAGCGGATCTCTTTGGCCCCTTGTTCTTAGCTCTCATAAGAATTTCCCGTACCCTCATCGGATAGAAATACTGTTTAGGTTACTTTTAATCTAAAGAAAAATTACTTAAAGCTTTTGACATATAATATTTTTTTAATTTAATGTGTTAATATATTTGCAAGTCAAAAACATTCGCCACTTACACCGGTTGTTTTCTTTTTTTTTTCGAATACTTTTACAATATTTCTGTAAGCTCTTTGCATCCGCCGTCACGACACGTTTCGTCAAGATTAACAATGCTTCGACAGAAAAAAATATCAGATAATTAAAAATACTTTTGAAAATGCCTTTTTTTCAATGTCATTTTTTAACAGTGGAAATAAACGAAGAACGATGATCTTCTCCTTCTTTTTTAACAGACTATGAACATTCCACAGATTTGCCGTAATACCAGGCGTTTTGGTGACTTCAGTCGGTTTGCGTATATTCCGTCTAACTGTGACTGAGATATAGTCCGCTATGCCACAAAAATATTTCACAAAAATTCTCCGATAAAATAATACCGTGTTATTTGTTAACATCCAGGACAGAGTTACCAAAAAGGCCCCAGGGTTGAGATTGACAGAGGTACTTATTCCTATTTAAAATTGAAAACTCAAAATAAGATACAGTATGTGGAATTTTATTACTAATATCACTAATTTAAGTAATAAATGCATAGGTTCAACATCAACGTTTGCCTAGGTAACCCGGATTGCATATGATGTAGCAATAATTTATGCGATAAAATCAACCTACAAGCCTATAGCATTATAATGACTTAATATTTCTTAATATATATCAATAATGACTTGATATTTCTTCAACGAACGCACAGTACAGTTAGTAAAAAAAACGAATTTTAATGGAAAGCATAATTCTTTACTGCAATAGTATACCTCTAAATACCTTAAAAACAAAAATTTTAAATAAAAAGTAATAATACTTAAAATATCCATTAACTTTTTGAATAGATTATTTTGATTTTTAATTTGAGTTTTTTGGGAAAAGCCAAATGCGTACCGGCGCCCGTGGATCAACGAAAAGTTATGTCGGCCTTGCACCGACTCAAAACAAAAAAACACAATAGATACAAATGAGCCTTCCAATCATCAGAAATCCTAGAAAGTGGTAACATTTTTAAGAAGAAGATTGACTGATGTGACTTTTAGAAGAAAGAAATGATGTTGATTGGGAACCTCCTATCTGTTCCTTTCCCTCTTTTTTTTAAATTTCCTATACTGTTTCGGAATATTGTATATATGACATGAAGTACAATGGAAAATCGAAAGTAATGGCTCCTAAATTTGCCATAATTGTTGCACTGTTGCTCCCGCCGCTCTAATGGCCACACGGGGCCTAGCTCAATACACGAACAGTTACTCATTTAACGAGGCGCTTCACGTACAACGCGTTACGGATATTTTAATTTTCAGTTCACACGGCCGTGGTCTCTTTCAGACGATGCATTAATATTAACAACGTGGACCGCGGTAAAGCGTAACTGTACTATTTTGTTTGCGCGCAATTCCTATAAAAATGTCTTAGTCACTTTTAAGACGTGCCTCCAACCTAGCCCTACTTGGTACTGATTTGAATGGACAAGTAAACTGCATACTTAGCACTATTAATGGCAGCTATGGATTTAAATGAAGAAAATGTAGAAAAATAAGCGAGAATACTTATGCCAGTGAATACTTAAAACGGTTTCTACAGACTCTAGTTGTTCGGTGACTTCACTTACAAATAATGTGGACAACGAATCATCATTCATCATTTCAAACTGTCACAAATACACTGCTGAACTTAGGCCCCCAAAGATTGCTACAAAGCACGGTCCTGAGCGGCATCCATCGACTTCCCGCAACACTGTGCAGGTCGTCACTCCATTTTGTTTGGGGTCGTACCACATTGCGTTTATCTGTACGTGATTGCCACTCGAAAACCTTTCTTCCCAACAGTAGTCAGTTCTGCGAGCTACGTGGCTGGCCCATTGCCACTTCAGCTTGCTTACCCTAACAGCTATGTCTATTATCCCCGTCATGCTGCTGCTATCGTCATTACAGAACCTGTCGCGCAGAGAAACACCAGGCATAGCTCTTTCCATAGCCTGCAGAGCCAATCTCAGCTTCCCCATACGGCCTGCAGTAAGACACCACGTCCCGGTTCCGTAAGTCATCACTAGCAACACGCACTGGTTGAGGTTTTAAGGTATACTCGACGAGAAGATGTGTCGTAATATCCCGAACGCAGCCCTGTCGTGTCTAACCTCTGCGACGAAGTTCGACTTGCCTAATCGGACACTTTGTCCCAGGTACACGTACTAGTCGACAACTTCGAGCGTAGTATTTACTTCAACTACCGGTATTGGTGTGACATGAACGTTTGACACTTTCAGGTCAGTGAGCATAGTGCTAAGCTCCTCCGGCAGTCCTACCTACGTCGTCGGCAAATCAAAGATAAGTGATGTATTCGCTTGGTATCGTATCATTTCCAGTTCAGCACCTTGAAAACATTTTCCAATACAGCGGTGAAGAGTTTTGGAGATGTAACATCACTCGGTTCTACACCTTTCTGCAATTAGTTTGTTTTAGACATCGTGGCCTCATTGTACAAACATCTGAATACTTCGTTATATCGAGAGTCTATCAGGCACCGCTGAAGGTTACATACACACACATATATATTTATGTATATATATATATTTACGTACATGATCTTGTATAGACATTTCCCAATTCATTTGACACGACACGGGTCATAAACAATGAAGTCCTCTGAGACTTCACATAGATTATTCATTTTTGTTTTTACATTTTATTGATTTTACTGTTTTATTGTATTTCTTGTAACTGTGTTGTCTAAATGAATAAATCATATTCATATTCATATTTTAAGAAGATAATAACTAAAAGCCAATAGACAGCGAGTTTATAGCTCTTGAAGCCGAATTGACTTTTAGCTGTAGTAGAAAACTTATAACGTACTCCATAATGGCATTTACTAATTGTAACATGTCCGGCTCTAGATAGATCGTTACGACTGTGCTCGTTAGGCGGAAGTAATCTATAATTTATAGGCCCATTTGAATGCAGTCTTAATCGATCTTATTCTAATTGTACATGGTCTGAAATAGGTATATTTAATTGTTATCTCTTGAATCTAAAGAAAGTTAGATGAACCTGTTAGTGCGATTTGTAGTTCCCATTTGTATTTATTTCTTTATGTTTATCTGCGCTCAATTATATGGATGGTATTATTCTGTAAAGCAATTTATTATTTATATATTCATGTATCGTATACACATAATAGATACCGTGGGTAACACGAGTGAACAAAGACATGCTTTGTTACGAGAAATTAAGTTACCTGACCTAACATCAAGTTGAATGGGGTTATTGCAATGGAACATCCTTTACCCCGTGCTGTTGCAACTTACCATAAGGAAGACTGTTAGCTACTTATTCAATCCAGTACAACAAAATAAGATCTTAGTTGTCCTCAGAGGCGACAGCGCATCTATAACAAATCGAAGAAGTTGTTTGCATGTACACTGCCATGGAATGCAGTAGCCCCTTACCATCAGGTGGACTGCTAGTACGTTTTTCAACCCAATCCAATAAAACAAATAAGAAATGGACATTTGCTTAATATCACAGGATTTTCATAGCCATGTAGTAACGGCGCAACAATCTGTCACGCCGTTTCTTCTCGTGACCGTCACAAGAATTGACTAAGGGAAATGCCTTGAAAATGTCATGGTCGTAACACCTTGCTGAATTTATTTTTATTTATTTATTAAGGATTACCAACAAGGCATATTACAATTTTTTTTATAAAAATGTTTAAAAAAAAGGCATCTGCCACCTTACTTAAAGGCAACCACGACAAGCCAGTAGATACAGTCTAGTATAGTTGAATGAATATTAATATTATTCAGATCTGTTACTTATCTAAAGTAACACTATAGTGAGTTATAAGATACTACAACTTGATAAAAATATTAAGCGAAACAATACAAACAAAGAAGGATTAATAATTAAAATAAAGACAAATAAAATAATGTGTAATGCCCTCCTCATTTTAGTTCTAAGCTCAGAAATTTTAGTTGAGAGTATGTTCACGTCCACCTTTCCTTCCTGTCATATCTCATTAAAACAATATACCTACATATTTATGGTAAAAAAATGCTTATGTTGTAATTTACTGAATAAAATCGAAATTGTAATTAAGAACATATCAAAACAGAGCTAGAATTCGAAGTAATTCTAACAGAACTAACGAGTTATATTGTTTTCAATTACAAACCCAGGGCACGTAACAAACGGTTGCATTGTTTCGAAAACGAATTATATCCTATCTACGAATTATCATTAAGTATTACGATAATGTAACTATCCATAAGTATTTGAGTGTTAGTAAGTATAAATTAAACGACGGAAGCAATATAATTTGAACGTTACATTATGCATTTTGTAAGTAATAATTTGATATTGTTTTTTCTGAAGCGTCAATGACCGGTCCGGCGCCATGGACCTATTATATCGTCAAGTGATGAGCTTCGTGATAAGAAACTGATATGTCTATCCGGTCGGGCTATCCAGATTCTTGTTTTGTCAGTTTAGAAATATTCCTGAATAAATTCGTGTTAATAAAAACGTTGTTAAATTGTGTATCGATGACATGTTTTATATATTTTTTTTAGTTTAGGTAGTATTTCTTTAGTGACTCCCGCATAAAAAGTTAAAACAATATTGTATCAACCCTTAATTACAAAAATGTTATCAATACATCGACCTCATACGCTGAGCGTGGCATTTCATGTGGCGATAGCTTAAAATCTATCTTCACGGGTGTTCTAAAACTATAAAATTACTTAAAAAGAACTTTATATTAAATGTAACATTCTTTTTTAAGTTGTGCAGATTTAATGACAACCTATTAATGTCTGTCCAAAGATTAACTTGGTATCTTATTTTTTAAATAACTCGCATACGGTATCGCTTGTTTATTATTCGCTTATTATCGCATATAGTAAAAAATACGGAACACTGTTATTTCCAATTTTTGTAACTGCGCAAACTCTCACGGCTTAGTTACATAATATGAAGTTATATATCGTATTCAAAAAGGTGAATCGAATTATTTTAGATTCGACAAAGAGAAAAGGTTTGTATATTTTGGGGTCCGACAGATAGCGGCTTAACATCTCTAAAAATGTACAGACCAACCCGCCTCCCAAGCGTGACTGTCGTGCCAAACAGCCTCATGACCAGCAGTGGACTATTAACTTGGCCGATGGAAATCGAGAACAGTATTGGGTTGTAAAAAATCTTAGTAATAATAGGGACTAATAGAAATATCATCATGTGAACAGTAGCCTATCTCAAGATGCCCAACATCTCGCTAAAGCGCTGCTGCCTCGAGACCAATCAGTACAATGTAGGCCTTGCATATTTGTGAAGGTTATTCCTCCTGCCTGACGTCATTAGATTCTGGCATACCCCTTAATCGACTTATTCAACACCCACGTGATAAGATTGAGCGGTAGCTAATGACGCAATTACGTCTAACGAATTATTTAATAAGTGAAGTTTTACATGTCTACAGTCAGATTCTTATTAATTAATACTTTATTATGCAGAAAATAATTATTCTTAGCCAAGTACTGGCCAGACGATTTCATCTCATTTCAAAATTGCTTTTAAACATGAAACCGGGTAATGGAAGGTGCAACTACCTCATATAATAACTCGCCCGACCTTGAAATACAACCCAGGATCGCTAGATCTTTACCCGCTATTTAAATGGACCCAACGAGCCGTTGAACAAGTTGCTCGATACAAAAGAGCTTCTGAATTTAATATTCTCTTTGGTTAACACTAATTGTATTACTCATCGCCCTTTGTTCTTAAACGATCCTTAGCCCCGATCTTTTCTTTTTTCTTTAAGTATCTAAAAATATCTCAATTGGAACGTGCGTGTTACCTTTCTCTTGTGTTGCTTTGTTATAATATGAAATCAAAGACACTTATTATTAAGGCAAGGTAAATTTGGCATATACGTACAATCACATTCTATGTACAAATAGATTTTTTTTTCCTCTTCTTTACAATCCTCTTAATAACCAACACCACTGTTGTGTTCCGGTTTTGAATGGTATTAAGTACCAGTACAATTACAGGCTGTGAGGCATTCCATCTTAGACCTAGGGGGAGGGGGCGGAGCAACGTCTCTGTAACCTTCTTCGAATGAAGTTGTTTGCCTGTTCGCCAGAAGTGTCCATGAGCTGCTGAACGTAGACTTCTACAAAAAGCAAGTATCTGACATCTCAGTATCATCTACCACCAACCAAGTGCTCACCGACCCGCTTGCCCAGCTTGCTGAGTATGGGCAAACCTTCCAAGAAATGTATAGCCGGCTTTGGCAGGCGCTCTCTTGGAGAGCCTACTTAGGTCTGGTACACATTATATGTACATTTGAAATGATAGCTCTGCCATCTGTCAGATGCTATAGCACCTTTCTGCCATTTACCCAAATCGACACCCACGCGTTGAAAAGTAGTGGCCGGTTCCGTTAAGCCATGAACACCTACAGCGTTATAATCTTATGCATCAGCTACAGATAATCCGCAATCCTGTCCCGTCATCCATATAAGATCCCGGGTTCGAAGCCCAGCCGAAGCTAATGTTTGATGATGACGTCCTCCAGACCTATTGCCACCACGGCGACAAATTCTAAATACCATCGACTGTTGACAACTGCGCAAGATATATTATAGAGCCTTAAGTGTACGCGTAAACTCAAAGAAACTTACTCGACTTTACATATCCGATGTAACGCTCATGTGATTAGATCACAACCAGATCCGAAAATCAGTAATTTGAGTATCCGTATAAATATTGACATCAGCTGAGATTTGAACCCGTGAGGTGAGGCTAACCACTAAGCCACGCGGTCATCGGCACAAATAAAACATTGGTTTCCAGGTTTATTTGCATTGTGTTATATCCCGAGTCTAAGGCTAATCTTCTCAGGTAAGCATTACATCGAACAGCTTGAATTAAAAAACAGTATAGCCCAGGTATGTTTACGAGTATGCTTGCAGCAGTATAAATCCTGTACAGTTGACAACATTCCTTAATAATGAGTAGTTATCGTCACGCAAGGAGATACACGAAGAATCTCCATAACTGAATCGCCCTGGAGGACATCGAGTAATGAGCACGTCGTAAACCAACATCTAATGTTTTTAATAAATCTTTAAATAGGAAGTTTGAAAGTGCCTTGCAATTATTCGCCTATAGCGTAATGACACATCGCAAGATGTCTTTTTTTTTTATGAAAAAATAGGCCTGCGTTTGACCTCAATCTTGCCCGATGGAAAGCGAAGATGAGGCCTAGGATGGTACACGCTTGCCTAGATGTCTGTTCACTTTGGCCTTGAAGATATATATATGTCTGATGATATAACGATTACAAATCGATATGATTTGGGAAAGGCCTAATTTTCGAGTAGACTGTATTGAAGCTGGTAATGATGAATACTATAATCATGAAGCAAAAGTTAAAAAAAAAACTAATTTATCTAAATAAAATCAATACTTTCTTAAATTAAATATCTTACATAAACGGTTGTTAAAAACGTTATTAATCCAGCAATAGTAACAAAGGTACAAAACGATGTGAAATTACCTTAAAAGAGAAAGTAAATTAAACGAAGACATTATTAGGCCGAAATACTATAATTAACGAATAAATAAAATTCGCAATGGAAAATCACCATCACCTCTACTTTCACTAACGTTACCCTTTGTCTAAACACTGACGGATATTAAAGTAAATAACCCGTGAACTAAACCAATCCGAATCCTCAGAAATTAAAACTTGTATAAAACGAACAATAGAAAAGTTTTCTTCTTGGTATTATAATTAGTCCGCTGAACGTTGGCTTCTCCAAGAAAACACCAGGAAGGCGCCGCATATTTTTTAAATGGGGTTGCCCAAACTCACCTCACTGGGCAATCGGGTTGCTGATCTCACTATCAATACCCTCGCACTTACGATACTTTTTTATGGGAAAGGGGGTAAACGAGCACCAGAGGAGCGGCAAGAGCGTTGCCGGCCTTTTAAAGGTAATTGGGGGATAGGAGGGATGATGGGAAGGGGCTTGGGGAGGGAGGAATGGAACTACTTCAGGTCGGTATTCTGCGAAGACGTGGTACTACCCCGGTCGAGTCGGCCCATTCGAACAGCAGCAAAAGCCGTTGCTTGGCTCTACCACGTCAAATGCTACTCTCCGTACCTAGTCTTTGAAATTTTGATTCGGAAATTTCGGATAAAAGTATTTTGGCTTGCAGAGGATCGCACGCGAGTCATCCGACCGAAGGTGTAAAGGCCGCTATGGCAATCGCGATCTTCAGTCCGTTGTGTGTTTTAGTTAATTTGCACGTAATACAGATTCCGACATAATCAATCACAGCCTCCTGTGACAAGTGTGATTTTGCGCAATTCACCACGAGACCTGTAAAAAGCCGTCAGCAGGGTGAACCACGTGCAGGTGACGTTGAGTTATCGAGAAAAAGTATATTATATATATACCATAGTTTAGCCATTACAAAAACATATTTGGGCTACTTATTTTGAAAAATTATCCGAACATACTCAACTGTATAACGGTGCGGGGTGCAAATGAGAATAAAAATTCCGAAAATCACGCATCCATTCCCACAGACTGTCAATAACAATTAGCATATCTAGTGCTGAGCTTACTTATTTACTAGCCTACTTGTGCAATGTAGTGGGTAAGAGCAAACAAAAAAAACTAAAATATTTTACCATTTTAGCATTTATATAATTATTGTATAGTCTTATCTGTTTGTCTCTATTTACACCCACAATTGTAAGAATATTTATTATGTCTATCTTCTGTGAGATAACAAGGCTGTATTAAACAAGTAACAAATTTCCATAATAAAAAAATACTGTTATACCGTGCGCGCCTAATTAGAATCTTGAATAAAAAACAATCTTGATGAATTTTTGAAACGTTATTTGCTTTTAAAAATTCCTTATTATAAGGCTAATTAAAATTTGCATTTATTCTTCTGGAATTTATGAAATGGATTTGTTTAAATATTTCTCTTATATTCGTACTTTTTATGCGTATACGGAAGGATATAATGGCGTAATCTACAGACAGTAAATAATACCAGATGTGTTATAGTCGATGAATATTATGAATAGCCACGATAGCCGAATGGTCAGCAAAACTGCTTCCGAATCAGCAGACTAGAGTTCGAGCCTCTATGTGGAGAGCTCGTAAGTTTTTCGAAAACGAATTACGAATTGTACAATTTTTTACGTTAGCTTGGATACAAAGACGGCGGTAGTCTCTCTATCTGTCATGTTTTCTCAAAGTGAGCTCAATTGAAAAGCCACTGATCACCCGAGTATTCGGTATATGGCGGATAGAACTTCGTTCTTTATAATATCTCGAATATTAAATGCCTTAAATGTTACATAATCAAAAAATTTATACGCCCTTTAAGTTATCATTTTAAACAATAAAATACCTATATATTTGTATATGTAAATAAAATATTTACTGTTATTATGAACATGTCACAATAAAAATACTCTTCAAAATTTTTTGGATTTTTCTAACATAGTAAAAAATTATATATGCGTACGAAGTCGCGGGTAACAGCTAGTATAATATATGAATGTAGGCATAGGGTAGGCAAGGGCTTTTGATTTGAGAGAGAAGACCAACAGTGGAAAAATGATTTCATAGACAGTTACGCAGGTAATTAAGTACATGGTATTGCGGTATATTTAATTGCACACTGTTTATAATCTCTGGAAAGTATAAAAAGAAAGGTATTGTCTCCAGTACTGCGATTGATTCTTTTTTTTTCACAGTCCCACGGCCATTATTTCTATAAGCGTAATATTAAGAAACGTTACGTCCAATGATTTCGTAAGAAAAATATGATTTCGTGTATTAAGGTTTATAGGCTATTTTATCCATTGAGCTTTTTTTCATCATCGGCCCACAAGCTGCTTAAAAATAGTTCACTATATGTTAATACGAGTAGGCCACGTTAAAGTACATGATTTTGAGTTGACTTTTCCTCGAAATATTAAAATTTTCAGGATTTACACGATTTCTAACATTCATTTGATAAAAGATGCGCTAATGCTACTACTAGAATATGAATTAAATTTGTGTCAGAATAATTATTCAAAAGACAATTTTTATTTTCAAAAAAAAATAGCTAACGGTACGCGCAAATACTTATACACTGGCGTAATTTATGTTAATGATTATATAATTAATGAATTGTAATTTATCTTGAATTTTCTGTGCGATTTGTGCGAGTTTAAATAGCGCTGACAATAGATGTCGATACTTTAAACGTTACACTTTTATTAAGGAGTGATTGGGCAAATATTTTTTTTATTGATTATTATCGATTTGGGAGAAACTTTTCGTTATGAAGCAGGAGTTGATTCCTATCTAACAAAATCATATTAATTACGTGTCATTTGAATATTTGGCGTCGGCTGGCATTTGAAGACAGAATCTTCGATTTAACATGTACGCTGATCACTAAGTCAGGCAATTGTCGCTGATACTCTAAGGCCTGTTTCTAAGCATTGATTATTATAAAACTTGGAATTCCCATATTAAATTAGAAACGTTTCTTACAAGCAGGGGCCTGAATGAAAATTTTAGTTTTTTTTCCAAAATTTTAGTACAAGGTTTTTTAATAGAAGCGCACGAACTTTGACATGTAATAAAACAAGCTAAGTAATATTTCCGCAATTTTTTTGTAATCTTAAAATATTTTCGACGGATATTATGCGGGGAATATAATTTCTGCCAAATGGTCGCCGCGGCTCCACTGTAGGTGGCGCATCCTGATGGAACAATTTTGGACATCTTCCTATTTCTATCTCTCTTTCGATCTCATGTTTCTTCGACGTACAGGCACTGCTTCATCGGTCACCAACCCGTTTGTCACAAATTGTCTGACGAATTGAGGCAGGACGGTCACGAAACCATAAATTGAAAACATTTGGTGAACAGAGCACTGATTTTGATAATAAATTTTAAGAATTCGTGTAACGTTCCGTTATTAAACGTCAGGACTAAATAAATATTCCTGGCAAATTTGACACTTCATCAAAATGGCCACTGTCACATTTCGGGCGCGCCTATTGGAAAACGCTTTATACATATATAAGTACTAATATAATACAGTACATACGCAACGCTAAATACGTAACTAAATTGGGAATTTATTATATTTTCAGAGGAAGATAATGAAATAGTAACTGCCATATCTAATATCCATCAAACCAAAATCTCATCTATTAATGCGTGGAAGATAAAAAAAATTTCGGTAATGTCTTAATCTGAAGTAATGTTGGTCATATTATCGTCGAATGTCACACACAAAACACCAGGGTCAATCAATCATTATAAAGTCATAATTTACGCAGTGAAAGTATCGTTGGCAGCGGCGCTTAAGATACTTAAACAATGGAATAATCGCTTCCTCTATTACGAACGATTGCTGCGAACAAAAAAATCGATTACGTCTCCGCACTGCTAGACCAAAGATTGATTGTGCGTCTAACAAACACCTTTGGCGATATTTATGTTTAAATTGTAATTTTTTAAAAGATAAATTAAACTTTCGAAAGTTAAGGCATTTAATTCACGGGCGGCCTAAACAGCTACATAATCCACTGTCACGTTTTGCCAATTCCTAGTCTCTGTTAGATAGTACACACAATGTTTCTGTATGGCACTCCGGGAATACCATACACAATATGCATTAGCAATCTTTGCATATTGTGCATGGTAAAATAAATATACCTATAGGTATATTTTTCATTTGGCACTTTTTACAATATGGTCAGATCGATGTAATACAAAGTCAAGCATTCGTGAGTACCCAAGGTTCAGCTGGCAAGTAAAATGACCACTGAGCTACACAGTCGTTACACGCAATGTAACTACATAACTCAAGACAAAATGTAATATTACCTACCGGACCGAGCTTGAATTTTAAATCTGCTTAAGTAGGAATGTCAAAAAAGTTCGATGAAATCATTGAACTAATATCAAATATACTTAAACAACACAGAAACAATCTAAATGAATGAACAGGAAGATGAAAGTATTTCCTACCAATACATTTTGTATGTTGCGTGCTTAAGCAATTCGAATGTGATTTCGGTAATATATCATTACCGAAATGCTTACCCACAATGATATATTACCGAAATCACACTATTTAAGGCTATTGACACATGAACTTTCCTTTGATTAGTCATGTGAATTACGTATGTCGTCCTGACGTGTGATATCATAGCATCTCCCGTGGATACCAGTGACAATTGGGAATCGTGGCCATGAATGAACTGATCGATATGATGATCATACTGATACATTTTTGAATCTTAACGGTAAACGAAAACTCGTGAGAAAACCTGGATGTTTGAGAAATAATCAAAAAATGTTACGAGGATATGTGTAATATATCGAGTTTTATACGTGGTAGAGCCAAGCGGCGTCTTTTGCAGCTGCTCGAATATGCTGGCGCGACCGGGGTACTGCCATGGGGTCGCTGAATACCGGTGTGAAGTAAAAGTATGTAGTACTTCTTCGTTTCGTTCGGTGAGTAATGTAATCGGAGACCTACTCCCTCCCTCCCTAAATATCTTTGAAGACCGGCAACAAGCCTGCGCAAAAGGAGAACCCTATATTTTTTTATAAAAGTAATGGTAACAAATTTACACATAATCCTTCTGATGCTGAATGGTCACGTACATCTATCACAAATTTAGAACCAAGATGCAGGTGTATTGTTATTTCTGAGGACGAAGGTGGAATGTCTCTTTATGTGTAATAAGCTATCGGGCACCATTAAGCTGCTGTTACTTTAATTGTATAAAGTGTGACCTTGAGCCATTAATGCTGCAACTGCAATATAGTATTTATAAGCATTAAAATCACATTATCTTTTTTACTGCTCGCGAGTCTCTTAGGCGGAAGCTGTCAAGGCCACCAGAGAATCGCTAATTCTGTGGTAGTATTAGTCAATCCGGCGCTTATTGCTGATGCCGACATGACCTTCACTGCCGACTGCCTTCTGTGACAGGTAGGTCTAAGGAAAACCACGAGGCACAAATAAAAAATCTTCCAGATCTTGAGATTTCGCGATCTGTGGTATTTTGTATAATCATAAATAGTTAATAAATTTAAAGACAAGTTTTATTATCATTTTTAATTAATTTAAATCTTAAGAAATTACGATAAAACAGATACCGCATCCCAGAATGCTACAAATAAACGTAAATGGTATTCGTAATAGGCCTCGAACTTCGAAGATTCAGTCACGTTTCAATTTCTCACTTAGTAACAACTCTCGACACTTGATAAGATATCTCGTTTTAGAACTATATCCTCTATTACCGAAGCCTAAAGGGCATAATCCTCAAGTGTGAAATCTTTTGGTTTGCATAGGTTCTATTTAAGTCTATTCAGCCGTTCCGCATTATATAATAGTTGAGAATATTCTGGAATTGCTTTTCAAATGATTAAACTTTCGACATAGTAAAACTAATCCCAGTGAAAATTAAATTTTCTTTTCTTCCTATTTTTGTTAAATATGTTGGAGCTGATGGATAGTACGAATTTAGTAAGATTATATTCTGAATTTCATTTGTCTATTAAATTTGAAAGTAGTAAAATTTAAAAGAAACAAGAACTGCAAAATAATTCAAAACGCCTGTTATATTAAATATTAGTGATAGTATAAAAAAATTCAAAACTCATTATAATAATTTTTAAGCGACTTTAGATAAAAACTTCAACATAAAAAAATCATCTGTGTTTCACTGTTAAGGAGTACATCCTATAACTTTCAAAAATGGGCCTTTAACTTCTGAAAATGTCTAAAAGTACTTAATATAAAATAAATAAACTTTCATGACCGTATTCCCAAATTAGAGAGGACAGAGGTCTAGACCTTAAAGTCCTTTGAATCCACTTTTCACCAGAGATTATTTGAGATAACGTGACAAATGGTTAGCTTTTGAAAAAAGCCCATAGCATAGGGGATCGAAACATTAAATATAAATTTCTAACTATTAAAAAACTAGAAAAATTAGCACATGCACTACTAACAAACGAATTCGCTACAGTCAGAAAGGTTAATTTTTATGGTCCATGTTAAAGCCACTTAGCGTCCATTACGCTATAGCCGTGGTGCCCCTGTACCGCCGTGTCGTGCCTTACTTGTACCACCCATATCAGGTACCGTTGCGAGTTGATTATCATAAAGTAGTAAGTGGTATTAGGTAAATTAACGAGATTTAATTAATTTTATGTATTCAGCAAGCGATAAATTTTTGATGACTTAAAATTTTACACAAAGAGATCAAAATTAAACCCAAACTGATGAAATGTAAGAACAATAAAGACCATTAGGAATAATTACCTCTAGTTTGAGCCAACTGTAATAATACATGTATTTAATTTTATAAAATAATGTTGCCACTTTTGCAGAAGACATATTACTTTTATTTTAATACAATGGAACAAGTCGAACATGAGTCATAAACAGCCGAAGAGAAAATTATGAATTGAATTGTCTTAATTTAATTTTATTGCAAGTCATTGAAAAAAAAATAAAAAAATTGTTAGTGTCAATTAAATGGTATTTTAGAGATATACTACTATGCCGTCTAATATCGGAGTGAGAATCTACCACCATCCAATGTCATGGCAATGCGCATGATAAGCAAACCAATGAGGTGTCTAGTAGGAGAGACCTATATCCTGTGGTGGACTATGGCAGGCTGTTAAGTTAAGGTAAGCGGTACTGTGACCTTAAACCTTCTTCTTTCTTTATCAGTTTTTTAAGCCATAATTGCAACATCTAGTAGGTGGATTGGTAATAGCATTACCAGATACTTTGCAAGCTTAAACACTGCTGCCCGTTCTCAAATAATTTAGACTTTGCTTAAAGTAAAAGTAGCAGCCTATAAGGGCCCAATGCTGGGCAAAGGCCTCCTCAAATACGAGTATCCGAGAGGGTTTAGGAGCCGGGAAGGGCCCGCTACGCTGCTCCAGTGCGAGTTGCCGGGCTTCACATATCCTCGAAATAATATTTTTATTATTTCTCAGACATGTAGGTTTCCTCACGATTCACACGAAGGAACACCTTCACCGCTGAGGACGTGCAAGAATTTCAATCGAAAGAGGTTACAGTTGCGTAATCGTCCCTGAGGACTAAGATAAAATGCCTGTTATTGTATTGGCTCATTATAGCTTTTACAGGGGATCTCACCAGTGGATGTGCTGCTCATTGGTGGCAGAAATAGCTACGATGGTAGTATCTGCCCAGACGACTCCGAGGCAGAGAAGGACCATCTAGTTGGTCCAAGTCGTCCACCTAATTTTTCTGGATTTAACTTTTCTTAGTCGACTTTTACGACACCCACAAGATCAACAAATGCTTATGTGTTAACCTAATTAATTTTCCTTTTATAAATTCACCTTATGTTCAGACAACGTCGATTAAATTTTATCATATTGGACTGTGGCTAAATCTAAATCGAGTACATACGCGTGAAGCTAATACCAGCGACGATAGCTGGATTTTACTACTGGATCCTTTCATTTTCGTCCTCAGGAGACACCACAGCTTTATCTGGATTCATCATTATTTAATGTTATATTGGGGCCATGATAATACGCACTTTTGACAATTAAATGAAAGGAAAACAATTAAAGGGCATTAAAAGACAATTAAACGAAAACTTCGTACATTGTTATTTTATCTTGCGGGCATTGATTTAAAATTAGAAGTTTCCGTGATGTGATGTCAATGTGAGAAGTGATTCGTTAGCAGTAGCTTTATTTTGTCTTTCTTATTAAAAGTGATATGTATGTATATATATATTTCAAAGTTGCAATCAATTTCTTCATCAGCTAGATTACATAATTATAATAGGTTGTAAAAGCAACGTATATTTAATGGCTGGCGTTTTTAGTTTGGTGTTTACAGTGACTTCCGGAAATTATCGTATCATAAAAACGGATTCCATCCAAAAATTCATTAGCATAAGCAAAAGTATAACTACATGTTATACTTTGTTACGTCTTTTATTTATTCACATAGATATTAGAAGATTTCGTAGTGATAGATTTTACATAATTTAATCAGAATTTTGGTTGTTCTTTAAGCCTTGGATACAATTTATTTTGTGAATAATCGTATTCTTGAATCATAGTTTCATTATTTAAACTTTTACTTATGCGGAATTTATTTTTTTGGTTTTGTTGATTTGGTTCAAATAAGACTAGAAAATGTATTTCTTAATCTTATAAAGTATGTGGAAAGCATCATCATATTCCCATTAAGCCCCCTTTTATCCCAGGCGGTGATTTAGGAAAATAAACCTAGAAAATCTCATGGCAATCGGTGAAAAATGGGGGGTGGTCGACACTATACATGTTCGCCCGGTTCGGCTACGGTTAGTTGTGCTAAATTGAAATCCGATCTCTGCCTACTCCTACGGGTGACTGGTGTGATAGTTATATATACAAAACCGACCTTTACTTTATACTTTATAACTTTACTTTATATTTATACTTTATAAAGAAATAAAATAATAATATAACCTTTATACTAAATATTTTCTTGAAGCATTGAGGGTACTTTGAATAGTGGGCAACACTAGATCTGCATCCAAAAGCTCTCCACAAAATTGAATAGGTAATCGCTCTAATGAAGGGCTTAGTTTAGTTCTTTCAGAACTTTTACTAGGTTTTAAATAGAAGCCCATTACAGTGTAACTAATAAACAGTAGTAACTAAGCCCACTAATAAACAGTGTAACCACTATTGTGTTTCGTTTTGAAGAGTAAACAGAACCAGTATAGCTACAAGCCGTGGGGCTTCATCTTATTTCTCAGGGGTGATCACGCATCTGTAACCTTCTTCGATTAAAGTTGTTTGCAGGTGCCCATGGGATTCAAATATAGACTGCCCTAGGTAGAGTGATAGTTCGTTTGACACTCTAATGTTATAAAAAAATTATTGCGGAAATGTAAGTTATGATAATAGATTTGAACCTGATGGGCATAAGAGTACCCTAAATCTACAGATACTTGCTTAAACTGGCAAAACACCGTCTAGTTTTACCCGTAACATGGTAGCAACAGTTATTCTAATAAGTAACTTTCGTTTAATCGATTCATTTAAAAGAACAAGTATTAATCGGTCCCGATTTACAACGAAGCTGGTGCATAAACCTCACATTACTGTCCTTCTCTCGGCTTCTATAAACTGATTACAATACAAGTCTTACAACTTTGATAGAACAGCCGCAATGAAGATTATATTGCCGGTTATCAGACTGTAATGTTTCATATGAAATAAACTACATAATAATCTCTCAGGTTTGCGAGAACTTTGAAATAAAATATATGTAGATCATCTGGCGAGTAAATTATAGTTATTTTATTTAATTTTCGAACTGCTTCATAAGAAACATTGATTTACTATGTTTGAAAATACACGTGATCAATTTAAGAAATATACAAGGTAATTTTACAGTTTCCGTGCGTATTTTTTCTCGTCGGTGTAAGAAAACATCGTGAAGAAACTTGCATGTCTGAGAAATAATAAAAAAATATTATGTTGAGGATATGTGAAGTCCGCCATCCCGCACTGGAGCAACGTGGCGGTCCCGTCCCCGCTCCAAAAACCTATCAGTTATTTGAGATGCGCACTTACAGGCTGCTATTTTAGTTTACTTTTTTACTGCATAATAATTTATTTGGGCGTCTGATTACTAATCAATTATTTTGAAAAATATTTCATGTACACACACGACCTTGTTACACTTCTAATGTAAGAGCACTGCAACATCCAAAATGATAATATGCTCACAGCTCTAAATAACCGCTGCTCCGCGACTTGATGGAAATGAAGATTTTGAGATTTTTTTTAAAAAAAAAACATGCTTTAAAAATTGAAAATTTATTTTCGCATTTTTTCATCAATTGCCAGCTGCTTTTTCATCAACATAGAAGTGTGTACTTCTAGAACTAAATGAGATAGAGACCTGAAATTACATATATATTATGTTCATCAAATTTCTGGGGAATATCTTGTTGAAAAATATGTGTTTCAATCTAATGCCTCTTCTCAATATTCCTAACCTTTTTTAAATTTTAATTTAAAAGTGCTAGCTACACTATGAAAAAGAATTTTAATCACAGAACTGGCGTAAAAATTACGCAAGACCCTTCTATAGTGACCCCTGTACTCTCAACTGAGATTTATGATCGTTGGGATTAAGAGATCGAATCTTAGAGAGATCTTATAAAATCATCGTAGTTTATTAGTATTTGTATTATAAATAGTTGTTTCCCAGTAAATTTCGTTTAATGAAGCACAGGAGTTCGTGCACTAACGAATGACATTAAACCAGTAATATGGTCATAAGGAACATAAATAACTCGGAAACAATGCACAAAAATTATCACTTTCTACATCCGTACCCATAATCGCCTGACACTTTCGCGGAAACGTGCGTAAAACGATTTCTTAATCGATTATCGTCAAAACGGTAACGTCCACGAATGTAGAATAATCGATTTCAAATCATATTTTGATTAAGAAAGCACAGAAAATTGGTTATTATATTTTTTTGGGATATTAGGTGCTGCTCTACAATTTGTTATAAGTGAAACACGTGAAATATATTGAAAGTGTTACTTTATATATACCTATTTTTCCGTATTATCTTTAATTAATATTTAAATGACGTGAATAAAATTTTACGATTCATTTTATTTTGAACTTTATTGAATTGAAAATATAGATGGAATTATAATTAAAATTTTATGACTAACTAGCCAATTATTCAATAACCGACACGATAATAGTTAATATTTTTTTTTTAATTTCACAAAAAAAATTATTTCGATAATACAAGTAACTCGTTATTTGTTTTTCTGTGTTATTTTTAAACCGTATTTTTTAATATATACAGTTTATAATATACTTACCTTAAATATTATTTATAATAACAATTTTATTTTGAAATTAAATAATCTTACCTTCTCGAAATTCTGGCAAGCACAACGCGGAAAATTTAAAAGCGTATTTTTGACCCTAGAATTGTAAATTCGAAACACAATTTTCACTGATATTTTTCAGTTTTGCGCAACGTCGCTCGCGCTGCGGACGGGCGTAAGGTCGTCGCGCGCGCACCTCTAAGAGCTCGATTCGCGAGTGGCGCGCGGCGTTTTAAACTCGCGTTTATACGTCGATGAGCTCAGGGTGCGTGCACTTTCGCCGTCTGATGCAGGGAAGCTACGACAGGGTAGAAGTTCTCTCCATTACATAATATGTAGTTTCTGCTATGACTTTGATATGCCAAGTATGTCATAGTAAAGATTTTTATTTTCATATGGGTTTCAAAGAAACTTTGAGTCTATGTAGTAAAGGTATGTGGCCACTGGGGCCTAAAGGTGGTGATGAAGTCGGATTTCGACCACGGCAATAATATCCGAATACTATTCCAAGTATCAACTGGGCCCTCATACACTATACCATAAAAATATTTCACAACAATTCCGTGTGAATTCTGCAATATTTTTATTTATTTATACATATGTATGGTTTCGTATGTTGGTAACCATGTCTTAGATAGACGAAACCATGTTAAAAAATTATAAAGCATGGCTTTGTAGGAGAACTACTTCACAAGGAATTCTTGTGAAATTGTTTGTGGCATAGCGGAATAGGTCCCTGGGTAGATAATATAATTTGTCCACAAGTGTATGCGGAAACACAGAGGCACTCATTCACCTTCTCGTACACGACGTCAAGCTTTAACGGAAGATTCGGAGTAAGGGTCAGATGCATACAACACAACCATAGGTACCTGAAGAGTAACATTGACTTCATCCGGGATTCCAACCCAGAACTCATGGCATAACATACGGGTATGCTAATCACTAGCGACGCGGTCAGGAAAAAGGGCAGAATTTCTTTATTGATAAGCGTGCCAGCCACGTCATAGATACCTACATCAATGTTCATTTAATTCAATATAATAAAGTCACTAGGGGTGGACATTGTCACCCCCTGAAGACTCTAGACACTTTATCTAGCTAGTAATTAGGTCTTCAGTTCTTAGATTCTTTTACTTCATCATACAAAACAATATATAGATATTATAATTATATAATATTGGCACTTTAGTAGAAGAGTTCAAACATTAAAACGTCAGGACGGCTCAATCTCTTATACCCATACCGTACTCTATTAAAATATGAACATCGAAATTTTCTCTTATTTATTAACTGAAAAATTAATTTCCCCAGATTTAAACAAGATTGGATTTTTTTTCTTCATAATACATAACACAAATTAAACTAACTTAAATAATTTAACTATAGCATGCACGGAGTAGGTGCAATTTATTTTTCGACCTTTAACAGAGCACTGGAAATGGACAAAGATTAATTTTATTTTATATATCACAAATGTCGTGCTCTATATTCTACTGTCCATGAAGTTAGTATTATGCTCTTTTTGAATTAATGTTATTGTGGAGATAATACGTGTCGCAATCTTATTAAATTTCTAGAAGAGGCTCTTGATAGTACCTAGATTTAGTCGTAGACTAGACATTTTCATTATCTTCATTATCATTATGTCTCATTGGAAGCTGAATAGATATAGATCATGGCCATACCCCTTTTCCATGAACATATTACACGGACCGATAGCTTAGTTGGAAGTGATCCTGCCTTGAAGCCGAGAGACGCGGGTTCGAATCTCGCTAGAGGCAAACATTTTTCTGGGGAATGTAAGTTTGCAAAATCCAAAAAGGCACATCTTGTACGCTCACATAAAATTATAAAAGAAAGATAATAAAAAAAAATTATATTAAAAACCACATTTTAAGACTGAACGCCCCAAAGCGGTACACATCTTCTTTATTTACCTTTATCTTTAAAACCTGAATACCTAATTTGCCATGCATAAATGATTTGTCCATACTCATTTCCTGTAGTGCCGATATATAAACTGCGTGTAATGGTAGTTCTATATTATCTTATCTTATTCATTATCCTGTTACTAATCCACCGCTGAACCAAAGGGACTCCTAATGGCAGGGCCCCTCCGAGCCCGTGTGTGTACACATTTGGATACACGCACTTGGATGTCTATGAGTTCAAGTCACTTATACTCTATTAATTAAGTAAATGATTTTGTTATGTGCATGTGATTCTACAATACATAAAAAAACGACTTCACGCAAAAAAGATCAATTATACCTATGAAGACTAAATGTGAATGTCTTATACATATAAACCTTCCTCGTGAAATTTTAACCGAATTGAAATCCACTTAGAGGTTATAAGCGAATAAAAGACAAAGAAAAATTGTAATTTCATTTTATACTATTTGGTCTTAAAACATTACTATTAAGTTTGCTCCTTATATACATATTAACTGTACCCGTGTCTATGTTCGCGTGAACGTTGAAACTATTGCATGTAGCATTAATTGATAATGTTTCTGCTTATCGCTATCTGATTAAAGCATTTAAGAAATTATTACTTTTAATTCTTATCGCCAAGTAGTTTTTTTTTTTAATTAATATTACGATGTGTTTTTAGAAGATTTTAACAATTGAAGGAAAGTGGTCAAACGTCAATTCTAGAAACAATTAAAACCCGCACCTGAATTGCCGCGCAAATCAATATTTATATCTGTGACCAATTTTAATTAAGCATATTATGGTAGAAACTTAAATTTTCGTCTTCCTCTTCCCAGCCTTTACAAAAATGCATAAAAATTACTTCAGTTTTCTATCTGTCTGTTAAAGAAACCAGGCAGTTAGTTTTGTGAAGAAAGTACTCGACCAAGAATTTGAAATCTTAATATGATATGGATAATTTCTATGGAATAAAGAAGTATACCATACAAGCAAATTTCTGGACTTACGTCTTTGACAGACAGAAAACCATTTAAACTTAAATATTACTAAAAGGATAAAAAAGGCGTAGAAATAAATTGCTTGTGTATTGAATACATAACAATTAAAGTAAAGTATTCTTATGAAAATTGTAACATGATACTTGTACTAGTTTTATATAATATTTATCTTTATATGTATTTATATTTATGTGACGACCTGCGCAGTGTTGCGGGAAGTCGATGGATGCAGGTGGCTCAGGACCGAGCTTCATGGCAATCTTTGGGGGAGGCCTATGTTCAGCAGTGGACTTCTGATAGGCTGAAATGATGATGATGATGATGATGATGATATGTATTAAATAACCGATGGGGCGTTTATTAGTGATCGCGTTACTTCTGAACAACTTGACAAATTGAGGTCATATTCACACAATATATTTTTATTGCCTAGACAATGGTTGTCTAAGATCCGGTAGGTTTTAGTAAAGTTATTAAAAAAAATATGAACCAAAATTACTCATATTCACAATGCCTGTTGGTTTAGTGCCAAGAAAGAAAATCACAAAATGTGGACCCGATAGGTGGTGCTGTACATGTGTATAGATACCTTCAGTATAAGCAGCATAACCTAAAGTGATGCGACAAAATTGGTTGGTTTTAAAATAAATAAATATAAGACTTTTTGTATTTTTTATGTATTTCGTACATGATGAATTTATTTCAAGTCCAACCATTCAGTAATGTTTTAAAATGGATTTATGTATTATTATTCCTGGTTATACCGGACGATAAAGATGCCTTAAGGCCGGATGGGTTTATAATAAATAAACATAACGTGGAACAAGAAAAGTGTAATGTAATAGTTTATTTTAATTTATCATAATGATAGAGTTTTACCCAATGACAACAATCACTAGTATAAATCATAAAGCTTTCTTACTACTTTACAGGCAATTGAAGTACACCAATGCACACAAGTATCTCCAAGAAAGCGTCAGCAAAAGCTGGTTAGCTTAAGTGGTTAAGCTGTTAGTTAAAAGATTTGCTCATACTCACCATACAGGGCCTAACTAAAGCTAAGCTAACTAAAGTATGCTCAAGACTATATTGAACCCTATTAAAATAAATCCTAAATAACACATGTTCCCGTTGATTTATGTACGATCATAAAATATTTGCAATTAGACACAGCAGTTTCCTTAGTAAATACCATTGTAATTATAAAAGCATTTTCCACATCCATATAAAATAATGCAGCCTTAAATGTATTCGACTACAGCAAAGTCAAACGTTTGCGATTAAAAACGTTAATTAAATGCATTTATTTTAATTCAGTTATTCTTCGGCCTATAAAAGTTCACGGCTGGACGTTGCAGGTTCAGCTGCTATTTGTTTCAAAGCTGCTATTTGTTTTTTTTTCTATAGACTTTGCAGGGAGCACTTTCCTACTATATATTTATAGCATCGGCAAATGAAAATCGAAGAATTATAGTAGAAGGTCTAAAAGTATGTTCTAAATAATAAGCTCATACGTGAATCTCTGTATTCATCCTTTATTGATGGATTTTGTTAATTTTGAGCTTGGGTGAATGTGTAAAGTAACAGTGATTAACTTTAAAATTTCCGGATCCACTTTTTTCCTATGTAGTTCTTTTATTATTTGGGGGCGTCATGCACGTTTTGGTAGATAAACTTGTTAAAGCCAAGCCGCCGGTTTCGCTGCTGCTGGAATGGGCCGGCTCGAGTATGGTAGAAGCACGGCCTCACAGAATACTAGCGAGACGTAAATCCATCTTGTGCTTCTGGATTTCATTCCGTGAGTGAGATAACCGGAGGCCCTCTCTCTGTCCCATTCCCTCCCCTCCTTCTCCTCACCCCTCTCATCTTAAATATCCTTGAAGGCCAGCGACTCTCCTGCAGCTCCTCTGGTTTTGTAGATGTACGTGAGCGACGTTAACCACTTATCATCAGGTGAGCAGTTTGCCCACTTTACCACAAAATCAAACATGCATCATCGAATGCTCCTTTTATGTCTAACCTCATTTACTTCCGTAGCAAGTGGAAGAAGATTGTCTCTGCCTACCCCGTTCCTTCGTTCTATGCAAGCAGGGCCACGGGAACGGTTTCTCAATTCCGCGACCCCACTAGCCTTCCCGGCGCTCCGCGGCGGATCTGATCTATCGCTCCATCCCCAACCATATTTCGGCCACGGAGGTTAGTTTAGTTACTTAGTAGAGTTTTTCGAAACTCATGTACGATTTGTACCCTTGGCCTGAATTCTTAAACAGCGACCTCCAGCGGCTAACCATCTGTCACATTGTTCCAAAGAAATAATGTCTGGTGAAAAGTTGGTTGAAGCGTCTAAACCTCCGACCATCCCAGTATCATATTTATTTTAATATATTTATGATTACATGAGAGATACGATATTAAAGAGCATTCAAACATTGTCACCGGTGGCTATTGATCTTACAGTGTTGCTTAACGACCTAGAAGCAAGTTTATTGGATCATATAAGCGAGAATATATGGCAAAGGAAGGAGAGATCGCATAATTTGTTTATATATGCCGTTCTTTCCTGCGTTTTAAAACAATTTGCCTGTTAACATCGCAAGCATTATGTTGTACTATTTATTGTGATAATTAAAATGCACTTAATCTACTTTGTTCATAGAAGTATAACGTCTTGATTTTGTAATTTTTTAATGTCGTGGAGACAGAGATGTCTCTAATATTTAAAAATTATAAAAGGGTAAAATGAAACACCAGTCCCTACCATTTAAATATCAAGTTGATATGCCTTTACTTACACTTACTCGTAGAATATATCGGACACTCATATACGTCCAGATCCTTACTAGGATTACAGGATGGTGATAAAATTATGTACATAAATAGATAAATAACCATACCATCGTCATAAAGGATACATAATAAAATAAATCAAAAAAATATTTGCTCTTAGCTGGATTCGAACCTGCGACCCTCAGCTCCGAAGGCGGAGTCACGATCAGCTAGGCTATTGGATCGTTATTAATAATATTTTATTTATAAACGATGAAACGTGATTGATAATGATATTTCAAATTACTTTTTTCTTAGTCTGTTATTTGGTCCTAAATTATATTTTTAAATAAAAAAAGAAACACGGGATTATTTTTATTCCCGCTCTATGTACGCATCTCTTCGTATATACTTATATTTTTACAGATGCCATGTTAAAAAAAACCTTATAATATAAAAAAGGCAACAAAATTTCAATGAGCACGGATAAAAACAGACAAAAAAATCTATGCATTTATTCTTTCAATTTATTAACTGAATGTCAACTCGCAATTGTATTCGTCTTTCCAGTCCATTATAAATCCATTCAAATACCAGTAAAAAGCATCAGTTGGTTAGTAAATCAATCTACTGATTGATTAGCTTATGTAACGTAGCACTTGAATTTTTCTGAAACGATGTCTAGCACCTTTCTATTTCCGATAAACAAAACTGACTTCGATTATTACTCAGTTTCATACTTTGCTGCGTTGATAACAAACATAATGGAATTACATCATTGATTTTGACTGCGGCTATAGCGTATATACTTAATTAAAAATGTAATTCCATAAGAGCTTCTTTCGTGAGGGTAATATAGTCACTCAGTTCCATGCATACGCCTAGCGATAGTGTGAAAGTAAAAATCGTTGATAATGCTTTCAAAGTCGAAATTTCTTTTATCTTTACTCGAGTTTTATAAGACGTATGGGTGAGACGAGACGATAGATTCACTTACCATTACAGAATACCATGTACCTACTCTGCTCACCATACTTAAATCTATCTATATTCAGACGTGTCTAAATAAATTTTGGTCATAAACGATAAATCGTAACCCTTTCAGTGCGATTTGTCCAATATTATGAATACAGAATTTTAACTCTTTCGAAATTATGACACGAGAAGACTTAAGCGATCTTGCCAGTATATCTTTAAAAGTATATTAACATGTTTTCATTTAGTTGGAAACTAACGATTCTATATAACTAATCGTAGTGACAAATATTTATCTTTATTTCTTAGATTTCTTGATCAAATTTTCTCTACACTCATTTTGTATAATGACTTCTAACTGTTACTAATATTAAAAGTAAAAAAATGTTTTTGTCAAAAGATAAAAGGGAGATTTTAAATTAGTTGTAAATTCAATTGGCATTGTGCCTGTTATGTTAATTATTATTTAAATTAAATTTAACGAGGTCCTTAGTAACGGCACTTTTTTAAATAAAGTTTTACTTATAATTTCATCAAGAAATTCCTTGATTTCAAAAGTAATATACACGTTACACAAATATACACATTGGGGTCATTACCATGCTACCGCTCGGGGTATGTATTGAAGAAAAAGTTAGTGTTGCTAGCCGTTTTGGCTTTCACAGCTTCGTCGGATTTTGCGAGTGTTTTAAAATTGCTGGACTCTATGTATCTGCTTATTTTGATTTGAAAAGCTATCTATGGACCATCCAAGAGAGGATATCCTGAGACCTTATCACGAAACTTCAAGTTGTGTTGATCTCTCTGGGTGGAGAGAACCGTTGATCTCGAAGGTTCGGAGGTGTAATATTTGCGTGACGCTCTCTAATGTGTCGGCGAGGGATTGTGTCAGAGCTGCTGAATGTACAGTGCTTCTATGAGACGAATTGACAGGGTCAGGATCGAATGATTGGTCTATCGGTGTTATGTCGTCCGGGGCGTCGAGGACGTTACGCGTCAGGGTACGTAGTCAGGATTGTATTTTGTCGATTATGGCTACTCTTAAACTGCACTGCTAAACTTTTCTCGGGGTTGACTTCCATTTTCCATTTCCGTAACTATTAGCTGCGGCTTGGACTCGTCGTATCGTCGTATCGTCGTCGTACGACCTTTATGTTGTTCCGAGTACTATAGAACCGTGTCATCCGAGAAAAGCGCGAGATTGACTTGGGGCTCTTTGGGAATGTCACTCTCGTTAAGTGAGAAAAGGCCCGCTACCCAAAAGATCAGTTTGTCAAGTAGGCTCGAAAGATTTTAACAAGTCTCTCTGGGACTTCGAGATTGTACAGCTTGTAAATCAAGCCGTTATGCCAGACTTTGTTAAGCGCCTTTGCGACATCGAAGGAAAGTGCCTCCGTGCTGTTAGGCCTGGGGGAGGGTAGCTCGCTTTAATTTCATAATACGCGAATGACTTAAGTTCACCGACACCACAAAATTTTAAGTACTGCTTTTAACACATGCGCGTAAAGGGAAACCTCGGAAGGAACTTGCATGTCTAAAAATATTTCGAAGTCGTAAAGTTCACGAACTTGCTCTGAGCAGCATGGCGGGCCATTCTAGACTCCAAAACCCTCTCATATATTGAAAGAAGGCTTTTGCCTGGCAATGAGCCATTAATTAATTGCTATTTTATTTTAATTTTTCTACACGTACGGTATTAAAATTAGTGTTTAAATAATGCAGTATTTGAGCACAATTTACAAAGTAAAATGTTCGTACTTAAAAATAATATTATGTACATAAGTACATAAATTTTAATTTTAAGCTATAATTTGAATATAAATTCAATTTATAGCTTCGTGTGATTAATTGTTGTTTCTATTTAAAAAAATAACCATTTGATGTTATTTGTAGCATTATGCAGTTGCGAAATTTCAGTTCTCTAAAATATAATCTAAATACAGATTAGTTAGCATTTATGATAAAAATCTATTCATGATTTGCGTGCGCAGACACGGTCTACTTACCACAAGATCATTTGCGATACATTTTTTGTATGATCATTCTTATTAAAGTAATTAGTAACCAAAATATCAAAATTACTGATTCGATTCGCGCAAGAAACAAAATATCTATATGGCCTACAGATAATTAGAATCTAACACCATTGTGTAATGAGGACATGGCAGTAAAGAAAAACATCATAAGGTCAAACCACCTGCACGTCTGAAAAAAAGTATTTTAAGGAAAAAAAAAAGCATGTGCAGTCCGCCAACGTGGAAGCCCTGAAGCGACGTGGGGTCCGCCACGTATCTTCAGGGCTTCGTGTCACCAAGCCCCAAGTTTTCACAAATGTTAAGAGGAGGCCTTTGCTTGTGCAGTGGGCCGGTTACAATCTCCTACTTTACTTTAAACCCACCCCTAATATAATATTCACACTATGTGGTAGGCTCTTTTTATACCTTCTCGATAGTTACCACCAATCAACAGTAAAACCACTTCTGTCTCCTGCTTTGAAAGGTATAAAAAAAGAGCTGCAGTAGCCACTTACCATCAGGTGAACTGACAGCTTGTTTGAAGCCCTAATCCAATCAAAAAAATCAGTATTGAAAAATGCATAAATCATCAATGTAGTTCATAGTCAAGTAAAGTAATAGTGCCGTGTAGTAGTTACTCAAATTATTAGTTTCCGAGTGTGGATATATAGTGATTTTGTGCTGTCTCACATTTAACCTCTTGCTGCCTTATAAACCCCTAGTTTCTGTTTCACAAATTAAAAGTCACGTTGTGAACAGTTCTTTTCCGATAAATTTATATTTCGTCAATATAGTCTTCCAACCCTTTTCACTTAGCTCCTGTATTTATTTAAGCAAAATTGCTCTCCGATAAACTCAAATAAACTAAAGTGAAACTTCATTTGCACAAAACATTTTATAATTTTTACATATCGTTAAACAAAATCCCTTCCCTTGTCCATCGGAATTCGTAAGACGCCACATCGCTTTAATTGCATTCGTCGATGTAACGGTGTGATAAAATTAATTGCAATTATGATAAAAGTTGTATAGGTGCAAGCTACAGTATTAAAACGACCAATTGACAGCCCATTGCCAATGTTCTTAAACAGCACTCTCTTTGTTGCTAACTATGGTGTGTACAGGGTTTTGTGATTTAACTAATTCTACAACACCCTGGGTGGTCCTATTCCATCAGCCAGAAGGAATCGACGTTGCATCTTTGTCACCCTACATAGTGTAGCATCAATTCTGCTCTACCTTACCTTACCAGCCTGTAAATAATCTTCTGCACCTCTTAAGCCTCTCCCATAAGGAGTATTTGCCATAATCATCACACTCGGTAAGCGTATTCAGTACATGACACCACTACTGACAGACGGTTATTCTACCAAGGTTTTTCCCTTAATCCGACTTACGACTTCCACCGGATGAAAGGGGGTAGCAGATCTTTACACTGATACCACACTACGATGTTATGGTGTGATAAAATTAATTGCAAATATGATAAAAGTTGTACAGCAGCAAGCTACAATATTAAAACAACGCCTGCTCGAGTACAAAATAATACGCAGATATGTTAAGCATGTTTTCTACTTTGTTTGTTTGTTGTTCCGTTGACTTCTATGACTGCCTTACAAGTGGCGGTCAATTTTGTGTTATGTCAGAAGAACTGCAGGTGCAGGTGCAGGTCGACAACGCACCTGCGTTGCGGTGCGCTTGCAGTGCGTTGCCGACCTAATTGATATTTCGGGAGGAGGAAAGGGGTGAGGAAAAAGGCAGAGGGCCACCGGTTACCTCGCTCACCGAACTAAACGTAAAAGCACAAGATGCCTCTACGTCACGCCAGTATTCTGCAGGCCGTGGTACTACCCCGGTCGGGCCGGTCCATTCGAGCAGCAGCAAAAGCCGCCGCTAAGCTCTACTACATACAAAGAAGTGTAATATTTTCTATAACGTTTTTTCTTTATATGTATCATTCATATCTATTTGTTTTAAAGTATACTATATAAAAATAGATACGCATATATAAACATGTGCAGGTCAATTCTTTATTCATGAATAGAGATGCTAGTCACGATCTTATACATTAATGCCGTACAAAAACTCCGTGATGATCAGATAATATCTTTGTTTGGCAGCTCTGGCGCTCATCTGTTAAGACTTCACTTTCATTTTATCTGTATCAATTACCATAAGTTCTCTTTTATTTATAATTAAGAAATATTTTGAAAGTTTAGACAAAATTCTTCGGATTATTATGACATTCATTTCGCAACACCTAAGCATAGTATATACTTACTATTAAAGAAAACCAGGTTTTTTGGAAAATATTGCAACATTCAACAATGTTTCAATATTGCAACAATCGCAAGGTATTTTTTTTATTTTACTAAATTTGCTTTTGGTGTCATTAAACCCGCACATTAGGGAATCTGCCTATATACCCTGTTAGTCAGACATGCTAGAAAAATCTTGGGGCCAAGTACGTAAGTATATCAGGCCTTATTATTATTATATTGACCTGTGATGGACAGCTGAGTATATTGTGCTAGGTACTGCAATCACCAATCCGTCTGCTAAATATACTGCTCACGACAAGTCTTCCCAAACGAAAACATAAGGCTTCAACAGTCAGCAGACTCTTGAGCGGCAGCTAAAGATGAATCAACAGAAACCATAGTTTCCCAACTAGTTGATGTACTACTGACTCAGTTATTGGATTATTTTAGTCGTCTTCAGTGCATGCAGCAGTATTTGTTAATTCCAGATACCAACACATACAATGTTGATCTTTGACCTATCTATTAATTGATATTTTGGTGATCATTTTACGCATTTTTATACAGATGCTGATGATCATTTGTAACAGCGGACAGGACAGTTCAAATAAGAGACATTCAGGCTCTGACGACTGACTATTAGCGAAAAAGCCGTCGGTCTAATACACAAATATCGGCACTGCGATTGTCAATACGCTTACCCAGCGTGTTGAGTATGGGTAAAATATCCTTGATTATCGTGGATATTCCATATAAAGGATAGAAGATTAACCCACAACATTTACCCATAGCATTTAACCATAGCTTTTTATATATCATCATATATATTTATATAATACATCTTTTGTTGGTAAGGAAATCCATGGAAAGTTCTAAATCCAGCAGTGGACTTACTCAGGCTGATAAATGAATTAGTGGTCAATTTAGTAGCAGTGCTAATATGCAGAGAAACAAGGTAAAATAGTCATTCTACTGCAGATTTGGGTGATTTCCTATCTTTTTATTCTTCTGCCAGTTCACTGCTGTCGGTCACACTCGTCCATAGTCACCTCAGACGCCGCTTCTCGTCATCAGCTCGTGTCTGGCATTTTTTGAAACGGTTAATTCGCCATTTATAGCCATTAGATTTTCAAGACCTTTCCCATAACGACTCTTTCAACACCCACAGAAAGAAACAGGACAACATTTTTCATAATGGCGTCACCACACGTTTTCTTGAAGTAGCCAGGCCTTCTCTCAAATATTTTTGGAGGGAAATTGTAGCCGGGAAAGGTGACGGACCTTTCCGCTTTGAGCTCCAGTGTAGGATAGAGATACATTTTTATGGAATTGAAACTCAATAAACTGTTTACATATTTTTATTTCTAAAGTGGCTATGGAACAAAAAGTCCAAATTTCAACTTTGTGTCAGATATTAACGTGTATGCGCAATAGTAGCATACAGCTATGGTAACGATGCTGGCTATTAACCTACAGAACCAAATGCAGCCCAAATCCAAGCACACGGGCCTCTGGTTGGGCTCCCGAACTTTAGGTTTGCATTTCTTATTTCCGACATGTTGAAATCTGTAACCATTAAAAACGTAATTAAATCATAGACGACATACACTGCACGTGGTGAAGATGCACCGTTGATCAACCGACCACCTGATAACAAATTTCTAAATCTTATAGACTAATGACAGCATCACTGGTGCGGTGAGACTGGCACTGTACTCAGCAACTCGTTTCACCAGCGTGGTGAGAATGGGCGAATCTTCAATAGATAACAAAAATATGTAAAACCAGTAGATAAAAATCCATATCTTTATTCCTTAACCGAGAATAAGCCCGGCGATTAAGCTTGCTGCTGTCACATTTTACACTTCGGAGATGTAGATGCGCTGAACGTCCAATGTTTCGGTAAACTCAGAGTCGTGCTAATTAAAAAGTCATAATCTCTGTTTGCTGCTGTGCTAAATTTAATGTAGGTTCTATGTCGGATAATCTTTTAAAAAACAATGTTACAAACATACAATTTTATTTTCGGTCTACAGCAATAATACATAACCCTCAGCCAACAAGTTGAATTCTACTTGTTTTTAATCTAAACTACTTTTACAAGTTAAGCATTACTTACAGAATTATTTTTCCTTTTATATCAGCTTTTTTCATTACTCTAACTTTGAAGCAACCAAGTTCCATCAGCCATGTACCTTGAACAAATGAGAATTGACGAAATGTAATGAATCTCGTATATCTTAAATCCTATATCTCAAACTTGGCGTTAATATAGGTTGATTCCAAAATTGGATCTGTTACAATATTTTGAAGTTGTATGTAACGCAAGTAAGCTAAAAAAAATATGTGTGGTGTTGTGGCTTTCGGAAAAAAAAATCGATTGGTTTATGATCATATAACTTTTTAATCACTTAAATCATTGCTTGTACGTATATAGTCTAATTCAAACAGGTAATCCCCATTTTATGGATTTGTTCTTATTATAATACTGTGTATTAAAATTTTAATGGCAGTCAGAGGATTATGCGATCAATCTCATTGAATGTATGAGGTCCATAAGAGTTCTTTCTCTAATTAAAAATTGGGACGAATTCCCAATCTTATTATTTTGCAACTCTACACTTAACGAAATTAATGTTGGAAGTTAAGTTAACATTGTTAGTAACAATGTTGACTAACTATGTTAGTATTGCAAATACGTACTTCGATAAAACAAATATATCTTTTCATAGAAAAACTGGTCTTAGAATTTTATATTATAAAACGAAAATTTTATCTCTATGATAATAGAACAACGAATAAATAAACAAAAATGAGCAGAGAGACAAACCCACAAAATCTTTTTAACTGCCGCTGACTGTTATTTTTCATAATTTCTCCAACTTTTGGGAATTCCGAACATATCTTCTTTTATATAAAACATAAAATTAGGTTTAAATAAAATATTGAAAGTAATAATTTAAATATTTCCCTTAGATGTGAAAGAGCTTACCAGTTTTAACCCAACCTCACCAGTGAGATAAAGTATTCAAAAGATAAATCTTAGATACTATCTGCAGCGAGAAATAATAAAGTCAATGAAGAGCATAAGTACAACATTCTACATCTTCTACAATGCATGCATCACATTTATGAAAAATTCTCTTATTTTCTTTTTCTGTATTCAAATCTCACTTTCTTAGGAAAACAATGTCCTGGTATGATAATGATGATGAACGCAAAGATATTTTTCTAATACATATATAAACACATAAACCGAAAAAGTGCTACACATATACCAAAAATAAATGCTAAATGAGAAAACGAACTTACTTTTGTCTCATATCATACTTAACGTTGTAATAAACATAATTCGTGCTAGCCAAGTACAAAAATAAAATAAAAAATCCAATCAGCACTATCGCAAACACAAAAAACTCTATATACCATAGGGAATTAGTGAAAATTCCTTGCATGGTTATTTTCGCACTTTTGTTTACATAATTGTGTCTGTAATCTGTAAATTTGTATCTGAAGTGTTTGACATATTTATTTTTTATTTAGACCAATTAAAAAATGGATGAGTACTTGTCAGTGGCAACTGTTTAAACTATTTGGATCCACTAAATTACTTATTTTACCCAACCACCTATGAAAAGGGCTAGAAGTAACTGGTAGGTGAAAACTAGCCCGCGGTCTTGAACAGTTGACGTCAATCACGGCAGCAATACGCATAGTTTTTCTAGATTTACGTTTGTTATTAATTTAAATAAAATTTTCTATTATGATTCAGAAAATCAGTTAGATCGTACTCGGTGAATGAATGAAACGTAAAAAAAAATACTTGTTAAAAAAGGTTTAAAGTATGCGTCGAATTGGACTTTTAAATCTTTACTACAAAAAAATAAAAACTAGTGCTAATCATAGAAGAAAAAAGCAATTTTCATAAATTGTATGTTTCATATATAATATATATAATATAATATAAAA
Source organism: Bhutanitis thaidina (assembly GCA_029286595.1). NCBI lineage: Eukaryota > Metazoa > Arthropoda > Insecta > Lepidoptera > Papilionidae > Bhutanitis > Bhutanitis thaidina. The sequence continues at coordinate 2,279,844 of JAGSMS010000015.1, forward strand.
CTTACGGAATTCCCCGAGAAAGGTAACAAAAAAGCCTTTTTTTGTTTATCTAAAAGATGAAACACAAGAATTATTCGTAGTAGGTAGCCTTCAAACGGATGTTTCGCTCTCGCTGAATCAATTTCAAAAGAGTCCAAAACAAAAATTGACAGACTACGAGCTGTTCAATTTAATTTTATTTCTATTGCGTTTTTTGTACAGGATGTCCGTGAGTAGAATGGTAATCACTTTTGAATTTCGTCCGTTGGTGAAAGCTAACGTGCCATATTCTTTATTTTCCCAGTGTAATTAACGTGTGTCCTATTGCAACTTCTTTGTATTACAAGGCAATTACAGTAATTACATTAATAAATAGATTGGTTCAGTTGGTAGAGCAATAGTCGAACAGACGAAGCCTCGGTTCTACTTATTCATTTACTCTCTTTAATTGACCGTGTTCTCATTTTTTTAAGTTGTTTATAAAATTCGAGTATAAATAGCCATGTGGATAACGTACAAGAATGTTACACTCCTATAATATTATATATAGTACACTCCATCGCTTCACGTAGGTATCATAAAATTCGAAATAGATAATATAGAAAATAAAAGATTGGTAGAAGCGTTTTGCTGGGACATCTAAAATAAATAAATTCCGGTTGACTAACCGTCTACAATGCGTCGCGGTAAAATACGGCTCGTCTCACGGCAACCCAGATAGCCCCAGCTATAGTAGCGGTCAAAATAATCTCCTCTACGAAGATCAAGTTCTACTTACGGGAGGGCGACATTGTGTCTTATTAAAACTATATATTGAGAGTAACCAAATGGTATTCCCTAAAACTCATTAGGTGATCGGTTTTCTTCCAGATTTCAACGAAGCCACAGAAAGTAAACCTGGATTACTACTGAAATGATCACGATTTTGAAAGAAAGTAAGAGATTTTATGTAAATAATGATCCGAGAACAAAGCTTATTAAAACTATTACAGAGATATTCCAAATTATGACAAAACTCACCTAAAACTAATGATGGAATTAAATTAATAATAGCAAAGCTTCTGAACGCGAGTCGAGAATCGATACTTGTACGAATAATGATGTCTTACATTCACGTGAATACTACAAATTTAAATAAATCTACTAGCATATTAGACCGTCTCCGAGCATCCAAAGTATTGGACGGAATTCTACATAATCAAGGGCTAAGACTTATTAAGACTAATCTAAATCTGTAAAATAAAATAAATAAGCATCTTGAAAATGTGCCACTATTGGCCAAAGGCCTCATTCGCATTATTTTTGAGAGAGTTTTGGATAAGGATTCGCCACGATGCTTAGAGCATCGTGTTGTTGGCGACCTTCAAATGTCCTTCATTCTACGTTTTCTCAGACATAACGGTTGCCGCCGTGCACGTGGTAAATCAGCACATAAAAATGCTATCCACAATATTAGTGGTGTCAGGACCAGGATTCGAACCTAGCTACACCTACGTATGTATCTATCACGAAAACTATTAAATGTTTAAACACCACCATTTTTTTTTTATTTACCGGTGTTTCTTTGCCTAGTTATCGTCTGGGTAGGTACCACCCCCATACCCATTTCAGCCGCCAAACAGCAGTGAAACTACTGTTGTGTTACGGTTTGATAGGTATACAGAGCCAGTATAATTAGGGGTTGTGAGGCATTCCGTCTTAGTCTACAATAGTGATATCGCATCTGTGACCTTCTTCAATTGAGGTTGTTAGCAGGTGTTCAAGAGCTGCACTGTTAGATCAGCGGTTTACAGCTGTTACAAAATTGTCTAACAGCCTTTAGTCAGGAGTACATCGGCGGTTTACGGCTCACATTATATCTTTGGTATACTCAGGTGAAAAGTCCACACCATTTTGACGACCCATATGATGCATCATCTGACATCATGTTATAGTAGAAAACGTGGCGAGCGGGGCATTTTAAACGCTCTTACCATGTACAATCGCGAAGTGTGTAGGCTCTGTAAAAACGTCCTCGACAAACCTTGGCCAACGAGCAATGGCAAGACCTAGCTTTGCATGGCGACCGGAAGACGGTATGAATGAATAAAAAGGTCCATGGAAGATTCTACAAGGCTCTACATGAGAATTTCGTAGATATCGTTGTCTTCCTCAACTGGCTGTATTTCAGGGCCTCTTTGAGGGTTTTGTCTGTACAATATCAGGATTTGGTTATACCAACAAATATCGGAGATTATACGTAAAGGAAGGCATTGACGACTTCTGAGACGTCGAGACAACGAAGAGTCGCTTAATCACGTTAACCTCGATTATTTGACGTTTTTTGACTGCACGTATCTGCACAGACAAGATTCTGCATGGGATGGGATATTGTAGCCATAATTTTAGTCAACATTGCTATTCCATAAGACGAGAACCTTGTGAATGTCGAAAAAGAGAAGATGACTCACTAGGTAACTGATATGTGTAGGGGAGTGCCGAACGAAATTATTCCGATAGTCGTCTCGGTGATCGAACTAATCCCGGTCATCCTCGCGGTACAACGGGGTCCACTAGGACTCCGTGACAGACCGTTCAAGACTCATGTGCAGAAGCTGTGCTTCTTAATACCGCCTGGATCGTCCGCCGGTTTATCGGTATATCTATTTCCACCAAACCCTCAGCAGTTGGATTTGATATGATAAGAGAGAATACCTCATAGTCTGTTATTATACTGGTACACTATACCTATTTCTATAAACTTTATTAGCGAACCGGAACATAGCAGTGATTACACTACTGATTGCCGGCAGAGATGAAATGAAAAAAAGTCTTCTAGGTAGAGAAGTTTACCATCTAGTAAAATAATATTTGTTATACTGCTGCGCTGTGAAACAGGTGACATCGTTGGCTTCGGGTACTGTGATGCACTCAGTACCCGAAACCTGTCTTTATCGCACTTATTATTAGCAGACAAATCATAGGAAGAAAACTCGGGTCTCCGCCATTTTATACGCTCAAATTGGCAACTTTCCTAAAATGAATATATTATCTATGGTAATAAAAATGTTACAACTAGTAGTTGACATTTTGATATGACATTGACGTCAGTTTTTCACAAAAATCTAATCTAAATTGTTCAGTCAGATATTAATTCCAAAATGTATAATATTTTTGCCCGTTACTCATTCTGTTCAAAGTGCTTATTAATAATCAGTAAATTTAGACAAGGGAGTATTCAGTCCTTCCGAGTTTGCTAGTACTTATTAGTATTGTGATATACACGGGTGTATAGTAATAATGAATTAATTTATTGTACGTTATGTATGACTATTACGATTTAGACGATCGTAAAATGAAGGGATCTCTTCGTGACTGGCGGAAGGCACTTCGCACTCCTGCCACGTATAGGGTTGGCAATGCAGTGCGAGTCCAACCTCAATTCATATTTCTAATTGCTTTAGTTGGCGTGTTTTTACTAATATTTTTTTTTACTATAATTGGTGGACTAGTAGTCTAATACACTCCACACATCGATGGACAAATATTGCAAAAACATACAATACGACATATCCATTTTCACCACCAGTAAAGACAGGTGACGTTATTACATACAGAATAGGTATAGTAGCAGATTTAGATACTAACTCTAAGAGTAGTTCCAACGCTTACACATTCTATAGTTATTTAAAAAAGGGGATTTTAAGTTATAATCCTGTCAAGCAATATGTAACAGTAACATGGGATACACAACCAACAATCAGACTGTCATCAACATTTTCCCATAAAGGAAGAGGAATGGAACTGTCTGAACTGATTGCATTTGATGGAAGATTACTTACTTTTGATGATAGATCTGGCATGGTGAGTAAATTTTCTTTAGTGATTTTATATTTTACTAACCATAATTGTTGTTTACTACCTACCCTTTTTTTACGTGATTTAGTTCATCTTTAGTACGTAAATTACGTGGTAAAGTCAAGGAGTGGTGCTTACTGCTGTTTGAACTGGCCGGCTTGACTGGGATAGTACTCCAACCTTGTAGAATACCGGCATGAAGTAGAGGAATCTTGTGCTTCTGTGTTTCGTTCAATGAGGTTACTGGAGGCCCACTCCTCTCTTAATCCCCTCCCCATCATCCCTCCCATCTCCCAAAACACCAAGGGCCGGCAATGCACCTGCAGCACCTCAGATGTTGCAGATGTTTGTGGGCTACAGTAATCACTTACCATCAGGTGAGCTGCTTGCTGTTTGAACTGGCCGGCTTGACTGGGATAGTACTCCAACCTTGTAGAATACCGGCATGAAGTAGAGGAATCTTGTGCTTCTGTGTTTCGTTCAATGAGGTTACTGGAGGCCCACTCCTCTCTTAATCCCCTCCCCATCATCCCTCCCATCTCCCAAAACACCAAGGGCCGGCAATGCACCTGCAGCACCTCAGATGTTGCAGATGTTTGTGGGCTACAGTAATCACTTACCATCAGGTGAGCTGCTTGCTGTTTTGCCCCTATCCCATAAAAAATTAACATCTGTCTATTCATATAAATATTTAGGATGTAACACATAATGAAATTTCATAGAAGTTACTGTGGCTATACCTATTTATAATGTTCACTTTTCAGTATAAGAACTATGTATATTCTCAATACTACTTTTGAATGCATTGCTGGTGTGTTGTTACAATATTTTAATTTAAATTGTTCAGTCAGATATTAATTCCAAAATGTATAATATTTTTGCCCGTTACTCATTCTGTTCAAAGTGCTTATTAATAATCAGTAAATTTAGACAAGGGAGTATTCAGTCCTTCCGAGTTTGCTAGTACTTATTAGTATTGTGATATACACGGGTGTATAGTAATAATGAATTAATTTATTGTACGTTATGTATGACTATTACGATTTAGACGATCGTAAAATGAAGGGATCTCTTCGTGACTGGCGGAAGGCACTTCGCACTCCTGCCACGTATAGGGTTGGCAATGCAGTGCGAGTCCAACCTCAATTCATATTTCTAATTGCTTTAGTTGGCGTGTTTTTACTAATATTTTTTTACTATAATTGGTGGACTAGTAGTCTAATACACTCCACACATCGATGGACAAATATTGCAAAAACATACAATACGACATATCCATTTTCACCACCAGTAAAGACAGGTGACGTTATTACATACAGAATAGGTATAGTAGCAGATTTAGATACTAACTCTAAGAGTAGTTCCAACGCTTACACATTCTATAGTTATTTAAAAAAGGGGATTTTAAGTTATAATCCTGTCAAGCAATATGTAACAGTAACATGGGATACACAACCAACAATCAGACTGTCATCAACATTTTCCCATAAAGGAAGAGGAATGGAACTGTCTGAACTGATTGCATTTGATGGAAGATTACTTACTTTTGATGATAGATCTGGCATGGTGAGTAAATTTTCTTTAGTGATTTTATATTTTACTAACCATAATTGTTGTTTACTACCTACCCTTTTTTACTTGATTTAGTTCATCTTTAGTACGTAAATTACGTGGTAAAGTCAAGGAGTGGTGCTTACTGCTGTTTGAACTGGCCGGCTTGACTGGGATAGTACTCCAACCTTGTAGAATACCGGCATGAAGTAGAGGAATCTTGTGCTTCTGTGTTTCGTTCAATGAGGTTACTGGAGGCCCACTCCCTCTCTTAATCCCCCCTCCCCATCATCCCTCCCATCTCCCAAAACACCAAGGGCCGGCAATGCACCTGCAGCACCTCAGATGTTGCAGATGTTTGTGGGCTACAGTAATCACTTACCATCAGGTGAGCTGCTTGCTGTTTTGCCCCCTATCCCATAAAAAAATTAACATCTGTCTATTCATATAAATATTTAGGATGTAACACATAATGAAATTTCATAGAAGTTACTGTGGCTATACCTATTTATAATGTTCACTTTTCAGTATAAGAACTATGTATATTCTCAATACTACTTTTGAATGCATTGCTGGTGTGTTGTTACAATATTTTAATTTATTAGGTGTTTGATATTATTAACAATAAAATGTTGCCATGGGTGATATTGACTGATGGAAATGGTCATGTGGAAAAAGGCTTCAAATCCGAATGGGCCACAGTGAAAGATGAGATACTCTATGTTGGTTCAATGGGCAAGGAGTGGACAACGGCCAGTGGAGAATTCCAGAGCTATGACCCCATGTGGGTAAAAGCTATAAATGTTCATGGAGAGGTAAATATTCTATTCTGTATATTCCAATCCTTATTTATTACTTTCATAACCATAATACCCTAATTAGATTAATGATTACATTTGAATATTATATAAAAAACTGGAACTGCATTGCACATAGACAAAATATAAGTCAAGTAAGTATATTTAAAGACTTATCATGATTATTAAATATTATAATACTCAAACAACCACTAGGCCATTGAGTCCCTGGAATATTATATTAGTGACTACATAATGTAAAACTAAGTCCTCTGCAGCATCAGTCTGTCTGTCTGCATGATTTTCTCCGAAACCACTAGATACATTTTATTTATACTTTCACTGATGAATACTTATGAACACTAGTTCTATAGATTTGTGGATACCTTAAATAACTTCCATAAAGTCATATGTATCTGGTCCCCACCTTAAATGACAGGTATGACAGTAAGCACACATTATTGAAAGTGAAAATAAATATGTTTGTTTCTTTTGAAACTGGCTGTTGCAATGGATGTATGTGTGTAATTTAGCTCATTTGTCCTCTGAGGTGAGTATGGGCAAACCTTCAAATAAATTTATGCCACATTCCACATGGCCTATAGTAGGTTGATAACGTAAAATGAATGGAGAGTAAATGTTTATAGCAAGTTTGATAGCATAAAACTTAAAAACAATGAGAGATTTTCAGTGACTAGTCTTCTGAACATCCCAAGGCAAACTGAACACATTTATAAAACCTAGGAATATATATAAACTGGAAACAAAGTTGTAACTCATGGATATGATGCAACAATAGCACATATTGGTTAAGAATTATAGAATTGTCTTCATATAAACAATTATTCTTCTACTGTTACTATTAATAATTATATTCTGATAAATTATAATACACTTGATTGAATAAATAAAAGAATAAAATACCATTCTTGCTATTTCAGGTACAACATCTAAGTTGGATCAATCAATATAAGGCCATAAGGAGTTCAATTGGTATACAATGGCCAGGTTATATGATCCATGAGTCGGGTGTGTGGTCCCCTTTAGCAAAGAAGTGGCATTTCTTACCACGTCGATGCAGTCACGAGCCTTATAATGAAACAAAGGATGAAGTTATGGGTTGTAATTATTTAATAACAGCAGACAGTAATTTCAAAACCATACAAGCGATAGAGGTATGAAAGTTAATGATTTTCATTCTTTACTTATCTTATTTTCTAAAATAGTGTATTTGGGTATAATGACCTATTCAGAGAAATTATGGATTGTATGTTCAATTCATCTCAATACTCTATAAGAACGTTGACTTTTCGATAAACAGTAAACATTGCCAATTTAACAAGTTTTTTAATAAGGAGTGTCTTTAGTTATTGTTATACAACTGAATGAATTTATTGGTCACTGAAGGAACTATTTTAATATTAAAATAACAGTCAGTAAATGCCCACTCCTGCGAAAATGCCTCCTTTAAAATTTTGTGTTTGTGACAGAGTTTTGAAGCCATGAAGTGTCCGCCACACTGCTCCTGTGCAGGTTGAACAATTTCACACATCCCTGAAGCTTGCACCTGCATGTCTGAGTAATTTTATTACTCAAACATGCAGGTTTCCTCACAATGACTTTCTTAACTGCTGAGCATGTGGTAAAATTGCTTTTAACAATTTTAGTGGTGCCAGCACCTTCGATCAAACCCAGCTTACTGATATATTATTAATTTTTAATTATTTGCTTTATATTTTCGGCAGATTACGAAACATCAACCAAAGCATGGATTCTCTTCATTCAAGTTCATTCCTGATTCAAAAGAAGAGGTAATTGTAGCATTAAAAACTACAGAGTTTGAAGGGAAAACTGCTACTTACATCACCGCATTTAAAAATGATGGTACTGTACTACTGCAGGACACATTTATAGAAAATGTTAAATATGAAGGCTTGGAATTTATATGAAATAGGGTTTATATAAACAAGGGCAGGTCCAAAAGTCCACAGAATGGAAGGGTTGTGAATAAAATAAACATATGAAACTATTTTTCCTTTTCAATATTAATTCAATATAACCTTCCACTTTAATGACTATTATTTCAATGAATAATATTAAAAAAACAATTCTTCCTTAACTATTTTTTATTATTTAGAAACAAGTGAAGTCGCTCAGTGTTAAATCTTATACAGTAGGTGTACAAGCAGTTCGAACCCCAATTTATGTAAAGCAACCATTGCAACTTTACTCTTGTGAAATGTCTTGCAACAGCAACTCATTTGGATAATTTTCCTCGTCCTTTTTTCCTTGATGGCTTCTTTCAGTCTCTCTAGTATAAAAGCCTAATTTCTTCACAGGGCAAAAAAAAACTGTAGCCAACAACTTTCTGGCTGATTCTGACAACTTATTGGGTGGTATACCCTTTTTGCCCCATTGCATGGACTCATGCATTGAATCAAGCTCAGTGATGATGAACCCATGTTTCATCTTCAGTCACAATCCGCTCCAAAATCTGTGTAGGATCCTCATACACAGCTCCAAATCGTTCTTAGACAGTCAATTCGTTATTGCTTTTGATGCGACGTAAAGATTCTCTGCACTCAGTCATGCCAAGATTATCGAGGATCCTCTCCTCAAAATGGTGGTTTTCTATAAACGGCCTCCATCTCACTCATGATTTGAGGGTATTTTCCTTGCTCGATTAAGAACTTTATCATAGCGCGATGTTAAATTTTCTCCATCATTTCAGTTTTCTTCCGGATCGACTCATTAGTTGAATAATTAGTCGAATGTCGTTAAATGGTTAAAACGTAGTACATATACTGTTAATGAGTTCCCAATTACGATGGTACCAAGTAAGCATCCCTTTCCCTCCATTCCGCGGACATTTGGACTCCTTGTATTAGTGAAATCATGTTGTTAATATTTTGATGTAAATATGTAAAAATAATTTTTCTTACGTAACTAATTTCAAGTTAATTAAAATCATGTTTAAATTTTAGAATATTTTATTAAATGTAACAAGGTAACAATCGTCCTCTTATAGAAAACTACATACATATTTTTTTTTACCTTTTATAATTACATTTTTTGGCTATTGACTAAATGTAATCAGGTAACAAAAATAAAAAGTAATATATATATATATAAACAAAACATTAAAGATAAAGTTCATTGACAGATAAAACATCAGTATAAACTAACAGACTCCGGCTAGTGACTACAAAAGGAACCGTACATTTAACAATATGAAGCTGGTAAGCTGATTAGTTTCATCCCACAAATCACTCATTGCCATGAGTTTTGGTGCGACGTCATTTTAAGCCAATAGATCGAGTTATCTCTTCGAACACCGTCCAAGCCATAGCCGCCATTAGAGTCCTGCGCAACATTCTAGGTACCGCGCCTTTAAAATAACCTCGTACGCCGTAAGTCTGAAAAAAATATTATATTTATTTTATAATAATAATAATAGTCTATTTAGTTGAGTATTTAGTATTAGTGGTAGCCTTGTCAGGTGGTCGTGTGGTCAAGGCGCCAGGTCACTCGCGCTCTGTGAAACTAAAGCGAACCTAGTAGTAACTAGGCTACCACGGTTTATACATCTAGTCTGGAAATTTACTTATTAATTTTTAGTTAAAAATATTGTGTAATACCAGCACAGAATGAAGGACGCCTCAAATTAGTGGATACTTTGATTATTAGTCTCATACTTTTATGAAATGTTAGTCAATCCGAATTCAAAGTCTGAACTGATAACCTTGTTATGGCTATCGTGTAGCTACAAACCGTAAGTTTTTACCTATCACTGATAAACTCCGGCCTCCCCTAAAGATTTAATGAGGCCAATTATTATACCATTAATCGTTAAAAAAAAATGAATAATTAATAAGTCATAATGAACCTCGTACCACGCGCAAAGAACGTGTGATCAAAATTGCGTCTTTTTAAATTCGTGTTTAGATAACGTTTCACTGGTAGCGTGCATGTAAGATATCTTCAAATCGACGAAAATTTGGTGTCGTTTAGCGACGAAATGCTTTATGTTCGAAAACGTATCGATTTATTCTTAAATTGAACCTCGATTAATTTATGTTACATACACGAGCTTGTTTTAACTCCGGTAACGGGACTGTACCTTCATCCTAAATTATCCCTATTTATGTCCATTGTGGGACTATTAAATCTAAAGGCCATGAAGGTGCCAAAACAACTGACATGCCATACTAGGAAGTTTGCCTACACTCACCACGCTGGGGCCTCTTCTCTGTGGGATTGGGGTTCATCATAGTGCGATGAATGGGCCATTTCAGCTATCAGTGGGCTGCTAAAACCTCGTCCGTAAATCAGCAAGGTGCACCGTGTGCAGGTCAGTTCGACATTTGGGAAAAAAAGTTGGCATATCTCCCCTTATTTTTCTATGTGCTATGTAATAATAATGAAACCTGCATGTCTTAGAATTTGCATTAGGTATTCATTCATATTAATCATAGAGAACATTTCCAAAGCGATTTAAAGGGCCTTATTGTTTTTCAATCAATTCTTTGGCTTTTTTTTTTACATAGAAATTTTTCCCACCTGCTGGATGTACAGGGCTGCACTGAACGCGTTCGGAAACTTGTCCGGGTACAGTTGCATATTCGTCTTTAGAACGTCAGCCGGGTTGGTCGCCAAAGAGGCGGCGATACCGGCCACTATGCCGCATGAGAAATGTATCAGGCTCGCTGTACTCGGGGACTGAAGCCATTCTGCAAAGAATTAAGAAAGTCTATTTTAGACTCCAATCATAATAAATTAGTGTTTGTCGTAAACACGACGAACCATACCTAAACAGGTATAAAGAAAGCTCGGTTAACTCATCAGTAGACAAATGGACTAGATTATGCATACAACGAAAACAATTAACCTTTCTAAAAAAGAGCGTTTACGCTTCACTGATTTCCATACAAAGTTTAAAGTCGAATATCTTCGAAAAGAATGAACCGATTTTGATTAAACTTTATACGCATGAGCCAGGATAGAAAGTCAGTAGCGAAAAATAATAATGATGCCAAATTAAAGCGATTTTAAGTTTTATAACCGATAATCACAATTATCTCCTTTGTAACTGGATATTTCGAAAATGTTTTTCGCTGACTTTTTAAACCTAAGTAACAAGTTTCATTAAAATCTGTGTATTCCTTTCGAAGATTTTGGACGTGAAAGTTTGTATGACAAGAAAATAGATATACCTGCTGCCAGCAACGGATTGTTTACAGGCTGTTACACTAAAAGGTTAATCATTAAATAATTATGTACCAATTAACACTATTATTCTGTAATGAATTTATTGATTTGTCGTAAACATAATAATGAATGTTTTTGCCAATCTATGTTTATGAACGGTGGGTGCGAGTCGCACGCGTAATGTAAGTTACGATAACTTTACATTCATAAATAACTTTGTTTACATCATGCAGGACAAAGGACTGTGGCGGTATTCATATGAAATAACTTATAACGAAGTTCACTTCGTTTTCATTACTCATTTCCAGTTCATTCCGATACAAAATACTACTTTTGAGTGAATTTGAAATTTGGCGCTGAGCGAAGAAGCATACCGAAGTAATATTATATATGTCAAAGTATATTTGTTAGGATGTTTTTCTTTCAATAAAATTAGGCCACTTTATACCTTTTTTTTTTTCGGAAAAGCCGTGGAAACATTTTTAGGTGCAATACTATTTGAACATTCATTAGGTAAAAATGCAATCAGGATAAAGGTAAAAGTCAAAAATTAAAAAAAAGTAATGCGGGAATTAATGCAAAATCAAGTACCCAGTAGAAGAAATAACATTTTACCTTTTTTGAGGGAGAAAAAAGGAACGCAAACTTTAAATCAAGAAACTAAAAGAACAATCAACAATATACAAGACATGTACAACAAAATGATGCCTCCGTGAGGTTATCTCTTAAGTGGCATAACTTGAATCAAATGAAATTATATTGCTGCGTCATATCTGGACTTATGACACTAGAAGTCATATCCGTCGATTTCTGCACGAAAAAAAATAATAGGAAAGAATAAAAAAAATAACAAAGCCTGGGCAGGTCGCTAAAGTCTCCAAGTATTACAAAATATGGAGAAACCTTTAATTTTAACTTTAAACTAATACACACGATATTTATCGCGACATTTACGGTGCCCTTTATTTATTTATTTTGTGATCAGGATCAGATTATTATATTCTTACCTTTAGGAACTGCCTGCTTAGTTTGTGTATAGAACATCAAGTATAAGCCTGAGAAGGGTGCGTCTCTCGCTAACGTTGGCCCCAAGCCGCAAACCAGACCTCGAATGCCCTCCGCCTTGTATATAGTCCTTAGAGCTCCGCTCAAACTGTTGTATTTGTAGACTCCTGATTCGTATCTGCAAATAAAAATGAGATGTCATAAAGTCTCAAGTATCTTAGTGTTTTCGAAGAAATACTAATTTATTTCTCCAGTGGCAAATGGTGAGTAAATATTATTTTGGTAAAATTTTTATGATAACCAAGGAACAAACCAATTTTTAAGGCCATATCTACTGTGTGAGATATATTAGTTGATAAAACTTACCTAGTCTTTATAACAGTGATAGGAATCAAGACAACTCCACTCATAGTCCTGGCCAAGACTCCAAGAGACACTGCTTCCATTGGTCCAAGATTCTCCTTTCCAAGTTTGGACTTTAGCCAGTGAAGTGATGAGAAGTATAGACCCACTCCGGGTACGCAGCGAGCGATGGATGGTACCATTCCACGCCATAGTCCGGCGATATGCTCTTGTCGGACGATGTTGGCGAAAATCGTTATCATACCGGGCTGGATTCGGCCGCTGGAATAGGATTCCCTAAATTACCACAAAGCCAATACATACGTATTTATTGTGCTCTTCATTACTCATTTATCTTACAGTATTATTAAAAGAAAACTGTCTTAGAGTAGCACAAAATAAAAGTAACCATCTAGGTGATTGTTTCAGGTTTTTTTTTTATTTTAGCTTACAGCCTAAATAAATAATCTTTTTCTAAGGTCTAACATCACCGGCTTGGTGTACAGTGCACTTTGTTGGCTGACAAACGAGGCTTTGGCAATTCCTTGTGGCTGTCGGAATTAAGAGTTGTGAGTCGAGTGTCATAAATCAAACAAGAAAATATCATGAAAAGATTTTTGAAATAATACGATGACTACCTGTAACGTTAAGTCATTGTTTATAAGAATAGCAATAATGATTATTTATATATTACTCGCTGTTAAGCGTTAAATATTTTTTAGGTAACAAGCTAATAATCAAATACTAGTCAAAGTACAAAAAAACAGAACATGTTACATTTTAGTGGCCCCTCAATAAAATGATCCACATCACAGACAGTGATATAACAAAGTCGTATGATAAATTTCACGTCGCAATACAATGATTATATTGCACATATGATTTCTCTACATTAGTCTTATTAATATACTCACTTGACTGTCGCCGCAACAACATGTTGACTTGGGTTTTGCAATCTTGTCTTAACCAGGTCCAATGGTTGAAACAGTATGGTACTGAAAGTTCCCGAGAAGGATCCCGCAAGGAACGCTTTGAAAACCGGGTGGTACTGTGAACAAAATTGTCTTTCATTATAAATTTCATTCTGAAGCTATGCGAGATACACTTTGACCTGGACTCTCTTCTCAGTGTACAACACTTGATAAATATGCGCTATTGTAACTAACTGAACGTAACTAGGTTGACTATAAAGTGAGTATAACTTACATTTGCCACTATATCCATTTCTTAGTTCCTTAATGCAAGGTTGTAGAAGAGAACCGTCAAGTGATATCTTTTGGATAGACTCCGAACTTGTAATACTCGAAATGGTAAAGCCAATGACAAAGGCTTGATTTTATTTGGAATAGTTTAAAGCGTGACTTTAGATCGTATCCGAATAGTCTGAATAATAGATAGGGTTTACGCGGTACATTAAAGTAATTGTCATTTTTTGGATAAGCTCGTTCAAATAGTGATGCATGTATGCTGCTGCCAGAGAAAATTTTTAAAAAAAAAGTTGAGCCGCTTTAATACACTGGGGCCTGTGAACGTTCAGTATTTGACCACAAACACGGAAAAATTAGTATGGGGATAGAAAATCACAGTAATTGACGAACTTAGCCATGAGGGACGAAGAAGGAAAACGATGTGCAACTCGATTAAGGTAGAAATACGTCAATGAAGCGTTAAAGTAGATTTCGTTAAAAAGGGAAGTGTGCGCGGTAAGACGGCTGAGCACGAACTGGCTTCTGTAGACTGTGCCGAGAGATATTGTTAGGTAATTTATAGGAGGCGTTATCAGCAGACGACCACGGGTGAGCTGGGGGTTAGGTCGCACTCAACAACCTCTGCTGATAAACGCTATCTGAGCTTGTGCTAACTAGGGGGTAACGAGCATGCCGCCTTGAACAGTGTAAAGATAACGAGATTCCGTATTTAAAAACAATATAAAAAATATATTGCATTTAGAGATGAAATTTTAAATAACAATATAGGGGCAAAACGTAATGATATCTTTCGGTTCGGTTCGATTCGATCTTGACATCTTTCAGTTTGTTTTATGACACTTGTCGTACAGTATTTCTGCAAGTTGCATTCTATAGCCGTGTTGATTCTCAACATCAAAAAAAACTTAGCTAAAATTTTCGCTAAATAGAAGATTGTGATAGGCACTAAAACAAAAAATATGTATAAAAGAAACTTAGCTTCCGAGCTTACTTCTTATTCCTTAACAGCCCGTAAACAGTCTACAGCTGGGCATAGATATCTCTCAGAGAGGATTTGCATGGGGCTACGTATTTTTGCCATGGGTGCGGAATGAACTCAGCCAGTCCTGCCACTTCCCTTAGTCTGCTTTTACGGAAACCACAATGGGGAGGCAGAATCTCTGACGTTAAATGTAAAACAGTACAACAATTAAAAAATTAAACTGTGGCTTGATTCAAAAGAAATTGAAAGTAATAAATAAAACCTGTCGGTATATAAAAGATAATAATTAGGGATATGGCTAAAATGTTCTCGCAATTCCACCGGGGATCAAACCAGCCATAAATAAAGATCTGCCCATGCGCACTAAACTGAAGGCGGAAGGAAACTAAGGTACAAAATTATGTTGATAATAGATACGACGCGATATCACGATTTGTCGTCATAGAACTAATATAAAAGTTTATTTATTATACACCGTAGGAAAACAGATATAGATAATGAACAAATGTTTGATGTATTCTTAACAACATTATTATCAAGTAATTATTATCAAACGTCTAATTCATGTACGTATGATAATATATTATCGTCTGATGCAAATATTTTCGACGATTGAAATCAAACTGCGTAAGCAAAATACGTAAAACAATATTATTATTTCCTTTAATATTGTGGACGTGTCTTACATTTGTGAGACGTTAATTATAAACAAAAGGATTTTTGGAATTTTCCCTGTGGTGATGGCAGTCTACATACAGTTACAGTTTTTGTATGATGTACTCCCAGAGAAAGAACAATTATTTGCAGTCCGTACATATATTTGTCTACTTCGTGGCTCGCCGCCGATAAACGCTTAGGCCAAATACTGAAAAAATAGTAACTAGGTGAGGATAGATGAATGAAGCAATAATGTATAGGGACAAATGAACCAAACACACGGTCTTACTGATGCAATGCTTTTATATATGTATCTATCCTGATAGAATCAAAGTGATAACATGTAATTTCTTAGTAATTGCTATGCTAGAGCTCTTAAAAATATATAGAATGTTCATAATTTTTGTTTACACTGATTAACAAATTAATTAATAACAATTAATTAAATAATTAATTACAATTAATTAATTAATAACAATTAATTAATTAATAACAATTAATTAATTAGAACTATCCTCAGCAATTTGATAATTGTTTCTCATTAAAGTACACATCAAATTTACTACAACTATAGTATCTTTACTTCATCTTTATGTATATCCATACTATCTTCTTTAAGTCTGTAAATTACCAACACAGGATCCCATAGGGATGAATTACCGTGTTCCCTATGCTGTGCAAGCAGATTGGCAATCACAGTACCAGACACTTGTGCCTTTGAACCCATAGTTCATTTTCGGTCTGATTTATTAGATAGTTATTCCATAATTTGTTGGTATGATGACAAGGAAGAAATTTTTTACACCACCACCAGACAGCCACTTCACTATTTTATTATAAAGAAAGAGTTGACCAATTGCAAAAATTCTTTCAATTTGACACTATTTTATCGCAGATGGATAAGTACCATTTTTGAATTAGAATGGTGATGAAAAATTTTGATATCTCAGTGAATTGCCATGACTGTACACTAGTTGCTCATAAAGTTCTTACTATTCTATTCTCCTCAATTGTTTTTTCAATGCTTGTGACATTCCAATAGGAACAAATAAGATGTGTGATAATGCCTGAGATTTTGTTTGAGTATCTAGATACTATGCCTTTAGAGGCATAATTATTAGGGTGGGTTAAAAAGTATGTATGTACCAATCAGATAATAGGAAGCTTTACATGTGACATGTATAGGATTCTGTGACTTCTATGATTGATTCCGTTTTAGAATTCACTAAAATAGTTCCTGAGAATAACCATGTTAAAATATGACACTGCATGTGACTTGTTGAAAGGTTTTTGCTATACCTACTCTTAAATGCCTGTGATTTATTCACTCCTAATCATGAAAATGGATAAGTAAAACATTTACCAATAGAATATCATTACAAGATAATGGATATAAAACAAAGAAATGTTAATGTAAACATTTTTGAAGTAAGTCAACAAACTATTGTTATCAACAAATTAAATGAAATTGTACATACTTCAATTAAAATATGTGCTACAGTAGGTAGTAGGTACAAGTTTTAATTCAATGATAATCAACATTTTAGGGTTCCCAATTTTCACCAGAGCACCATGCTGTGTAACAGACACAGAATTGGGAGTGGAGAGCTTGTCTCCGAATTAGCGTTCAAGGTTAACAATACAAATCTTACATAAACTCTCTTCTCTTTGGTACGAGCCCTCCACGCAAGGCTAAACTACTGGCAAACTGTACATACATACCTCACAATAAGCCTCCATATTCAAAGATATCGTGTAACTGTAATAGTCTGTACTTTGCAAAGCAAAACTACACACTGATAATACTGACATTTTTATTTATACTTATTTCAATAATATTGATGACGCAATGAAGACGGTTGCAGGAGCTTTGGTCTGATATGTGAGGACGCACAAGAACGAGGGCGGCTTATAATAAAAAGGTCAGAAAGGAGACTATTATCGCAAAACAAACAAGTCCGCAGGGGGCTACACTTACGTTATCGTTTGAGTTGTTCAGGTCAACAGGCGCTGTCGTATCTATTGCCCATCCATTCGAAAACGCCCCTGAAGACTGCAACATCGCTTTTAAGCCTGTTTATTATGATTTTATGCTATACATTACAATTCTAAATCTGACGCAAATCACTTCTTTAATTTGGTATTTTTATTATGTAAACAATTGATCTGTTTAGGTTTTAAACTTCTGTTAAACATTGAAGGGCTATTTCTATTGCAATTTTACTATTTTATTAATGTGTAAATGTACTTGAGCAATGTAATCGCAATGTTTCGATAGTTCAATCGTTCACACTTCATACTTACTTTACCTGTAGAATTAGTGACTACATTCTCCTCTTTGGACGAGGTATCGAGTGACGTTGACGTATGATATGATTGAATGACGTTTATTATCCAGAAATCTATCTGCGTTCAAGTTAATATAATAATATATTATTGTCCGCTGTAACATTCTCAATATCCGATTTTACAATAATAATATAACGATGTATAATTACCCTGCAATAAAACATCACAGTTGTATAGGTAGGTATACAATTTTTTTAAGGACAATATCTAACTTAATATCTTCAAGAAAATAAATAAGTGCAACTGTAATTCATATCTAGTTCTGCTTTCGATTCCGTGTTTCGGATAATTTTATGTATGGTCGTTATGACAGATTATAAAAGAGCACCAAAGTTTAAACCCCCGCATGCACAAACAACACGTACTTACCCAAGTAAAGAAGTAAGGCATTTCTCAATGCGTTTGTATTGGTTTTTGTACAGGTGTGTACACGTGTATGTATGTAAAAGACAACGACCCATTAAGCTGTGTAATAGGTATCCTTTATTGTTAATTTTTTCTTTCTTCATTTTAGCCTATCACAAGTCCACCGCTGAACATACGCCTCCTCCAATTGCTCATTAAAATACGATAACCGTACCGGGACAACTGCATTATATTTCTATTATTATAATACTACTATTGAATTCCATAGAAAAACAACTTTTAGATATGCTTGTTTGTTACATAAATTCACTCTGAAATAACTTCCTTATCATATAGCAGTAGACATACCGTTTATGGAAGATTTTCCTATATTCGCACATAACACTCAAGTGAAGTTCTTTCGGTTTGCCGGTTTTTTTTACAAAAAAATGCGCTTATAGATTTGTAAGTTCATGGGCGGTAAGAGAATAAGGTAAATAATTGTACGTAGATTATCTTTCAAACTCTAATATGCAAACAGAAATCTATCCGAATTTGCCACATCTACATCTCACAGACTAGTGATTGAGAGCAGCATCATTAACGCGAAGATACAACAATGCTGCACACACCAATCACGGTTGGATATTGGCAGAACCTACAAGAAATGTATGCAGTTTGCTGAGACTTTCTTGGAGTGAACTTAAATAAGTTGATGATGAAGAACAACTTATTAAGTTCGTAGTCTGTGCGATTTACGAATATTAACGTTAAAAAACCTATATCAGTGATATTAAAGTAAAAATTTTAAACTACTCGTGTTTCTAATAAATTCTTATAGCAATTTTTAATAATAACAGTATACTTTTACATCCTTCTGTACCAACTGGGCATTGCTTTAATACATGTTTTAAGTAAATACTTCTATTGCTAGCCGGCAGTCATTTAATTACTTTATATTATTCCTTTCATTGCCGGGTTATCTTGGGTCTGGTGCGATATATTTGTCGCAGGGGGTACCTCATATCAATATCACGTGATGCGGGTTGGATGACCAACAGAGTCACTACGCACTTTTAAAAACAAGTTTCATAGACCTCGCCTATTTCTAGCCTAGACTTCTTATGTCTTATTTTAAATAGGTTTCCATTCAGGTAGTCCAGTGCAAAGTATTCCTATCAATAGTTTGAAAAAATAGTTAAACAAAGACTTTATAAAATGGGCTATTATAATTAAAGGAATACATGGATAATAATTGTACCTGGGAATAAGTTTATCGCTACTGTGGTTTCCAAAAAAAATATTGTAATATTGTACTATTAAAACGTTTAGGTTTGAGAAAAAGAGTGTATCTACGGAGTATCTTTCGCCTGTTTCTTATTCGTCTGAATAACCTCGAAATTACTATAATTGAATTTCAAATAAAAGTACGAAACTGTGGTAGATTTAAACAAGAAAATGAAGGCACCGGTTACATTTCTCACAGAACGAAACGCAGTTAAGTAACCTTACTAATTTGCCTAGAAGATTTAGTGATATGTCCGGAGCACACACACACATATCTTCCCCTCAATTCATATAAAGGTCTTTATAACAGTAATAATAATACACATGTATTTCAGAACATTGAAAATACGTTACAAAATGTTATCCAAAAATATAAACCATCTTAATACTAACTGTACAAGGGATATAGATTTATAGGACAATCCGACACCGAAACACGACCTACGACTTAGACTTACAGAATTCTCGTTGAAGTCTTAGACTTAGGGTTTACACACCGCTTTCTTACAACTGCGTGAAAGCCATCATCGTGCACCTCTGTGTATACCAAACCTGTTGCATTTGTACTTAACCATATAACTGGCTGCATGTGTATAAAGACATGTGGCAATACACCATGAAGAATGTAACTTTTACTTTCTTAGTACAACATGCAAACCTGTGCGCCGGCATATTACATCGAATAGCCAGCGCCTTGTGCTCCCTCTAAATATCAATGTTATCACTGAGGTTATCTGAGACCAGTGACCCAGGTACTTAAATTGCGTTACTTTTTTGAGTAAACTATTTTAAATCCTTATGGGCAGTACAGACTCTTAACACATAACATATATAAATAACGATTAGATTATAAAACTGATTAAATAACGTTTCTTTCGGCAAACATATATCAACCTATACAAAGAAGTGCCTTTAGAAGAGGAATGAATGAATAGATAATAGAGAGAAATGAGTTACTGAACTAGGTTGCTGCAGTTACTTACTAGGACCTAGGGGTCAGGGTCTCGTTTTAATTTTGTAGTACGCGAGTGATCTATGTTCCATTCCCGGTGCTGGCACTACTGAAGTGTTAATAGCAATTTTAATTGCTAAATTTACCACGAGCTCGGCGTTGATCGAAAACATCCTGCGGAAACCTACACGTTTGAGAAAAATGTGTCTAATGTAGTATGATAACGATTTTATTATGAATAAATGTAATAGACTAATTTCTAACGTGGTAGAGCCAAACGGCGGTTTTTGCTGCTGCTCGAATGGGCTGGCTCGACCGGATTGTTACCACGGCCTCGCAGAACACCGGCGTTCGGTGAGTGGGGTATCTGGAGCCCCCCTCCTCCCCATTTCTCTCTTCATCCTCCCTCCTATCTCCCAAACACCCTTAAAGGTCGGCAACGCACCTCTGGTGATGTACGTGGGCGACGGTAATCACTTACCATCAGGGGAACCGCTTGCTCTTTTGCCACTTTTACCAAAATAAAAAAAGACTATAAAGGCCCTGGCCTTTCTTCAGTCAGGACTTATTATAAACGCCGTTTTTTAGGCTTACTGTTTTTCGTTATCCGACCCATTACAAGTTAAATAAGTCAAAATATGTCGTCACTAACTTTTCTAGGTAGTTTTCTTATTAGAGTCACGGGGCGAGATGTGGCGATATATAATTAATTTATTTATTATCTCACACATCATATTTAATATAACATGCTGAATATTATGATTCGATTGGTTCAAAGGTAAAGTTATACGTCTTTGATTTATATAGTATTATAATTTGTATACAGTATTCCGCTTCCTGTTTAAAAAATCTGCCGATATATGAAACATAACACACATCACATTAATTACGTCAGTAGCAAAAAATTGCTTAGATAGCCATCGATATTGTTTTATAAATATATATAAATGGGCGTTATTTTAGTGAATGTGGTTCGTGAAAAAATATAATGTAAGTTAAAATCTACGTAGTTTTATTGAAGGCTTGTTATCTTTACGTGATTGATAAGACGCTTACATAATTAAAAGCAGGGCTGGAATGAGATATGTACTCTTAGACAATGCGAATCCAGGGTTTCTCTTTTTATAACTTACTAACCTTTTAGATATTTCTTTTCTTTAAGTAAGCTAGTAAATGTCCCATTACTGGGCTCTTCACTTAATACTTGGAAGGGCATTTCGAGCCAGGAAGTGTTCGCCACGCTGCTTCAGTTCGAGTTCTTACCGAGTTAAAATTTTAAAGAAGTATATATTTTTCTTTGACTCAAACAATTATAATAATGTACAAAAATGATAATGTATTATAATAAATAGCCTGTTTACATTCTACGAGTAGTAGAGTGTAAACTAATTGTGTAACCAAAATGCTCTTACGCCTAAATAAGTCCCAGTTTTGATGCTTACTGACAATAGAACGGACAGACAGATAACAATAAGTAGGATTTAAATTAAATTTTTAATAAAAAAAAGCATAATTATCAATTGTATTTTATTTCACGTACTTCCATAAAGTTACAACGTACTCTATGAAACTTACAGTCCTAAAGTAACGTGTAGTGGATACACAAATATAAGAATAAAGATGTTTTTTTATTATTATAAAATCGTTAATCACAGTATGTACTAACACATATTATGGAATGAAATATTTTTTTTTAATATTAATAAATTAGAATCAAGGCATCCTTGATTTTATATCAATACAATACACATCGTGATTTTTTGGTGGTTCTGGAGTCGAAACGTACCAGGTTGAAATAAATTGGAGTAACAATTAGAATAGTAAAATTTTTTTTTAAAAACAATGCAACTGTCACTTGAGCATATTTCAAACGTAGCCACTTTAAATTCGATTTTTATAACGAAAATAATCAACATACCTATCTTTTACAAGTTTATCTACCAAATTCCTTCCTTCTGTATCTCTCGCTCGGAGTCTACTTGGCTCGACACACAAACGGGCCTGTCTTATTACTATCTCTTAAGTAATTCACGACAATCTATTTTTTTTATTTGTACCCAATGTACACACTTTTAAAATTTATTTCTGCTTCGATTATGTAAGGCTAACACAGCAACAAAATAGGTACGAAAAGAATCAATACTATACCATTTAAAACGGCGTGTGGCATGACTCCACTTCAAGCAGTTTTTTTCAAAGTCGAAAGTTGTATTGTAAATAATCTTTTGTACATAGTAGTAATAGTAAAAAAAATGTTAATTAGGTATTATCATTGTAGTACATTTTTAGATACACTTGAATTACACAGTTTGTATTTGTACTCAAACAATGGTCGTTGCCGTTTATACTATTCGACGACCGACAGGCCTTCTTTGTATTCGATAAAAGTGTTATAATTTCTTTAAAGACTTCAATTATTAAAGTGTAAATCGTGGTGAATAATCTAATTCTCCATTTCTAACATTTACCTTGATGCAGTTTTGAGCTTGAAAAAAATTGGTATAGCGATTATTTTCATCGTAAAAATCTTATTTAAAGTAGCTATGTTTGAAATATGAAAAAAGAATTAAAAACAAAGCAATTACCATATAATTGCTTTTTTAAAATTCTTTTTTCCTTACCGTAACATCCCGTAAAATGTGAGTGTAATAGCCCTGTGTCAGCCACCAACGATTCGATCATTTGACTCAGATCGCGTAGAATTATTGATGATTGCAATCATTCGTTTTCAACGGTCCAATTCAACCAATAATTGATGGAAACTTTTTATCTTATGATTGGCTGAGCCAATGACGGAAATACGAATCTTTGTCAATATAATTGAATGATATCATCGAACTTTCCGATCTTGAACGGTCGAATGGTGTGCATCATCCTTGTTCTTCTCAGATGAAGTTTCATCTGAGCAAATTCTAAGGCACATATCAATAGTCTGTGGTCCAAACTGTAATCATGTTAGGAATCATGCACTGTCACAGAATATTTGCAGGTGATACATAATACAAACCGTTATCAATGTGATGATTAATTTCTTTTAGATAGGCTATTTAGTCAATCTCCGAGTATCGACTATCGAGTACTGACTAAGGCACTGAGCCATAGCCAATAAATCATATGAATGACAGAATCAAAATAACGGACGACCGTGACCTGCATCACGGCACGAACCAATACTTGAACGATCGAATCACTCAAAATGAACGATTGAAGGAACATGGAAGCAAGGAAATTGACCGTAATTTTATTTTTTACTACTGAGCTCCGATTTTTTTCCGACTACAATTAGAAGAATCATAAATTTTAAAATTAGAAAAAAATTCAATAACTGTTTCTTGTAAATTTATACTACCAATAGATTCTATAAACGAAATAGCATTGGTATTCTTCGTTTCCAGAACCATGCACAAGTAACCCAATAGTATTATTTTGTCAGTTACACTCGAAGAACATATTTCAAAGCTCCTGTGGAGTTTGAAGGCACAATAGTATTACAAAAATAGATATTACATAATAAAATAATAGTAATTGTACTGTACTAGTAACAACTAAATCATATTTGTGGGTGATCAAAATTGGCACATAATCAAATCGATTACAAAAATTATGTGACTGGCTCACATAATATGTTAGTTTTTTCTGCTATAACTAAAAAAATGCTCCCTGTCTTAAAAACTAACAGTAAGCTCAAAAGATACTTACGACTTATGTCATTATTAAAAACAATGTTGTACAAAAATAATTTTTAAATATGGAATGAATTAAACATCTGGAATGACGAAAACGTTAATAATTTTGAAAAAGTACACCAATAAATAGAGATTCCAATGACTTAACAATATTGGTTCTTCAATATGTTACCCTTATTTTTATTGACTTTATTACCTAAAAGAATAAGTACAGAGCTATGTATGTTAAAATGCTATGAATAATTTAACGAACTAACACATCGGTTCGCGAATACGTTTCGTTCGTATATTACTACACACATTACGTGTACGTTCTAAAATCAATTAGTTTGTGGATTGTAAAGGCACGTTTACATGTGTCGCGTATTGCCGAAATTGATTCCGCTTTGGTTAGCCCCTTTATTAGAGCCGTACTGTAGAGAGATGACGCCTTGTCCCGCTCTGAGTTGCTCCTCCGTGAAGTTACGCACATTCTTCTCGGCCTCTTTCGGACCTATTGACGGTTTGCCGTAGTTACCGGCCTGTAAATAAGAATAAAAAAAAATGTAAGTAAAAAATCTCGGTTCGAAAAATATCGATTTATTTATTCCGACATTTACACGTTAAACATTTGCTGTGACTGATTTGAGGGTAATATTGAAAATAGTACATAAATGGATATTAGTACAATTGCAATTATACAATTTATCCAAAAATCAAACTGAAAAATCATACAAAACTTATGATAGACTTTTAGTACATACTCTACAGACTACACACTGCGCCTAAGGTGCTTGCTACCTAAGGAAATTGTCCCCCGTCCTCACACACGACAAGGCATATATCGTGTACTAATATCTAGTAAAGAATTTGTAAAATACCACCATCACCACAACGCATATAAAGCATAATTATGCAATGATTTTAACCTTACTTTTACTGTGGTCTCTCAAATACACACAAAATTTTATGTTACGATAATATGTTCAAAAATATATATATGTATATAGTTATTATGAGAAGTTTTAGTCAAAGCTATGCGGAATTTTGTAATATAAAAAAAAGATAAACATCAGATAATTTACAATTTTGTTAGTTTAAAATTATATTGGGTATTCGACACATTCGTCGAGAAAGATATAACCTTCAGAAACTTTATAATCCTTAACAGGATTACATAAATTCAACATCGGCGAACATTAAACAAAGATAGTTCAATTAAATGTGTGATTTAATCATTTGAATTGATTGGATAATATATAAGACATTAATTAGAAAAATATTTACACTTACAAACAAATAGTTTCTTCAAATTAAAATTATTTTGTTTCGATCTTTAGTTATACTAGAAGTACTGAAAAAATTATTAATTTATTTAAAAAACACTTGTTTCAGCAGCTATCATTCAGCAATCATTTGAATGCGCTTCACAGAATTAATTCGAAGTCTTGATTTTTTTTGCATGAAATTGTTAAAATGTAATAAATCGTGGAACAGAAATTGCAAATCTTAATTTTAATAATATTAAATTAACTTAACATTAAGAGCGCGTCTGAATTTGTAATTTTGTAAAGGTAATCATAAATGTGCACCATCATTGCAATATTCTTTAACAACTCAAAACTTTCTTAGCTTTGCTATCAATGTCATACAATAGGTAGGTAGTACATGTAAAGATTACCTTTCTAAAAAGCAATCAGGTTTGCCAGTATGATTAACACGTTGCAATTCAAGAGGTAAACAAATTCAGTGTAATTTACATGTAATTACAATAAACTGGGTAAAAATAAACAATAACATTAATTTTACACACTTCAAGAGATAAGAAAAATGAGACGAGTACTTTTATTGGCTTTACTTTATTGACTATTTATTGGCAGTACGTAAATTCATAAACTGTATGCCACCAACACACACATTTAAAAACCGGCTAACGTCTGTGAAAAAAATAACAGCAATGTAGAATTTATGACAAGTTCCTTCCTTGCCTACAGATTATTTGATAGTATTTTGATAAGCTATATAGCTGTATAATATTCTTTGTATTATACAGCTATTTAATTAAAGTAACCTGCCACGGAGAGAATGCACGCGATCGGATCGTAGAGCCAGCGTCTTGCGTGGCCTCAAAAATGTTAAGAGTGTTCATTGATATAGACTAGGGAGTAAAGGTAAGGGAGTAAGATAATTTTTTTAAGCTCTGTAATGATAATATAAAATAGTAATAAGTAATATGAAAAGCCTATTGTACTACACATCCGATTAATCGCAAAGTATTACGTAAACACGTTTCTCGATGCCCTTACATTGACTCGATAATCTTGTTATTCTTTAATGCTATTTATTCAGCTGTATCAAAATATTTGAATAACATTAAGTCTAGAGAGAAATGGCTGACAATTTTACTTCTAACAAAACCTGTTATTTAGTTATTGATTTCAATTACAGTTAAGTGTTCAAACGTATACCATATTCAATCGAATTTTAAATGTGGTCGTTACATAATCATCACAATGTAATGCTGATATTTTATGATTGAACCGGAGAAAAACCAAACCAAAGAAAACAAATCGCTGCTAACGTGGCATTCCATCTCCCTTCTCAGGGGTGGCAAAACATCTGCAATTTAATTTTGAAACGAGGACAAATGCAGGTGTCCGTAGACCATAGCGATCACTTACTACTTTAGCTATGTGCAAACGTTTGAGATTCTGAAGGAGAAAACAAATCAGTGGATTCTAATGTCAGATCAAATATTCAAACTAAATATTACCTGTCTTGTCTTTATCAGTGAATTAAAAAGATTAAAGATACATAACTGACGGTATTTTCATTTTAAAATAAAATAGTACTCAAAATCTTCAACGAAGTCTACAAAACTTTATTTTATACGCGATGATATAACTAACGCTCATACCTGACATCGCGAGGGCAAGGACGGGTTGCGTCCACCTTCGAGTATATCGGCTCGACTGAGCCACGGGAACTTCTACGGTCTTGGACAGACCTTGCTCTGTATGCCAACAACTTTGAGCACATTTATTTATTTATGCTTTATTGTTAGCCTTAAGCTTAAGGTAACAATGGGCGGACTTAATGCCACTATACCAGTCAACCCTTGTTATGGTGAAAGGTAGTTGACAGGTACAAAACAAAGAATAAAAAAAAACTATAAGTAGACTCCAATAATAATAAGTTGATAAATACATATAGACACACTATGTAATTAAATAAATATTTATAACATAAAATACACAAATACGTATACAAATATATAAAAAGATAGATAAATAAATATACAATAAAAATCGAAAATAGATAAGCCGAATATTGTCATTGATCTATTAGGTAATCACGAACTAGTCTCTTAAATGATTTCCTGCTAGGAGCTGATTTTATCTTATCGAACAGAGCGTTGCAGAGGAGTGTAGCTTGAACAGTAAAAGAAGAGTTATAGTATCCTGTATTATGTTGTGGAATGCTGTGATAATTTACTTTATTAATTCAGACAATTATCATATCTTATAATTTCGACTAACGTGAAATGTGGTTATATCTATAAATAATAATAAACAATCTTTAAAATTACATATTTTGAGAAGATCACATTCACATGTCATAGTGACGTCAATGTTAGCGCAAATAGAGACACTCACTCTTCACCTTCATCCCTATTTTATTCAATGTAAGGCGTATCCCTCAACATATCATAACAATATAATTTCTATTGTTCCAACACCTCGTGAGTTATACGACAAGATTGTAGCAAATGTCTGATGCTGTATCAGAAACATGCGGACTGTCACGTCTCTATGTAAACCCCGAAACCAGTTACTTTAATAAAAAAAAAATATATTATGAGTATTACATATAATTTCTTCAAAACTTAGGCTGGAATCTGAGCCTTCGTCAATATCTAGACCAAGACAAAGCTTGTCGTGTCTTGAAACGTTCATATTTATATGGACATAAACAGACATTGTTTGTATTGATTCTATTTCCGTCCGTTATACAATCATCAATTATCTAACAACTTGTTACTACAATTCTGCATTTACAAGCAGTCATCCTTGTTATATAACTCAAAATCCGTCTGGCAATGTGCTTATAAGCCTACAATTAATCTGTTAAAAGATTTTAACATAAGTGACACATGAATTTTAATTGGGTGTTTGTATTATTTATACCCGACTTGTTGTAACAAACCTTTTTGAATGAGTTTTACCAAATATTTTTCTCATCATTACCAGTAATAGGGTGAATATTATTACGTGATAGAGCCACAATGAAGCTATAGATATGATAGCTGCAGCACATGGCCGGCTTGATCGGGGAAGGACCATACCAGCACAGAATATCAGCGTAAAATAGCGGAATAAAGTTACTGTATGGCGAGTGATCGAACCGAGTACTTAGTACTCAAAGACGACAGGAACTGCCTTTTGATTCTAATTTGAGGACCGATGAACGCCACGATAACCACTTGCTATCTGCTGGACATATTCGATGAAGGATCAAGAAGTCTTTGAATCCAAAATCAATAAACTTCAGGTTACCTTACTCTCGAGCGGCTGTAGGCAAATAACCGCAAGTTCAAGTTCTGTCGTTCCCCAAAATCTGCTTTTTGATTCTTTATCGAGGATAGATGCAGGTGTCTATGGGTCACAGTCACCACTTGCCATCAGTTGGATGTAATCGGTGAAGAACTAAGAAGAGTACTCTCTGCGAATCAAAATTAACGAACTTCAGGTTACCTTTCTCCCGAGCGACTGCAGGCAAATAACCACCGAGTTCAGGTTCTGTCGCTCCCACAGGTCGACAGTCTGGAAGGTCTCTTGCGCCGGCACGCCGAGCTGTCGCGCCGCTTCCAGGAAAGCGTTGATGTTCTCCATGCATTTGAATGCCATCTTCGACTCGTTCACCTTCTTCACCATGCCTGGTTTGATGTTGTTCACGAGTCTGGAAAAGAAAATAAACTTTTTCAATGAATTGTGATTGTTAGTTGTTCTTGTCATGTCTTGAAAATGTCATGGTTATCTCTGGGGGGAAACCATCGAGGCGAAAAGTGTGTTGCGAAAGCCCGTTTTGCTACGTGTACCTTAGTTTTTGCTCCGTGCGTCACCTGGAATTCAGTCACCCCACTTTTCCGTAGGCTCAATAAGAACCGACTGAGGGAGGTGCCAATAATGATACGATGCATCCGAGTAGATTGCGTTATAGCCATCGCAAAATGTAAGCCGGAAATTACTAGATCGGCGATCGTCACAGGAGAGACGTCTGTCAATTCAAGAGGCGATTGAGGGTAAAACCTTCTTAGAATATCGCCCCAGCAATGATGCATCTGCTTTTGTCTAGAAGTGGACTTTCAATGGCTAAAGATGATGATCAGATTAGTTCATTGAGTTCTTACATCACTAACGGTAACGACTGCTTCTGAACTAATTTGTTCAACTAGTTATATTTTCGAACTTTTGAAATACATTAAACGATAAAACATTACCGAAATATATTTGTAATAATATTTCGACCATTCCGATATGTGTACCTACTAAAAAATCTAATATAGCTTGTTAAAATATTAATACAGAACATCTGTACACAATACAGTCTCTTATATTTATGTTTTCATTAGGAACAGTGCAGTAAACAGCCGTGCCCCTGCCAGAACACTCCCATGTACACACCCGCTATTCTAATGCTTTCGATAAAGGGCTGTTACCATCAAAGGATAGGCTTTATTTATAATATATAATGTATAATAATAGGCGATTGATAGACAATGCAACGAATAATTTATCAAACTTTGAATCATTCTTGGATTATAAGATTTATGTAGCTCCATCTTTTAAACAACGTAGTTGGTGTAAATTACTACTTTGAAAGATCGGAAACTAAAGTTGTGGTGCCCACAAGATTATATGAATGTATTAACTACATAGCAAATGTAGGTTAATTTGCTTCAAGAACCAGCGGAATATTATTATGTTTGATACCGTCGTTATATTTATAGCTATATAAATTTAATTTCGCGTAATTGAGTCGCGGTCGAAAGTGTGTCAAAACATGAAGTAATAACGTCACTGACTTGCACAAAAGGGTGCCATCCTTGAGAACTTCGAAGAAGTTGTCCATGTCCCCCGAAATGTTCTCGGGCTCGTCGGTGATCTGCCTGATCCACACCAGACATTCTTCCGCCAACTCCTCGCTGTATTTGCTGTTGATCTGGAAGTAATGAAATAAATAAAAAATAAAAATACATTATTCATTATAAAATAGACATGTCCAAGTAATAGGTAATCGCTAATAAAGATTATGGTGCTGGGATTAGTTGGCGGACTTTGCATATACCCGAAAATAGTTGTTTTTTTACAAACGTATAGCTTTTCTCGCAATATTTGCTTTCACCACCAAACACAGGTTAAATCAGCCCTAATCGGGACCAAAATATTATAATATAAGAATTTAAAAGATTATACCACTGAGTAAAGAAACAAAGGATTTAACGTTATATAAATTAGTTACAACCTTACCAGGGGTACGTCTACGTGAGGGGAAAGTTCTTGTAAAAGCTAGGAATAGAGTTGAAATCTTACTAAAATGTTGCACATTATCGCTTATGGAAATGAACGAAATAATTAAAATTAATTGAATTGGGTCGAATATGTCGTGGGTATGATAGTTTTTATTTCAATCGATTTACTGGAATAAAATTAATAATTACGCGTGCGAATACTTGGACAGTATATTTGTGAACAAATGCATATTATTAACTCACATTTTGTTATTAAGAAGCTAACAGTTAAATAATAGCTTAAGTTAGCCACGTGGAACAAAATAGCATTCAAGAAAAGGGTGCGTCTAAGTTCCTGTTATAAAAGTAGGGTGTAGCGAAGCCAATGTCAAGGAGGACGGGTGACTCGTTGAGTGTTCGTCGACTATGTCGAGGTTGAATTAGTGCCGCCATTTTGGCGTGTTTAGTGAGATAGTCCTAGTAAAAGGTAATTATCTAATATAGATAATTGAATATTGTGGTACTGACAGCTATCTCGTAACAAAGGGTAAGCCAAAATGCCTCCGCAACCCACTTCTCGCCTCTGCGAAGCACGACAGATAGAAAAAAGCTTGAGAAAAGAGCCGTAATAAATTTATTTTTATAATAAATAATTTATTATATTATATTAATAAGATAGAAGTGTAAAGGCCTTTGGTCACACGATCGTTCCAGCACTTAGCTTGGTAGACTCTAACGGCAGCCACGGGACTGTAGCTTACATATTACGTCTATGTCAATTACGAAAGTTATTACATTAGATAAACAGAAAATCGTCTTTTAGTTTTATTAGAAAAAAATCTAGCCTTTTTAGGATATCACGACATTGTATATGTAAGCCGCTTTAGCTATTTATAACTTTTTTGCAATAAAACTATCGGGTTATCGTATCTTTTTGCATAAAAGAACCATCACTTTAACGGCATGATGACAATAAACTTTAATGGTTCCAAAGATCTTAGGTATTTTTTTTCTTTATCTTTAACAACTTGTAAATAATTATTAAATGCTGGACATGGGACTCATACGAAGGATTTGACGTAATCGGCAGGCTTAACAAGCGGATTGGTGATCGCAGTACAAGACAGTCGCATCTCAGACGCTGCAGCCCACCATCGGTCTGTATATTTTAGGTCGGGCATGATTTAGATAATTATTCCGCAGTCTGCGAGTTGCTATAAGATTATTTACACAATTGTCTTAAAATCTTTTAGCAATTTTTACGACAGTCACGCGATGAAGTTTCAAAAAATATAAGTTAAAATATATTTTCTGCAACTTTCTAAAGTTACCTATTTCCATATATATGACTAAGATGCTCTACAGGTATGTATTTTGTTCAAATGTCAACCATACCTGCACGTGGTGCACCTTGTGGACTCATGATTTTTTTTATTGGATTTAAAATAACCTAATTGTCCACCTAATGGTAAATGGCTACTGCAGCTAACGCATAACTGCATAGAACTTCTATCGAATATAGTTACAGATGCGAGATCACCCCTGTGAACTAAGAATGCGTCTCAGCCTGTTATTTATTATACTGGCTCTCTATACATTTCAAACGCAACGCAATAATATTTACAATGCTGTTTGGTGGACGAAACGGGTAAGACGGTGGTACCCACCCGACGACTCCTAGACAGAGGAGTATACTACCTTGTAATGCGACACCCACGGGAAGAAAGTGGTTTTATGGGTAAGCGGGCAAACCATCAAGCGGCTCACCTAATGGTAATTGATTACGGAACACCAGAGGAGCTGCAGAAGGACTTTTAACACCTAGTAAATAGTATAAGTATTGGATAACCTACAAATTCGTTCATGTGTAACTGATGTAAAAAAAAGAAAAATTAACAGAGGATGTCATTTTTCTAAATAATAATAAAAATAAAACATTAAAGGTCGTGATAAGGTCGAAATAAATAATAATACTTGCAATGCGTATTAAAACATAACTTTAATTGCCACACATGTCGCCGAGAACAGCTCAAGGTTGATGATAACGCAGGGGCGAATAGGCTGTTTCACATAATGCGTCGAGATAACATCACGAATACAGAACAGTGCGGTGCTCGGTGTTGCAAAGGAGAAGAGAACTTGGAGAAGAAACTCTGTTGATAGTATTATAAATGAAAGTTGGTATTTTTCTATGTTTGTCGCTCAAGCACACCCAATGGGCTGAACGGATTTGAGTGATATTTGTACGATAGCCAGAATACGTCATGGAATAATAAATGGTTACTTCTTAGTTTATTCTTCATCGGCCTGTGCAAGTATGCAGAAAGGCTTTGCCTGTACCATAACCAAAGCTGTACAAGGTAGACTTCAGGTAGACTGTACAGTATTTATGCATTTTTTCGGCTGATTATAGAATATTTCTGAAAGATGTTCCTTGGTATCATGAAATTAAAATCCTTTGTTAAAATTCGTTCGACCACGTTATTTTTATTGTAGCTAAACCATGGTCGCTTCATAAAATTACTTTCTGCTAGAGACTAAATAAAAGTCACTCTGCTGGAATATTTGATAAAAAAAAATATTTCATTAAAACATTCAAAATACAGATTGCAATTCCAATAATTAAGGTTTTCTTCGTAAACATACATGACTTTTAATTATAATTATATAATTTAAATATTTTCATGCGCTTTCTTTTAATTTTAATTAGATTAAATGAAAAATCTACTTCAAACTCGCCATATAATTTATTATGTAGGTAAGCGGCAACGTTTCCTGTATGTATAAAGAACGGTATCACTATTCACACGTGCTTAAAATAATGTATTAGATACTCGTAACACTATAATTATATTTAATAACGACCACTTGGCTCAGTTGTCAGCGCTGAGCCGTTGTTCCTTGGTTCAAATCCCATATTGTGGAGATATTTGTGCAATATGCTAATTATCTTGTTTCGTGTCCGGTTGTATTGCGATTGTCCCGTGTTAATGTCCACTGATCCTACCTACAATCTTATCGCATAAGCGTTGCATCGAGCACGGGAAGGTAAAGGCAAGCGAGTAGAGTCTATGTGTTAATAGTTACGACGTTATAATATTTTACCCTGGCTAGGTATTCAATTCATTGCTGAATAAATATATTCAAAACCTTTCAACATAAATGCAGATTCTCTGTACGCCAACTCTTGAGTATAAAAATGGAAAATGGAAACCGGTGAAATTGTGCCACAAAAAACCGCAAACTGAAAAAGCAGGCATTAACAATGGGGCAATACGTGATTTGGTCCGCAGTCATTGAAGGTATATAATCTAAGAAATTATTTTTTATAAATCTGTCATATGTTGTATAACAATCAAGCGCAATCGACTGTACCTTATCATTAGGCATGTTTCATTTTTTGATACAGGCTTCAAAGGCTCTAGTCAGAGTTAATTAACTATGTTAATAGCATAGTATCCTAATTAACTACAATTTCGCAAGCAAATATAGAACCATACATTAGTCTTCACTTTCCCACATCTGATGTAACGCATAGAATTTTAAAGGGTCAGATGCAGAGTTAAGGACACGGCAGAACGTGATACAACACCACTGAAACAGGCTAAAGCTCTTTTAAGTATTTTTTTAAAAAACAAAACGCTATAGTATATATATATATATAGTATTTCAATATTTTTTCCAGTGACTGCTTGGAAGCGACCAACTCATTCCCAGGGGTTATAAGGATCCATGTATACCTTTTATATTATGATAGCCCTTTTCATCAAGTTTTTGTTTAACAAATTTAACCTATTGAATAATTAAAGTAAAAAAGGAAGTTAATTAAAGAAATTTGGAGTCAAGTTAGTGTTTGACTAAAATCCCACTAAGCAGTGATGAAGTAGATAGCAGCCGCACTAGCTCAGCGCTTCCTTCACTCTTTTCTTCATTACATAAATATTGTCTTCGGTCGGAAACACTGACATTATTCCAGTCCTTAGTTGTACGTATACATATTATGTATACATTACGAACGTGTTGTGCGTACGTACGGATGCTTCGTCATAACGATTGCTCAGAATGCAGGGGATATCCACAGAAAAGGATGGAAACCCGCTGTGAGTCTAGATGTCCGACGGTGGAATATATTAATGAATCAAACGACAATTTAACAAATTTTACATCGTATTATTTATTCTGTTGAAAACAACTTAAAGCTGAATATTTACAAATTGTCTTTTATTATTACAATTAATATTGGTCAAATCCAATTTGCATTTTGAATATTATTACACAAATACGGATTTAAAACCGTTATAAATTAGTACCTAGTCTTACGTGATCACTTGTCTTCTGCGAGAACGCAACGGCATCTGGTTAGTCAATTACAAACCGTAAAATATATTTTATCTGTACAGATTTACCACATACTGCAAGTACGGAAGGGGGAAACGTCAAGAGGAAACAACAAGTATGTTAGCCAGAAAATAATATTATTCAAGAAATATGAGGTATATTTGTGATGCATGCCTGGATTAGAACACGCTTAATAGTCGAGGCGCTCTACAGTCTCTCTTCTACAGCCCTTTTATATAGGAAGAGGCCTGTGAGTACGACGCAAAACCTAGAGACTGATATTAATAATGACTATTTAAGTAGTAGGTTAAAATGTAATAGGTACGTAAGCTCAGAGTCATTCATTAATTTTATATCATTATATCATTCTGTATCATTTTAAACAATTTTATTTAATATTGTATATAAAAGGAGAAGAATGAAACTTCGAATCGAAACATTCGAAGAGCACTGTGCCGTAGGTGTGAACAAAAAAATTATTATATGTATGTTGCCGTAAAGACAGGTAAAATAAAGTGAACATCATCATCATCATCATCATCTCAGCCTATCAGAAGTCCACTGCTGAACATAGGCCTCCCCCAAAGCTTGCCACGAAGCTCGGTCCTGAGCCACCTGCATCCATCGACTTCCCGCAACACTGCGCAGGTCGTCACTTCATCTTGTGGGGGGTCGTCCTACACTGCGTTTGCCTGTACGTGGCTGCCACTCGAGAACCTTTTTTCCCCAGCGACATAGCTCGCAGAACTGTCTGCGAGCTATGTGGCCGGCCCATTGCCACTTCAGCTTGCTGATCTTTACGGCTATGTCGGTTACCTTAGTTCTGCTGCGGATATCATCGTTGCAGACTCTATCACGCAGAGAAACACCGAGCATAGCCCTTTCCATAGCGCGTTGAGCAACTTTGAGCTTCCTCATACGGGCTGCAGTGAAGGACCAAGTCTCGGATCCGTATGTCATCACTGGCAAAGTGAACATAGACACACATAATTATTCCAAACGTTTTAACCAATTAAATGAAGACATCTGATTGTCTGAAAAATAAATTCAATTTAGTTACTTACAAACACAATTGGTCGAATTTCGACCACAGCTAATAGTTACAATAAATAACCCTCCTTACGAAGACAACGTTTAATAAAAAAAAGGAAACTAGGTAATAGAAAGACTTTGTATACTCTCTGGGAATCCATCGTTTCATCAATGACTTAATAACAATAGATGTGATATCTATTAGGTATAGATTAATACTAGTAACTTAGTGATTACATTCTCTTTGAATTCTAGAATAATCATTAATCAGGCGACTCGAAGACCGCGTCACTCACACAACTAATTAGTGAGAATTAAACAACGCTATTCCGTAAACCATGTAGTTGACAGACAAACCAAAGTCAACTCACGCGTGAGATGACGCAATCGACTAAAGATTCAACGTGACTCAGTATTTCCTTTAGTCGAGACTGCAGACGTTAAAAAAAAGACACAAGTACCTACATTCTAATGACTTCATTCTGTTTTACACATTTGACTAAAACTTCCTATGCATGCTTGATACAGAGAAGATTAACAAGCTTTTTTTACTGTACACTCTATGATGTTATTTTTTTATTAATTTGAATAGTCTAATGTTGAATTAACAACAGGGTGTGATGCATTTCCAACTAATAAATAACAGAGATAGTCCGTTCCGATATGAAAGGCCGTAACTATTCGGCCAGTAAATTATTATTCCGATGCGTTATCTCGTTTGTTTTCGAAGGCAAAGGAAGTTGATTCTAGTTGGCGATGTCGCTTTTGAAACACCTGCCATAAATTGATGCGCTAAATATTTCTTATACCTACACCATCGACTGGAAGGGCGCATTCGATGGTCAACTATTAATATTTAAATATTTTTTAATCTAGTATACACTGTTACTATCAAAGTGTTTCGAGGTCATTATAGTATGTAAAACTAATGACCTCATTAGTGTAGCGTAGTGAAACCGATAAATACATCAGTAAATGTAATGTTTAATTATTCTTTACTAATAGGTATGAAGAGAGTAGAATTTGAGTGTGTGTAAATAATCTCTCTATTGCATCAATTTAAAAAATCACAATATTGAAGCTATTTAACTCCAGATATTGTTTCCAAAAATAATCGTGTACATAAGAAAATTCGGCTTTTGTTGGAATCGGCGTAGAATTCATCATAGCACTGGTAAGAACCATGCCCTGACAAAATTACCAGACTTATCTGAAATATGCCTTCACCAGCCTGATAATCGCTGACGACGTTAGGTTACCAAACAATAACGTTCCGTAGAAAAATTGCGATATTGGTACGGAAAATAGTCTAAAAACGAATTACATTAATGTTATAGATCTAAATAGTTCCAAACAATTAGAGATCTGTCTGTGCGAAGCAGGCGCGGGTCTTTTAATAAGTAATTAATACATCACACCAAAGACCGTGACGATGCATAGTATTATTGACGCCAAATTAAAGCGTCCATTCATCGTCCCCGTATGTAGATGACCATATAACAGTTAGCAACAAAAACAGTTTTGTAGTCACAAATAGGCATGAGTCAATCTCGGAGCTCTTATCCGTTTCAAATGTAACGTTCCATTTATATTTGAAATTTAGTTATCTCGTGAATAATGTTTCTTAACTGAAATCGAAGAACGAACTGACCAAGTCTTTTAAACGCGCTATGCATATTAGACGAATCTATTGTCAATGTCAGTAATTCATTCATAAAGCGATATACTTTATAATGGAAACAAAAACTGTACCTACAATCTTTCTATTAACTATTTTTATAACACTTAAACTTAATAGGAATAAATAGATGATTTGACCATTGCTGTAAATGTAAATTCCGTATCAAAGCTCATTGGTATATACTAGTGTACTTGTATAATCATATTGTGTAGTATATATTGTAGTAAAATGAGAGAATCTGCACTGTTTATTATTGCCTCTTCAAGTGACCCACCGCTAAAGTAAAAAAAAAGAACTCTAAAACTACATAGGTATTGAATACCATCGATGTCCTATTGCGTTTATGTCATGTAGGTATTTCCTTATGAGTTTTAAAGATTAAAAAATGTTTAATAGCATTTTATTAATAGACTCGACCCATTATTAATTGTTAACCGGTTTCTTCCCTGTCAAAAACCTCATTACGTAACAGGGGTAGATTTGAAAAAAATTAAGTTAGAAAAGTATGTTTGTTATGTTGAATAAATGATTTGATTTGATTAGCAAAACTGTATAACCACGAACACCAAGTGCAAAGTGACCCATCCGGTTGGTATTCAATATTTTAATGCAGCACGTGTAGATATAATAGGTATACACGGGAATCACATTCTTATGTTCTTTCCTTCTCTATTTTATAGGTAATCGAACGACTAGACGCACCGCATGGATTCCACCCACACATATTTTGTGAGCCTCGGGCGCGTTTAAAGCATTTTGATATCGTCCGCTGCGTCATTCTCGTAACCGATACATGGCGTAAAGTATACGTGAATAGACATCAGAATTCATATAAGATCTCACAGGCAACTTGTCTTATTGAAACAAGCTTCACAGGATTTATGTTTACGAAACGAATGGGGTTTTAACAACAAACAAGAGAGATAAGGAATAACTATTCCAACACTATTTAACCTTTCTCTTGAGGAACGCATAACAATCAGAAAACGATTCCGCTAGCATAGCTGGTTAAAAGCACTTCAGTCCAGAAATGGAAATCCAAAAAGATTTTAGATGCTCCTGCACAATTGTTACCAAATAACAAACAAACGTACTCACTAACTATTGGTTATAATGTATGAAATTCTTACGAGTAATCAACGACAGTAACTCCGAGACGACGAATAAGGTGCAAGGAATGGGGTCAACTTGTGAGGCCGGTTGTCGGACGGGGTCAATGCAATGCAGTCGATTTGCAGAAAGGGACGAATTTACGCGTCAGTGTTGCCAGACGCACGCAAAACTTACACAATGGAACTCTGTATGCTGACATACCAATTAAAACCGATAATTTACTATATTAGATAGGTACTATGAATGTACAAATATGTTAAAATTTAAAATATTCGCCGTCGAAATAATTGATTTATTCGAAAACATTACACTAAGTAATATTTAATATTTCCGATTTTATACTGACGATCTTCTTCTGTATATCTTTACTACTGCAACCGGGGCAGAGTTTGGAAAAGCAAAGGATTTATTTGATACAAAGAT
The DNA here is from genome assembly GCA_029286595.1 of Bhutanitis thaidina. Lineage (NCBI taxonomy): Eukaryota > Metazoa > Arthropoda > Insecta > Lepidoptera > Papilionidae > Bhutanitis > Bhutanitis thaidina. Next base: position 2,319,106 of record JAGSMS010000015.1, read on the forward strand.
GCTATATAAACGTGCAAATAACGCTAATGAATTTAATGAAACTTAAAATTTAATTTGTTAATTGTAATATCTTTACAATCTACCACCGTTTCGTAATGATGTTCCTTAGACATGAAAGAACTACTGAAGACTAATGAAATCGCCCTTCTAGTGACATTAGACCTAATATAACTCATAATAACAAAGGATAAACCTCTTCCAAGAGAAGGATTTGCCTAATTCCGCTTGGCAATGAGACGAGTTTTTCCCTTAGCCATGCCTGGCAAGCGGGTTGGCAATCCCAGTAAAATATATACAACCATGAACGCTGTTAACCGTCATAAGTTTGGATAATTTGTGTCTGTAATATGCATTAGGTTATTCCGCCAACTACGGAATGTCATGATTTAAAAAAAAAAAACACGTACATTATACATACACGTACAGTTTTCTGTTGTATAAGTTACACGCGAGTTTGGAATATTGCACACTAGCCACACTTCCATTAGCTATCGCGAGCTTTAGATTTCTACATAAAATTTCAAGTACTAAATTAAACATGCGTTAGGAAAGCTACCACAGATGTTATTCCGACGATTCGAACTTGTTATTGACATGGTCCGTAAAATGTAAATTTACTGGTGCGCAGCCTTAATGAAAGCAGAGGGCTTTGACTTTACAATATGCTAGTTTAGTTTATTTGTTATTCTAACAATATCTTGAAGTGATGTTAGTGTTGATACTATTGCTGGTGCATTTATTACATATTAGCGATAGAAATGAATAACTTATTGTGTTGTTTTTTTCATTATGTAATTGTATTTTAGGTACTTCATAATGCAAGTCAATGGATAAATAATTATTTATCCATTGACTTGCATTAGATTGAAATACAGCGCTGTTGTATTATACTGCTGCATGGTTTATATGACCGCGTGGTTTAGTGGTTAGCGTTTCTTACTGCTGAAACACGGGTCTTAAGTTGAAATCTAACCGAAGTCAATATTTGTTCAAAGCTCGTCTGGTCATCTGACTCTTCCCGCGATATTATGAGGTTAGCGTTACATCGAATATGGAAAGGTGAAGACAGTGAATGCCTTTGTGTTTGTGCGTACACTCACGGCACTATAGTATCTCCTGCTCAATTGACAACGGGCGATAGTAATCCACTGCCGATGACGCATTTCAAACAAGGCATTTTAGACATATGCCTCTTTCGGAAATCAACTGCAGCATTTTGTACATGGGTTGTCGAGACAGGGTCAATGCAATGCAGTCGATTTGCAGAAAGGGACGAATTTACGCGTCAGTGTTGCCAGACGCACGCAAAACTTACACAATGGAACTCTGTATGCTGACATACCAATTAAAACCGATAATTTACTATATTAGATAGGTACTATGAATGTACAAATATGTTAAAATTTAAAATATTCGCCGTCGAAATAATTGATTTATTCGAAAACATTACACTAAGTAATATTTAATATTTCCGATTTTATACTGACGATCTTCTTCTGTATATCTTTACTACTGCAACCGGGGCAGAGTTTTGGAAAAGCAAAGGATTTATTTGATACAAAGATGCTATATAAACGTGCAAATAACGCTAATGAATTTAATGAAACTTAAAATTTAATTTGTTAATTGTAATATCTTTACAATCTACCACCGTTTCGTAATGATGTTCCTTAGACATGAAAGAACTACTGAAGACTAATGAAATCGCCCTTCTAGTGACATTAGACCTAATATAACTCATAATAACAAAGGATAAACCTCTTCCAAGAGAAGGATTTGCCTAATTCCGCTTGGCAATGAGACGAGTTTTTCCCTTAGCCATGCCTGGCAAGCGGGTTGGCAATCCCAGTAAAATATATACAACCATGAACGCTGTTAACCGTCATAAGTTTGGAAAATTTGTGTCTGTAATATGCATTAGGTTATTCCGCCAACTACGGAATGTCATGATTTAAAAAAAAATCCCATATGTGCCAAAAAAAAAAACACGTACATTATACATACACGTACAGTTTTTCTGTTGTATAAGTCACACGCGAGTTTGGAATATTGCACACTAGCCACACTTCCATTAGCTATCGCGAGCTTGAGATTTCTACATAAGAATTTCAAGTACTAAATTAAACATGCGTTAGGAAAGCTACCACAGATGTTATTCCGACGATTCGAACTTGTTATTGACATGGTCCGTAAAATGTAAATTTACTGGTGCGCAGCCGTAATGAAAGCAGAGGGCTTTGACTTTACAATATGCTAGTTTAGTTTATTTGTTATTCTAACAATATCTTGAAGTGATGTTAGTGTTGATACTATTGCTGGTGCATTTATTACATATTAGCGATAGAAATGAATAACTTATTGTGTTGTTTTTTTCATTATGTAATTGTATTTTAGGTACTTCATAATGCAAGTCAATGGATAAATAATTATAATAAATTGAAATACAGCGCTATTGTATTATACTGCTGCATGGTTTATATGACCGCGCGGTTTAGTGGTTAGCGTTTCTTACTGCTGAAACACGGGTCTTAAGTTGAAATCCTAACCGAAGTCAATATTTGTTCAAAGCTGGTCTGGTCATCTGACTCTTCCCGCGATATTATGAGGTTAGTGTTACATCGAATATGGAAAGGTGAAGACGAGTGAATGCCTTTGTGTTTGTGCGTACCCTCACGGCACTATAGTATCTCCTGCTCAATTGACAACGGGCGATAGTAATCGGAAGTTCCACATCGGCAGCGATAGTAATCCACTGCCGATGACGCATTTCAAACAAGGCATTTTAGACATATGCCTCTTTCGGAAATCAACTGCAGCATTTTTGTACATGGGTTGTCGAGACGAGAAACATTAAATGTAGATTTACATTTAAATAGTGGGGCTAACAAATACACAATAAAATAAGCGAACAAGAAAATGTTTTCTTTTAAGCAGGTATAAATATTATATGTATATTATTAAAATTAAATGAATTATAATAGTCTGTAAAGTAGAATATTTATGAAATCTTTTATAGATGGGTAATGCACATATGTTCATAGGTACAGTTTTAAAAATTGTGGTTAGGTCATATTTACAAAACGTCCAAAGCCTAAAAAAAGGGACAAATGCTATTATTTTTCCCCGGGGTATTCGAATCCGCAAACCTGAGCAGCCACTTAGATCAAGATCATGCAAAAATAATAATATTATATTACATCGATTTACAAAAACCAACTATATTTACGTAAAACAAAACTTATTATGCAATAACAATAAAGAGAAATTTGGCCAAATGTCAATCTTCAACATATGGTGCAGTTTTGAAAGTAGCCTATATATTTAAGCCTTATAAATACGTAAGGCGTAAAGGCCAGACCTAATAAGGCAAGGATTGGAGTGTTGTGCCGACCGTGCCTTGTATGAGTCATTGGCCGTTGAATTAGTACGAAATAAATTCTTTCACACTAATTGAACATCTGTTACTATAAACTGTGAACTTATGTGTATACTTATGTGAAAAAATGTGGTGAATAACAAAATAGTAAATTTTTATGGTATTCATTTCACAATATGCACTGCTCATTTATGTCAAAAGTTATATAGGCATCCTTGACCGATATAAAATTGAGAATACCATTAACTTTGTCTTATACGGGACTATCCCGTATTAATCAGAGACAAGATTCATGTTTGGAGGAAGGTTCTGGATGCCGTGGGTGGATAAACAGCTCCTTTCAGAGCCTAATTCTACGATCGTCCTGAATAGTTCTTTTGAGAACTGTCTTGAGAAATATCTGCTTCTCATGCATTTTATGCATTGTACCTTTTCTACTGTACATTATATTACAGTAATTGGCAACTGTGGGTTTTGACGACATTACCACGGCGACATCTTCTACTTAATAAGAAGTTTTCATTTACGCAGGCTACATTTGACACGTAATAGTGCAAACTCTCTTGTTTCACTTTCCCGTTGCCGTTGTACAGATCAGAAAGCGTCGGATCAAGTGTCAGAGACTAGAAGACAGTCGTCCCAACCGCATACATTTGAAACGAGACTGCGTATTACCACTCAGTTATCATCATCCATGTATTTATTTCCATTGGCCAGTTTCATTGATTAGTTACATACAACTCACGCCTGTAATCCCTCATGGTAGGCAGTAATCTATAATCAGTAAAATGTATGTTGATTCGGCACGAACGGGCGGTTTTTTGGTATCGTTCCATCGCCATAGCCTTGTCAGATATCGATAATATTCCTCAACATAAAGAGTTAAAAAAAAATTAAATAGACCTTGCATATTTTAAACATTGTACATATAAAATTGTTTATAACGATACTCCCTTTGGCTGAGGGTTCGAACACTTTTGAATCCATGTGACAGGCAAAAACATACGTACTATTAAAATTTTTAATTCGCGGAAGTGACCAATTAGGGATACTAGCCAATTATACTATGTTTGTGTCAATGTAATCAAGTACCTAATGAAAAAAATCAACTACACTACTACTACTACACAAATTGTTAATTGCAATTGTAGTGATGCCGTAAGTCCTGATTTTTTTTTATCGTATAAGGGGAAAACGAGTAAGCGGCTCCCCTAATGGTAAGTGATTACGCTCACCCACGTACACCTGAAACACCAGAAGGGCTGTAGGTGCGTTGCCGGCTTTAACGATATTTGGGAGATGGGAGGGAGAATGAGTAGTGGGAGTGGGCTTCCGGTTACCTCACTCACCGAACGAAATACCTAAACGCAGAGGCACAAGATGCCTCTACTTCACGCAGGTATTCAGTTGGGAGGGAAGATGAGAATGGGGGATGGGGATTCACGCGGGTATTCTGCGTGGCCGTGGCACTATCCCGGTCGAGTCGGCCCATTCGAGCAGGAGCAATAGCCACTGCTAGGCTCTACTACGTTAATATGACGCTGATATGAGTCATACAAATTTAATTAAAATTGTTTCAAGGTTTGACACGTAAGGGGTTAATATAAAATTATCTCAATTTCTTATGAAATGTCCAGTATGGATATCAGTTTATATTCAGCAGCAATACAAATCTCAAGAATGTAAGAAATAATTATTCAACGAACGAATTTTATTCGCAGTACATTCAATAAAAGTAATCATCTTTATAAATAGTTTATAATACCCTTCTAAGTGCAAGGAAGGAAAACTTCGCGAAAAACCCTGAGAAATAATGATTAGAAATATATCGAGGACTTGTGTAATACACCAGCTCGCACTGGAGCAGCGAGGCGGACACGTCAAAGTTTCAAAACTGTCAAGACTGCCTATTTCCCTTGAGCAGATAAAAAAATATATCACTAATTTTACGTGACACAAACAATAAACGGTGTCATTGCGGATAATTTATATAAATGGTGAGTCTTTCGTAATTTCATTACATGAACAAATTCTTGATAAGGATTTAGTCAAATTACCATGTTTTATTTTTTCGGTAGGCAAAGAGAATAATATCTTTGACAGTTGTATTCATCGTATCGAACTGTATTCGCTGAAATATTTGCAAGTAAACATTTAATCTTTCCGAGTATTACGATTGTATGAGGATATAGTAAGCATTGCAAATGTATTTATTTAAAGCGTTCCATTCATAGGCTCATATGGAAATTGTCATTATCTTTTTGACCTGGCTGGTTTTGTTAGAAAAATTTTGGAATCGACATTCAGTTTGCTAAAGCTATCTTACTGTTTTTTTAGTTTAGTTCAGTAGAAAGCTAGTTTTAACTAAAGGGTAAAGTCGCTTTGAACACGTCAAAGATAAAGCGCATACCATCACGTCGACAGCGATATGTTGTTTGCATAGTAAGGCATTTGCTTATGCTGAGAACTACAAATAAATGTTTTATAATGGTGGTATGCTCTTGTTAATATTATATGTTACCTACTTTGTATAAAATGTATAAACTTGTAAAAAAATCATTAATAATTTAAGAATCACCTGAATTAAGCCCTGACTAGGGAAGAGGCAATAGAGGCATCTCTTAACGGGTTTAGCAGAGAGGTATCCCTGAAAACACTTAACAGCTGTTCGTTGTACGTGAGCGTGTCTTATAACAAATTGGTGACCATCGGTGGGAAAAGCCGCGCTTTGCAACCTTTTTACCTAGCAAGGTGTTTCCGGCAAAGGCCTAAGAGGTCTCCTGTTGATCTAGTTAGTAAGGAAATCTGTTTATTAAAACAATACATAAGCCAAATAATTACGAAATTAAATGGCTCATGTTTTCCTAGAATCTAATCACTAAAGTTATGGCGAAAACCGGTTGAAGGGTGTCTGATTGACCTACAAAAACCAGTGTTGCTTACGGTAGGATGAAAGATGATGATTCGTACATAGAAGGTTTATACATGTTATGCTACTTTCTAATAAAACAGAAATAAGCGTTAACAACGCTACCAGGGTACATACAGTCTCGTTGTGAGAAGGTACCGTCGTTAAATAGGTTAAAAAAAATAAGTGTCAGTCTGTATTTTTAGTATTTAATTTAACTCTTTAAATTTAGGTATTTTTTTTTATTTCAACTTCAAATATTTTTCGCGAGACACTATTCCCTCGCCAAACTAAATTTGAAATTTTAGAAACTTTCGGATCACGAAATTGACACATAATAATCTTATCTAATAACTAACTAAAATTTGTTTTAGTTGATGAACAATAATTAAATAGGTATATAGGCTGTTATAATACGTACTTAAAAGACATCAAAATCTCATAGAGCAAAGAAATATCTGGCAACGAAGAAACAATTGGACGCTAAGAAAAATAAAAGTTTTAAGTCAACCTTTTCCAAAGGAATGGAAGCCAGAGCGGAACAAGATTAAACGCGCAGTCTCCAATACCCATAAAAGCGCTGCATGACGAGAAAGTTTCCTGTATCGTAAGATATATAAAAAAATATATCGATTTATTAATACGCATTAATAAAATAGAAATGTATATAGATAATTAAATTTAGTTAAGGATAAATATTTTAACGTAGTAATTATATCAGCGTGTAACTTAAGAAACTGATATAATATCAAATCTAATATCGGATAGACATAATATTAGATGACTGGAACTTGTCGAGGGATAGCGGCATAAGAGAAGTCTTAACTTGGGTGACGTAATATAAAATATGATTTCTGCCAGATTAATGTGAAATTATATTGGTCTTTCGATTACACATAAACGGCTGAGGCGATTTTGAACCTTAAAGCCTCGAAAAGGACATAGGCCAACAAGGATTTTTTTTTACCAAGAAAGTCACAGATAAATACGCCACTCGAGCAGAAGCAAATACACTATATTTACACTACCACTAATGCACAAACCTGCCACTACACACACAAATGCATTTGTGTGTGTACCAACTACTTAAAGATACGTATATACGTTATGACATACTATTTTTCTTGTTGTAATGCAGGCAATGGGTCATACACTGCTATAAACAAGAATATAGATAGGCCAGTCCTGAAGGCTAATATTAAATCCCTCGCCATTTAATGAATCTCCGATGTCCCATCTCTTGTCATAGGTAACGAAGTATCTTTTTAACCTGGCAGTGTGAGCGTGCTCCATCCACAGCCATGCCACAGAGATAGTAAAACTGCATTTATTTATGTACGCAAGGAATTTATTTTTCACAAGGGTCATTAGACAAATAGAATGTGGACGAATAAAATAAAATAAATATCGAATACGTTGTAAGTACCAGCTAAAGTTATACTCTTTATTGTTGAAGGGCTCTCCTAATGAATAGGTACAGTGTAATAGTAGTGTAGGCTTTATGTAAAGATTATCATATTCCTTGTACTCTTTGAGACTTTTTTTTTTAAGGAAAGGCGGAAAACGAGCAAGCGGCTCTTCTGATGGTAAGTGAATAACGACGCCCTCGTACATCTGCAACACCAAAGGAGCTGCATGTGCGTTATCGGCCTTGAAGAATATTTGGGGAAGGGGAAAGGGAGTGGGCCTCCGATTACCTCACTCACCGAACGAAACGCAGGACCACAAGATGCCTCTACTTCACTCTGGTATTATGCGGAGCAGCAAAAGCCGCCTCATGACTCTACCACGTACAAAAACGACTTGCACGTTCGCAGGTTTTACAGCAGCAGGGCCATGAGAAATCATTATTTTATTTAACGATTTTTTTTGTTAAATTTAGGTTTTAGAAAACCAATATTTGTTCATTACATTATCTATCCACTACACAACATAATTAAGGAGGCATGGTGTATGTTTTGAATGGAGTAAATGTTATTTTAGTATACGCTCGAAAACAACCGCATGAATGTAAAATTTTAAAATAATGCTGATTCAAATAATATATCACGAAATTTCTTATACGTACTAGCAATAAAAAACGGGCCAATTATCCATTTCGCCTTGTATTCAAGGCTTAAAACAAATACAAAGATGTCATTATAATGCGAACCTTGTATGTTTAATCACATTGAAACAATGGAATTTCCGCCGAGTGTAACATAAACTTAAGGATTATAAATTGAAATATTTTCCAATGCTCTCAAAGTTAGTAACCAACTTGAAATTGTTATTCGATATTTAAATATGACTCATAAGTTTTGTGAACTTATTACATCACGCGAACTTATAATATTTCAAATTAAACGATGAACTAATGTTTGTGGTAGATAGATAACAACGCCCTCTTACACTACACTCATATATGCATAATATCAATTTACAAATAAATTAAACATCTCTGACTGTTTGTCTGAAACTATATTTTACAACTCATTGATGTCAAATTTGGATATGTTTCACCGTATTTACGTCACTAGTTTCCGTGACGTTTACGTGTATACGTATGTATATGTATACCAATAGAGTACTTAGTGGTCTCTAATTATTTGCATTAAGGAATGCCATAAAACAATTTGAGTATCGAGTTTATATCTTCTTGACCCGCGGTTAAAATTATTTTAAAATAACGCAGCATTAACCGGAATATCAATGTCCCGTTTTGGTCTTGCCGCTTATGGAGATACTATGTCTGAGGCATGCTCAGTGTTGATCAAATTTCAACCGCGGTACCATTTAAGTTGGTTCTAAGTTTTCTACAAATGTATATTTTTTGATTTGAGACATTATTTTACATTCTCAATGCGTATTTTGAATAAAAAAATTAAACTCCTTTATATTTTTTTTAACTAAAAAATATTAAGAGCTTAAATGCTTTTATTAGAAGCATACGACAATTATCTACACTCTCGTTTAAATGTTTTTACTCCAGAAGTCTGTAAAAGTACTACCTAATTGAGGTTCCTTTGTTATCAGATACACGTTAAAACAATTTAGATTTTTTTAAATAAATAATAAAGTATAATATCTTTCACCCAAGAATGAAAGGTAATTTAACAATTACCTATGTGATATTGGTAGACTACTACGTCAAATATCATCCAAAATGCTTAACTATTCTTGCTTAACACATTGATTTATCAAACCATGCCAGTCCTTTGCAACGAAATCAACTTGTGTCATCTCATCAGCATTTCGGGAGGTTACATTTTGGTACAACAAAACCAGTTTATTTCACCGTTTAGAATATTGGCACCTTACATAGTACTTAATTATACCTATATTTATATAAGTACGCAGGTTATACACCCAGCGATAAATCTGTGTAGGTAGGTACAAAAATATTCGTTTTGGCCGCAAACGGAAAGTTTAAAGTTACTGAACGTGCAATGCGTTTTAATATTTGTAGTACAAATTAACATCGTATCTAAATAGCTTTATTGACACGTATGTAAAAGAATCTAATAAGAAAAGGAATGTGAAATATGTTCGATTAAAAACTTAAGCACGTCAAACATGTTCCTATGTAGGTCATGACTGTCCTTGTAACATTTTCTGGACCTCAGCATCCCGAATCGATATCTAGGCATTTATACATAACGACCTAGTTCAAGTTAAGGTAGCCGCGTAATGACTTCTAAATTTGGTCGCTTAATAACCGGTAACCGAAAAAAAGCAAAATTTCGAATATTACTCTTAAGTAGCTCACCTTTCTCTGTGCCTCTGCAGCTAATCCAGATTTTGCAGCCCTGTTGTTGGCCATTGTAAACTAACAACTAAGTTTATTAAATACAATAAATTAAATCACAGACACGATTTGCCGCCGTGGAGTCACTGCGTGCAGCGTAGAGAATAATCTGGCGTTTTAAAATGTAAACAGGCTGTGCGGGTCGACTGCCGAGCTAAGCACTTCAATGTGTAAGTGTGTGCTGATGAATGACATCATGCAGCGCGGCGTGGCCGGCCAGTGCACGATTCCCGGGTACGGTATAGGGATGTACAATATTTATCGATATCTTAAAAATATGAAATATCGCCACTTTACATATTTATATTATGCATATAATAGTTTAAAAGTTGGACATGACGGTTTACTTTAAAACGAGAATTGATATCTAGGAAGGTAGAGTAAATATTAATTATTCACAATTTTTTTATGCAGATAAATTTTATAGAAAATTTACATTACAGGAAATTTGAGGAAATGTTAAGACGGCCAAAATGTAAGCTTGTCATAAAACAAAACAAAAACGTCTTTTGAAAATAAACATTTTGAAATAAAACTTAATTAAAGATAAAATTCGTTTCATTTTACACCTTTATAAAAAATCTAGATATATATTCTCGTAGTAGCTGTAAAAGATACAAATAAATGAAGAATACAACATTTTCTTTTTCTCCTAAGGTCAACCTCACTTGGACCTTACATTCTAACGGACAAGACCGTGGCAATCGATGGACAACGGAAAATTTATCAAAATATGCCGAATCCAAATTCCACAATGCAGTGATAGAAACAGCATATCTAGTGCAAGAACACCGGCTCTGCACTCACCAAAAACCTTCCTGAGTAGCAAATATGGGTAAAACTACTTGCACTGGAAAGCTAGCTTTTATTGTCGCTTTGGTGACGGTTGGAAAAGGCTTAGATTCAGTAGTGGATTTCTACAGGATGATGAAGAAGAAGCCAAATAAGAAAAGAAATGGTAACATTACTATGAAATAATTTATATTCTATTCTAATACTAGAAGTGTTTTTGTATATTTACAGTCTTTAACAGGTATTTAATAGGTAGGTTTACTAGATGGTAGGTTTCTCTGCCTATGAGTCGTACCATCTTCTTACCTTTTCTTACCGCCAATCACCAGTGTAAAAACAGGTGTGTCTCTGTTTGAAAGGTCTCAGTATAATTAGAAGCTATGAGCTAGCTAGGAGGCTTTCTATCACTTCATCACTTTCGTCTATCTAGAAAATGTAACGTAATGGGAGATGCCTTTTACACACAGTTTTATATACAGTCTACGAGATTACGAGCGTATAGTTACATACATGAGTAATGTCGAAATTAATAGTCAATAAAAAGAAATATCGATACACAACACTAGTAGTTCGAAATGTAAAATGAAAACCAAGTATGGAGTACAATGAGGGCAAAAGAGATAAGTATATCTACCATTCTGCTCTAAACTCTAACGTCGCGACGGGGTGGCGGCATGCCGAAAATCGTGGCGGCTTGGAGGCTGTACTGCTAGTTTAAACTACAATGCCTTCTATTATATATAATATTAAAGAGACATTTAGTAAATGGATATTAGAAAATATTTATAAATATATTACCTACTAACAAAATGTTCTTTTACGAAAGTTTAAACAGTTTTAGGAATTATTAGTAATTGCACACTACACTGTTTTGTTACGTTTAATTTAAGTTAAGTTTCATGCTTTACTTTTTCTGATAGTTAACGATATTATTTATGAATAAATAGTGTTTCTACACCAGCGCCATCTTTGAAAATATTTGAGAAATTTCTGAGCTTTCTGTTATTATCACACCTTTTGCTGTGAAGCATTTGTAATAAGTCTAAGGTTTTACTACAGATGGCGTAAAAACATTTTAGTAATTGAAACATGTATTGACATAGAAAATAGGTATATACGATACATAGTAAAGTGAAATCAAATAAAATGTAAATCAGTAGATTTACCTAGATGTGTATCCCATATCCTAAGGTTTATTTCCTGGTGACAGTACAGTTTTAATAAAGTATGGTTAATGCAATTATGAAAACGAAATAAATACGTCATAGAAAAGAAATGATAGAACATTTAGGAAAAAACAATTTGCGTTTTGAATGAAAATTTAAATTTAAAATTTTTAAAATAATGCATTTTCATAATAAATGAAGAAAAACATTGAACTTAAATAATATAGCCTTTGATGAGAATAAAATAGAGGAAGCGGCATACACGTCATTTTTAGAATTGACGTTAGATATCAAATTGACATAGAAATGCCAATCGGAATCGTTATGTAATAAAGTGAGTAAAGCTACTTATGTACTATACAAATTGTCAAATTCTGTAACAATGGTATTATTATTAAATGCCTATTATGTTTACGTGGAGTTACATCACAGATATGCTATAAGATTTTAGGGCAATTGTAGTGAAAAGAAACACATCTTCAAACCCCAAAAAAGAAAGCTGCCCGTCATATTTTGAAAGAAATTAAATATTGACATTGCCCTCATTGTACCTATTAGAGAGTGTCATGTTTTTAAAATTTAACTTAGCAATGTTTCCGAAGGCAAGTCATAATCGCAGTAGGCGTGACGTCTATAGAATATGTGTACGTAAAAGCAACTTAATGCTTATGAACAAGAATGCTCTCTGCATGGTACTCATGATTGATAACAAACATCTAAACGAATTAAAGGAATTATATTCAAATTTATTTAAGAAAAGATTGCGAAATATATTGACGCGAAAATGTGACGCGAGAATGTTAATGAATTCCCGTTGTATAAATATTTCTGTTAATTTTATTTATTATTTGACTTATTTGAATTTTCCTACATTGACTTTTCAATATCAATACCTATTTATTGCATGTCATGTTTAATATTAATGATTATATATTGTGACAATCTTTACACGAACATATACAGCGAACATATAAATATTTGCACACTGTTGAATAGAGTAGAATATAGCGAAGAAATGTACATCTGTAATAATTGATTATGATTATGATTAGTACCCTTTAAACTAATAAATATGCGGGAAACGAAATTGTCATCTTGTATATATTTATCGTCATTGTTATTCCTCCCTCTTCGATTATCACAAAGCACGGCACTGAGCCATTTCCACCAATTCGCGGTCATCCCTCCATTCAGTGGCTTACCTTATGAAGAACGTTATTTCAGAAGAAATTCTATACATCAAAGCAATCATAGCTATAGCTTAGTTATAGATCGATTCAGGGCAAAGATGATAAAGACTTCTTTCTAAATGAAACTACGTAGGTAGTCGCTTACACTGCGCTGTCCTGTACATAGGTTCACTTCGCCAACGATTGACCAACATCCGTTTTTGTACATTAAAATATCGTTTGAAAAAAGTGGTGATAACATCCAAGATGGTAGTCATATTACGGATTTCCATCTGGCATGACTCAGTTAAGCGTAGCTGTGTCTGGCGATTAGCTGAGCCTCACTTTTCGCCTCTCCAGGAAATGCGATAAGTTCGTTGCGGAAACCGGAGAAAGAGGGGAAAAAAGAAAATGTGATAGCCTAGTCAACAATGTTGCTTCCGGAGATTGCCAGGAATTTTTGGGGTTTCTCCCTTAATCTCCTCTTACTAAAAGTGTACAACTTATACGGCCACATTCCACTTATTAATGAAAGGAGTGTTGGATGGGCCGTTTAAAATATAATTTTATCTTAGAAGAAGCAAGTCTTAAAGCTAGTCTTTATTTTAAATCGCCATTTAAAATAAAAATATCTCGACAGCTACACGTAATTGTCAGATCGTAATCTTTGCCTACCACAATGGGCTAAAGGCATGATTGCTTATAATATTTGCATTGCCCTCAAAATTTCTACTTGCACATCTTGCTGGCTGATTAAATCAAGTGACATAAGTACATCTAAAGAAGGAATGGTTATTTTGACAATTATCTATCAAATGAGTTATAAAATATAAAACATGTGTAAAAATTAAAACGCTGTTTAAATACAGTTTGATATGTATGCTTTACAAAATAATCCACACTTCCCTACGTAGTGCTTATTTAGTGTGGCCGCGGGTGGGTTTACGCCGGATCGACCCAATTGAGCTACTCTTTCAAATAAAAATGCGAAAAATTCAATAAATATCACTAAACGTCGTGGACGCAAAGTTTTAACAGTGATGTATAAAAATTGAAATAATTAGTGAAACAGATAAATATGGAAAGTCACAGAAGAAATCGCAAAAGAAAAGGCCGATCAGGATTATCGATACCATCAGAAGGTTCCATCAAACCATTAGCTAATTCGTCCTCTTCAATTAACAGCTTTTGTAGTTATTTTCTCATGTCAATTTTGATCGTTATTATTTATTTACTGTTAGACTATCACTGTACCACTTGCACTGCCAGATGCAGCTATGATAATATAACTAGGAACATAGAGGATATAGCGGTTCGTTAATTTTTAATTATTACCTTATTAACAACTTATTATCGCTCGTTATTTATTTGTGGTATTTGGAAAGTTACAAATGTTTGATTGTATTTTTTGTTCCCTTAAACGTTGCCCCTTCCATAAAATTGTCTTCAGTCTTCGAGACCCTTTTTAAACATAAATCGAACATGGATAAATAACCAGACCCAGAAACGATTTTATTGTGTTAAGACAAATATTTTAGTCTTTTCTTTATGTTTATTTTCAGAATCATTTATCAGATATGAAGGTAAACTACCGCGACTTAGAAGAAAGAGTAATGAAATTTTCACAAGAGTTTCCAAAATTTGAAGGGCAGCTGGAGATTTTGGAAGCCCTTGCTAACACTATTGAGTATCGTGATTATGGATGGGATCCTAAAACACATTTACCCTTGCCTAATGTCGATGTTTCACTAAGTAAACCCAGAAAAAACCCGCAACAAGAATTACGAAACAAAAGCACACATAATATAAAGCTCGTCGATATTGAAATTGAGTAGAAAATTAATTTAATAAAAAGTAATATCTTAGAAATTTCATTCTTTTTTTTGTCTAGTTTACAATCTAACTAATAAACTATTTTAATCTGTTTAACATAACATTTACCCCTGTGTGTTAGTCCTAATATGGGTTATAACAGTTAAAGGTGGCCAAACTTTTAAATGAGATTATTGAATAGCGTGAAACAATTCTTGTTTTTTTTTTTTTTTTGTAGGTTTGTTGTAAAAGATTTAACAATGGCATTGGAGGAAGCGTAAAGTTTGATTTAAATAAATTGAACTAATAACGCTCAGATGCTATCCTTGGTGGATATTTTTGTACTAAAATAACGATAGACGTTTGACATAACATGCAGTGGGGTATTTAGGGCCATAGCAAACTTTTTTATCTTTGCACAGTTCCTCGAGTCTGACGCAATGCTGGATCCAACGTTTAAGGTCAGACAGGCGGAGTTGTGATTGCAGTACCGGACTCATTGCGACAGACTAGGGAATTCGGATAATCTTATCAAGTTAAGAGAGGCTTATGTTGAGGCTTCCATGTGTGTATGTTTCAAGTTGAGTAATCCAGAAAAAAATGGTAGAAAACAGATTGATTCAATTGGCTAAGAGAGAAAGGACCATATTCAGCGTATTATAACAGCAAAATTTGTAATGTATGAACACCGGTTAACTTTGAATACAAAGTTCATGTTTATTTTTTTATATAAGCATTCATGACTGTCACCCAATGGGGGAAGCAGATATTACGGATATCCATTTCTGAACGACTGAACGCATCCAATTACTAAAGTCAATAAGTACGAAAAAGTTCTAGCGGATCGTTTTGAAACTGTTTTTCTCCAGTGTGATTAGCTTGTTATGGTTGTAATGTTATTATATTAACGAATAAGGGTCTTCTGTCCGTTAATATAAGAACATAACAAGTAATAATAAAAAACAAATATTTTAATCAAAATGCAAGCGTTGACAGTATGTTTTTTTATTTAAACAATATTTGTGGAGACTGATATATAATTTGAATGTTGTTTATAAGGATTCATTTGTCTTATTTGTTAGTTTCATTCTTATACATTTTTATATGGTATTCATTATTAAGATTACGTGAAGTAATTTTCAATAGGTTTTAGATACTAAACGGATCAACACCTTAAAGTGTTACGTTAAGAACCATAGATTTCTTTAATTCTTGTATCGTGTAAAGTTCTTCTATCTAATTTGTTTGTACATTTAGTTGTAGCAATGATTATTGGTAATTTTCTACGATTCAATTCATTTAATTCTTTGCTAACTTTGTCGTATTCCGTGCTTATGCTGCCTAGGGTGTCCTGAAAAAAAAAGATATCTCTGAGAGGCTGGTCTGACCATGACAATAGTGCATAGTTAATGCGCAAATAAAAGAAACAAACTCTCTCTGATCCGCCTTTTTTTGTACGTGAATAGTAAAAAGGATAACTACTAAAATAAACTGTCACCTAAAGCTATTAGGAACTTAAGGATTTCCATTAGTTCCATTTCTATTCCACACAGTGTGCTAAGGACACGGAAGTAGAATGTCACCTGTGATTGTCACCGTATTGCTCGCAGAGTTTTTCATTCCAGTTGATGGCTTAAAAAAATCTGATGCCCATTTAACTCCGTAGGTGTCGTAAAACTCGTCTTATAGAAATGCCTGGAAAATCTCACGGCGTTCGATAGATGGCAGAATAGCCGAATAGATAAATTATAAACTGAACAACGAAGTCTGAGGTGGTAAACAAACTGCTATCTCTAATCCACTTGCCAAACGTCACAATTACGATAAGTCTTCTCTTATAGATTGCTATAGAGAAAAGTAACTACAATATCTATCTACATTAGACGTATCTAGTTGACAGGTTTTCAAAGAAAGAAGATACAATACACTAGGTATTAGTAGTAATACGTTATGATAGAACATTAAAGCATTACACGTTCTACCGTCTACGCTCTAGCGTACATCGTATAATGTATACATTGTATCGCACGCTTATACCGTGAGGTAGCGGTGGTAGTGGTCTCTAAAATTGTTTGATAATTTGTTAATTTTTTTTGAGAATTCGTTCCGGGGTGTCATAAAAGACTAACTAAATGCTTTCAGACCCAAATTGGCCAGACCACTGCTGGGCTGTAACTTCTAAAGTGTAATTGTTACTGCAATCCATAACTCCCCTGCCAAAAGGGATTATGGCAAATTTTCAGTGATTAGTGACTACTAACTACTAAAAATTATCATTTCTTCTGTATACCTTAAGAACATGCAAACTTGAGTTTATTTCGCCAAGCTCTGGTCTTAAAACAAAATACTCCCAAACGTTAAGGGTCATATGTGTTGCTATTGCTAAGATGCCTAGAAATAGTCCAATTTCTATGCATATTACTTTTAAGGACTTTTTTACAGGCATCTCTGTGATCGCCTATTCTGTAATTTTTATGGTCTATAAAGCGTATTTTATAAACACAACTTTTTGATCTGGAGCCGAAATATTACATTAACATTTTCGAATTTATTGATCACATTTATAGTGACGTTTAGCGTAGTGTTCCATAGATTACAAACTTAAGTCTATGTTCTTATTCTATGTTGTGTTCAAATAATATATAAAGCACAGAATAAAATATGCCTAACTTGGCTGATATAAACACTAACGTTTCAGTAATGTTTACGTACTTTTTGGTAGTGATATCATGCTCTTTTATCCTTGCCAAGAAAGCATCAGCGATGCGGTTCTTGTAAGGTTTGCCTACACTCACCACGCTGGGCAAGCTGGTGAACGCAGTTCTGGTGTCCTCGCGGTAGTAATGCTGGCTTCCATTATTAGTCTATGAAATTTGGATGAGGTTGTCTGATAGATTGATGTCGTTAAACTGTTTGGATAGATTTTTCCTCAGATCATCGTTTGTTAGCTGCCAGTTAAATTACAAACTTATAAGGCAAGGATGGCATTTGGTAAAAAATATAGTATGTTCCCCTTATAAACCTTAGTAACTCTGTGTTAAATTATTATAAAAAAAAGTTAAAATGTATCTAATGTAAAAGTCATGGAAACAGGCTTCAAATACTTTCCAACGCCAAGACACAATGTATAAAAGTAAAATTTTTTAGATATTAAAAAAACTATTAAAGTTATGGCAAAAGTATGGTTTCTCAGTGATAGGCACCATAGAGCAAGAACTTATATATCTTTATAACAATATATTTACAAACATTATATTTCTTATTATTCTGTGCAGTACTGTGTCCTCAGAGTGTATAAACACTTTGACTGTCTGTATCCACATAGAACAAAAATTAGCCAAGCGCTTTTAAAGAGTATAGACATCAAAGAATTAAGCCCTTATTGCATTGCAAGGGATTTCGGTTTCCAAAAGGGATACTTCGACTTGGCTGTGGCAGTTGGCGTTAGCCAAAATGCTTTCATAGCAGCAGTTGACGAACTGACTAGAGGAAACACAATCCAGTGCTTTTAATCTTGGTTCAGACTGTATAGAGACTAAAAGAGAATTTCAAAAAGTTTGATACAATATAAATATATAATATAATAATAGCCTCTTTTCTAACCCATCAAAATATTTTTTTTAAAAACTTTTAAAACCGCATTCGCCACAGTTCGAGCAATAGACAGTAACTTGTGAGTGATAGAAAGTAAAAAATTAAAAAAAAATTTAAGTGAAATAAATGAGGGCTTAATAAATCAGAATCAAATGTTGCAAGCATTTAATTTTGATGCAATAGTTAATTGTTCTATACATTTCATATTTTTTTGATGACAGTTTTACTTCCACTTGGTGACTTTGACTTGTTACCAGATTCCTGGAAAAGTTAAAATGATGAAAATAAAATAACATTTAGTAGTAGAATTATACTAGAATACGCTCTACTTCTATTGCACACCAAAGAAAAAACAGCCAAAAAATAAACAAACAAAAACTTAACTTAACATAAGAGGTGGTAATGCATAAAAGTAAAATAAAAGAGGACTTAATAAATCAGAATCAAATGTTGCAAGTTTAAGAAAATAGTTAATTGTTCTATACATTTCATATTTTTTTGATGACAGTTTTACTTCCACTTGGTGACCTTGACTTGTTACCAGATTCCTGGAAAAGTTAAAATGATGAAAATAAAATAACATTTAGTAGTAGAATTATAAGAGAATACGCTCTATTTCTATTGCACACCAAAGAAAAAACGGCCAAAAAATAAACAAACAAAAACTTAACTTAACAAAAGAGGTGGTAATGCATAAAAGTAAAATAAAAATTTTCTCATAATATTTCTATGTAGTGCAATGGCTACATCTCTGAAGATAGAATACACCATCTCTCCCTCCAAAGACCATCCTCACCTGCACGTGGTGCAACACTGTCAGCAAACAAACGAGGCTCTGGCTACCGAATGATAGCGGAATATCCATCCGAATATGCTGATCCCAAATCCCACAGATTGGAGCAGCATCATTAGTGCGTGTGTACTAGCGCTGCGCTCATCAACCCGCTTTCCCAGCGTGGTGCTGATGGGTAAACCTTCCGAGAAATATATCCCGTTTTTTTGCTGGCGCTTCCTTCGAGAGGACTATGTGAATTAAAATTGGTAGATACAGAGAGATAAGATTTCTTTTATCTATGCCTCGATTATGAGAGAACCTTTTATTGACATAATATATATGTCGCAGTGTTATTTCCAAACCTGTGATATTATAATTTCACTGGACACAATCAGTGACATAAATAACCTGAAATAACCCTGGTTAAATTATCAGTAGTAGCAACACTAGGATGTGGTAGGAGGCTTCACTCGCTTTATTTAATCTATTCTATTTTATTGTGATTTGATTTGTTTTGATTGGTTAAATGTCAGATTTGCAAATTAAAAATGGTAGTTTTTTGAGTAAATATAATAAATGTCATAATGGTTAGTTAGGTCAGGGTAACAGTGATCACAACGAGCGAGTGCAATGTAAAATTTTCATATAAAAAGTGGAGCGAAAATTACATTAAAAGCGCACCAATCAGAGACCGTTTCACAATCGAACGATGATGCTCATTTATATTTAGTGAAATTGTCAAAAACCCATTGATTCATAATGTCACTGGTTATGCCTAGTGAAATTACATTGTCACTAAAATTTTGGCTTGCGGTTTTGTATAAAATGGAGAAGATGGACAAAAGTTCGTGCAATAATAATATCACAGCTTTAACGATAACCCTGCCACATATAGAGCAGAAAAAGATGTTTAATAACAAGTTAGGCAGGTTGGTTTCACTAAAAACGTTTTTATTATCATGATCATCACCATCACCATTGCAACGTGTACGTGATAGAGTCAAGCGTCGGCTTTTACTGCTGCTCGAGTAGGCCAGCTAGACCGGGGTAGTATCACGGCCTCGCAAAATACCATCGTGAAGTTGAGGCAGTTTGTGCTTTCAATCATAATCTCGTCGATTAATATAAATGGAAATGATCATCATTCCAATTTGTATTAATGAACGTGGAGTTTGTGATCGGTACATTTTTAGGTATTTTCTGCAATTATTCGCTAGCAGCGTAAACCTTGCTCATGAAAATGATGATGACTAAGGTTTATATTCAGAGATCCGCAGGGGTTAGAACAATACAATATTTAGCTCGAGAAATAGTAGAGCAACGTACTTCAAAAAACTTCTGCGTGGAGTTCCGATTCAGCTGAAAAAGTCGCTGAAAGAAATTTCTTTTATTCTCTCCGTGAACTGATTGTGATTTCGTGAGACAACTGGCCGAGATCGATAGACATGGTGGCTGAAATTAAAACAAAATGTACTTAAGAACTTTTCTTTATCTTCAGGGCATAATAGGCGGTTTAGCCATCGCAGTACTAAACGCCCGCTATCGTTCAGAAGAAAATAGGTCCGGCAGACTTGTGATTGTTATTCTACCATCGGTCGAAGTCTACTAGATTTTTGTGGCTTTCCTTTATTGACTTTTACGTCGGGCTGTAAAGGATCTGAGTGATATTACTGTTATTTAAAATCGATTAAGTTTTTTGGAGCTCTGTCTCACTTGTTAAAGCCTAAATACTAGCATACTATATAGCAACTTTGAATAGTACTTACAGTTTCGGTTTCGCAGTCTCTCATGGAACAATGTATAGAGCAGATTTCGTCGGCGACTTCTAAACAGTCACTTTTGGCTCGAATGACATCTCTCTGTTGGAATCGGAACACACGTAGTTTTTAAATTAACAACTATTATTAACTATTAATAATCTGTTCGGATTATTCGTCTGGAATTTACGCCATTTATCGGATGCCACAGTCTAATTTGTCAGCTAACAGAGTGCATCACGTGCAGACGCGGTTTATTTTTGAATATCCCCTCTGATAGCCTATTATCAATCTTATTATCATACATTTTCTAACGTGGTAGCCAAGCGGCGGCTTTAGCAGCCACGACTGGATTAATACCAAACAGAATACTGGCGTGAAGTAGAGGCATCTTGAATTTCTGCGTTTCGTTCGGTGAGTGAGGTAACTGGAGGCCCACTCCCCATTCCACTCCTTATCTTTCCTCCCATTTCCCAAATACCGTTAAAGGCTGGGGACGCACCTGTGCCTCCTCTGGTGTTGCAGATGTATGTGGGCGATGGTAATCACTTACGATCAGTTGAACCTATTGCTCGTTAGCCGCCTTTCCCATAAAAAAAAACAAATGATGCAAAGTGTGGTGGCGGCCTAAAGAAACTGCCACCACATTTCTTTTGTTATTTTGTAAAATTTAATTAAAAGTTTCAAAATTGTCATTGCGTCCGACAGGTAGGGAATTAACTATCTTGTGAAATTACAGATCGATAATATACAAATCGATGTAGGACAACAGCGTCTAAGATGTATGGACACCTGATAGAGCGATTACTAATCAGCCTGTTAAACAAAAAGAAATGCCTTCCATTAGGAAAGGTTTATGTCCAGCCGTGAGCTATCAACAGGCTGATGATAATGACGAAGAATTTTAGTTTATAGACGTATGATGACCATGGTTATTACACAAAAGGTAAAACGGCGTAAAATAACCTCCACTAATCTAATCGTATAAGTATCGATGTCGTAATAGCCGACTAAATAAATAAAATGGCTATAACGAAACATAGAAGACTTGTGCCAAAAATAAGCAATGAACAAAGTGAAATGATAATTATGATTAAATTCAGTTCAAAATTATCACATAACCATAGCTAAATCCACAGCGGTAAAATATAAAAGAAAATTACAAAGTAGTTTTATTTACAACACGTAATCCCTCTCTGTAGTTGCGTAATTTTCTATCGACAAATCGTCATACATTGCACACAGACAAACACGCAGACCGAACCAATTATTTGTAGTTCATACAAATACTCGTCCCGTGCGGGAATCAAACTATAGCGTCACATCTAAACGCTAAGTCACTACGCCACTGAACCGTCAAAAGCTGAATAATTAAAGTTATTAAATATTTATTCAATAAACTAAATCTGTAACAGAAGTTATCATTCCTTACCGTCAACAAACCCAACATTTTGCTTAGACTTTTCACCTCGGAGGTATTACGAATTGTCTTTGTAATAAGTGGAGTAAATAAGATAAGGACGACTACTGTGAGAATTATTGTAATGCCAATGTAATTGTCTGACAAAATACAGTATTGCTTTACTACGTATCTTTTTAAATTGTTCCATAGCTGCTGCAATTTTACAGTCGCCCTGTGTGCCGTATTAGAGACACGACTTGATGATCTACTCCGATGAGTGTACAAACCTGTGGTGAAATATTGTGTAAAATAAGACACAGTCTATTATAATGTCCCTCAGCTGGGCCTCCTCCTCATAAGTGAGCAGATTTTCGAAGTGTCCGCCGAGGTGATCCTGTGCGGGTTTGCGGATTTTACAGCTGAGAAAGTGGTCATTTCAGAACAATTGGTAGATTCCTTAACTAGAGGTCTTCCCTTCTCCCCCCCCCCCTCAACCTATCTCCCAAATATCCTTAAAGGCCGGCTAGCACCTGTAGCACCTCTGGTGTTGCAGATGTACGTGGGTACGTGACGGTAATCACTTACCATCACGTGAACCGATTGCTCGAACCCCAATCCAATAAAAAATTAAATAGGTGTAGGGGTACTGGTTACGCGGCTACGTTAATAGGTTAGGACGTCTGGCAAAGGACTGGTATTTCAAATAAATATCTTATTTTGACGTATACTGGAGTTCTAATTACTGGTCCTATGCCATGAAATCACATACATCAAGTCCTTGTGTAAGTTTAACTTCTTCTTCATTGGTTTTTCAAACCTCCCTAATTTATTTTTATCTTATTATATACATGTAATCTTTCTCTTCATTCGCCATAAGTATTGCAAAAATTGTCAAAGCTTCTTTCTTCTTTTGGAACGATTAGAAAGGTACAGACACTATTCTCACCAACTCACCAGCTCAGCTTGGTGAATATTCCGTCCATTCATAGACATAAGCGATGTTCTGTTGTGAACTTTATATAATACCTAGGTTGAATATAGAAAAATATCTGTAGCCTTTGGCGATAGGTAAGTACATGTATTGAATAACCATTTCAATTAATATTTTAGGTAGAGAGAGAGAAGACTGGTCAAAGAACAGAGCAGAACTTACAGCAAACCAAAATTTAAATAAAATAGTGCTGGACTTTTTTTTGTTAAATATAATGTAAAATTTAAAATTGTTACTAACCTGTATAAACGTTACAACGACGGCTTGGCATTTTACTTTTTTTTATTGTTTTTGTATTAATTAATAATATTTTCACATGATTTTCTTAAAAAAATACATTATTTTTGCTTCTAATGACAGATAGATGTCTCAACTAATACATAGAGGTTGTATACTCTTTGGACTGAACCATAGAATCTATATCATATATTATAGATTTATGTAGGTCTATATATGATTGTGTCTTACGTAAGTACGATCATTCGGTCTTAGTCCACAGGGGTGCCAAAGCATTTCTAACCTTCTTCGATTAATGTTCCTTGCAGGTATCCATAGAGTGCAGTAGCCACTTACAATCAGGCGGACTGTTAGCACGTTCGTCACACCAATCTAATATGTTTGTTAAGTTTAGTCAAGAACCAAGGTAGATGAAAGCACAGTAGTGAACGTGTTTATCAAATAGGTATTTACTTCTGGTTCGTTTCTAAGATTTGAATTATTATAGTCTCTTTACTTGTGATGAACGGTCCAGCATGGCGAATCACGTTTTAAAATGCCCTCAAAATTCATAGATATTTATGTTCTTATTTTTATTGACTCTTGATTATTGAATCAGCCAGTAACCAGTGAAAGACAAAAATTATCCGGATTCAGTTACACGAACCCTAGTGTGACATCAGTATTCTTTTAAGACCGTGGCAAATCTCGTGGGCCAGACATCAAACACAATGGTCTCGAGGTCCCAGCACCCATTGAATGGGGTGTGGGCTTCCAGAATCTCCGGAAGGAAAGCCGACGACAAGACCCTTCACTTTCGATCTCCCGGCGAAACAAGTGATTTGAGAAGCAAGTGAAGCAAGTTCTTTACGCTGAACAGATTTTAATGATGAACAGATTATGATGTTAATGACTCCACGATGTCGTACTTTAATTCCTTCAGATACACGGAATGTTTTATGAGACGTTACGAGGCAACTAAAAAATCGTCGTACATTGAGAGATAAAACTACTTATCATCGACCCTTCTTCTTTTCAGCTGTAATTAATTAGTCCACAGCTGGACATTTATCGTAGTCGCCAGGATTCACAGGCGGGTTAAGACCGTATTACAGACACGTCACACCTTAAACGCTGATGCTCGTCTGGTCTAGAAAAGTAATTTTTGGCAAATTTGAGATGTTAATCCCCATCTGAGGCCATTAGACGACACACAGATCGACGGAGTTGTAGATTCTCTTATACTGTCACAGATTAAACCTACTTTTTAGAACCATAAAGTATCTCAATACTGAACGAAAGCCTCCCAACCAGTTACTTAACACGGACTACTTAAAAGTATATTGCAAATCTGAATTTTGTTAAAAAATAGAATACGTATTTTTTAGGGGGAAAATATAAAAGAAAAAGAATAAGAAAGAAAAAAATTAATTAAACATTGTACTTTTACAATAACATAAACAATTTGACTATTAAACTAGTAAAACCAATGTTTTATTACATTCTATGCGCACCTTCCTTTCGATTACAAAATAAAGTTATTTTACCATAAAGGAAATTACATATATACATTGCACATAACGTCGCAAATTTAAAGGTATATTTTATTTTATCGAGAATTTACTAAATTTCAAGCTCAACGATGGAACTTTATTAGAAAGAAAACAACGATTGTTATAATTGTTGATTCTTCTTCATACGTTACTTTTTAACGTTTATAAAGTTTAAATGAGCATTTTCTTTATGGCTGAAAGACAAAATTACCATTAGTCAATAATCGTAAAAATAAATGTATGTATGTATTTTTTTTCAAATAGTTTAATTATTTGAAAATAAAATACAATTTTATTATATGCCATCTTTATCTCCGAATGGCAACCAAACCGGCACGTGTCGCACCCAGCTGTAATCAGCTTGTTTGGTTATTCGAACGTGGCTCAGTCGACTGAATGATGATGGAAAACCCAGCGAAATATGCAGAATCTAAGACTTAGATAAAGTGTACTGGTAAATTTATCTGAAAGCTTTGCAATTTTCGTTTAAAACCGTTGAAGTTTTAATCTATTTAGAATATATAGAGATAAGCACATGATCATCAGTTACATTCTAATTTTTCGAATGCAAGGATGTGCAGAGTTATTGTGTGTCAGCAATATAAATGATCTAGAGATCACTGCTTAGTAGCGTTTATTCTCGAATTAAAAATGAATTAAGTTATAATTGCTGCTGCACGAATGGGCTGGCTCGACCGGATTGGTACCACTACCTCACAGAATACCGGCGTGAAGCAGAGGCTTCTGCGTTTCTTTCGCCGAGTGAGGTATCCGGAGGCCCACTCCCTCCCCATCCCCCTCCTCATTCTCCATTCCATCTCCCAAATACTCTTAGAGGCTGGCAACGCACCTGCAGCCTCTGATGTTGCAGATGTACGTCGGCGACGGCATCACTTACCATCAGGTGAACTGCTTGCTCACTCCGTCGTTTGCCGCCTTTCCCATAAAAAAAATAATAATTGATAAAACTTGCCAAAAAAGCAACTAAGACTTTTGGTTTAGTTTTGCATAAGTTGCGGTAGTCAGCCAAACTCACAGTTATACAATTATCCCATAAACAACCGAGAATTATTTAAATAAACAAAAAAAAAATATTTCTTACTTTGGAACAAGATGAAAAACCTATTTCCCTTAATACTTGTTCATCGAAGCTAGGTACGCTCGATAGTGAAGAAGTTTCGGGAGCAGAAGTCTCTTGATCCTCGTTAAAGTTTTGAACACTGAAATCCTTTTCTACTAGACTTTTTGGTTTTGATTTTTTAGGTTTAACTTCTATGATTATTTTATCTTTACTGATAGAGGTAGATCTAGTTGATGAGATACCAAGCAATGGTCGTGAATTTGCGTTGTTGATTTGATTGCTTGTGCCCTCTGTAAGTACAACTTTTTTAAAATAAACTTCTCCTAATCGTAATATTATTGGAGTGTATGATGTAAGAGGGGAAAATTTTCTTATCTCTATCTTCGTAGCTTTAATCCTTCTCGATGAAGAAATTTGGCAAGGGGTTAAAATTCCATCTTTTTTCCTCATGCAAGTGGTGGTTAACAAGGCTCTTACGACCGCCTAATGACGTAAAAGACGTGTAAACATGCTGAACCTAAACCCTTGCAGAGGATTGCTGGCGATTTCTTGAAGAGGCCTATTTTCAGCAGAAAACTTAAATAGGCAATATCAATCATGAGAAAATAGGTTCGTTTATTTTTGTTCTTTGTTTTATTTTCTTGTTATTCTAAATGATCTTAGAGGAGATGCCCATACAAGGTGGCGCAAAAGTTATCATCCGATTTGCTTTTGCTGTAATTCCAAAAATAATGAAAGAATGTTTTTTTTTAACGGCATATGTCCATTTGATGCAACAAATTTCTTTTTATCATGGTTCGAAAATGATATCTGTTAGATGGTCCCATCAGGGTTGAGGCAATTTTTTTTATGGCCTTACCCACAAATACGAATAATCAAAAACATAATATAACACTTATGAGCGGAAAGTAGCTAAAAGCAAACAGTTTGACATTTCGAAGGATTTTAAAACCCAATAAAAATCAAAATATATGTATATTTATATTATACACTTACCAGTTACCGTTGAATATGTTTGCTCGCTCTGATTGGTTGGTCTAAGTAAATACAGTACAGAAGCGATGAGAACTCCCACAAAAACGAATATTATTACCAGCGATTCTTTCATAAAATCTTCAAATCGGTCAAAATCTTCCATTAAACACATTTTGAATATCTTTTTCTTACACTAGATACTATAATAAATATACCTAAAAATACAAATTATATAAAAAAGTAGAATTACAAAAAGTGCTTAAAATGTATAGCAGAAAGAGTATTATGAAGTAGCAGCCTGTAAATGTCTTACTGTTTGAAATGTCCGCCATGCTGCTCCAGTAAGGGCTCTAGGTTTTCACACATCCACAAGGAATATTTTCGTAATGGTTTCTTTTATTTACGCGAATACTACACATTTGAAATTAAATTCATTCATTGAATTTATTTCAAATATATTCTCTATTATTTCTCAGCTTTCCTCTTATTATTTACTAACAATCTTTTTCTTCACCGCTGAGCAAATAGTAAATTCAGTGTCTAAATTTACAATTAATAATTTTAGTGGAGATTCGAACGCCTACCATATTTAGGTTAAGCCTTTTCTAGATATTTTTCATTTATTAAATAATCTTTTTTTTATATGAGAATCATTAACTTTTGCATTCTTTCGTTACAATACCAGTCACAGACAAAAATATGTATAAATAGTGAGCTGCTGAAAGATATTCCTTTATCTCTAAATATTTTATTCTTTTATAGCTTAGACCTTTATTAGTTACATAGCGAAGAAAGTAATAATTTAGGTTTAGGTTTAGGTTTTGCAAATATATCATATATTAATTTATAAATTTATTTATGGATTAGTAGAGTAACGAGTAGATATGCACATTTCAATTGCCTGAATAAGTGCCTCTACAAATCACAATTACTATGTAATTAAAAAATATATTAAAGTTGAATAAAAATATTGATACCAGGCAATTCTTTTCACATTTTTGAAGTATTGTGAATATTTTTTGTAAACAAAAACAGGGCGCATAGTATGGTTTTGATAATTTTTCACCTAATTTTCGTGGCGTTTATTGTGTCAAGTATGACGTAACTTTGTAAGCATCTACAAAGAATGTAATCAAAGAGAAGTTAAGAAGTTAGACGAGTATGTGTAATCACTACATTTAAAGGCAATTCAAAAGTCTGTGGAAAAGAGAATTCATAGTAAAAAGTAATCCCTTATTAATATAAATCTTTATGGGCGTTGCAGTACGAGTATAGAACGCATATTACTGTTTTTTAAACTAACTTTTTTCTCTTGTATTAATCTAAAAATGAAAAAGAATTCCGCAAAGAAAGACATGATACTCTTCCGAGATCATCTTAGTGTAATTTTGAATTTTTTTTATGGTTCAGGGAGCAAACGAGCTAGCGGCTCTCCTGAGACCATGATCAATTGATTACCATAGGAGCTGCAGGTGCGTTGCAGGGCTTTAAGGATATTTGGAAAATAGGAGGGATGATGGGAAGGGATACCTCACTCACCGAATGAAACGTAGAAGAACAAGATGCCTCTACTTCTCGCTGGTATTCTGCGAGGTCGTGATAATACCCCGGTCAAGCCGGCCCATTCAAGCAACAGCAAAAGCCGCCGCTTGGCTCTACCACGTACAAAAAATATTTTCCATTAATTATAATTCACCGGATGACTCTGCTGTACCCACACTCTGTTATTGTACTTTCGTTAAATTTTTGTATGTATTAAACATGACACTGATAACATAATTAATTACTAAATATTTAATTAAATTAATAAGGACGATTAAATGCTGAAGTAAAATGAGACGATGGACAAGGGGTTACATCAATGATCTTTTAGCGCTGTGGTCAACACAACGTACATACATAAAAGCCCATAAAAATAGCGTAATAAAAACCTCCGTGTTTTTCTCTACCACTGAAGTTTTTGGACTGTAAGGGCTTTTTAGTGACGTAGTAATTCATTTTGATAGAGACTGATATGAATATTACGGGAAACAAAGTTGAGCAATTTTTTAGAAAGAAAAATAGCAGTTCTCTTGTCACGTACATTCCAGAAATTTATGTACCAAACGAATATTCGTTTTTACATTTAACTTAACTTTTATCGACACTTATCTTAGTTATTACCTATTAGTTTTTTTTTGAATACTCTGTCGGAACTCAGTGCGCTATTTTTATATATTTTATTTAAATCTCTTTAAATATTGTATATCATTAAATTTCTTAAAAGATTCAATTCTTGCATATGAGTAATCTGTATTCAGTATTTCAGGATGCACAGGGTCTACATACAATTGTCACTATGTGCCTAAGTCAACTCTAAAAGTGTGCTGAGTGTATTTACTCAACACAACAATGAATTACAACAACGTATTAATGCCATTTAAATATTACTACAATATGTTGGGTGCATCAATATGGCAGCACAAAAAGCTTGATGGATGTTAGGACAGAGATAGAGTTTCATCAGAATGTATATTAAGAGCGTTTAATAATGATGCACCAAAATAAAATGAAAAATGAATAAGCCCAAGTGGTATATGTTGTGTTGCAACATGTGAATTAATTTACATAATCTATTATAACATAATAATATATTATGTGAATTAGGTAGGGACGGTTCTTACTTAGAAACCTACGTAAAAACAATCTGTGTGAATAAATTTCTCGCGAATAAAGTCGCCTTTGTACTTTGTTCAGACTTGAGAATTATTTTAAATTCAAAAATTTATGTGAAACTACCCGTGGATACGCAAATAACCGGCTTGTACGTGTTATGATTTTTGAAAATTTGTGTTTTTGAACTTTTATTTTATAGATTAAAATCTTTTATTTTCTTACTTCGGTATAATACTAGCGAACATATAAAATATATAACTATTTAAAAAAGACATCGAAAAAGTTCTATTTAAAGATGTCGTTAAGATATTTCGACTCAATGAAAGATCAAAATAAACAGCTGATGGCAGCGTTAGGTAATTACACGCGCGGGAAGTCACCTCTCATTATTGCCGTACGAAACATGTCATTAAAAACAGAGATTGCATGAAAACTACAATTAATACGAATAGTTCATTCGAGGCTACGCCCCCAGACACAATCACACATACTATACACAACCACGTACAGTCCTATCTTACCCATACGTCACAGATTGACGGCCTACACGTGGTATACTCGGGTACAGTATTTTAAAAAAATTCAACCCATTTTCTCCCTTATTGATGGAATATCAAGTGCAGATCTTATACGCCTAGTTTTTGTCGAAAGTCTTTCCTTCATTAACAGGGGTCGGAACGCGCCATCAGGCGGCAGCGTCTTTGCTCTTTTGTTTTACTTGCTGCTCACTTCTGTCGAAAGCTATTGAGGTGGCCGAGGCAACAGCCCTATCTCCTATCTCGACAGATAGGAGATACCCCGATGATAAACCCCACGGTTTTAGTCGGTCCGGCACTTAATGCTGATCCCGACATAACCGGTCATTGCCTTCAGTGTTACTACTTTATACCTGATAAATAACTCTTATGCAATAGTTTAATCGTGACAGCCACGTCGTTAGAGTTAAATATTGACAGGGTTTGTCAATATCCCTGTATTCGTCGTAATTGGTCTTTTGGATATTTTCATTACAATTCATCTAAATACTTCGACTTCAAAGCGCTTCTATCGAAATATTCTAGGGTTTTGGTCTTTTATTCTATCGATTGAAAGATAATTAATATGATTTTCCTAAACTGATATAACATTTTTTTGCTAGTTTATTGATAACTTTAAATTTTATGCGCGGACGTAGCCAGTGAGCAAAGAAATATGTATAATACTCGCAGGAATTTTAGGTTTGTTGTGCATATATCTTCCTGTCGCGTTATATTTTATTTACAAAATGTTTTGAATCGCCTTTATTGTAACTTCAAAAAGAAATATACAAGCTTTACGTTTCAAAGACTTATTCTCATAAGTTACTAAATCAGCAGTGAATTGTGTTTCTTGAATAATTTAGAAGAAAACTATTCAAGTAAGAAAGCGTTGGGAGGTATATGAATAAAATACTAGGTACGATGACTCATGAGAAGTGGAGGAAATAGTAAAAGGTTAATTTTTAAGAATTACTGTAGATTTTTTTTTTATCAATAATGATAGAATTGTAGTTCCGTTTCTTACACTGAAAATCATTTCGTTCATAGTAATGTCAATTTGTATCAAATGCATACGTCTACATTAATCGTTTTATGATTCTCATTAGTTCACATTATCAAAACCTATAGTTTAAGGACTACAAATATTAATGAATAAGAAATTTATTAAGATCCCCGACACACAACACATCGCATCTTCATTTAATGTCAATGAAACTCCTGAGTCGATCGCACTTTATTTTATTTTATTGTTTCAAAAAATATACAGTAATAAATAGCTTGATATCATGAAAATTATTATTAATACTCGGCACCATTTTAATTGTTTACGCATGTGGTATAGTGTGTAAAAACAACGTAGTAAAGTAATAGAGTGCGCGTTGTAGAGTTGTAAGTGAAGTGTAGTTATGAAGGAAAGTAAATAAAATCGTATTAAGTAATTAGCGAATGTACGTTACTTTTAGAAATGCACTTAGACCTGTAATAAAACTCAAATAGAGCTATTAGATACATAATTACCTATTTAAGGCCATGATATTTTTGGCAATAGGTTACCTCAATCAAATTAATCGCCGTGTGTCCGCTATCCGCATCATTCCTTCTGGCCCCCACCGGTGAATAAGGTCCGGTGCATCGCAATACCGACTCCTTTCTCCTCCCACCAGCCCCACGGGTGCACCGCCATTAATTGCTGCTAAGACAAAGCCATTCTGGCCTGCTTACCAGGTACATACATGATCACAATACCAATTGCCAGCGCCTGATTAGATACTAGGCTCCGGAATCATGGCAGCGGTCAGTACATTTAAGATGTAAACCATTTTCGTCATTTGTCGTACGCCATGTTGTTTGACATTGACCTTAATCATGCGAACGAAGACGCGACCACAGATACCAAATAATCTTCTTTGTAATACATTTCAATATCAATACTGTACAATATAAGGGGTATGTAACTATAGGTACTAAAGCAAGAAATTTTTGTTTTATGTTGAAAAATTAAACACCTTTAAGAAAAAGTATATTTATTTATTTAAATTATTTACTCTTATTATCTATACATTTCTGTCATCTCGACTGAAAGATCATTTATATCTTAGCAATAGAACTCTGTAGTGTAATAATACTCGTATCTTAATTTAGACCTTGCAGACAGCCCACGGCACACTCGCATAACTATCGTTGCAGATCGTACTAACCAAACATTCATGACCCCAGCTTTATATGGGACAGCATAGTACGGAGAAGTTAACTATATATTATTCCATCACAAAGTTTTAAAGTATAGAAGGTATACAATAGCGCCTTGCGTCTTTTAAACAGCAAATAATACAAAATTCGATAATGCATTACGATTGCGTTCAATGTACAACGGGGATATTCACAAAACTTACCCATAATCCAGTTTTACACATTATATACATACATTACCCACATTTCCCATACTGATTCATACGAACCTGTGATTTGTATATTATATTACATTATAAGGACACAACTGTCAATCGTAGGAGTTGGTAGAGATTACGTATTTTCATTTGGCATAACTATATACATGGGTGTCCGATGGGCAAGTTAGTAATCCATTTTCCTTGACCTGTCTAAGCCTGCTATGACCTGCTGGTCATAGACCTTTCCAAGAAACCACAAATAAAGCATGTATGCCTTAAGATAAAAATCGTCTATATGCACAACGTATCCTCTCAATATACATGCTGCTTTTTATCATTAGGATGTAGAGTTTCGTGGTTTGACCATGTCTGATGTATTTTCTCTTTTCAGTCGTTCGTAACAAATTTCTCTCCTTGTTACTTAAAAGAACAAAAAATTTGAACCTCAAAAATAATTTACGTTATTCAGAAGAAAAAAAAAAAGATAAAATTTATGGTGTAGTTATATAAAGTCCGTTGTTTTTTTCCATAAATGTCGTAAAACGCCAATTGTAATACAAATTAGCCGATAAAAGTGATTTAGAATTGATAAATGATATACCTTAATGGATTAAGAGGGATTTAATTAACGCATTTCAATGGGAAAATATTACGGACTGAATAAATTCTAATTACGCTATGAGTCTCGAATTATCATTTAAAATATTCATTTTTTATTTATTAATACTATTGAAACACAGACATGGAGCCAATGATGGCTTACGGAAACGAGACGTGATGTTTCACTGCAAGCCGTATGTGGAAGCTCAAAGTGGCTTAGTGGGCTATGGAGGCTTTGCTCTGCTCTATTCTCTGCGTTATAGGGTTTGCAACGAAGATATCCGCAGTAGAACTGGGATAATCAACAATACCGTAAGGATCACCGACAACCGTTGGGGAAGAATGGTTCTCAAATGGTAACCTCGTACTGGCAGGCGCAGTGTAGGATGACCCCTTACAAGATGGAGTGGCGGGTTTGCTCTCTGCAAATCTTTGCACCCGCCTTTTCAAGGGGCGCTCGGAACTATGGTGAACTATGGTGTAATCGTAGGGTTCATCCAAATAAACAAGCGCTTGTGAAAATTACTTGAAACCCCTGACCAACATAGTAT
The DNA here is from genome assembly GCA_029286595.1 of Bhutanitis thaidina. NCBI lineage: Eukaryota > Metazoa > Arthropoda > Insecta > Lepidoptera > Papilionidae > Bhutanitis > Bhutanitis thaidina. Next base: position 2,353,174 of record JAGSMS010000015.1, read on the forward strand.
TGGACGTAGCGTAAAATGGACTAATAAGAACTATTGTAAATGTTACGTTTTAAAAAAAACTATGATATCAATGTATTCTTTCATCATTCCACAAGTACGTGATTCATGGTAGAGCCAAGCGGCGGCTTTTGTCTCTGCTCGAATGAGCCGGTTAGACCGGGGTAGTACCACGGCCTCGCAGAAGATAGTCGTGAGGTAGAGGTATCTTGTGCTTCTGCATTTTGTTCGGCGAGTGAGGTAACCAAAGGTAAACCAACCCTTCTCTCCCCAAATATCCTTATAGGCCAGTAACGGACCTGCAACTCCACCGATGTGGCAGATGTACGGGGGCGTCAGTATATACAATGATAGTAATCTTTACGATTTTGTAATAAAATAAAAATAAAAAACTAAACTTCTCGTTCAGGCGTCTCGGTTACGGTCGTTAGTAGCGTTGGATATTGCCGGTGTCAGCTCGTGTCAGCGATATCGGACTTGAAGGATCGGCTTAAGCTTTTCATTATGATTTATCCGTGTACTTTCAACTTGTAACAACGTCTTTTTAATAGTATAGTAAAAGTTTCATTTTGCATTGTATGAAATTTATTGCTTACAGTTTGTTTAAACATTTTATTGAAATGTATTTCTGTTACCAAGAATACCAATGGTACTTTGGACAATTCCTTTATATCATAATAATCGCCTTTTCAAAGCTACTGCTGGACAAAGGACTTTCCCCAGATATCGCAAACAAAAGCATTCCTTCACAAAACCAAAAAGTGATAAATGGCGGAAATGTATAGACAATATGGATAATTAAATATTTATACATTGTCTTCATAAATATTTATTGCCATAAAAAAATGTTTTAAATTTTTCCATTGGCCATTGGTAATCGCCAATTTAAAACTTAAAATATTTCTTTTATTTTGGAAATTCTTTAACCATATCCGCCGTCACAGAGACAAGAATGGGTTATTGCGAGCTTGCATCGACGAAAAATCCCACCTTCGCAACATATCGACACGGAAACGATAAAACATAGATCCGCGGCTACCAGGTCACTGCACTCTTGCTGCCCATCCTTGGGTAAGGACTTTTTCAGTCACCCTCTTGGTAAGATGAGGCGGAACACGGACGCGCCAACTAGATCTCCCCGAATCCGCCAAGTTCTTAGAAGTACGGACCCTCCCGGCGCCTAGTCTCTTCCTTAAACCCCTAATCTTACATAAACTAAAAAAAATCTTTATTTGTGGTTGGGTAAACCAAATAAGCAAGGAATTTGTGGGAATTTTCGCAAAACTGCCGGCAGCTCAAAAACGATGACATTATCTATTGTAACAACATTTTGTAACTAATTTGATTGATTAGGATTTCATTACCATTTTTTAATCAGCCCCAGAATGCATAAGCAGCTCAGAAGTTACTTATTTACGGGACATCCGTATAGAAGTTGATCGAACAATTTAATTGTGTCATAAGTCAGAATTAAAACTGAAAGAAATTCAGTTTACCATTAAACCTATCCAAAGTCGGGCTTTGATGTGAAGTTTATAAAAGTAAAAAGTGGAAAACTTTCTTCGCTTGCCGATTGAAAAACGAAAAGTGAGTCAATTATACTTTTAAATGTGAGCTTTAAAGAGTAAAGGTAAACTCTACAATATGGTATATTATTATGAATAAATAGCAGTTTTTCAAAGTAAGTTTCTTGTTGTTCTTACCGACAGACGTTTTCATTTAAATGAAAGTCATGAAACTGTTGACAAAGCAACACAGATACCGTGACAATTCAGCGTATCTGAAATAATGGATTAGTTTTTTGTAGCATAGAAAACTACCATTTGTTTTAAAAACAACTGCGCATAGCAATACTATGTACAGTACAACTCCAGTAGTACTGTAATATATCGCAGTTGTATTTAAACTGTAATGCAATACACTGCATCTATTTATCCGATCTTACAGCATAGGTGTAGTATCTCTGTTTCGGAAAAGTGTTAGTTTATACCAATACTTGCAGCAGTTTTCAGAATCAATGATTTTTGTTATAAATTGCATGATATCGTCGTCAAAATAAGATAGTCGACATCCAGACATTAAAACCAATATAACTGTGCTGTACTCCGTTTATTACGGATTCGAACCATGGATACACAATAATGTGCGCCGCCAAGTTCAAAACTCAACCTTATGGCCTTAAAATTCTAATAGCATAAGAACATAATGATAATGATTTGTTTGTAAATAATGTGACACTTACAGATATAAATATTGAGGTTTTTTTAAGAGCTTCTAAGAGCTTGTAGCTGAGTTTTATTGTTACACTTCTTCATTAGAATTTGACAACCTTATGGTTAAATCAACCTTGTTGAGTTGTCATATTATAACCAATCTTTAACGGGTCATGTGTTAAACTCTTATTGGAGTTTGCACAAATTTAATTCAAAAAATTGTTTCCGTATTTGGAGTTCCATTTATATCAATATAAAACAATTTTTAACATAGCCTTCAAACAATATTGGCTGTGAATTCCAAACAATATTGAAATTTCGGGGCGGCATCAGACATAAATTTTCTCGAAATTCTCCTTGTCCCACACTGAGTGAGCGTATCTGCTTCTATTTAGGTTCTTTCAACAAAAGGCAGCATATTATAAGAAAATAAATCTCTGTCAGAATGTCGAATTTTCGCCAATACGAGTTGGTAATACAACTGATGATCGATTTGATTAATCTATTTGTTAGAAACTCGGTTGAAGTGATCATGCGATAAAATTATGTTTAAATAAGTACCTAACCTGTTGAATTGTATTTTGAAAAGCTTTAAGTAATATTAATACCCAATGATATTAAAAAAAATACTTTGAAATGGCATATAGTGCTTATGTGGGTGATAGTTGTGGTGGAGCTCTTCTTATCATATAGCATTTAATATATATAGTAAAGCCATATTATGCATAGTAAATCCTAATTCTATTTACTATATTAATAGACAACACACCCTATAAGAGTTCGTTAATTTAGGTCAAACTTAAATAAACAAATTACCAAATACTATGCAGAGTCCGTGAGTTCTACTTATAGCCGGGACCCTAATCGTACTTGGAATACCCAATTGTTCCCATGTTTTAAAAAAATATGGTCTGTTCCAAGAAATGTGTTCAATAGAGGGCTAACTAAGGTACTTAATTAACTAGAAGGTAGATTAGGTGGAAGACGCCTTCTCTCTTAGTAGGAGTCGTCTTGGTAAGTACCATTCACATTCTCATTTTGCTGACAAACAGAAGTGGTTGCACTGCACGGTTATGGTCTGATTTCAAAGGTATCGACAGCCAGTGTAATATGGGTTTTGAGGCATTCCTTAATTTTAGTAGTATTATCGAGCTTTACAAGTAGCAGGCTGTCAGCTCTTAACCGCTTAACATAACATAACAGACACACAACATGCGTTATCTATGGATAGAAAGGAGAAGTAAATTTTTTATTTCATTAAGTTTTTTTAATTTGATTTCATTACAGTCACACGAAACTAGACGTTTACAAACAATGTTTTTTTGTCACGAAAGAATTCAAATACCTTTTTAAAATAAAACTATTATAATTTTTGATGTTTATTTACCATATGCTTTGTATTTATGCAGGTCCATGTTCGCAGTGCTACTGTTAAAGGAAACCGTCGCCACTTCACTTGATTGATGACGTCGCTCGCTTGTGGTGACTTTGTTAAGACGGAAGATGAATGACCGACCTACTATTGCTGCAAGTTTCAGCCGATACAAATAAATTAGTGCTTTATTGCGACAGAGTTAGTGGAAGTGTCATTGTTTTGTTTTCAAATTTATTCTGAAAAACATAGAGGAAAATTCATTTTACCCTTGTGCTTCTTTTTACGCACTCCACAATGATAAAATTAATTCACATAACACAATTTACGTTACAATATGACATTAGATTGTCTTCTGAACTGCACAGAATCCAAGACATTCGGCAGAAGGAATCTGAGTAACATCGTGAGTCTCTTGGAGCGAAACCGATTGTGACAGTCTGTATACAGAATCCAGAACTCTTCTCTCTCATTTTAACATTGTATGTGATGAGCTTACTTGATGAGGAGAAAATTATTAATAGTAGATTCTGTTACACTATAAGAATGAATTATAGCAATAGAAATTATTATATATTATTATAGATAAAATTACCGAAATTTGTGCTTATTATTACTCTTAAAATGGTAAAAGGAGTCTCCCGGAGAACTCTAAAATGGAGAAAGGTATCCTGGAATGTGTTGCTCAGAAAGTAAATAAAAGAATATTTCAAAGAATATTCACTTTCTATGGAATTTTTGAGCCTGGTTGGATGATTCTCCTTTTTCTTTTAGGGTTTTGGATTGAGGGAGTGACAACTTCGCCAATTCGTTTAGTTTGTTTAACAACTGTTTAAGCTTATTAAATTATTTAATAATTTGTGTACACTCAAGTAAATCGGACAAAAGAAAAATGATAGGAGAAAATGGTATTTACAAAGATACTGCTTCTTAGTAGAGTAAAAGATGGCCGTGCGAAAGAGATTCGTTCGCGCAGGCACAACGGAGATTTTGGGTGACACAATCCTAGTGTTTCTGCGAAAACTAATTGGGAGCCAATTGAGATCCTCGCGAAATTGCGATTTCCGAAGATAAATCTAATGCATAAGTTTTGCAAACGCTCAAGTTTATTCAGAAGCTCCACTATAGCATCCAAGTACAAGGTGTCAGCGTAATAAAAGATAGGTTAAATGAGTGTATGGGCCAGACAGATTAAGCTTTGTAAAGCTAACAAACCTTGAACGCATTTCAGCGAATGAAAAGAGAAGTGTGTGAACTAATTTCACTGAAATTTGTGCTTATTATTACTCTTAAAATGGTAAAAGGTGTCTCCCGGAGAACTCTAAAATGGAGAAAGGTGTCCTGGAATGTGTTGCTCAGAAAGTAAATAAAAGAATATTTCAAAGAATATTCACTTTCTATGGAATTTTTGAGCCTGGTTGGATGATTCTCCTTTTTCTTTTAGGGTTTTGGATTGAGGGAGTGACAACTTCGCCAATTCGTTTAGTTTGTTTAACAACTGTTTAAGCTTATTAAATTATTTAATAATTTGTGTACACTCAAGTAAATCGGACAAAAGAAAAATGATAGGAGAAAATGGTATTTACAAAGATACTGCTTCTTAGTAGAGTAAAAGATGGCCGTGCGAAAGAGATTCGCTCGCGCAGGCACAACGGAGATGTTGGGTGACGCAATCCTAGTGTTTCTGCGAAAACTAATTGGGAGCCAATTGAGATCCTCGCGAAATTGCGATTTCCGAAGATAAATCTAATGCATAAGTTTTGCAAACGCTCAAGTTTATTCAGAAGCTCCACTATAGCATCCAAGTAGCAGGTGTCAGCGTAATAAAAGATAGGTTAAATGAGTGTATGGGCCAGACAGATTAAGCTTTGTAAAGGTAACAAACCTTGAACGCATTTCAGCGAATGAAAAGAGAAGTGTGTGAACTAATTTCACTGACATGGGCATGCCAGGACAGATTGGAATCAATGATTACCCCAAGATCCTTATCATTGTTGGTGTAAGATATAAAAGTGTTATCTAACTTTACAGACGATATGATAGAGAAATTAATGAATTCCCAGTGTGTAGTTTGCCTAAAATTATAACCTGCGTTTTACTGGCATTAATCACGAGGACAAAAGATTTTATTTGCCTTGTCATACGTCTTCGGTCAGTAAATAGTCAATTTCTAGACAGTGGTCTCTCGTAATGGGAGGATTATCCATGCTTAGCAGATGGGCTAACGATCGCACCAGAAGCCCCAAACCATTTTCGATTATGAGTGAGAGATTTTTATGGCTTAGATCAGCAAGTCGTTCATCTTATGATAAGTTTCACGTATGTTCATAGCAGAGGGAGACATCGTGCAATACTTACTACACTTAAAATTACCTAATAAAAACCTTTTTTATTCGAGAAATATTTTAATATTCAATACGAATTTCAGCTTTTGCCGCTAAATCGTTCCTTACAACAATTGTATTGACCGGTGGACAGTCAGACATATTGACTGATAACAAAGTGATTCTATGAGTTCGAGTTTTTAGAACGAACCTCATTTAAAACACAGTATGAAGCAATACATAATGGCGGCGTTAGAAAATCTGCACGTCTTTTCACCCAATGTTTAACCATTTCTTTAAAAGCCAGCCCGAAACTACACAGGCAGTGATGGGAAGCAGCATCTAAGATATAAAGCGTCTTGTACTGTGATTTGCAGCGTAGGTTTCGACGTTTTTCAGGATTATGTAGAAACCTTCCTTTGGGAAAAGCCTGTGTCGAGCAGTTGTGTTTTCAAAAACTATGAAAAAGAAAAAGAGTAACTAATAAATTGAGAATACGACACATAATCTGACAACACAGGGACTCCACGATATCTCGATATCGGTGATTATTGTTATCTGGTATTATCTTATGAGGTCAGCTCCTTAAAGTCACTTATAAACACACAAATAAATAAATAAATAAATACCCATTGACCTTGCTAATCAAATAAAATAAAATTTATAACGACATTTTGTACCTTCACTAGGGCTGAACTAAGTATATCTAAATTTACTGTTGATTTCAATGGTTCTTTGAAATGAAATATTTTCAGTAAACTAACAAAATTACAGATATCTATTAAACACATGTACATTTTAAGGCATTAAAAGACAGTAATTGACATTAAGATATAACGGGACAGCTGTTTAAACGGAATAATGACTAATGTGTGATAATTAATGCTATAATTATTAGTGATTAGTATCCCTGGGTAATTGTACTCATTTAAGCCTGAAACTGTCGACCTAATTGCAAACTTTATGATATACTACTTTGTATTCCTGGTTATTTAAATGAAAATTAAACGAAAATCAGAACTTCCAGTTTTAAAACTCTGATATGAAATTTTCCTCAGTAAAAAGCTTATGAAAGTAAAATAGGTCAACGATACTCTTTGAAACGTATTTTAACGTGAAAATTGTTAACCGTGCATAGGTTTTTTTCGTCTATTGGTCTAAAAATATACATCTTTCGATGATTAAGAAGAGAATTTACATGTTATTGTTTCCCTTCATCGCGACTATCAACAATTATATTATAGCTGGCACCAGGATATGAACGCAGATCACTCGACTATTATGAAATCAAAGCGCGCGCTCGGACTCTGGAGCTACAACGATTCACAAAATAATACAGTTTACTTGAAAATTTGCGTAATGCTTCCATTTCAAATCACATTATATTCGTTCGAGCGTTGATACGTCAGTTCATTACACTGGAGCGGTCATTTGGGAGCCATCAAGCACAAGCATTTCCCTAGATACGCGTAAATAATTAACAAGTTTAAAAGCTTTTCATTTACATCTTATTTACGTGTTTGAATTGGATGCTTAATTCGCTCTTCGGCGTAGTAATTACTTTCAGTAACTGTTTCTCATGCAGTGCAAGAGTATTGATACGAGAAAATTTACCCAAATTAAATAATTTCCTTAATAAATCTACACCTTCGTGTCTGTTTTATTTATTTATTTAAATACCTTTAAACAAAAATATTACAAAGGGCGGACTTAATGCCTCCAGGCATTCTCTGCCAGTCAACCCGGAGCGTGTAGAGATATAGTAAGTGTGCCAAACATTATATTTGTTAAAAAAAATACATACAGTCTGGCATTTTTTGTGATGTTTAATCCGCCATGTCAGACGCCGTGAGATTTTCAAGGAATTCCCTTAGTCGATAATTACGATACCTACGGAAAGAGACAGATTCACTTGTACCAATATATATTCATATCACACGATATATCTACTCGCTTTATAATATACGTGTATTTATTTGGCATGCAGCTCTGTCACAGATTTTTTATATTAGTCGAAACACTCAATGTGCGAGTCTGACTCGCACTTTACTGGTTTTCATAGTACACGAGTTCAATCTCAGTGAGTTCTGTAAGTGGTAGAGCCAAACGGAGGCTTTTGCTGCTGCTTGAATAAGCTGGTCTAACAGGGGTAGTACCACGGCCTCGCATAAAACCTGCGTGAAATAGAGCCATCTTGTGTTTCTGGGTTTCGTTCGGTGAGCGAGGTAGTAACCGGTCGCCCACTTCTCTCCCCCGTCCCTTCCTCCTTCCCATCCCCAAATGTCCCTAAAGCCGGGCAATGCACAACAGAGGAGTTGTCTGTTGTTGCAGATGTATGAGGCCGTCAGTAACTACGATGGAGAGCAGCATCACTAGCGCGAGGGTATCGGTACTATACTCTACAACTTAGGAGTCATCTGGGTAATACTTACCGCTCTCTTACCTATTTCTGCCACCAAGCAGCAGTACAACAGGAACTGTTGTGTTCCGATTTGAAAGGTTATAGCGAGGCCATGTGGTAGCGGCGTAAGAATCTGCCGCCGACAGATGGCGGGATAACCATCTCGAGAAATACCCGACCTAAATAAAGCAGACTGATAACGGGCAGCAGCGTCTTAGGTGCTCCACTGAGATCGCCAATCCACTTGCCGAGCGTGGCGTTAATGGCAAATCATCCTAATAAAAGAAGTCTTTGTCCTGCACTAGACTATTTGCAGGCGGGTAAGGTAAGCAAAGAAGCCATTATAATTTAATTACAGGCATTCTATCTTAGTCCTCAGTGACAACGCATCTGAAACCTTCTTCGATTGAATTTGTTTGCAGGTGTCAATGGGTTTCGGGAGCCACTCAGGTGCACTGCTGGCCAATCCAATTAAAAGAAAACCCTCTTGCACCGCGTGGCCGTTATGGGTAAACCTTCCAAGGAATATACCTATTTTCAGCAGTGAACAAAATAGCCTACAAGTATGTTCGCCATCTTAACGTTACTTATACTTAGGATAATGTTTATTCATATTTCATACATATTGTATAAATTATAATAAGGCTTTAAGATATTAATCCAATGTCGCATTTGATAAATGTAAATAATATATTTTCCTGTGATTAAATGGCAAAACTTCGCTGGACAGAATACAGCATAAGGGAAGTTGAATTAATTAATTTCCTGTTCAATGAATTTATTTTCATGCAAAGCACGAGGGAATATTATTTTTATACACCGTCAGATAAATTTATTATTGTAAACATATTTTTCTTTATAAATATTAAGAATGGCTTATTTTATATATATTGTTCTAACAATGTTCAAAGCAACAACCTTCTTAGAAACCTTTTCGTATATAAGCGCACAAACCAAATGTGACAAATAGCGAGTTTCGACGGCGGGTTTGCTCTCAAGGAATGTCCTTTAGTCTTACGTTACCTACGAGGAAAGGAAGAAAGTGGTTCTTATGCTCCTGCCACCCATTATTATAGTATGGCTTTATTTAACAATAACATTGTTTATAGTTCCATACGCAACAAGCATTTATTATCTCTTTCTCAATTAATAAGTAACAATAATACCCATATAACCGCGGTATTAATTATGGACATTAATATATTGAGCGATAAGCTTAGTTAAACGTTCTCTATACGTTTAATTAGCTAACTAGCTCGATACCAGGCCGAAAGGTAAACATATCGACTAAGTAATTTCCCTTGTGTACCAGAGCACTTAAATTAAGCCTTTGTTTACTGAAGTTCGTATTTTCTTTATATTTTAAAAATGTGAAGAGTTTTTTCTAGTTAACATTGTCAAATAAAAATTACAGAATCGTGTAAACATTTTTAGTCCCTTTTGGTAAATATTTTAATAATTGTATTTAATTACTTTCTAAACTATACATGTGTGTACCGCAAGGTTTGGTAACTTTGACACTACCAATGTTGAAAAGACACGGTACTTTCTCAAATTATGCTGTGTCTATCCTGAAGTAGTGGAAAAAGATTTACCTTTGAACAAGGTACATCCCAGAAAAATACCTGAAGATAAACTTGAGACTGTGGTAACCGAATTGTACATTGTATATGGTTAGTTCCGTCTTCTCCTTAGCAGTAGACCTATCCTCAACAATTCCGTGTGAGGTTATTCGATATCCGTTAAGATCATACCGTTTTAGTTTTACCATCCAAGGCATTTACATCGTGTAAATGCCTTGGATGGTAAATGGTGGAAAATAACACGGTATGTGTTTATTAGGAAATAACCAAATAAATAATGTAAAATTTTTAGGGAATTTATATAGAGGATAGGGCCCCAGCTTGTTACCAGTTCATTTTTAGATATAGAAATATCATGTTGGACATAAGGGGCAAACGGTTCACCTGATGGTAAGTTCCCGGCGTCCGCGTAGATCCCCAGCACCAAACGAGCTGCAGGTGGGTTGCCGGCCTTTTAGGAATTTTAGGGCGGGTAGAGAGATAAGTGGGCTTACAAGATGCTTCTACTTCACGTCGGTATTCTGCAAGGTCCTAGTACTACTCCGGTCAAGCCGGCCTCTTCGAGCAGGAGCAAAAGCAGCCGTTTGGCTCTACCACGTATAACAGTGTGTCGGCACTATGTTCACTAAGACGTTTGCCCAGCGTAGTATGAGCAAAGCTTTCAAGAAATGCATGCCGGCCTTTGTTGGCACCTAATTGATAAGACCAGTTTTCAGCAGCGAACTTATATAGGTTGATAAAGAATGAGAAATATGAGATAATTCTACCAACGGTCGGAAGCATGTAGATGGCAGTCACGGTTCCACAACCCATGGGAACTTCTATCACATGTCTGCTGCATGGCGATACTTTACAAAGATACCATAACTATTTATTTTCAAAATTAAAGTGGTAACCAAGAATCATGGTTTTTCATGCTACTAACTATACTAACAATACTAACTATTTTATACAATTTGTATGTAAACTAGTTTTGGGTTATCCTTTTTTGCATTTTCATGAGATATATCATATATCTAAACAGTAAAAGCGCAAAGAGTAACATATTTTGTAAAAATAGCTCATCGATATAATATGTACGAAACTATTTTCGTTGTGTCTTCGAAAATAATATGTAACGAGATTTTTCGGTCGAATCAAAACAAATCCGAGCGAAATAAGGCCATGGAACAAATTTGACATTTCCACTGAGCCCCACACAAATTTGATTTCATATTTTAGGTATTTGCTCCTTGGATCCATCGTTACTAGACTTACACAGGTGATCTTTTGTAGTAAACATGTTTGAGGGTAGAAAATACCTGGTGTATTTTTAAAAATCTATCCCCTTCCTATATCTGAATACAATCTCTAGAAGGAATGAAAACAAATTCGATGAAGAGACGAATTATGAATTAGTTATGTAAGAAAATTTACCTTTTACTTATTTATGACGGAAGAGACAATTAACAAAAATAAGATTCTCGTAGCCTTGGAAGCTTTGCAGTATCGCAGGGGCCGGGCGCTCGCTTAAAGTTTCGTACTACACGAGGATCTGGGTTCGATGTTCGATGCCGGCACCACTAAAATTGTTAATTTAAATTTTAAGTGCTGGATTGAATGTGCTCGGTAAGAAGGAAGGCATCGTGAGGAAACCTGCATGTCTGAGAAGTGGTAAAAAAATAATAATTTCGATGACATGTGAAGTCCGAATTTCCACGAAGCTGCTCTAATGCGACTTGCATTAGAGCAGCTTCGTGGAAATTTTTTCCGGTTCCAAAACCTTAAAAAATAGTTAAACGGAGTATTCCCTTACTTTAATATTTTCAAGGCTTATTACGATCGCTAATCAGCCTTTCGATATGATGATGAAATTAAATGAAATTGATTTGATTTCTATCAACGTTTTCACCGTCACCAGTGTTTTTAAGATCGCTGCTGAGCGTAAAGAAAACTAATGCAATCATTCTGTGTTTTTTACAACAAAATCTGTTAAACTTTTTCGAATTGTCAATTAATTTCAATGTCATATCCCAAATTCAATTTTTGTATATTTCGTATGTATTATTAATTTCCCTTGCATTTTCGCCTCAGAAAGAAAAGGGTGCATCGTACCGTTTAGAAAGAAAATTAAAGATTTTCAAAAACGTGTAATATCCCTTTACATACCGCTCTCGCTTAATAAATCTATTTAATTATTAATACCGCTTTGAAATCATAAATAAAATCCTAATCCTGAGTGTTTGTGTTATCGTGTAACGGAAATAAAAAACCCACTCGTCGATACCTCGATAGGTATTAATCATTAATTCAAATTTTCCAATGCGTATGAGACGCACTATTCACAACACGCGGTCTAGATTGCGCTGTATAATACTATAATAAGCAAAGTATTAACGTCATGACATTGACAAAATATGTGTTCATCATTACAGAGTAGGGAGAAATGTTACAGAGAGAACATACCAGCTTTTCTCTAAATGTCAACTTCACCTGTACTGCATCTGACAAAGATGGTTCCAATGAGTGAACGATGGCGGAATCCAAGAGAATATCCCAAACTCAAATTACACAGACTAATGTAATTTTGTTGCAGTTGCCGTCACTGCGTTAATCAGCCCGCCAGCCCAGCGTGGTGACCAAAGACAAATCTTTCATGAAATTAATGATTTTGTTGACGCTGTCACAGGAAGGTAATGAACTTTTAATGACTGGTTATGGTAAATTAAGCCTTGTATGGGACATTATTACTAATATTAGGTCCACTGCGATGCACCTTGCGGGCTAAATGACAAAGCTCTCATCTTTCCGTTCCTTCCATTCATGGTATGCTAGCTGGTGCGGCCGCGAGGACAACATGTGGCGTGGGCATTTAGTTATCGTGGACTGCAAAGATCGTGAAGGCAAAATAAGTAAGATAGCTCAGACCACCGGTAGCTGATCTAACAATTACGAAGGATCAGCGTTTAATTGCGTGTTAAAATTTAACTTTACACGAGCGAATCGTGTAATGAAGGGCCTTCCTCTTTCCAACAGCTGAGATACAGTCGTCTGCGGCTGCTGATATGACTAGGAATTGCGAATAATTCACGTGTACGCACGGTAGCCAGCAACTTTTGGGTTTCCTGGTAATTTTTTTACACGCATGACTTGCAAATGGAGCCAGCAGATAGGACGACCGTCACTACCGCGTGAAGAGGTTCATTCATAACCACACACCCAGCACTATTTCGTAATGTAATATGGCCGAAGTGTGGCACCTTCTCCGATTCGTCAGGTGAATACGGTGATACAATTCCCGTGGTGATGTTGAATTATTTGATATAATATACGGACTGCCGCTTTGGCGTGTCCACTAGCTTTTGTTCACCTTGGGAAAGGCCTGTGTTCAGCAATGGATTTATCCAGTCTGATCAATATGACGAAGAAAAAAGAAGTAACATTTGTACACCTTCTTAATTATATTTATATTTATTATTAAATTAGTAGTTATAACAGTTTTTGAAAAAAAAAACACCAACATTCTAATCGTTTAGTGAAGGGACTCATACAATCGCAAGTTAGAACTGGCCTTTGTATTTTTAGGTGACACTTCCTAACAAAGCTTTTAAACTAAGTTGCAGTGATTATATATCTTTTAAAAAAAGAAAAAAACGTCTGAAGTAGTTAGGTTATCTAGTTATAACGAACCACCATAAGTACTTGATATCCAGTAGATGTTTTGAGTAAACATAGCTGGAAAATTGATCACTGTGTTGCTATATTCTGAACTGTGTACGGTAATATTAAAGCCATAACGATTTCCTGTAAACATGTGCAGACATGTATTAGTGTTTAATAGTTGGCGGCGAATATGCCTATAGTTACTAATCAACAAGGCTCCTTGAGTTTTTGGTGCAATTAATGACATACTGACAATAGCCTATATTTGTAGTTTGTTGTTGTTTAAAGTGTATGTTTTTTTGGACTAGAGTGGTGATCAAAATATTTTTTTAATGAAATTGATGTATGTTTATTTCAAATTTACTAATTCTAAAATTATTGGTTTTGTTTATATTAATTTATTCATATTAATAAAAAACAAGAAAAGACGGATATGACATTTCTTACAAAGTAGTTTCTAGTATTTTTCTTAAATCTGCAAATTTTGTGAGATATTTCCAAAAAACTGTAATTTATTTCATTCAACTATATTGTCAAGAAATGGGTCGATCACAGCATATCTTTAACTCTTATCTATCTGTAATTGTATCCGGCCACTCGACATCAAAAATTGTATGCAGTTAGCGAGTTCTGCTATGAGCGAGGATTTTTTCCGCTTTAATTCAGATTTAATTCAGATTCAGATTCGTTAAGGTTTATTGTCTATGCAAGATGATCATAAAATATATCAAACATGTTTAAATATCATAACTTTACGATTATGATGGCGATGACTGCTATAAGCAAAGTTATTTCAGTACTGGTGTGCATTAGCTAAACAAATATTTGCATAATTAATGCAAAAATATATAAAAGTCTATAAACACTTCTCATCTATTGTAATTAAGTGGTTGATTACGTAGTAGTGATATACCACTACTACATGTTTTCTGTAATTCATAAGCACTTAACTCCGCTACACTTCAGAGACGGGTATGTATATATATGCAAGTATTACAAGTTACGTCATTATTATTAAATAGAGAATAGAGCACATTATCGATTAACGTTTTGTTTAGTATTTGGAATAAATGTAGGTAATGTGATAAATAAAACTTACATCGTATAATGTACCGTCGTTTGATTTTGCCTTTGGACCACCTCTCATTACTTTGATAGGGTTTTGGGTCCACCCCGCTGTAGCATTGCGAATTGACGGACTTCACAGTTCATCGAAACGATATATTTTTAATATATACTTCTCACACTTGCAGATTTCCTCGGGTTGTTTTCCTTTATCTCCGATCACGTGGTATTTAAAATTGCTATTAATAATTTCAGCGGTGCCGCCACCTGAGACTAAATCCAGACCACTCGTCTTCTATGAAATTAAAGCAAGTAACCTGAACACTAGGCATTAACAAACAAGCTAACAGTCTGAATGAAAAGTGATAACTGCAGCCCTAAGACATTATCTGCAAACAACTTCAATCGTCACCCCCTGTGTACTAAGATAGAATGCTTCACAGTCTGTAATTATACTGGCTCTCAATACCGTTCTTACTGGAACAGTACAGTGGCTTAAATGCGGATTTGTCGTCGTTGGTAGGTACCCCATTATCCTCTAGGCATAGAAGGAGGTTAGCACCTCATATGTAGAAATGTATTTTCTATGTTGGGATAGATTACGAACGTAAAAAGATATTTCAATCTATTAATAAAACAACAATTTGATCATCGTGTATCTTAATATTTTATTATGACGAAGCATGACTTCTAAATTGACAAAATGTGATACAGATAAAGGTGAACACTGTATGTACATTACATGCGTTTTGAGTCAATGTTTATTTGCCCGTCAGTGACGATATGTTCCGGCACGGAACGCTCACGCGCACGCGTCCTCTTCTGTACACGAAAATAAATTCAAACAGAAATTCGACAAAATGAGAAACAATATTTATATTAAATTATTTTTCGGCTGCACTTTAACTTCTGTTTTGGTGTTTTTATATTTATCGATAAAGGGCATTACGTATACTCGTGAAAGTGTAATCAATAGCAAATTATTCGAAATGGAAAAAAGCATAGATACAATAATCGAAAAAGTATCACAGTATGAAGAAAAGCCAAAAGTTAGCAGTAGGAACGAATCTACTAAATTAGATTTAAAATATATACTACGATGGACTTCGTCAAAAAATGTACCGTTCGTGTACATGGGTGAAGGACAAAATGGTTTTATAGAAAGAAATTGTCCATACACGAACTGCTTCGTTACTGGAGACAGATCTTATCTTGGTGATTATACGAAATTCGACGTTATTGCTTTTTCCGGGCCAGAAGTTGTACGAATGAATAAAATGTATTTGCCAGACAGAAGGTCGCCACACCAAAAGTTTGCGTTTGCATCTATAGAGTCAGCTGATAACTATCCGGTGTGTTCAAATAAGCTTGATGGTTTTTTTAACTGGACATGGACGTATAAGTTGGATTCAGAGGCGAAATGGGGTTATATTGTGGTTCGAGATTCAGAGAAGAATATAATAGGCCCTAAGTCGGTAATGAACTGGATAAAACTAGAAGACATGAATCCTGTTAGTGATAAGTTAAAAATACAGTTGCAGACAAAGTCTAAAGCTGCAGCATGGTTTGTTTCCAACTGTTACTCAAGAAGTGGTCGTGAAAGTTTTGTTAAAAATTTACAAGAGGAACTAAAAAAGTACAAACTAAATGTAGATATTTATGGAAGGTGCGGAACTTTGAAATGCGAACGAGACGACGAAGAGGACTGTAATAAGTTGATAGAAAAAGACTATTTCTTTTATTTATCATTCGAAAATTCATTTAGTGAAGACTACGTTACAGAAAAATTACTGCATGGATTGAAAAATAGTGCTGTGCCAATTGTTTATGGTGGAGCAAATTACACGAGGTATGTTTATTTTTTTTATAATTAATATGTTACAACAAATACATTATTCATATTTATGTGAAATAAAATCGTAACATAAAAAATATCAGGAACGGAGGTGGCGGAAATTTTAAACAGTGATAGGATATAAATGAAATTACTTGGCTACCATTT
The DNA here is from genome assembly GCA_029286595.1 of Bhutanitis thaidina. Classification (NCBI taxonomy): domain Eukaryota; kingdom Metazoa; phylum Arthropoda; class Insecta; order Lepidoptera; family Papilionidae; genus Bhutanitis; species Bhutanitis thaidina. The sequence goes on from JAGSMS010000015.1 coordinate 2,369,773, forward strand.
GCGTGTAAAAAAAAACGTTCATATAATATGGAATTTACGTATGGCTAGATAAAGCAATGCCACCCAGAACGCGTTTCCTACTTCTAGTGGCAGCTCTCCCTACTCTCCGCGGGCGAAATGTTTTAGGCGACGAAGCCATTGACCAGATCCGTCACAGGGTGCCGGGAGGGCTGGAGTTTCCTTCTCATCCTTACTGGAGCTTCCTGCTCTTCCGTCCTGGAGCTTCCAGGAGCGCTCGCCTTCCTCATGGCCTCCGGGTGGCGGGCTCCATAGCCCATGTGGGTATGGAAGCCAAGTAGGAAAGCGTGTCCATGCTCCGGCGCGCATATGTCTTTCGCTCGAGCGTTTCTGTGGGCTGCCGACATGTAGCGAAGGCTTTGGTCATATTTACTGATTTATCGCATTCGTTGTCACTAGGAGACATCAGATTTAATAAACCACAAATCCTCGAAAAGGAACGCTCATTCTAGACAAAAATTATTCCTGAGGCTATTGAAATCAAAATCCTAAACATCCTAATTTCAATATAGAATATGGCTGGGTGCTACCCTCGCCTTGGGATTCTGTAATAAATTAAATAAGCATACCACTACACGACCTCAAGATACTATGAGCACTTTCGGCACAGATCGGATCAAAATTAGTAATTAAAAGAATCACGATAAAATCCGTAAATAATGGTTTCAAGGCTTCAAGAAATCATGAAATATCTATTGTTGGTCATCATAGAAAGTAACATACAGAGAATTATGTGGTCGAGTTTTCTCTTGAAGATTGTCATGAGATTTTCAAGGCTTTTATCAAGTAGCTCCTTACGACTCCCAACAGCCTAGAGAAGAAAGTCGCCAAGACATCTCGAAAATACGAAATTAACTGAAGAAATCTTGTCTATATATAGCTTTTTATTTTTTATGTGCTTATTGGTTACAGGTTTATGCCTGACGGAATTTACTTAAATGCAAGACATTTTGGCCCAAAGAAATTAGCAGAAAAAATGAATGAATTAATTAATGATCCTGAAAAGTATGCAGAATATTTTAGGTGGAAAGAGCATTATTCGTATTATAGAAGATTTGAAAGTTTAGAGACGGACGACTATTGTAGATTTTGTTCAATTCTCAATGAAGAAAATTTAGTGAAAAAGACTACTATATATCAAAAATTTAGGCAGTGGTGGGATCCTCCTAGTAGATGTTAAATGTTGAGAAACTAATAAGTATTTAAAATAGGTTAAAGACTGGAAAATGGAATTATTCATTTGCTATATTTGTGGCCGAAATATTTGTACAATGTATAAAGTGTGATAAGTTATCTTAATGATTTTTTTTTATTATATAAACTGAGTAGTATAACCAATTAAAAAATAACTTAGTAACGTGCATAGTATGTTTATATTAATTATTTCCAAGCATAATAATTAAATCCTAAAATAGTATATAGATTGAAAATTTAAAATATAAATAAATATTTTAGTATTAATTGTGATTAGTTTTTATAATAAAATTAAACGATGACGGTATTCGCGTTGGTCGATGAATTTGCTTATAGTGCTTAACTTCTAAGTAGATTTTAATGCGGTTTTCTGCATCATTTGAAATATTTCATAAGGTAGGTTTATATGTAAAACACATTCACATTTAGTTTATATATAAAAGGCCCGACCGTGCGAAACCGGCTTGTTAGTACTAAATAAAATTTAAAAATACATTTACCTATTAAAATCTAATTTAAGAAGTCAGAAAAAGAAAAATAACTTTTTCCGCTGGAAATTATATTCGAATACATAGATCAACGCGGATTACGACTTTCGTAGTCTGGCCATAAATAATGTAATTCTGAATACAAATTTGTAATAAGTTTATTATTTAAGAAACTTCGACCAATTTGCCTACATTTCACATATGATTTTTCCACGTGATTGTTAAATTACATTATGGAGTGGAACGTTAAAGGAAACAGTATTGCAGTGATTGCTTTATACAAAGTGGGTATGGAGCCGTTAGACATTTTAAGATGGTTCAAAAGCTAGGCAAAAGCCGTATGTTTGTGAGTAGGAAAACATCGGATTAGGTTTATTAAGATTTTATGTTGAGTTTAAAAATTTTATAAACTGGATTTCATAAGTTCCTTTTTTTGTAAATACACATAGAAAATTGTGTACATATACACTTTGGTCCAATCAGTAATATATTACATACATCTTAGCATTAACACGACGTCAATAATTTTAATGTAAATAAATTGAATTTACTATGACTTAAAAGATTGACGGGATCAAATTTTATGTCATTTTAATGCAGTTGAAAATACAGGCATCTATACCTAACTAAGGAGAAATTACAGGCGTGAAGATAATTGTGTAATTAAACATAAACGTATGTGTATAAGTTAGAGATATAATAAATTTATCACATTATATATGTTAATCATGGTAGGCATAATTTTTATCTGTAATACAAAAAACGCCTACAATATCGCATTACTTATGCATTAAATTTACATATATTCGCTGATAACTGAAACTGCAGTATTTACCTTAATTAGCACTAACGAATTAACTTCTATTGTAATGACTGTATTTTTAATATTATTGTGATAATAATTAAATTACATATGTACTCTGACACTGTAATGATTTTATTATAAGTTGTAAATAACATTGCAACACGGGTTTTGAAAAATAAAAATACCCTTAGAGTTTCTTGAAAAGTCACCTCCCACTGTAGGAATTTTCTCTCCTGTGTCGCGGAGGCAGTTTACATATATGAATTGCACCCAGACCGAGAACATTTATATTTATCCGTTTATATATATATATAAATAGGGAATCGAACCAGAGTCCTCCTGCGCCGCAGCCAAACGCTACCAAGAAGTTCTTCGTTTTCAAACCCGAGGTATAAGTTAACCAGGTTACTCGTATATCTTATCACGCTAAGTGCATTGCTCATTAAAGTTGGATGTATAGTCACAAACACATTATCTATGCATATTAAAGTCGGGTGGACATATACAAATGTGTGTTTGTATTTCATACAATACTTTTATTTTTACAATGGTGTTAGTTTTTAGTACGATTAAATTTTGCTTGTAAATAGATCTAGGTTAGATTACCGCAATGACGTATGAGAGGACAGTAAGCAGGTTGTTTTATTGTGTTTGAATGTGTAGATGCGGTATAAAGCAGAGGATTATAAATAAACACTCTAAAAGAATTGTTCGATATTTATCGCAGTTTTAAATAAATGTTATATTATATTTAATTGTTCTTTTAACAGAAATATTTAGCTTTCTGTGTTTTAAAATCGCCATTTAGGTAAACTGTTTTTTTAATGTAAGGATGGCATTTATAGATTACGAAACATGAATAGTGTTTTAATCGTTAATATGATAACTTATCGCTTTCATGTAGCTACCAATCAATTCATAATCCATCGCAGAATACAAAAGTCTTTTTCTCTTTTGTTTTATACGTGTAATATAATATTTTACTAAGGTTGTAACTGAATTTGACTTTTAAGTCGACTTTAGTCTACTTTTACTGCACTATATCATCGGTATGAACTGGAGCGACTCACACTGCCGTCGAATTGTATTGTAAGCATATAAAAATCTAAAATAATTTCTAGATGCCCCAATACCTTGTTGTTGTTGTCACAAGAGGTACTTCATTATGAAAAGTAGATACTTTAAAAAATCGGATTTTACAACAGAATGTTCAAACAAACATACTTTCATATTTATAACCGTAACTGGCGGTAGTTGATACAAATTTTAACGCAAGAGATCTCTTAGCACAATCATTTATGCTATTCCATGGCATAATCTACATCTCTGTCAAATTTGTTCATATCCATTCAGTCCTTTAAAAGAGTTACCGGACGACAAAGATACAAATTTTACATTTATGATATTAAGTAGGATAAAACATATTTAACATGCACTAAATAAAAAAGAGTTGTCAAAAATATTAAGAATTTTAAAATCCAAGTCACAATGATCATTTACACATATATCATTTAAAATGCATTTAATTATTACGTACATAAAAATATAAAAAGTGGCTTTGTTATTTAGGTTCCTATGTACCATATTACATTCGCATTATGACCTTCGATATATTTAACCGTCAAAAGTTGGCGTGTCGGCATTGCAAAATGATTTTAGCTTACATGTGCACATCATGGGTTGATAACACAAAATGTAATAAAAATTTTGTTTGGATGTGTATTATCTGCTATTTCGATGTGTGGCGGCTGGTCACTCTAAAGAGATAACTCCATCATAAAGTTAATAATACGTACGAGAACAAAGACTATCTGTTCGAGCACTGCTTGCTATTATGGTATGCTCATTTTAAGATTTCTGTGAGACACCGAAAGTTTTCAATTATTGGTAGTATCAGTACAGATTTATAATAACTAAACTTATATTATTTTTAACTTTACATCTGGCCAACTGAAGCCGGTCTGCTATACCATGCACGGTCGGTTTGCCAATATTTTACACGGTTGTCACAGAGGTTTGTCGCCGCAGTATTGGAACCCTCGAACTGGACATGCTATTCCATATGACTAGTCTGTGGTATTTGGGTTTCGAAAATTCTGATAGATCTTACGCTATTAGTTGGCCATCAAAGCCTCGTTCATTAATCAGTAAGGCGCATCGCGTGCACATGAGTATGACATTTTGTGAAAAGATAGTACCTACATTCCCCCTTATACGTATAGCACGTCATACCTTACCCACAGTAGTTATAATATTACGTATCTGAGATCAGTCATGTTCGTTTACTCCATTTTTTAACTTATAAAAGTTTTTGAAGAGTATGAGTAAGTGTCATAATTTAATTATCACAGTAGTATGAATTGGGGACGGGCCAGGTGAGTGAACCGTGTAGTTCCGTTTGCTCTAATTTGACACATTATGACTTGAGTTGTTAAACTATGTTTTCGATTTGGTTTGAAAGGTTCACCTCAACAAAGTTCATCTTAAAATAAAACTAATTTTAAAATACCATAGCGTGTGTAATTTTATACTTTTAAATCCGTTTCATCACAGCTTAAACAGTTATAATTGAACGTGATAAAATCTGACTAAATTAGATTTTTGATTTTCGCGTAAGTATAAGAACAATGTTGCTAAAAAAAATTCACGAATGTTAAAATATGTTGAAATATTTTTCACTGCTATCATGTATTGATTGCAGATATAACATTTAATTAACGAAGAGTGATGAAAAACGAGTAAAACTGAATAATTTGATTAAAAATATCTCATAAGTCTTTCATTTCTGTACGTTCACATGGCATAACAATTCTAAGTCAAAATCAAATTGCAATACATTTCATGACGGCGATGTAGTCTTACGACGTAAACAACATAAAAGCAAGAAGCATAAACTTTCGTATTTTATACTCGGAAACACATTGGGAAATATAAAACGGAGATATTGTTAGCCGTGGTAGCTGTGTGGTCAGGGCGCTGGCTTTAATTTCATAGTACGCAAGTGACCTAAGTTTGAATCTCGGTGCCGACATTTCTGATGTTGTTGTTGCAATTTTAAGTGCTGAATACCACCTTTTCGGTTTGGGGGAACATAGACCACCTTTAGCAGAGGACTTGTGGAGAAGATAATGTTTTCGCATATTGTTAGGCATAAATGAAAAATAAATTAGATTAAGAGAGTTTACGCCTCGCGGCTTTTCGCACAACCTTTCAAGACCAAAATCTTCGAAATGAAATGACCAATCATCATCATCATCATTATCATCATCATTTCAGCCTATCAGAAGTCCACTGCTGAACATAGGCCTCCCCCAAAGATTGCCACGAAGCTCGGTCCTGAGCCACCTGCATCCATCGACTTCCCGCAACACTGCGCAGGTCGTCACTCCATCTTGTGGGGGGTCGTCCTACACTGCGTTTGCCTGTACGTGGCTGCCACTCGAGAACCTTTTTTCCCCAACGGTTGTCAGTTCTGCGAACTATGTGGCCGGCCCATTGCCACTTCAGCTTGCTGATCTTTACGGCTATGTCGGTTACCTTAGTTCTGCTGCGGATATCATCGTTGCAGACTCTATCACGCAGAGAAACACCGAGCATAGTCCTTTCCATAGCGCGCTGAGCAACTTTGAGCTTCCTCATACGGGCTGCAGTGAAGGACCAAGTCTCGGATCCGTATGTCATCACTGGCAACACGCACTGGTTGCATACTTTCGTCTTGGGGCTTTGCGGTATACTCGACGAGAAGATATGACGTAGTTTCCCGAACGCAGCCCAGCCGAGTTGGATTCGTCGATTGACCTCTGAGTCGAAGTTGGACTTACCTAATCGGACAATTTGTCCCAGGTTTACGTACTCGTCTACAACTTCGACCCTATTGTTCCCAACAACAACCGGTATTGGTGTGACATGGACGTTTGACATGAACTGCGTCTTGTCCATGTTCATCTTAAGACCAACCATGTGAAACCAATCTTAAAACCAATGACGTGATATACGTATCACGTATCACATTGAATCTTAAATCTTTTTGATTTAACAAACGAATGTTCATTGTTTTAGTTGGAAAATCTGTATTTAAAATTGTAAACATACACTACTTGTATATATACTAACGTATAACTACTCGCAAGCATACTTTCGTTACATGCACTTTATTGTCTGTTTTCTATAATTATAAGTTTCATTTCTAATCCCAAAGTTACTATGTCCAAAATGTTTAATACCTGTGTAGAGTACATATTATGCAAGGCATTTTACTGTTAATTTAACAGTATATAAGTAGTTAAAGTAGACATAGACCTACACATGAAGGACTATACATAGAGGATTTGGCCGCGCTTAGCAAGGAAATAGGCGATCGCAGACATGATAATGCTTATTTTTGACATGATAGTCGCGCCTTCTGTTGTTTACATGACATTTTTCAGCCATTTCCCATAGTCGAAGATTACGACAGCCATGGGATAAGATGGGATGGCAGACCTTCTTACGCTGCCACCATATGGCGTACCACCACAATACCTATTATATGGGATAAACTTTGTTTTAAAAAGCATGAATATATTATATAGAAGCGTTCAAAATGCACTTAAATTATTCTCAAGGTTCCAAAATAAAAATTTATAAAATATCATCATCGTCTTAAAAAAAATATAAATAGAGTTTATAATGAAAACAAACGATGGAAAGTTTTCAAGTGTTTTACATTTGCATTGAAACAGGTCAATGTCAACACTACAGTTAATATCCCGATATTTATAGACAGGTCAGAGCGGGCAAAATACATGCGTATAATTGCATATTTAGGTATACCGTATATTTTCGTGTTTATATTGACTAAGTTATAAGAATGATTATTTAGGATAAAGGGATTTATATAAAATGCATAGATAAAGTTGTGGCATGATATAATGTGCAGGTAGAGACCTGCACATTATCACCTAGACAATCAAAAAGTGGGTCGCGGAAGGCCTTTAAGAAAGTGGATCGATCAATCCACGCTATGGTATGAGATGAAAGATCACTATAACAAACAAAATTACAAAGTGTATGCTAACGTGTGTAGCTATGAAGAAGCTTACCAACTTGTTCAATCATCCTGCATGTATCACTAGTTTGTTGGAGAGGGTATACCAAGAAGTTACGTAGCTTAATTTTTGTGACGAAGGTCAAGAATTTGGCCAAAGTTTATCAAGAGACTGTATTGGATTGTGTAGTTGATATACATTTCATAAAGTTAATGTGGACTTTTCAGGCAGGCTGCTCCTACTCACAGGGCACGAACAACTCAAACCAGGCTCGTTGGCACTCATCTAGTCGTGATCTGAACCCATTGGACTACAAGTTGTGGTTAGTACTAGAGGACATTTAATTGCACATATAAGCTAGTAGTGGCTAAATTCTCAATGAAGCCAGGGGACAAATCCATTGCTAGGTGGCCAGGGGGAGCCCAGTATCAAAGCAAAAGGTCAATAAAATTGATTTGAATAAATAGCTTAGTCTTTGATGAATATGTACGTTTATAAGTATATATTATTATTTTACTGTTTCTTTAAAAAAGCTATGCTGAATTTGAAACAGAACAAATAGTCGTACTAGGTTTATATCAAACTTCAAAATAGCTTTACGACTGTTATGAATCGAAGTGATTTTTTTTGATTACAATTTATATAGCTACATTTAAACTCGGTTGTTCTTTTTTCTTTTCTATTTTGACAAATTGTATACATCCATTGCTGGACATAAAAGACAGATAAATAAATAACATCTAAATTTTGTACATAATTGAATCGTGATACTAATTAATAATATGTTTTCATGCCTTTTTGAGTGTACATAAATAATTAAATAAAAAAAAAAAAATCGGCGCTCTTTTGGTACAGCACGCTGCCCTTCCCTGAGATTCTACAGCTCTCATGTTGAACATACTCGTATTTGCCAACTATTGCCAGTATAACACACAGCCCTTCCAAGAATTACTCCTACATATTTCCATGTCAGGTAGGTGGGGTGCAATTCGTTAATTTTGAATGCCAAACCAATTAGTTATTGATCAGCTACCCGACCTTGATGATGCTTGAAAAGCCAAACCGGCCTGACAGAAATCAGATGGTATATCTATAACTTGTGGCACAAGTGCAAGAGTGTGTTTTTCATGAATATATATTAAGTAAGCAAAAAACGTATTTAATGTTTTATTACCTTTTTCTTAGAAGTGTTTCTATGGCATTATACATAACAAAGCTTTTCAGTAGGAAAGTTTATCTTTGTTGGAGCGAAGTTCTTGTTAGTTGAGTCGACCTATTGTTTGGTGTTTTGAGCTCCAGGTGAACAAGTAAAAAAGATTTAACACTATAAACATTAAATAAACTTAAAACTTTTTTTATTTGTAGATTTTAATTAAAGTTTATTAAACATAATTTTTTTTTGGAGCAGCGTGGCGGGCCCTTCCTGGCTCCTAAACCCTCTCTGATACTCGTATTTGAGAAGGAGGCCTTTGCCCAGCAGTGGGCACTTATAGGCTGCTACTTTACTTTTTATTTACTTATACATATTTTAAAAATAAATGTAAAATAATAATTGTATGGGTGATATGCCGTTTTTTCTCCAAATGCGACCGTCTGATATCGCGGAAATTTTATCCAAATTTACCGAACTTAAATATCCGTGGGATATTCCCTCTTAGTCCACAGGGTGACAACGCATCTGTAACCGCCTACGTTGGAAGTAGATTGCAGATGCCCATGGGTGTGCTTCAGTAGCCACCTACCATCAGGTAAATTGTCGTGCGTAATCTAGACTATTATACGTAGAAATCGAAATCTAATAATCTACGTACAAATACGTAAACTTAAGTGTAAGTTACCTAACAAATGAACCCATACACATTTAAATACGAATACTGGGATTTAGTAAAGAACAACATCAAAGCATTGTAGATTCATGAATATATTCAAATAACGAGTTCCGTACCTTAACTTAAATCCAACAAAAGGTAAATAAACCACAACTAAAATGGTAAAACCCGCACTCTGATGGAAGTTTCTAACCGCACTGATATATTCTACTAACACGGCGACTCTAGTTTGTGGTTGGATAACGTTATTTTTGACCCTTTCGTTTTCTTCGTAATTTATGTACAAACACTAAACTAGCAAGCTACTTAACAAATGTATACAAGCTTAAAATTAAATTTACGCATTTAATGAAAATCATAAAGCGGTGGTAGCCTAATGGCCCGGGCGCCTGCTTTTATCTACTATGCAAGTGACCTAGGTGCAGTTCCAGATGCCGGCACCACTAAAATTGTTAATAGCAATTTTAAAAGCAAAATTTACCATAAAATTTAATTAAAATATACGTGACTGCAAAACTATTTCTGTATTTAAGAAAAGATTTAAAGACCACTATATGTCATTGGCAGTATGAACTATTAGCATTCTTCTATTATGTATATATTTATTTAATTTTGGGTATTTATCTATATATTTATTTAAGTATATATTTATGTATAAGTAGGTGTATGTAGATTTATATAGAACGTTTCGCATATATGTAATGTTTTTTTTTTGTATTGTACGCGCGCAATCTACCATTGACTAGCTATTCTCCTGTCGCAGGTCTGCTGGAAGAAATTTCTTAAGAAATATGGCAGTACCTTTGTACAGACCATTTATTCCTATCATATTTCTTTTTTTTCGGTTTTACTTGTGTGTACATAAATTACTAAATAAATAAAAAAAAATTAAAAAAGCATAATAAACCATGTATTTGGCGATGAAGGCAACACATCATATTATTTTGAGGACATGTGAAACCGATACTGGAGTAACTGTGCGGATCCTTCCCTGCTTTAAAACCCTCTCAATGTCGAGAGGTTGCTTTTACTCAGTGTTGGGACAATAACGGACTGCTACTTTACTTTTCGTATAATATAGTCGTACTTGGCGTATGATGGCTGCCTAACAAAATCTACTAAACTGTCTCTTGCCCATGGCATGTCTTAAGCGTCGATTGTGTGCCTTAAAAATCTTGAGACTTCTGGCAGTTACAGTATGCTGAATAAGTCCTTATTGAATACCTTCGACAAGAGTGTCGACCTCGCAGGATTTCATTGTAGATGCGTCGGCGACTTGAACCGGAAGCTGACCTTCCGCTGCCTGCGGACCTAGTTGACCTGGGAGCCGTTGGCCTAGTCAACTAGTAATATATCTTGAGAAAAAATAATAAAAATTAAAAAAATCCAGGGGCTTCGTTTGAATGTGCCGACTCCAAGAAATTATTAAATTGTAATTTGAAGTGCTGATTTCCCTCTTGCTCGACGGTGAAGTAAAACATTGTAAGGAATCTTACATGTCTGTGATGTGAAAATATTTTGAGTTGGAAATACAAATGCCTTGCAATCATTAATTTCAAATGTAACACATATTTTATTTAATTGATGCCACACATATATGCAAGTAATGAGAAATATAATTATATAAAATACTACTAAATAGGCAAAAATTATTGTAAGTTAAATATTAAAATTATTATAAATGAAAGATGGAATAATAATACGTTTTGTTTATTAATTTTAAAGCGAAAGCAGTGCTTTCGCTTTAAAATTGGTGTTTCTTCGGGTGATTTATATATTTTTTACAAATAAGTTATTGATGATTATTTAAAAAAATAAGGTTCATACATTTGGTTTAAGTAGAGATTGGAGAGTGGTTTTAATAATTTTATCTCAATAAGGCACACCTGCATTGAGTAACGTAGTGTACGCATTCGTGCACCTGTGTGTAAATACGAGTAACTGATATCTCCCTTGCTCATGCACACACGCACGAGCTATTACAATGAAGCATCAAGTAACTTTGTTACATAAAACTACACACATCAAAAAAGTTTAAGCAACATGCATGATATTACAAATTTACCATTTATATTAATTAATTTCTAAGTCTTTACTCACTCAAAGTGCGTAGGTATGTAAACTTAACAAAAAGGTAAAAAAAAAATTTCGATTATGTTTTGTTTTTTTCATAAAATTAAATGAAAGGGAATTTGTTTGAATTTAAGTGCGTTTTTATAGCTACGTTTAGTCTTGATTTTATAATTTTACCAACCATTTAAATAAAGTTAGCGACAAAATTGAATTGTTAATTTCAACACGTCTAGACTTATAAGTGTAGTAAGTTTCCTTTTCAAAGTTGGATAAAAGCCAACTGCACTAAAAAATTCAAATTAATACTTATAATAAATAACTGGACTGACTGGGTATTAAAAAGGTGAAAATATACGTTGTCTTGATACGAGTACAAAGTCCCTTTTTGTACCAAAAAGGCTCGTACGAATATAGGATTTATTGCGCCTCTAAATAGAATGGTTAGAAAATATAATGAGGAATATAAAAAAGTGGACGTGAACATACTCTCAACTAAAATTTCTGAGCTTAGGACTAAAATGCGGAGGGCATTGCACAATAATTTATAGAAGAAAATCGTAGGTTACTTAATTATTTCATTTCTCTTTATTTTTGTTATCAATCTTTCTTTGTTTGTATTGTTTCGTCTAATATTGTTATCAAGTTGTAGTTTCTTATTACTCATTATACTGTTACTTTAGATAAGCAATAGATCTGTATAATACTAATATCCATTTAACTATACTAGACTGTGTCTACTGCCTTTCCGTGGTTGCCTTTATGTAAGGCGGCACTTTTTTTTTTTGTAATTCTTAATAAATATTGTAAAATAAAATAAAAGTACAGTAAACGTTAGGCAAGGCATTACATTAATTGTAATCTTGTCATCAAACCGTAACAGTTACGTTACAGTCCTGACGAAGTATAAAGATTATTACTTAATATGATTTTTATAGAAAATAGAAATTATTGACATAATTTATTTTAAGATCAAAATTGAATACACCGTTATAGTCCTGCTCTCGCTAAAGATTGTGATCTTAAAGGACGAATTTTCCAAACGACGCTCTTTGAAGTATTAACTTTTCTATTGAATCCTCTGCGTTGTTAAGTTCCTTGCGCCCTTGTATTTGGCTTTTTGTTTTGGAAGCGTTGAAGTCATTTATCTACGGAACTTTTGCTTCTTAGACAATTCAATTTTGGACTTTGTTTTTTTATTATTAAGCGCTCCTAAAATCTAAGGATTTATTCGTACAGTAATTTGTGCGCTCAATCAACTTTTTGACATCGAAATGTATATTGATGATTTGTATTTGAGACATGATTTGCCTTGTGCCTAGCAGTGAACTGACTTTAACATTAGAGTGCTAACATCCCAACCAATGTTAAGAGGCAATGTTGTTGCAGTTGTAATCCTATATGCTGAATCGATGCTGACAATTGCATGTAGGATTACACATATAGGATATTCATGAAATATAGTAGACAGCGTTATGGACTAAAAAACGAACAATGGAGTATTTTATAAATTTTTAGTAACATATTCTGCATATTGCAAATAAAAAAAGTTGGATAGTTATAATAAATATTTTTATTTATTGGTTCTTACACAAATTGTGAATAATACCTACATTTATATATTTCTTGCGTTTACTCGCGACTTCATATGCATGGAGTTAGTAATTTGCGTATATTTTTATTATTATATAGCAAAATCCTTTCTTATTCGAAATTTTCTCATATAAACTTACATCCTCTATTCTACACCTGTAAGGGTTGTTTATCAAGAAGCGTTCCAACAGGTATTTTTTTTTTTTAAAAAATATTTTATTGATACTATTTTTATATCTCTAACTTCAAAATATAAGACTTTCATACTGTCCTTCTACCGCCATTATACCCCTTAAGAAGTAAAATAAAATATACAGTATCGTGAAATCCGAATGATTCATCTGAAACGCAATTTAATAGTGAATGTCTACTAGTCTACTATCAGAAGCCTATCTACTAAATTTCAATGAGTTTATAGTTTTTCGCCTTATATATAGCTAATATAGATTTATAACACATCGTTTAAGACAAAAGCACTTTTGTAATTACTTAAATCGTTTTTTGGGTTTTTGTACGTGGTAGAGTCAAGTACAAGCTTTTGCTGCTGCTCGAATAGGTCGGTTCGACCGCGATTGTACTACGACTCGTAGAACATCGCCGTGATGTAGAGGCGTCTTGGGCTTTTGCGTTTGGTTCGCTGAGTGAGTTAATTGGAGGCCCACTCCCTCCTCCCCTATCTACCCTCTTCATCCTCTCTTCCATCCCTCAAATATTCTCAAAAGCCGGAAACGCACTACAGTTCCTCTGGTGTTGCAGTTGCACGTGGTCGAAGGTTACCATCAGGTGGTTCGCTTGATCGTTTGCCCCCTTTCTCGAATAAATAAAAGATATGAATAAGCTTTCACGAAAGTGTTCCCAATACTGACATGGTCAGAAGGCTTGATTTTTAGTCCATCCCGCAGTAGTTTTCAAGAAAACGCACTTTTCACCACAGGTTATTTGAAACAACATGACAGGTGGTGATCCTGTCGCCGTCTTAAGTCCAAGCCACAATTCCATACAAATCGTTAATAATTTTCGAAAAACTTATTGTTACAAGCCTTATCCTTATAGGGGTCGAACTCGAGACAACGATTCGGAGGCAGATCCCCTAACCACTCGGATATCGTAGAATTTTTCTTGATTGTAAAAGCATAAATTTAAAATATTGTATTTGCAAATTACAGAAACGAAATCGTATAATACCTATAATTGGTGAGTAACGCACTAGAATTTCCAACAGAGGTAAGCGGGTAATTTCTCAAGTGAATGTTAGGTGAGATTGCTTAATTATTAATTAGTGATGCCCCCATCATGGATCTGCTTGTCTATTAGATATTTCGATATCGAGTACATGAAAATTATCCGAAATTAATTTTACGCTAATTGTAATCAAATTCCATGACTTAATCATGAACGAAACATGCCTGTGAAATATTCGACACACATTTACCAGTATTTCCGAGGCTTACACAATCTTATCAAAATACAAACCTTATCTGTTTGTGGAATAAATTGCGGCTCGCGCTCGCGGATTACGATAGGTGGAATAGGCGATTTCGTATTGATAGCATATAATCCTACAGAAATAAATTACACAGAATTGTAAGTCATCATTCATCTCTTATTTTAGCACCGGGATTCGAACTCAGTTCACACTCGAAATTAGAACGAGTGCCGGTCTCTTGCGCTACATTATTACGACACAAACTATAGGGGAAGGCTTTTATTCAGTAGTGAACTAGTAATAGATTATAAATATATATGAATAAAAATAGAAATGACGATAATGTTTAATAAATAATGAGTTTGCCTTAAAAAATAAAATCCGCAAATACTACAAAAATGTTGCAAGTCTGTACTAGTGCTGCTGTTTGTCATTGTATCGTTTTAGTTGTTTGTCCTGACATGCATATTTGTTTTTATTTTGTATTAAAATTCATTATTCTATGTGCATGTGGTATATTTGTTTATATTGTATGTATGTATGTATGTATCTACCTATCTGTAAGTATATATTTTGATATTTATATCTTTTTACTAGTGTTATTCTGTTAGCTGTATCGCCTCTATTTCGTGTTTATTTTTGCTTACCCTAATGGTTGACTGAGCTTAAATAAATAAATAAATAATGTATATCATTCATACTATGTATAAATAAGGTTTTTTATTAAGGTTTTGTATATCATTCATACTATGTATAAAATAAGCCTAAAGGGCAAATGAGCAAGCGGCTCATTTTATGGTAAGTGATTCCCGATGTCCGCGTACAACTGCAACACCAGAGATGCTGCAGTAGCGTTGCCGACCGTTAGGGCTTATCTCTAACACGTTGGAAAAGTTTGTGTTGTCACAATAGATTAGCTACGTACTAATTATTACATACTGACGATCGCGTTGTACAGGGCCCGGTTTAGAATCCCAATCGAACTCAATATTTGTACAACACACATTAATTATGTGCCCGGGCCTTATACTTTTTGGGCCTGGTAGGTTATATAACTAGGTGGCACACGCCAGGCTAGTGTAGTGAGTATAGTGTCCATGCAATTCATTCAGAAGTCCATAGGCTGCAATAGCCATCTCACCATCAGGTGAACTTTTAGCTTGTTTGTCACCCTAATCCTATAAAAAAGAAATGGCTATACTCTTGCAGTCATGTACGCCGGCTTGCAGGCGCTTGCTTGGAGAAGCCTATAATCAGCAGTGGTTTATAATAGGCTGAGGATGAAGAAAGAGAAGGAACGTAGTGTAAAAGCGAACATTCAATGAGCTAAATACAATTGTTATGTATTCTATAAGCTGTATTATTATTTACGATAAAAAAAAATAAAAACTAATATTATTATTATTATATTTCGGGGGCGGGAGACAGCAGAGCGAAGCGGCCCCTGTTTTTCCCAACTCAGTTGCAATTTTTTCAATAATCTACGTAGTGTGAACAATAAATTTTCATGACAAAAAAAATTATATTTTATAAATTTTTTATATAGACATAAATTTGTATGTTATTTAAACAACACATTTTATACTCCCCCCAACTTTCGTCCTTAACATGGACATCGTTGTATACATTTGTATATTAGAACTTAAAATATGTAGTTTGTAAGACCTGTTTCAGATGTTCATATGTACAGCCACAAATGTAGAGCGAGAACATTATGTGTAAAGCTACTTATGCGCCAACCTCGAGTACTACTTAACATGAAAACTGATACTCTTCGAGCATGCTCTGAACTTGTCAGTGAATATAACAATGTAGCGTAAGGTCAGGTTTACGATTTAACAAAAATATAGTCCAACCTCAGCTTTTAGTTTAATAAATAAAAGATTAGCCTTAGCATTATGTTACCCATTCGCCTATTCGAATATACGGAGAAATAACTATCATTAAAATGGTCAGGTTGAAATTGACCTTATAGGAGAGGGGCAGTGACGTCATAGTTTCATTGTCATTGCGATCGTCAACTTGCTTGATCGGCGTAGACATCTATTGGTAAACGAGTTTTCGACGGTAAGCGGTGGTTAATTCCTTATATGCTTAGGGGTCGTCTTGGTAGGTATCAGACTCTTACCCATTTCTGCCACCAAACAACAGTGTACTGTTGTGTTCCGGTTTGCAACGTAGAGAGAGCCAGCATAATTACAGGCTGTGAGGCATTCCGTCCTCAGAGGAAACCTTCTTCAATTGAAGTTGTTTGAAAGTGGCTGAACTTGTCACTTACCATCACTTTAACTGTTAGCTCGTTTTTCAACGAAATCCGATAAAAAAGAAGGCTATGCTATGCTACGCCGTTATCGCTACGTAGACGGATTGGCGATTCCAGTACTGGAACACCTCATAAAACTCTTCATAAACCTGTAGGAACCACCATCCCAGGGAAGATTTACCTAAACTAACCAGACTGGACAGGCGGTGTGTGACCGCACTAATATAATAAGAATGATAATTTCTTTACTGAGTAAAATCATAATGCTTTAAACATTTACACTTACTAATAGATACAGTTTCAGAAATGGTTAAATATGTCACTTATTAACGGGGATTTTTTAGTTAAGCGTTAAAATTATATTATTAATCGTGTTTTATAAAATGTAATATATGCGCTAAACATGCAGTACTTTAATATATTGCGTGCACTAAGCGTCAAGTGGTTTATGATAATCAATACACCGGAGCTATCCTTTGTACATAGGTAGGTATAATATTGTTTTTGTATTTCTATATTCACCTGTTTGTGTACTGTATCATAACGTATACATTAACAGTGTACATAAGTATACATTTTCGGTGTACTAATACCCCTGGTACATCTTAACAAATGGCCTTCCTTTTTGTAACACAGCATCAGCAGCATAAACAGATGGATTTGTTTTTATGGGAAAGGCAGCAAACGGGACTAGCGGTTCACTTGACGGTAAGTGATTACAGTCACCCACGACGTACATCTGCAACACCATGTGATTTAGGTCTGCCATATAGAGATACGCCATCCACCGATCGCCAGAGCCTCGTCTGTCAGTCAGCACGGTGTATCGATTTCAAGTGACGACGGCATTTGGAAAGGAACTTATATTCCACCTTGTCTTGTAATGTAGTACAATGTCGTTTTTTTCTAGTTTTTTCGGAAAAGACAAACACTAGGTAATCCACACAGTTCAGTTTTCTTCAAACGGATTCTCCACACTGTTCACTTACATTTTGATCACAAGCCTAATCATACCAAGTGGAAGCTGTGATATGAAAAATTAAACCTTGAAAAATAAATGAAAGCTTTAATACATCTGAGAGTATGTCGCTTTTAGAAGTCGCTTAGTATTATCGTTATAATAACAGACATTTTCATTCAAAAATTTAGTCTGCAAATTAATAAATGAAACAGATACAGCGCTAATTTAATGATTATCTTCTACGTTAAGTACTACTTACTCTTTATACCTATGCTGTAGGTATACAAAGTAAATAGTTTCTGTTTCAATTAAATTCTATTCACGTGTCTAATCTACTATGCCACAAACAATTTCACAAAAATTCCGTGTGACATCATTATCATTATATAATGTCATTGCGTGTTGCTTAGTTGTTACAACCATGTTCGGTTTCGTTTCTCCAAAATATGGTTAGCAGTAGCTCGGTATGATTTATGAAGTAACAACTTCATACTGGTATGGTGACACTATAGCGAATCTTTTTGCTACTAACTTCTCATCTGTATACAATGTTCCCAGTTCTTCTTTGACACCTAAAAATAAAAATCATACATGTAAGAATGTTTTTACAAACTGCGTCAACACAGTGACCTTTTCCGTTGAGGAAGTAGGTAAAGCGCTCAGTTCTTTAAATCCTCACAAGGGAGCCGGTTCAGATGGGATACCGTCTTATTTTGCTTCACAGTGCGCGGGCCCGTTGTCAATTCCACTAGCAAAAAAATTTAACATGTCTGTTCAGGCTGGTACATTTCCTTGTATTTGGAAAACAGCTCGCATAGTGCCTATTTTTAAATCAGGAGATAGAAGCTCCGTCGAAAATTACAGACCGATATCCTTACTTTCGGTTTTTGGTAAGCTGTTCGAAGCGTTAATGCATTCTGTTTTTTCATGGCACTTTAAACATATTATTTCCGAGAGACAGCATGGATTTGTTAAATCCAGGTCCACTACATCTAATCTTGTGTCCTATACCGAGGCTCTATCGGACTGTATTGATAACTCCATGTCCGTAGACGTAATCTATACAGACTTTTCAAAGGCATTTGATAAGGTGGACCATGACATTCTTTTGACAAAGTTGTCTGCTCTAGGTGTGGGTGAATACCTTTTAAAATGGTGTACTTCATACCTTAGCAAAAGAAACTCGGTCGTAGTAGTCAATGGCTTTAAGTCAAAATCCTTTTCAGCGCTTTCCAGAGTTCCTCAGGGATCAATATTGGGTCCGTTATTTTTCAATATATTTATTAATGACATTACATCCTGTTTCCATTACTCAGATTCCTTTTTGTTCGCTGATGACTTAAAAATTTTAAAACCGGTTTGCGACCAACAACATTGTGCTTAACTTCAAGAGGACCTAGACCGTTTAGTACGGTGGTGCATCGAAAACAGGATGGCCCTTAATATATCTAAATGTTTCCACCTACGATTCTCTAAAAAAACAAACGAAACTTCACACACATACCACCTAGGGGGGCTTGTTATACGAAGGGTTGAGAACATTCGTGATCTCGGGGTAGTTTTTGACAGCAAAATGCGCTTTAATGTTCATGTCGATAATATCGTTAAGACCGGATTCAGAATGCTCGGATTTGTTTTAAGGAACATGAAGAGTTTTAAAAATCCTTGGTGTAAAATTTCGATTTACAACGCACTAGTTCGAAGTGGGCTCGAGTACTGTAGCTCAGTGTGGAATCCGCACTATGACGTTTATGTTAAACGCATTGAGAGAATACAGAAACGTTTTCTGTGGCACCTTTCCTATGACTGTGGTATTATAAAGAAATTACCGAATTATAACAGCCGTCTAAAGCATTTCAAACTTTTGCCTCTCTCCTCCTGTAGGCAGCTTACAGATCATCTTACCCTATACAAGATTGTCAGTAATGTTATTGACTGTCCATGTTTACTCTCAAGACTGCAATTTTCAGCACCATTTAAGTCAGTAAGATTATCTCGTTTTGTCCCTTTCTGTACCAAAATGTCTCCTACGAATATAGGATTTAATGCGCCACTAAATAGAATGGTTAGAAAATACAATGAGGAGTATAAAAAAGTGGACGTGGACATTCTCTCAACCAAAATTTCTGAGCTTAGGACTAAAATGCGGAGGGCATTATACAATAATTTATAGAAGACAATCGTAGGTTGCTTAATTATTTCTTTATTTCATTATTTCATTATTTTCATTATTTTTGTTATTACCTTTCCTTGTTATAGTGTTACGTTAGATAAGCAATAGATCCGCTTATTATTAATATTCATTTAACTTTACTAGAGTGTCTACAGGCTTTCCGTGGTTGCCTTTAAGTAAGGTGGCACATGCTTTTTGTTTTTAAAAAAACATTTTTATATAAAAAAGAATTTGTTATGTGTTAACCTTGTTGGTAATCCTTATTAAATAAATAAATAAATACTGATTTGAGGTGAAGTGGCTATGGCATACAAATACTTCACTATATATGTGTTTTCCCAGCTTTTATCACCGTGGTTATGTGGAACAGTAGGCCTAAAAACCCTTCGGTAGATTCACATTTATGTATACGCCTACAAGTAATCAGTATGCAATATTTTCGTTACGATACATTTGTAAGCGGATTCGTGTGGGCTCATCCCTTACGTGATGGTGTTAATTGACCACCTAGTGTCAATACCAAAATCCCAATTCCCAATCACACGGCGCCTTCCGCCGCATCGTGGCCAGTAAGTGACACATGCGTTTCGTATTCTTCGATAGTAATCAAACAGGCCATGGAGTCTCTTAAAATGAAGTTTTCTGACGTCTTTTTGTTTGTTTTTTGCGGTATTGGAATTTTGACAAATACCACGTTTGAACAAATCTTTAATTGCTCTCTTGTGTACTTGTATTTAGGGTATTATTAATTTTTAAAAGGTCAAAGCTAAAAACATGTAACCCTGCTTCTGAAGTATATAAAAAAACTATGCAGGAACATACGTTGTCGCAGAAACACATCTTGAGCGGCCGTGCACACAATATGAGTATAATGCATATAAAAGTGAAGTAAAATAGCAACGTACAAATGTCCCACTGCTGTTCAACGGTGTCTTCTCAATATTTGAGCAGGTTTCAGTTATTAGTCGGTTGAAAACTATTCATTTTATTATTTTTCTGTCAAGCAGGTTTACTAGCGAGGTTTTCCTTCCTCGCCAGCACTTCAAATTGCAATTAAGAATTTTAGAGTCTCCGACACGCAGTAAGTTTAAAGTCGTAATCTGCGTTTCACTGTGTATTCGCTTATAACTTCTATACTTCTTAGTGGATTTCAATGCAGTTTTTAACGTTATTTACATTTCATATGGAAGTTTTATATGTATAAGACATTCACATTTAGTTTTAATATTACAGATACGCCGTGCGTAGTCGGCTCGGTTCGCTTGTACAATGTGAGTGTTAAAGTAGAAATATTGCAATACAACGTGGTAAGAGGATTATACGTAAATGTACCGCATACATTATTAGTAAATAAATAAAATCTGTATAAGTACCTTCACCTCAATCTTATATACGAACCCTAAATAAGTACTACTTAACATGTAAATTTTAACTGTTTTGATATGTTTCGCATGAGTGTAGTGTTCTGTGAGCGCAGTGTAAATTTAATTAAAATTTAGTTCGTCATTTGTACTCACTTCGCTTTTATTTCGGTTAAACGTTTCTTCATAGTATTTTAAAATATTATGTCGTGTTGTGTTTTACAGTTTTTTCAAAATCATTTATCATTATATCCATTACTATGAAGTTAGGGCAATAGAGATTATTGTTCTATTCATACATCTACCAACAACACCAATATCCACCCAGTCACTGACACTATCTTACTACCACAACCCCATACTCCCACAATAAGTACTCCAGACCACCAACGACGAAAACGTACTTGACCATTTATCGAGGCATTATCATCATCCTTTCAGCCTATCAGAAGTCCACTTCATCGAGGCATATATGAGGTTAATATGTGCACACGTATTAGAGATACTGCTCGCCATTACTAGTCTGTGGAATTAAGGTTTAGTATGGATGGATTTTCCGCCATCACTCGATCGCTAATTTATTGACTACTAAATGATTATTTAATAATATAATGATTAACTTATAGATATGTACAACAAATATTTTATTAGTTTAATGTTCATTAAAACGGGTAGCCGACATGGCCGTTAGGATCAGCAAACTGAAGTGACAATGGGCCGGCCATATAGCTCACAGAACTGACTACCGTCGACGAAGAAAGGTTCTCGAGTGGCAACCACTTACACGTTTATTACATGTTACTTTGATCTAAAAAATTTTTTTTTAATAAAATAAGGGAGCAAACGAGCACGCGGCTCGCTCGATGGCAAGTAATCACCGATGCCCACAAACATCGACAACACCAGAGACGGAGACTAAGAGAGAGTGTATTTATGAGGATCTCCGGTGATACGAGACAGATTAAAAAGAATATTACTATAAAAAATAATACAAGATGGAGTGACGACCTTCACAGTGTTGCGATCGAATGATTCAGGTGATTCAGGACCGTGCTTTGTGGCAATCTTTGGGGAAGGCCTATGTTCAGCAATGGATTTGTGACAGTCTGAAATGAATTATTTCTAACAATAAATGCCTATTCATTTTGTGTCCTTTGAATAAAAATGTCATTGTTATATATTGTTTGTAGGTGTAGCACTAATTTAAGTACTTATAACGACCAAGGTTACAGATTGTATTAACGACGACCTCTCGAGACAGGTACATAAGCGATGGATAGGGATACTTACAGCGCCTAAATCAGTATTTAATACTTCAATGCTCCTCGAACGAAGTTGCCAAAATGCATTCCCGTACAAAATTGGACCGCTAGCGCCGAGAGCTAGTGCGTGCTTATCAGTCGAGGTCCGATCTGACTTCACTTAGGGTTGACGAACAAACAGTTTAGCAGGTCAACAAAATAAGGGTATCGTATCATATCCATAAACCTGTAAAAACCTATACTCTCAGTGTTCTACTACATATTCAACGGTAACGGGTCAAAGGATGAGTATGTTGGTACGAGTAGCAGTGCAGATTTTAGCTTAATGTGCTTTAAATTGACTGTCTTCCGATGGTTAGTCCAAAATTGTAGTCATTTAAATATAAGCGTCTGGCACTGCGATCACCAACCTGCTAGCCACAGTCCACTGCCTGAGTAGTGGTAGAGGCAAGAAAAATAAGTAAATAAATAAAGCCAAAGATCTAGTTCGTTTCATTTATCGTGGCGTAATGAATACGAGCGAATTAGTTTTTGGCAGACACTGTTGTTTATTTACGCAACATAAACCTCATCACACAGTAAACACTGCTTATTTACTTTTTGTCGTCTCTTATTGAGAAAGCCAGAGCTTATTTATTATTTATTAATTACACTTCATATACATGAGAATGTATATAGGCGGAGTTAATGCCAGAAGCATTCTCTACCAGTCAACCTTTGGACGATGCAGAGATGAAATGAAGTAGGTGTAGGTGATAGAATAGAGAGAACTAAAGAGAGGAAAAAAATATGTAATAAATGTAAATCTATACATAGATACAATATTTCAATACGCATACAATAGCTTAGATAGCTTTTGAGGTTCTTATTTAAATATAAATATAAGTGTTCATATAGCTGAAAAAATGTAGGAAAGAAAACAAAAAATAATTAATTTGAACATACATAAGAAACAATGAAAACCTCCTATTTTTTAAACCTAAAAAAGATGTTAGGAAAAATTACTTTGTACAATTTCGCAAGCAAAAACAATACAATGTCATATATTAGCTAGTTCGAAGAGAAGAAGAACACGACCAACCCTCTCTCAAACGCGTGTACTACTTCTTCCACACCATACCATGCCTTTACCACCACCATCACCCACATAAGCACTACACTTGATCTGGACGTGTACATCACCAATATTAAAACGATACACGTGTTTCGCCTCGCAACAAAGCATATTATCAAGCGGTTAGACTCTGCGACGCACAACTCAGCGGTTGTACTTCGCAGAGTCTAATGTCTTCTTGTTGTTAAATTGTTACAAAGTAACGCCTGATCTATTAACTAAAACTAAAACAATGTAATCTGCGCGGAAATTTTATATTCAGATTGATATTAGCGAAACAATCAGAAACAAAAACGAAAGAAACAGACGTAAAGTAATGAAAAACTACTCTAATTCCTGGCGTAAAGAGAGCGCAATATGGCTGAAAGCTTATGAGAAATTGTAAATGCTACAAAACTCATATGTCGTAAAAGAACGTAGAACATGGAAATGAAACAATAATTGCCGATCTAGAGACTCATCCGTGAACGGATATTACCTGATGGGTTTGATGACTGGGCAACGAAGATTTTCGGAACAGAATTTTGAATTTCGAACTATGCAACACGACAAATCCATGAAATTACTTTTGCTTGCCCTGTATTGCTGTAATACTTTTAGATAATATGTATAGTTATCTATTTTTTTCATTTAAATTGTAAAATTCATTGTAAATTATTTTGTTTGTATACTATATTATTATTAAAAATATTCCAATAGATTGTAAAGTTTTTGAAATTTACTTTCAAACACCACCTTCTTTTCATTCCTTTATTGATGAACAAGCGTCAATAGCCTAATGGGTTAAGGTGTGAAATACGAAACCTGATGTCGAAAGTTCGAAAAACCTCCCATTCGACAATTGTCGTAAACAACTTCAGATCATGCTTCTAGGTTTCATTTAAGTTGTTAACAGGAATATTAGTGAAGCATTGCCAGCAGTCTTTAAAAATAAAAACGTAAAGGTTGAATGCGACGTTAGGTCATTAAATTTTACGACATATTCTACATTTAATTTCTAGGTCATACAATAAAAATCAATTATATAAGAATAGTAGTTTAGTCACAGGGTTTTCTAGTTTTTGTTATTTTGATTTAAAATGTATTTATACACCACATAGAAATAAACCAAAGTCGATGCTATCGCCGGGCTAGTAAAGTATTATTCACGACAAATGGCGCTTGCGTTTTATTTGGCTAGTAGTTTTTTAAAAAAAATCATTATTATACAAGAAACTATAACCAATAAACATAACAATATTTCCATTAGACGTCACTTAGGTCTCATCAACTATGTATATAATAATAAAAATATTGATTGAGGTTATTAGGATGAATAACTATTGGCGATGCATCCTAAGGGATAGCAATGTCCACATCTATCGAGCTTGTTGCATCTCATCTATGGTTGTTAGGCGCTTTTCTAAATTTGAGCCTGAACATACACAGCCTAGTAGTCAGGACTCTACATCAGCAGCTTGCCATCGTCACGGACAGGACGATTCTTGCGAACAAGCCTGATATCATGTTGATGGACCGGGCACATTCAATTATATTTTTGGGCGTCATCACCGCCATACGATAAGAACCTCGTGAAAGCCGAAACGAGATGACCGACATGTGAGGTAGTATGCCAACCCAAATTATTCTGATAGTTGTTTATGCCAATGGGTTAATACCAGTCAGCCTCTTTGAACATCTGATATGACTGGGACTTCGTGACGGACCACTCCGAGCTCAAATGCAGAAGGTGGTACTCCTTGATACCACCCGCATCGTCCGCCGGTTTCCTTCCCTTTCCTGATAACCTTCGGCCGTCTGGTTATAATTTATTTATGTATTTTATTTTATTTTAAATATTTGATTAACAATATATTATGAGATACCTTATTTAATTTATTGTATTTTATGTATGTATCTATCCCATCCAACTAGACGGGAACATATATTAATAACCCCTAAAATATTGATTTAATAATATATTAACCAATAACATTGGTAGGCCAAGAATCAATTAAAGCAATTAAAATTTTTGAGAACCTATGACATAACATAAATTATGAAATAACCGTGTAATTCAGATGATATTTAAAAGACAACATTTCTAACTACAGTAACCTAACTACATAATAATCATTTAATATTAACTATGAATATGAAATATTTGACTCACAAATATTATGTCGAAAGTCTCGAATAGCCGTGTTGTTAGGGATCTGCCTCCGAAACAGGAGAATAGAGTTCGATCCTCTATGTGAAAGGCTCGTAACAATAAATATCGAATCTTATTTACGATTTGTATACTCGGCTTAAACACTAAGATGGCGATAGGCGCACAACCAGTCACGTTGTTCCAAATAAGCATTGGTCAAAAATAGATTGAAACGCTAAAAAAGATTGGGTATATGGTAGTGAGAGCTTGTGTGTTATATAAATATTAATATTTCATTTTCTTGTGCATTTCTTTTTGCGAATATTAGAAAGACCCATTTACAATGGAAGCAATTTAAAATAGCAAGGTCTGAAGACAACCCGCTCGATTTGACGATGACAAGGGTTGATATGTCCTAAATAGGTACATTCGCGTGGAAAAATAAAAATGTATTCAGTCAGAATTAAATAGAGCGCGTGTACTTATCGTCAATGTGAACAATTTGTAGGTTTCTTGGAAATTTTCTTAGCAAATAAAATTAATACGTTATTTCTTTAAGACTTTTTTTCTTATAAAAATAAAACATAAAAATGTTTAAAGGATTATAATTTAATGTATGTTGGTAGGAGAAAGAAATGAGGTACATGATAAATGGTCTAAACGTGTTTCACGACCATTTATTCAAATCAAAAACCACCATTTAAACGCAAAAGAGGACGGCATGTCATTGTTAACTGCCAAAATACGCCATTTTTAAGAGCTATATCAGGATTTTAAATGCATTAAAGTGCTCAAAGTTTAGAACATATTATCTAATTGTCATTTTACTTGGAATACTTTAAGTTTATTACAAGTTAATACTAAACATATGTCCTAAAAATCTGAGTATAGAATACCGACAGAGAAATAAGAAATAATAAAATACATCTTTTTTTTTTTTTTTTTATAAAAAACGTTACCTTCCGCTGTAGGAATTTCTCCTGTGTCGCGGAGGCAGTTTACATACATGAATGGCACATGGACAAACACCCAGACCGGGAACTATTATTTGTAGTCCATACAGATACTAGTCCCGTGCGGGAATCGAACCCGCGAGCCACAGCGCCGCAGCTAAACGCCTTAGCCACTACGCCACCGAGCCGTCAAGCCGTTTTTAAACCTCAGATCGCAATGAGTAAGTTATTTTAATATTCTATTGCGCTAGATTCGCAAGCATCTGAAAAATCTTTTGCTTAGTATTATAAAGTCTCTTTTTTAAAAGAAAATAGGCAGAATTTTTAAGTTTTTCTTTTTAAGCAATCATGAAGGTTATTTGTTTTCAAAGGCGAAATAAAACATACATACTTTACTAGCATGTCTATGTCTACGTATATATATATTTATATGTAACATTTGTTCATTTGTATCTTTCTTACGTGTTGCCTTGGTAAGGGTTGGTTAATTTTTAAAGAGGGAAAGGATCGAAGTCACAACGTATATAATAATAATATTTTTTTATTTCAGACCAGAGGATCCATATATTGTTAGTAACAATTTTGATTTATAACTATGTTAGTATTGTTCGGCCCATGACTACCCCCCTCCAGTGGTTCTATATGACAGTCATATCTTACAGATATCGCCTTCAGTATGTCGTTGCTGCTACTTTGCAAGCGCTGCAACAGTAAGGCTGCTTTCTTAGACCACTAGAGTAAAAAGATTGACAGCTTTAAAAAGCATTATTTTGACTGTATTTGTGCATTTAGTAAACCTGCGAATTGGCTCTTACCGCCGAAGCGCGCTCTCACTTTATTTCCTCGTCATCCCGGAGGTTTCCGGTTACAATGTGTCCCAAGTACTTAAATGTGTCAACCAGCTTAAGGGGATGATAGGGATCAGCACAAAATTATAAATTTTTTGCAGTCTGATGCGGTTGGATGCGATGGTATATCACTTGACAAGTTATATACCATCGCATAATAACACATCTATAGTTAATAAATCATTTGAGACAAACACTTATCCCTACATCTGGCAACAGGCTATCGTGAAGCCTATAGCCAAAACGAGTAATTCTATTAGTACGTTTGATCTGCGACCTAACAGCAGAACTTCGTGCTTATTTAAGGAAATTTAAAACCTCTCTCACGTACCTTGAATCAAGCAATACACTTTCACCACTACAGTCTGGCTTCAGAAAAAAGCGCAGCACTACTACTGCTATATTAGAGGTTGTAGACGACATACTGACGGAATGCCGCCGCTTGGCTCTACCATTCTATTCCATTACTTTTATCAAAATTATCTTTTCATGGGATAAGTGGAATCGCTACTAAATGTTTCACCAGGTATTTTAGGAACTGTTCCCAACGAGTCAAACTATAGAAAAACGGTAAGGAACTGAGAATCCCGAAGAGATCCATATTGGATCCATTAGTCTTCATAATATACGGCACTGATGTAATCAGAAATAAAGATCATTGTAGGCTGTAAAGTAAATTAAGGATGTCAAAATACAAATGTATATTTCTTTTAAGTCCTACGATGTTCATGCAGCAATGGCAAAGTTAAACTCGAATTTAGGTTATATATCTTTATGGTCTAAGTATAACACACCCTTTTCTTAATAGCGCAAATATGCTAAAGACCGACCTCCGCATGCGACTATACTTTACTACCCATTTATTTGGTATAGTAAAGAACAAAGAGCCTCTGTCCCTTTACAATAAGTTGAAAGGGGCCAAAGATCAAAATAAGATGTATAATATCAGATCATCTTATCATAAGTTGGTATATCCTTTCAAGCACTCGGCCGCATTTAGAGACAGCTTCAAATATAATGCGACAAAGTGTTGGAACAAACTCCCGCGTCCTCTGAGTGACTTGAAATATAATTTGAATTCAAATAGTGGGTTTTAAATATAATTTCTTATTGCTTAACGTACAAAAAAATACTGATAAGTAGCTACTTTCGATGAGTAGTAAAGGCATAGGTACATAAATACATTTAGTTGGAATTGTGATGTCAATTACTAGACTCCATACATTTAGTCACTCGTACACAGGACAATGTATACGTTTCTACAATAAAATCCCAGCAAGTGCGCAAAATGTGCGAAAATATTTTATCGTATTGTGTTTTAAAAAACATTTAAAAAGAGGGTATACCTACGGATACATAGGGATACCGGTTTCTTTTTTGTCAGAGAAACCACATTACGAAACGGGGGTTGGTTTTTAATAAAAATGACGTTCGAATAGTGAAATGTATGTTTCTTTTGATGTATAAATGATTTAATTTGGTTAAAATTAACTATTTATGTAGTCCGTTATGCTTTTTATCACCAATCGTCTTATTAAATAAAATTATATGCACCATATTTCAATCATTGCTCTCATTTAAGAAATATACATGTCAAATCGGTTTCTAACATTCTAGATGCTATCTAGACATTTTGTTTGGAATTCTCCACACGCATTTAAAACACTTATCGATCTTAAGAAAACTATTATCTTGTAATGATGATGAAGGGATGTAAGAGCGATTATACTATAATTATTATTATTTATTGTAGGTACCAACCACATTTTTAATTACTGTATAAAATATTTAGATTTTTTTGTTATTATATTATTTATTAACCTATTATTACCTTAATGTTGTAAATGTGTGTACCAAATAAATGGTTGTTTCTTTCTTTTAGCAACTATCGATGCTATTCGGAAGTTGTCGCCGCGATCGAAATCAGCATGAAGAATATAATCGTTATTACTAAATAGTAGAGGACACAGGTGAACAAATATTAAATCAATGGAGAAATCATTTGTTCTTTAAACAGAGTAACATGGTGAAAATACATATTGTAAGTTCGTTTTAAGAAAATTGAGTTAAGAAAACATGTAATTTAATAATTCCTTAGCAGAAAGGCGTTAGAATATTCATAATAGTACTTACCATTTTATTGCTCTATGCATAATGCATATTCCTTTTCACACTTTCTTGGAGCTTAACATCATTTTGTCAGGATGAGCAACTTGCGTCTTGGGTCTTGCGTCAGACGATGTGACGTTATTGCTTCGCTTTATAGAAATAATAAAGTTACATACATTTTAAAAAGAGAAAAACTGGGTTGCCAAATCTCGTTTGACCATGCTAAATTGCCCCAGCAATCCATGTCCATCTCTGTCTGGTCACGTGAGTTCTTGATAAAACAAATTATAATTTACTACTTCCTTAATAAATAAAAAGTGATTTTAAGTTACTATGTAAATATATATATATATATGTATATATTAGTATCCTACAGAGCTACTGCGTAGATCTTATATGTAAAAAAATCAGAGCGTTTTCTTTCCACTACTTCTTATTTCGCCAACGTAACGCGATAGAAACCTGAAATTTGATATTTTGTAAAACCATGCGGTTGATGACAAAAATGTGGAAAAAGTGATATTCAATCGTAACGATTCTTTTTCGACTTAAATTACTTTAAATTTCCATTAAACCGTTTTTTTATTTTAGTTATCAAAATGTCATTAAAAATTTGCACAACCCTTATCATTTTCATCATCATTATCATTTCAATCAGTCACAAGTTCACTGCTAAACATAGGCTTGCGCCAAATATTGCCACAAAGCTCGACCCTGAGTCACCTGCATCCATCGACTTCCCGCATCCCTGAACTTCTATCTAGTATAAATTTTTAAATCATTCTCGTAGCTCCAGAGATCCCCACATACATACTAACTCACAGCCTATCTTTATAAATTACTAGCACATCAGCCTGCCTACGCCTGGCACCCTTAGTATAAGATCATAGTAACAACAACAAACAACAACAAATTAAAAAGTTTTGTTTCGCATATTTGTAATTATCTGCATAGATTCAGCATTTGGTTGTTCATATAACGGTTGCAACGATGATCTCCGCAGCAGAACAGGGATAACCGACATGGCCGTTAGAATCAGCAAGCTGAAGAGGCAATTAGCCTTCCATATAGCTCGCAGAACTGACAACCATTTGAGAAGAACGGTTCTCGAGCGGCCACCACCTACACGTGTGTACGTGGTGGAACATCTTGTGGGGCATTACCATAAGACGAAGTGACGACCTGCATCGTGTTGCGATAAGTCGATGGAAGCAGGTGGCTCAGGACCACGCTCCGTCTGAGGGAGGTCTATGTTAAGAAGTAAATAGAAGTTCACAGCTGAATCGACTGTAATGACGATAATGACCGAAATTGATTATTTTCGAAAATTGTTGAAAAGTCCTCTCTATTTCAAATTTAAATTTGTAAATAATCTTTAGAACTTTGAAAGGAAGTAATTACACTCTA
Organism: Bhutanitis thaidina; assembly: GCA_029286595.1. NCBI lineage: Eukaryota > Metazoa > Arthropoda > Insecta > Lepidoptera > Papilionidae > Bhutanitis > Bhutanitis thaidina. The sequence continues at coordinate 2,400,805 of JAGSMS010000015.1, forward strand.
TTCAGACATCTTTGACTAAAGTATCCGGCCTCGTTTGGCACAGCTCTTAATTAGTTTTGTCGAGTGGGAATAGCTTTGCACTAAGATAACATGAATTGAAAGGCATTTGACCTACGTAACATTTATGTAAATGAAATAGTAAAATTTGTTAATTTTGTTAGTTTTAAGGATTAATCTTCTGTTTTAATTAATATACATATACTTGTATATAAATAATGAAGACTCGAATCCCGCTAGGTGCAATCATTTGTATGATGAATATAAATGTTTTTAACCGACTCATGGAAGTTTATTTGATATGATTATTTATCTATATTGGTATCTATCTTAACACCATCCACCAACCAAGACAGCGAATCCTAGTCTGGGACAGGACGATGTGTATGATTGTTCGATATAAAAAAAAATTATATTCACACAACACGGTCTTGGGATATTTTTTAATACTTTGAATTACTAAATAAGCACTGGTCACTTAAAAATATTATTAATGACAAATTGTTCTTCATTTATTCCAGATTAGTTGTAAAATGTAAATAAAAAAAAGTGATGGCGACAAAAATAGAGTTAAGTGTAGAGGGAGCGAATTTTATGCTCTGTGCTTTTGTGCTCTGAGTAATTGTTATTTTTTTTGTTGAAAACTGGTAGTTAACACATTTAATTCATTTTCCTATAATAAGTGCTATTTTATCATTTTATTACAATGCAACGTGGACATTAAAATTAGAGAAGAGATGCTAAGAGCCATAGGTATTGAATGATGAATTGCCGGTTGAACAACACCTGCCAGGATGTCTGTATGGACGTCACTGTGGCAATAGGCAAAATTCAAAGGCAGACAAGACCGATGTATGGTAAGAGATATTTAGGGATATTGTCTCTACATATCTCGCAAATTTATATCATGCCATCATCATAAAAAAAAAAAAACTCGGTTCATCATTTCTTCCTTTCTTTTCTTAATAATAACAAATCAAATTGACTTTTAAGCCTAGATGGTATGCGCTGATTTACGCATATTATATATATGTATACGAATATTATATCAAAATATTGTTTTATGTTCCATTTGCTGCAATTAGAACTTTCTATCCTTTCACTGGTTTGAAGTGGGGTTGTTCGTAATGAAAAAAAAATTAAATTTATATTAAAATTAATTGTAAATGCAAATTAGAAATAAGCGTGTCGTATTTATAGTTTTCATAGCTTTATTTAATGATGATGACACGGATGACGACACAATTTCAAACTTTATTTAAACAAACGCGAATACGTAAACGGTCAGCGGTCCAAAAAACAACAATTAACATTTTAAATTTACTGAAACAAACAGTTTATATTTTAACACAAAGAAAACTGTGGCAGTTTTTGTCCAAAGGCTGCTTAAAAAAACTCTTTTGACGTATTTTGTTACGGTGGAACTAATTGGAAATGAAATTGTGATTTTAAGACTTATTTAACTAAATAAAACAGTTATATCTCGTATTTTAATTTTACTTTGGCAAATATATAAAGACATTTTATTAGTAACTTCTAATGTAATAAATATTCTGTAGGGTAATAAATTACTGTACAAAAATATGTTCGGACAAGGAGATACGAAAGAATTTTATTTTGTCTACATACACAATCAAAATTCTTGTTAACAAAATAATTTCTTACAAATGACTAAAAAAAAATTACCGGGATGGGATTTCCATTTCAAACAACTCGTGAATCTCTGATGAGAAAAGTGATAATAAAGTCAATGTATTTGGCAAACGAGATGAGATTTTTTACCATAGCCACGTCATGAGATCAGGATGGGAGATTTTCTTTAGTCGCCATTGCACAATTCCGATGTCTTGTGGAATATGTGACTCACCGAAAGTAATATCAGTACGTGAACAAATTTTCTATATCTATACTTTTTATATACGAGAATATATTTTGCACACTAATTAAAACGAAAAAAGTGACTCACACACACGTCATCTATTGCTAAACTAAGATTCCCTGTGTCTTGGTAATTGGTTGGTGATAGGACAAATATACATAGACTAATATGACAGACATACGAGAATATAGTCATAAGCATATTAAATTAACATCCATGAGTCTGGTACAGGCATTTAATTTCATCGTACAAATGTTTGCCCCTAGTTGAATTCTAACCTGCGTTCGCAGCTTAGAAATCGGGATCACTAACTAAACTATCGAGATGCCGAAATTCCTGTAATTGATACGGAACTCGATTTTGTTTTGGGAATCAAACATAGCCCAACACCATCTGGAGAAATTAAATATAAACTAAAGAATTTTTCAAAGCATAAACAACCATACATACAAAGTCACATTATCTTTTAATAATATTAGTATAGATTATGACAGATAAAAATACACACGGAACTACAACGCACAACATTTCATAGTATAAATTACACACGTCATATTTATCGCTTAAGATAATACATTTATCTGGTTGTAATATTCCCTATCTTCTTCGATAGTCTTTGGATATAATTAAATGAAACCATAAATTATTGTTTGCGTTAAAGCTGTACGGATAACACTTAAAAATTATTATAAAAAAGTATGTCGACAAGTGATCTTCCACCTTACCGTGTATGGTCCCGATTTAAATCAATAAAAAAGGATGGTACCGTTTTAAATTTACGCATTCAAGATGCACCCAGTACCTTGTTAGAAGACGTGATCGAATTTTTAATAAAATATTTTTCATGTGATGAAACAATACAAAAAGCTGCAGGTTAGTTCAAATATAATAACAATACTCTATTGAAAGTATCCAATCTCAATGCTGGCACCACCAAGAAGGTTAATTTAAATTTTAAGATTAGGTCTTGAGCTTGGCGGTGAAGAAAACAATTATGACACATGTATGAATATTAAAGTAATAACGACGAAAATATTCGAGGATATGTTAAGTGTTCGCATCGGAGCAGTATAGCGGTCCTAAGTCCTAAATCTTTGCCTATGCCTTTCTATGAAATCGCCGACATAAGCTGACATACCATGCACGGGAGATTTACCCATACTCTTTTAACCTTTTAATATTAGTTGCTTTTATCGCTATTTAATTTTTAGATATAAATTGCAATCAAGCTGCACTTGATGAGTATAGAGAATGTATATTTGATGCATCAAAAACATGGTCAATAGTAATATGCTGTCATGACAATGATTCTGTAACAGCGAATAAAATACTTGGAGTATCGGCAGTACACTTAGCAAAAGAGAATGAGTCTTTTGAGGGACCTCAGGTACAAGAGAATACAATCACTGAATATTTACAGTGTATATATATGTATAATATATTATACATACATTCTTTTTAATTTCTTGCACAGTGCCAGACAACGGAAATGCAGACATTGTTTAAAATTATAATGGAATTAAGTAAAATAGTTAAAACAGTGAAGAATGAATTTGACATTTTTCATGATGGGAGAGGAATTATCGTGCATCCTGACTATAGAGGTTTTGGTATTGCCAGTGAATTTGTAAAAGTGAGGTAAATTATCCAGTTTCTATACATGTACCTTTATGGTACTAAAAATAGAGTGATCAATTGAATATTAAAATTACACGAGTATCTTAAATTGTAATTAACTTAAATTAATTACTATTCGCTGGATAAATATAATGTCCGAAATGAAACATAAAGTAGCTAAAAGGTATGTAAGTAAGTAACTTGTCGTTAAGTAACTAATAAGGCACAGGGTAGCCGGTACTATGATTGGCCAATTGCTTACCAGGCATGGCGATTGCGGTAAATCCTTCAATTGGAAGAGGTCTCTGACTAGCGGCTGGTTGTTAAGAGGTTAGCAACGAAGAAACTACCCGAGAATTCATATTAAACGATTAAAAATTGATCGAAACGAAGTTTTATGTAACCGAAATTAATGACCTATCGCATAAGAGTACTTTATTTTTTGTTTTCAGACGATTAATGATAAATGAACAAAATATTCCAGTGACTTGTGCGTGGATGACATCGTACGGTTCTCAAAGGGCTGCGGCTAAAGATAATTGGGAAACTTTGCTAGAAGTCACCACTGAAGGATTAGGACAACGTTGTGGGGTAGTTTTTAAAGATGCGCCTACAACTTTTAAGTACATGATAGCAAGAGCTAATAAAGATTCTAGTCCTTAGTTCCTTTTTTGACAATTAAGATGCAGAAAATTAACTTATTTGTCGGAAAGCGCATGTCAATAAAAAGATGAAGCAGAGGAGACAATATTGAAGTAATTGATTAATTATTAATTAAAAGACCGTTATGTCCGAATAAAACCGTCAATGTTTTGTGAGAAAGTTTTAAATTAAAATAAAAATAAAGTTATTTGATATTTATCTATTTAAACACCACTTTACACTTTTGCTCAAAATTAAGTTCGACCTGCGGCATCCCAAATGTAATGAGTCCGAATAGTATACCTGAAAAATCCCATATCATTATCATCATCATTTCTGCCTACTACAATTCCACTGCTGAACATAGGCCTCCCCCAAAGATTGCCATAAAGCTCGGTCCTGAGCCACCTGCATCCATCAACTTTTCGCAACATTGCGCAGGTTGTCACTCCATCTTGTTGGGAGTCGTCCCACACTGCGTTTGCCTGTATGCGGCTTCCACTCGCGATCCTTTTTCCCCAACGGTTGTCGGTTCTGCGAAATATGTGGCCGGCCCATTGCCACTTCAGCTTGCTGATCTTTGCGACTATGTCCGTTACCTTAGTTCTGCTGCGGATATCATCATTGCAGACTCTGTCGCGCAGAGAAACTCCGAGCAGAGCCCTTTCCTTAGCGCGCTGAGCAACTTTGAGCTTCCTCATCCGGTCTGCAGTGAAGCACCATGTCTCAGTTCCATATGTCATCACTGGCAACACGCAATGGCTGTATACTTTGCTTTTGTGGTTTTGTGTTATACTCGACGAGAAGATATGACGTAGTTTCCCGAACGCAGCCCAGCCGAGTTGGATTCGTCGATTGACCTCTGGGTCGAAGTTGGACTTACCTAACCGGACAATTTGTCCCAGGTATACGTACTCGTCTACAACTTCGAGCCTATTGTTTCCAACAGCAACCGCTATTGATGTGACATGGATGTTAGACATGATCTTCGTCTTGTCCATGTTCATCTTAAGACGTCCCATAACATAATAATAATTACATGTAAGTGAACAACATAAATAATTTGTGGCAGCATCATCTTCTGTTGATCTTTTTTAACTAAATAAGATAATCTAGGCTATTTTTGATCACAGAAAGCTATTCCAGTTTATTACTGAAAATAGACGCTTACTGAGATCGCTGCTACATCTGGGCCTCTATTCTATATGTAACATTTTACGCAAGATATTACAATAAAAGTTATAAGTATAGTCAAATAAACACAGACGCACTCACATACCCTCATCTTCCCAGACTCAACAAAACGTTAATGCTATAAAGTTTCGGGGTCTCGGATATATTTTCGGATTTAGTAATCTTTATTGTTATTGTATTTATGGTGACAAAAGAGCTAACAGTTCATCATGGTAAGTGGCTACTGCGTCCTATGGAAACCTGCAAACAGTTAAAATTTTCAGTTTGTAATTAAATTAGCTCTCTAGACCTTTCAAATCTGAAGACAATGGCGGTGAATAAGAACCAAAAATCGCAGTTTATCGTTTGGAACAATACTGACTTCTGGATTACACTACTTTTACTTATTTCTACTCCGAAACAGGAAATCTACGTCAAGGTTTAATGGAATTTACTTCTAATAAAGAGAAATTTAGTACAATAAACTGACATGAAATCCACGAAATAGAACTTGTAAAAAGTAAGATAATATATTTTTATCACTCTTAATCGCACTGAAGGGTTTACCGAAATGTACTTTTAAGATAGTGTAGATAATTTTTATTAATAATTGTTCATACGTTCTGTAGAGTATCTTATCAAAGATGTCAGAAACGATATCCTAGCGTAATTTCCTGGAGCATTCTTACATAAAATCATAATACATTCTGAGAAACTATTTTAAGGCGAAGTAAGATGAAATTACTAAATGTATCAGCAAATAGCAGATTAAAAAGAAAATAAGTAAAAGTTGATTTACTCGATAACAAATAAAAGTGCCCAATATCTGGCGGTTTCTTCACAATGCAAGTCTGTAAACGAGGAAACCGGGGTTTCGCTTTAAAAGCTTAAGGAGGCATGTTTTCGTTGACGTTATAAAACAAAAAGAAAATTTAATAAATATCATGCTGTGTATCAATCAAAAAGTGAACGCCTCAAACGCTCAAGTTATTTATTAATGTATCCCTTAAATCAGTAACGGGCACTCCAGGTTATGTACGGAACTTTAGGTAACTAATCGTTTTTAAGATATATTGGTAGATCAATTTAAAATTTATCTTAGTTTTATTATAACTTCTATTACCTATATAATTATACTAGCTTCAGCCATGGGGTTCCGTAAAACGGAATAGTTTTGTATTTTTTCTCTGCTTCATGAAAGGAGATTATATTTAGAATGTTGCAAGGTAAATAGTCTCGCCACATCCGTCTTTTTGTCTCCCGAAGATGCATAAAGTGGACTTCGGAAAGTAACAGACATGATAGTTTTTGATGTTCAAAGTTGCATTTACTGTTTAAGTTGCCGTGCCTACATGAACATTAATGTTAACATGTTAAACCAATAAATTACTCCTCTAAAAAAGTACTAAAAGTAAGCTATGTTTTTAAAGATGTTACGATTTTAGACGGCTATGTCATATTTCTAATTTAAATTTTTTACTATTAATTAAAAAAAAAAGGTACGTTTTTTTTATATGACTCAAACTTGTTGTTTCATTTAGAACTCTGCTGAGGTACGATAGATCATTTATAATAGGTCATATCTCACATTTTTATAAAACTTTGAGAATACTTAATTTTTAACCGTGTCCATGATTTTCTTTTCTCATCACCTTGTGAACTCATGTTATAAATTTAAAATATCGATAAAAAAATTAATATCTTTGTCACTGTTGTATTATCTGCATATCAAAAATTTTGACCTAATTGACGGATTCTTCATCGCCGAACCGAAACAGCTGAAGTACCTGAAATTTGGACTGAAAGTTTATTTTATAATGTAAGCACCCACTACGAAATATTTTTAAAAATCATCTCCTGCGGATGTGAAACAGTATGTAAGTTTGTATTGAAATCTGTCATTAAAAAAGATACATCCGTGAAATAAAATTCAATAAGTGGGTGATAAACAAGGGTATGAAAGGTTATATGGAAAATATATGTTATTAATATTTTTATGCATTGTATAATGAAATAAATTTTCGGAGGATATTAAAATTAAAATAATTATTGAAAACATTAACGATGAAAGTTATATCCATACTTCTGACGTCGCCTGTTGCATCGACTTCTTGCTTAAGAGCTCGTGTTAAGCAGGGCTTTTGTAGTCTCAAAAAACGATGAAAAACATTTCTGAGAAGCTCGCGAACAACGAATGATTGAAATTCTGTGAAGCTTTCAACTTATCTTTAAAAATAGACTAGTAAGTAAAATGTGCTCAAAGTGTAAGGGGCCTAGCTATAGTTTTGATTTTTAATTTTACACTTTCCCAATGGCACCGATTGATGAGGAGATAACTTACTAAAACAAATAAAATTGTGTTAAGAGAAAAACAATACTGGTATATTTTATATAGTTTATACCGCATCTTTTCCTTCTTCGTTATTTCTTCATGTGATTAAAGAAGCATGTATGTAAATTACTTCTGCTGGGCAAAGGAATCCTCTTAACTAAGCATTTTTTATTTATTTATTTAATTTCATCGCAAGTAAGCAACATGCGGTATATACATACCTAAAGACTACGCCCACACAGAATCAAAGTGAAGAATAAGCCTAAAGTAGTTTCGTTGAGAAGAAACGGATGGCATCGAGGTATTCTTACATAGGCCGCAAGGATGACCTACTTTATATCTTCTACTGTAATGTTATTTATCTTAATACCTTTTACTTCCATGTTTTCTACCTTTATATTGTTATCAGTTTGTTTGTCCTTTTATTCGGGGTATCCTTTTATATTCCCTTAGATATTTATAACCTCTAAATATGTTAAATAGTTCGGCCTTGCATTTATTGTATTATATTATATAATCCATTTTTGTTAACATATTTCTATCACTGAATAACAATCCTTTATGCTTTTAATGTTTGTTTTTGCTTGTTGTACTTATATTTGAATCTATTAGTAAATTGATAAGGCTGTCCAAAATTAAAAATATTTATTAAAATTAAAATTTGATAAAAGGATATTCTCATGTTATTTCATAAATTGACATGTAATTCAGTTACAAAAAAAAAGAATGGGAGACGATTCGGAGTTGTGTGAGTGACAAGACGAAATTACTAAATACAATTGCTAAGGAGTCGAACATGAAGAAATGGAGGTGGCCAAAAAGCCGCAATATTTCTCCCACAATTTGGTGGTGGCCGCTGAAGAGCCATCTCCTTATTTGTTCTCGTGGACCTCTGCTCAGGTTCTTTTTACGAGAAACCGGCTGGCTTTACCATTCAGGGCCGCGCTCTTCCGAACTTTGATTTTTTTTAAACTTCCGTTATCCAGTCCCAAACTAGGATTCCCTGTGTCTTGGTAGCTGAATGGTGATAAGATAGATACATATACCAACATAGATAAATATTTACATATTCATATATGAACATCCATGATTCGGTTACAAACATTAATATTCATCATATAAATATTTGCCACTAGCGGGATTCAAACCCGCAACCCCCAGCTTCAAAGGCTGGGTCAATACCAACTTGACTATCGGGCCCTCCAATTTTAAGCTATAAATATGTTGTGTGCCAAAATAGAGCTATTAAAATTGGATCTGTTATGTCTGACGACTATTGTAAGAAGATTGCTTAAACCACATTAACCCCAATCTCTCTTTCGTTTAATAAATAAGGAAGATAACTATATCTTAGCTTACCTCGGTTCTGCGCTTAGTTATGCTATTAACTACCATATTGTAGTCAATTTACTTTTCCCTTTTACAAGTGGTAGATAACACTTTTAGGGATCCGCAGACTTTTTCTCCTAATATCCAACCTCAGATGCACTGGGAGCACCTTGCTGATTAACGAACGAGGCGCTGACATTCAGCTAAAAAGTAAGTACCTAACAAAAGTAAAATTAAAAAAAAATATTCCTCGATAGAATAATCTTTTAATTTAAAAACTTGGGAATGTAACAGAGATTGTACTTAAGTAATTGAGTGAACGCTTGTTTAAAATATGCTGTTTTGGTAGCTCAGAGGCTTATTTCATAAGTTTAAGGCCTTAACTAATGAAATAAGTTTGGACGTACGTTTTCGCAGTTCGGTGCATGCTCTTTTTTGGTAGATACTAACTACTCGTATATTGTTAATTTAACCGAATATTGGTAACTTAACCATAATTACCCCTTACTTTAGGTTGGAAAACATCAAAATTACTACCAAAGTATTCCTTATCCTGGAAAATATTCAATTCTAGAAGTGTTGTTTTACATTGTATATACATTTTAATGTATTTGTATACACAATTTTCCATAATTATCCAACACGGTCTGTTTCTCGAAAAGGCGAAAAGTGTATCAAGACCATTCGGCTCCGCTGAGGCGTCGCAAATGACAATTTTTATTCTCTACCTGCCCGTGCAGATGTGTAATTATACAAACATGTTATACGAATACGCTAAGAATTTTTTCAATGGTTACCGACTATCGTAAAAATGGCTAATAACAAATGTTGCATTTATTATTTTTTTATAATTCCAAGGCCCGAAATAAAATATGAAAGCGAACAAAGTTTAATAAAGTAGAATTTATAATTAAATTGAAAATGAACAGAGGCAAGTTTTTCCGATGGAATGGAATAATTAAGTACCTCTTCTGATTCCCACAATATTCAAATGATGCATCTTTTATTATTAGGGGTTTGAATATGTAACTACTAACGGAAAGTTAATAAAAAAAGTAAAAATATTTAACCGTGGTCGTGTGATAAACGGTGAGAATAGATAGAGATTACGATTCTGATGATTTTAAATTTCAATTTTAAGTTCAAGAATGTGAGGGATGGCATGATTCGTCGCCGAGTTTGCTTCCGGCGATTGTCATAAGATTAAATGTATTCTATAAGATTAAAGATATTTTTAACGTGGTAGAGCCTAGCGGCTGCTTTAACTGCTGCTTGAATGGGCCGGCTCGACCGGATTAATACCACGACCTCGCAGAATACCGGCGTGAAGTAGCGGCATCTTGTGCTTCTGCGTCTCGTTCGGTGAGTGAGGTAACCGGAGGCTCACTCTCCTCCCTACCTCCCTATTCCACTCCTTATCCTCCCTCCCATCTCCCAAATACCCTTAAAGGCCGGCAACGCGCCTGTAGTTCCTCTGGTGTTGCAGATGTATGTGGGCGACGGTAATCACTTACCATCAGGTGAACCTATTGCTCGTTTGCCGCCTTTTCCATTAAAAAAAAAATCTTATAATACTTTTGTTGCAACTACCCAACACATTTATTCTATATTATTCTATACTACATATATTATTACTCGTATGAAACAGTGTTTATAGCTAGTATGACATAGCAGTAAATAATTCTCCAGCTTGTATTGGCAGGATGGTCCCTCGGACCGTTTTGATTAATACTTCTCCGCACAAAACGGACCGAGCAGCTGAGTCTTCTTAACTTCCTTAATAAAGCTACTCAAAATGGATCGCAATATTTTTTTAAGAATAAGTTTGCTCTGTTAAAATAATTGAAGTTAATCATTACGTGGAACACATTTAATAATAATAAATACTACACAAATTGGTATTTTTTTAGTAATAAGAAAATGTTTCGTTTGGTAGTTTTTCTGGACATTTGAAAGGAAAATATTATTTAGGGATTTTATCGCGTTTAATTTTGTTTAAATGTACCCGTGGTCATAGAGGAGATGAGGTGTTAAGCGGTCTGTTGTCATAGTTAACTGTGGCTACCTTCAGCTTTTAATTTTTAATTTTGGTCCGCTCTACTCAGTATGTGTTCACAGTATATAGAATAAGAACAATAAAATACATAATTAATAAAATACCTAAAGTAAAAGAAAATAAATAAATAAAACCCTACCAGACGGAAGCCCTCGGCAGTGGAGACCAGACCGCCAAGGGTTGGAGAGAAAGGGAAAGTAACCGGCGGACGATGCGGGTGGTATCGAGAAACACCGTCTCTTGTATTTGAGCTTGAAGCGGTCCCTCATGGAGCCTCAGCCGCCTAAGATATTACGAGAGACTATCGGAATCATTTCGGTCGGCATACCACCTCGATTTCCCCAATAACCACTGATAAGTGAGTTCATAACACAAATATTTTATAAAAACTTGTAACAATGCATAAACTTTGCAAAAAAGAAACATCTCAAAATAATATATTTTCTTCCAACTTTTTGTGAAAACTATACGAACTTGCAGTTTTCATAAATATGCAAATAGACTGCTTTTGTGTGCTGAATACAAATTTTCGTAATGTTAGTCAAGCGTAATCATTCAACGAATAATGAATATTTTAAAGAATAGCATATTTGTAGCTCTTTGATGCCGACGCTTTAATCGCTTTCTGGACAAACAGAAAAATAAATGCAATTCTACTTAATTTAAAAAAAAACAATTTTCTTATTTGATTTCGTTGTTCATTCTTACAAAATACTAAATGCAAATAATAGTCTAATTTTTAATCTATGATACCCTTTCTTACCACAAATTTAAAAACAAATTACGAAAACTTATAATATAAACTAATTTCCTCCAAGATGATGGGATCTCAACAATTTCTGAAATCGAACCTAACCATTTTATATTAAAGGTAATTTACCTAAGGTATAAAAATGAGTGTAATGACACATTAAGGCGACATAAAAAACATATGAAATAAATGAATTTAATAAACATTGTAAGCACCCTAAAATGATGTGGAAAACTATAAATATTATTATTAACTATAGAACTGAAAATAATATTCCAACTGATCTTCTAAAAATAGTCCAAACCCCTTAGGAATCTGTAGACTACGTGACTAAATACTTTGCTGGGATCGGAAAAGAGCTAGCTGTTAAAATCTATGAATTGGGGCATTGTAATAGCAAAAAATATTCAACCGTACCATGTCAACAAAGCTCAATGGGACACCAGAAATTAAAATTAAGGTAATACTTAATGGTTTAATAATTGATAGTGCGGTGGATTAAGATGGTACCTCAACAGAATGCTGAAATCTGCAGAACATATTAAGGTTCTTCTGATATTGCCAATTTATATATAACCAATGGCGAGTTTCCGGATGCCTTTAAACTTCTATAGATTATAATTCTATAGATACAAGAGTGGTAACAGAGAATGTGTCAACAATTATCTTCTAATTTCTGTTAAACCTTTCTAAAAACTACTGAACAAAACATTTGTAGCATACTGAGAGAAGCTAAATAACCATATTGGTCAGAGGGCAGAAACCAACGTCGAATGTTGTATCGGATTTAACTGATCGCATTGCTCATCAGCTGGATGTTAAATCCAAATGTTTGGGTGTTTTTGGACTTAATTGAAGCTTTTGACATGGTCTCTGTTTCAGGGATATTGGAAAAAAATGGAAAATTATGATTGTTCTGTTAGTTATGGTATTCCTCAAGGTAGTGTTCTAGGTAGTTTCTTTCTAACCTCTTCTTGCCATAGAATTAACGAATTATGTAAACTTTAACTTAAAAAACTGTCGTAATTTTAAGTTCGCTAATGACACAGATCTTATATATGACGAAGAAACCTGGGAGGAGGTTAGGATTCACATAGAAAACTTATTAAGTTGTATATCAATGGTTACAGGATAGTATATTAACTGTAAGTGACTCGCGATTAGCCCTTTACACTGCAATGGAATTTCTATTGTTGCAACTTCATGGTAAAATTTGCAATTAATTTTATAATTGATAATTAATTTTAAGTAATTCATTTGTATATTAAATTAATTTTATATATAAATATTTATGTGTGAACTTATGCCATTAACGACAAAAATTACAAGGTTTTTTGAATCGTTTAAACAATATTTTTTTTCTTTGATCTACATATATTCTACAAATAGGTACCCGGACAGAAACAGGCTAATATGCTGGTAAAAATATAAAAATAAGCTCTTGCGTCTTTTACCCATAGGACTAGAAAGAGATTACAGATTTAGTCCATTGCCTGTCTCAAACGGACTTTTGCAACCTACTTTTCGCCTTTCCAAGGGTGATGATTCTGAAACTTTGAATACTTGGTAGTATTTACTCGTAAATAAAAAAAATTATGTTCTCGCAGCAGCAAATGTAACATTTTTGATAGTTTCAAATTAAGCAAAAACGTTTAAATTTCAGTTTTGTATAGTTCCATGAAGAAGAGGGAGTACTTTGAAATTAATAAAATTGCTTTGAGTATATTTAAATTTTGAGGTAGATTAATAACTAATAACGCTACTCTTATTACTAAATAAGTTTACTCTAAAAAGAAATGACAACACTGCAAATTCCAAAATGTAAGGGTTCAAGAGATATTTGCTAGCTACTTAACAACACTCCAGCGACTGAATGATGACAGTTAATCTATCCGAATTTTCTGAACCCAAATCAATGAAATGACGCTACTGAATGGGTTGAGGATAACTGATTTGGATTTGTAAGGAGTCACATGTAAAAGACAATATAACACTATCTTCTAGACCACCGATGCAAATACTCGCAACGTAAGTTCATCAGTGGATATACTGCAATGATGATAATGATCACATCAATTACACTGAAAGAAGAACAAGACATTGAAAGTATATTTTTAGTATGATATTTAATAACTATATGTTATTACGGTACACAATTTCTGTAAACAATCCATCTATCGTAATTTATAAGTTATAAAAAACATAACTACACGTATAATAAAATATGTAACATATTATCTGAATACGCAAATAATGAGGTAATGGAGAGAGTGAATAGCACTCAAGGGAACACCCAAGCTCTCGAATTGGATATATATTCAAGCTGCTATGACTTCCAAGCTTTGTTTGAAAATTATGGCCCAATCATAAAACATCAGATATTTTTATAGGCTTTCAAATTCCTCTGAGATGGACCATTATACTATTCACTTTATGTACATAAGAAATTCACCATTGGAACATCCTAAGAAAACAATGTTATATACTGTAGTGATTTTAATTATTGCTATCACTATATTCTCTCATCATGTTTTCGGTTGCCTATGGGACCATACCGTGTGTATTATGATTGTAATATCTGCATAAAATATGTAGATATTACAATTATGGAGAAAAGAAAATATGATGGTGATGTAATGATATTAAAGGAAAAGGAATCCGATGCAGTGTTGTCTAGAGGCCCGTGTCAGGTCCGAAAACTAATCGTTTCTGTGTGTTGGGATCGGTGCAATAACCGAAAATAATGCGGTCGCTGGTATAACAGACAATTTCTGGAGTAAATTTGAACGACCGTCGTAAGTTGAGCTTACTTTTCGTATGAGCGTGGTCACAAAGTAGATTTATCAATACAGAGGTATAATTTGATCAGCTTTATGATAATGTAATAATATTATAAAACGGAACCCTAATAGCGCGATTTCCACTCACACTTCACTGTTATTCCAAAGGGCTTTATAAGGGTTTCATTAAACTATTTTATAGTGTAAACTGTAATAATTAATCATTTAACAGGAGGTTTGTGTCTACCGCATTGAACCTGAGCCATTTTTGATTCAGATTTAGTTGCTTAAAAATTATAAATGCGTATTAGAAGTCTTTGCGTTATTGTTATAAACTATCTAAGTATCCAAAACATTTATCAAAAGTATTGCTGTAACTGAAGAAAAATCATAGCCCTCTTCTTTACATTAGCGTAGTTGTATAAGAAGTAGGCTATATCTTGGCCGAAGTCATAAATTACCTAAATACCAAATTTCATGTAAATCCATTTAGTTATTTTTCGTGAACAGATAGACAGTCAAAAAATTATTGACTCAGTGAACAACACAAAACACACGAAAATTTTCAAGAAATATACGAATTGCAGAAATTACTTTGTATTGATTTATTTTAATATTCTAAATAAATGGGAAAATAATATCTCACAAATTAATGAAAACTTTATCATGATGATTTCCCATCCCATTCCACGTTTCTCTTTGAGGGTATTAATTAGTAAAGACGGTGTATTCATTGGCCTTTAATTAGTGCCTCATCTTTCTTTCATTCTCTCTTTCACACATCTCATTGTTAAACAAAATTCTTAATTAGGCTCGACAAGACAGAATATAACCTAACCTACCTTTATCAGAGTAATTTAAAAATGTTTAAGCATCGATTTCTTTATATCTTATTGATATACTTATATCAAGATTCATATTGATTTAAATATGTATTTTTTTTTATATAATTTTGGTTTCTTTAATAATTAGTCCTATCCGACCAAGTATTTAGTTAATTCACGTGCTACCGTTATCTGGGTTGACCGGCAGAAAATGCCAACGGGCATTAAGTCCGCCCTTTGTTACCTAATACTTAAATATGAAAACAATGAAGTTTCAAAAAAATTTTGCTGCTTTTCGCCATAACTTTAAGGTCTCTGGCGTGTGGTGTCACCTACCATCATCAACTCGCTTGTCAAGCTTGGTGATTATGGCTAGTCCTGCTGATAATAGAGGCTAAGAGGGAGAGAGGGAGGCGAGAGGGAATTTGGTAATTCTATTTCCGAATTCCCTCCCGGGTATCGTAACCAAGGCACACTCGAGTTCACCGACAGGTAAAAGACGTTTAATGTCAAAAATGCCGTAAAATGGAGAATAATAATATAATAACGGTGTGTTAATTTGTAAAGGCGGTTTGAGTTCACCACCTTGAGATTAATAA
This sequence comes from Bhutanitis thaidina, assembly GCA_029286595.1. Lineage (NCBI taxonomy): Eukaryota > Metazoa > Arthropoda > Insecta > Lepidoptera > Papilionidae > Bhutanitis > Bhutanitis thaidina. Next base: position 2,416,784 of record JAGSMS010000015.1, read on the forward strand.
ACTAGATAATGGGCAACAGAATATTTAAATTTAATTATGCAATAACATTATAAAACTGTTATGGGCAACTCATCTGTCAACATTGAAATTCTTATTATAGCAATTCTTCCTTAAGATAACAGTTCCATGAGCCATCAACGACATCCGTATAATTTGACATATCATACTTCATTATATGAGGAATGAATAAAACATAATTCGTTAAATTACATTACACTACTACACTGTATAATGTTAAATGTTAACTTTCAGTGATCCTAGTATGGGTGATTAGCATTAAATTATGTTTAAAAACAGTATGTTGTGAAATACTTTAAATAAAAAGAATATTTGACAAATCCGTACTCGAACCGAGAGACCTCCTTTGCTAGCTAGCCTAGCTTCCTATCCCGGCGTGAGTCGAATCATTTCCTTCACAGCCAATGCACTCTCATATCCAAACGAATGGAAATTCCTTTATTTACAATACGTACTAAGCTTTTTTGGGAATTACATAAATTAAATTAAATTTCCACAGATGAAACTAAACTTTTTACAAATAACATAATCTATTTTTAAAAGTTTTAATAATCTCATCAATAATAACGGTTTTCATAAACATCAACTAGCGTTCGAAAATTATCCATTTAAAACGTTTGTATTATTTTTTTGATCATAATAGCATTACGGAACAGACAGAAAATGTCTTAAACGGAAATTAAAAAAAACAGCAGATTTGAAAATCTTTGTGGTCAATTGTGGTAAAATTACAGGACACAACTATGCAATAGCCATTATCGGTTTTCCGTCACATAAGCAAATCGTCAATTTGCATAATGACCTAAATACCAATACTTCCCGTCCAAAGTGCTTATATTTGATAAACCAAGAACGCATTTATGTATTTGTTAACTGATATTAAAATAAAAACTATCTCTATAAGTATCATAATCTCATCGCCAGCTTGTTACGTACTTATATAACAAAGGATGTTAATATTTATAATAATTTAGTGATTTTTTAATCAAAGTCTGCAATTTTTTTTATTGGATAAGGGTGACAAACGAGCTAACAGTTTACCTGGTGGTAAATGGCTTGTGCAGCACATGAAAACCTGCAAACAAACATCTTCAACCGAAGAAGATTACAGATGCGTTGATACCCCTGAGCACTAAGATGGAATGTCTCAAAGCCTGTTACTATACTGACTCTCTATACCTTTTAAACTGAAACACAACAGTGGTTATACTTCTGATTGGCGACAAGAGGCTGAGACCTACCCGGAAGACTCCTAGACAGAGGAGTCTACCACATACTAGGTGGTCTTACTAGCATAGTACCTTATGTCATTAAATCCCTTTATAAAACCCTTTCTCACCTACAGGGTCATTGTCCTGGGCTCTATTGTACTTATTAAACAGTTTCAAGTCCAATTAAATCTGGAGTGGACTATCGAGTGGAATCTGGGATATTTTCTTTTAGAATAATTCACGGAACAAAGTTTTTAGTTTAAAATATTTTAATTAACTCTTAATACTTTAAAGATATTTTTCTAATAACATTACGTCGCTAGATAAATAATTTTTATCCAAGTATTAATCTAGCATTTTGCTTAACATCATTCTCCAAAAAGTTTGGCAGTTTATCGGGTTGAATACGTATTTGATATGTTATTAATGTTTCTGACAGTGTTATTAACTTAACTTATCATACCACCGGGATAACTTCAAACCTATGAGTAACTTCAAACATTCTTCTTGATTGACAATTATTCTGTAAATTAAACCGCTTTTCTAAGGTAAAATAGAAACTGATGTGCATTATTGTATTTATTTTATACAGTACTGAATGTAATTTTTTTCTGTAATAATATTATTTAGAAAGCTTTTTTAAGATCTTAAAAGCATCATTGCTGCATTGATTTATAAAATTGTAAACAATTCAGTTTCTCAATATCTGTTTTTTAGGGTTTTTTCAGAAATCGCACGGTGTCTTCAGGTTATGCAGTGGTATGCACGGTCTTGGATTAAATTTTAGATAATATATATAATATAGCCACATTGCTCGCAGTACTGACAACCGTTGGGGAAAAAAGGTTCTCGAGTGGCAGCCACGTACAGGCAAACGCAGTGTAGGACGACCCCCCACAAGATGGAGTGACGACCTGCGCAGTGTTGCGGGAAGTCGATGGAAGCAGGTGGCTCAGGACCGAGCTTCGTGGCAATCTTTGGAGGAGGCCTATGTTCAGCAGTGGACTTCTGATAGGCGGAAATGATGATGATGATGATATAATATGAATAAATATTTAAATAAAATGTATATGTAGGTAAAAAAGTTTATAAATAAATATGTGTAGCGAAAACTATTTTTACAATGACAAAACCATTCTCTAGCTATCTTTACAAAATATTTTTCTTTGTTCTTCTCAACATAAGCGTTACTGTAGCTAAGAAATAAAAAAATATCTCAGAAAATGGCTTTGTTTTCATATCCAACAACTCCAAGAGTTGCGAACACAAATTGAAAGCAGAGAATTGTCTAGTAGAATAACTTGTATTCAATATAACTAATTTTATCCCACTTTATTCACTTTTTATTTGTATTCTTACAATCGAAAGTGTATTAAAATAGAAACAGTTCAATAAAAAGTATTCATAAAGTTTATACTAGTATTAGGACTCAATTGTTATCGGTATAGTAAAATTATCAGTTACCCTGGTTATAGGCTTCAGAGACATTTGACTTCAGTGTTACATTCTCTAATGATCTCTGTTCAGATTTTATTTTATGGGAAATGAGGTAAAAATGCAAGCAGCTCACTTGATGGTAAGTGATTACCGTCGCCCACGTACATCTGCAACACCAGAGGAGCTGCAAGTGCCGGTCATTAATGATAATTGGAGAATGGGAGAGAGGATGAGGAGGGGGTCAGGGAGGGGGGAGAGGCACAAGCTAAAGCACAAGATGCTTTTACCTCACGCCGCTATACTGGAAGGTCGTGGTACTACCGCGGTCGAGCCGGCCCATTCAAGCAGCAGCTATAACTACCGCTTGGCTCTACCACTTATAAAAAGTATACTCGGTATACTTACTTGTTATATTTACATAATTTTTTTTTGATAAAAACTCACCAACTCTTCGGATGATATGCGCAATTTACTTGCACCCTAATAAATCATTTTCGTTAAAAGTAATGTCAAAAAGATTTATAGTTCCTTAAAAATCTTAAAATCTGGTCATTATGAAAAACGTCGAAGGTCATGCGGCATTTAAACTAACTCTAGGAGTTACTTTTGTTAGTCATTTGTTTCCTGGGGGAAACGAACCCGCGACCCGTGGCGTCGTAACTAATTTTACAACCACCGCAATAACCGAGTCATCAAACGGTGTAAGTTTTTCAGCAGAATAGTAAAAACATGTTAATAATATTAAGCAGAATCATAGATAAACAAATAATGGATATAGTACGCGGTTTTAAACAATCAACAATTCTATTATTCCACGTATATTTGCGCATTAACTATTGGATAAACGTCCCCAAACTATTACTGTCTAGGTTAATAAACGCCATTCCATTTCCTACTCCCTGAGGCAATTAATATGCTCTTGACAGTTCAATATTTCACTTACACAAACCGATATTTAAGGCACAAAAATGAATTCACAGAATTTGTATAATTAGCTTTGAATTGGTAATTAATTAAATATTAATTTATTATATAGGAATGTAAAAATACAATAAACTTGACTTTAATTTTAATTCAATTGGTAACTATTATATTGTTATCGCCATGTTCAATATGTAAATAGTAGTAGTTGTAAGTAGTCCACAGCTGCACCTAGGTCTCTTCCAAATCCGGGTAATTTAAGGGTATGTCGAAGGCTACGAGATGTTTTGGCATTTATTAATGTTCGAGTACATAAATAATCTTTATGGTGTACTACAAGCCGCTGTCGCACAACTCTACCCAGACTGTCTGCTTAATTTTAATTTTATCTCGCTAACATGCAATTTGTCTTGTATTCAAATTATGTATGTATGTATATTCACGCCTTCTTCCACTTGCTACGGTCCTGACATACGTCATTCGCTTCTTCCACTTTCATCAATCTTCGCATGCATGCTCGTTGGTTTAGAGTACTCATGACCTGGCCTTTTTCTATATTCAAATTATTTATTTATTTTATCTTGCTTAGTCACTTCACATAAGCTTTTTATATTAATTTAGTTGAAGTCAGCTTTGTGATACATAAAGTAATATTAATTACAAAACAAAGATAATTATTGACGATGATGATAATAATATTCTCTTATTCCGTGGATATTTAAAGCGAATGCATATGTTTATCAGATGTACAAATTAAATGAAAATAAAGCAGATATATTTTTAGTCTTTGTTTCTTTTAAACACTTGGTGGTGTAGTGGTCAAGCGTGTAACTGTATTTGTATGAACAATGTTTGTATGAAATACAAATAATTGTTCCGAGTCTAGGTGTTTTTTCACGTGCAATTTATGTATGTAAACTGTTTGCGTGACACCTGAGAAATTCCTTCAGAGGTATGTATTTTTTTTAAAAGATGAAAACAAGTTACAATAGCTCTAGAATTGTAATGAACTCAACACTCTGCTCGTGAATAATATATTAAGAATGGCATCGCAGAGCTCGTTTGGTTAATATTTCTATTGTATGCTTTAGACGGAACTTATTTAGTTATTAATTAAATTTGTATGAGGAAAAATGTAATGTAGGGAAAAAATGTAGATGCGAAAAAAATTTTGTGCATTGAGTAGATATTTTAAGCTGACCTGTACATTCTGAGATTGAAAGAAAATGGATAAATGATATAACATATTACATGTTTAATTTTAAATTTAATTTACTGCATATTATAAACTCCTTCAGAATTCATATTTATTTCTCTTTCCAGGTTTGACGGACCGCTTAAGTATTAAATTTCGGCATAACATTTGACGAGCAGCTGAGCCCACTTTACTTTTATTAAAGCTGGTGGGTGCCGTTGATATTACATTTACGTCTAACGACTTTTCTGCGTTAACGTGTTTATTAAATTGAAGTTCTTGATTTAATCTGCAAGTGTAGTCGTGTAGTGGCTGAGTAAGAGATTCTGCCATTCTATTTCGTCCTCTGTGTCGAAAGTCAACATACTCGGTAGATAGGCAGAAAAATCACATAGATTCCGTCAGACGATGGAATATTTTATCCAGACCTATGCGTTTTAGATGCAAGGTGTGTGGACTTTGATCGCTAAACCGCCTGCTAAGGGTGCCAATTATGATTAATCCTGTCCTTGAAAGACTGCTTTATGTCCAGTAGTAAACTGTACTACGGCTGTTGAGAATATGGACTAAAATTCCAAGAATTTTTTTTTACTTACTACTTAGGCTTTCCCCGTTCACTGCTTAATATATAAGTCGTACATGTCAATAATGACATGTTCATGACTGATTCTGTTTATTTTGTTTTTGAAATTTGTTTTTGAAAGACATAGAATTACATTTTCCTCAAACTGCGCGTACTCTGTAAAATAATACGTTGTATGAAACATAATGACAATCCTCCATTATCTAAATGCATATGGTTTTAAAGTGCATTTACTAGAAATGGTTTCTAAGCTGCAACCTTAATTAAGAACAGCCGTTTCATTTCTCCGTCCAGTAGGAATTTAGAAAGTTCTTGATAGTTCTGTGCATTTATTGTGAAACGTTATGTAAGTGTTCTTCATAGTTTCGTTCAATTTTAGATATGAGTAGACCACAGTTTCTGATCTAAATACATTATAATATACCTGTTATCACCCTAGCTATAGAAAAGTATACCAATAACAACACATTCAATGGATTATTTATTTGTAACTACTAAAGATTAATTAGTAAGTTCTGTTGCTCATTATTTGGAATATAATACGTGCAACAGTGTATTGTGTGGATATATGATGGGGAGTTATTTTAAGTAATTGCGGAAAATCGATTGCAATTTTTTATTCTTACATTCAAACATATTCCAAAATTTAATTCAGAACTTTTTAAATTGTATCATATTTTATGTCTGGCCATATTATTCTAGTTTCGTATTTCACTTGGTTAGTAGTCCACCCGCTTTTCTTATTTGGACACAATGGAAATATTTATTCTAGCATTTATATATCTAACAGATCGAAGAAGGTATTGCGATCTAAATATCCATTTTAAATCGATAATAAAAAATCAGCGGTTTTATTACAGAATCGCACCAATTTTTCTAATCAATCTTCTTAAGACTAGTTCATTCTTAGACGCGTAAATATCTATAATTATAATACTTGACGATTTGAAACAATAACAATTATTTTCTTTATATATCATCTATGAAAGAAACGTTTCGAATGTGACTTATCTGAGGTGATCTGGGTCATTTTGGTCATATTTCCGTGTTTGTATAGATACAATTTTAATATTATATTTTTTTGTTGCAAACATTTTCAATAATTATACAAAGTTTTTTAATAATTGTTCATTTAAAGTCACAAAAAGAGCATATTACGTAGCTGAACACATACATAGTGTCAAACATTTAAAAAGAGAAAAAGTCGGCTTGTCGTTTTCAAGCAACAAGTTGACGTTCTCGAAGTAAGCAGTGTTTTATAGATGTAAAATATTTTTAATATGCAATTGTAAAAGCATCTAATATTTAAAACGTAGTAAGAAAAATGAAATTAAAAACACGCAATTTTATTTATTATTCAGCTTATTATTTATTCATCAACTGCATTATATTATTTTTGCTCGGTATACACCTAAACCAATAACAACCTAAAAGATGGAATACCTCAAATTATAAATTAAATGAGACAGTAAATTGACAAGCGATAATATAAAGCATCCTTATTTTTCTAATAAATTCTAGAAATATTTTTGATTATTTAATAATAAATAATCAGTTTATTTCCTTAATTAACCAAATTGTTGAAACAATGGTTAAGCAAAAGCTTCGTTATTACAAAGCTCACAGTCGGTTTAACAGTTTCATTTGCTCTCTGAATGTGTACCACTACGAAAGAGCTATTTAACTTTGCTCATTAATCACTGATCTACGACATGGTTTCGGCGACGCCTATAATATAGCTATTGTTAAGATTTATGTAACAACACAATTAATCACATACAGAAAGAGACACTGACACAGACATTACAGGTTTGGTTGTCATGATACAGACTCGTTAATATTATTTATTTTTTCCATTTGATACTGGATTAATATTTATTCAGGATGGCAGCGATGTAACGACATTAAAAGTAAGCTCATATGCTACAGGCCATTCTACTCGAATAACATACACTAAAATTGATTTAAATAAGTACAGTGGTTTAGACACAAGACGCTTTTTAATTTTTTGTGATGACTTTTTTTTGCTTATTTGGGAAAGATGGCAACCGAGCAAACGGCTCACCTGGTGGTAAATCATTGTTATCTAGTATCGTGGTACTACCACGGCCGAGCTGTAGTAAAAGCTACCGCTTGGCTCTTCCACGTTAACATATTTTGACACTTGAGACTACTTACTATATGACCAACGAGACCCAGATCAAATATCTTATAGACCGACCATGCCTGTACAGTATTAAAATATATATTTTTAAAATGTCGTATATATTAAATGATGATTGTTCATTTCCCATAAAAAAGAATAATATATATTATATAACCTATCTGAATCGATTGCTGATATTAATAAATGGGACATACCATGTATCAGGTATCCAGGTATCCCAAAACTTTTCCCAGATGTTGCGTCTCCAAGATACGAATTATTAGTACTTGTATTAGTAGCGTCAATACTGATCATAACAATTTTAAATGACAAGATCATCTCATACAAACAAGAAATTCCATTAAAAAAATCTACTAAACTACTATACTTTTCTTGACGCACGACAGAAAACTGGGATCTTCATCTAATCTTATTTAGTAGTAGATTAGTATTCCACAACACTTCACCGGTTTTGTCGGCAACTCTTTTAAGGTTCAGGCCATACTGCTCTAGAACTCCCTGCCGGACGAAGTTAAGAAATCGGCAAGCAGGAACTCTTTTAAAAAAATAGTTATAGAACATTATTTAAATTTAAATGGATAAGTCCATAGTTATTATTGATTTAGTTATTATTGTGTTTCTTATTTCTATTTATTTATCTATCTACATGTATAATAGTATATTATTATGTATATCATGTATATTATATCATATGGTCATTCATTAATTTTATTATATTTATTTATATTTGTTTATAGTTATTTTAAAATAATTTTATTACTTAGTTAATTTAATAAATAAATACACCGGCTACGGCTATCTCACCAACCCATGGGTTGACTGGCAGAGAATGCCAGTAGGCATTAAGTCCGACTTTGTAACCTCAAATGATAAGGGTGTAAGCAATAAAGTTTTTTAAATATAAAAATAAATAAACTACAAGTAAAGGTTTTTAAGATAGGTATAAGAATAAAACTGGTGCCACTAATACAACTTTGATAGCTTTTAACTACTAGTTACATAGACGTTTATAGTGTATAGGAATTGTTCTGTTATATACAGATACAGATGCAAGATATTTATATAAATTCTTCAAGAGCGTTCAGTTCACGTTTCAAAAGTAACATCCCTTCAGACAAGAGAGCGCAATCTAACTGAGGTGTACCCCTCGCAAGTACATGAGTCCGGACGACTGGCTGTGGCATCTGCATCCGTAGGCAATCGTTTCAAGTCGTCAACGCGCCGAGAAAATCCTGCTACATCGCCGCTCTTGCCGAAGCCGGCAACCAACTATCCATAACGAATGGAGCTTGCTATTCATTTGGATCACCTATTAGGCTATTTAATTTTTGCAATCCTTTCGTATCTTCTATTCATTATTTCTAAATAATTATAGGAACTAGTACTAACTAAATTATCATTAAACGTTAATAGCATCGCACACTTGCTGTTACATTACAGATTATTAGTGACTGCTCGAAGTTTCGACTGCGTCTTATTGACTTAATAATAATTTTGTGTCCTAAAGAAATTTTTCGAAAAGAAGAAATCTTAATAAAAAGTATCCTGTCCTTAAGCGTGATTCAGCAAGAAACGTTCCAATATGCAAACTTTCTAAATTTTAGATTTGTAGAATAGAATGATGACCGCATAACCTGTACAATAAATTTTACGCAATACGAATTAATAATTTCTTGATCTGATCAGGAAATCTTTAGTGTAAGTGTGGCTTTGATATTAGATACATACCTTAACCAGGAAGCTGGATCCAGATCCATTATCTTTCAGTCTATAAATAAAATGTTTATCGGACTTACCAATAAATAAGATAAAACAAAGTATTACTCGTATAATCACTAGGAAAACGCAATTCACCTCCTGGCTGTCCATATTCTATCTCCTTAGTCTTCATTACAGAAATTAAAAAAAAATGCATGACTTTATTTAAAACAAAATAGTTAAATAAACTTGGTAAGCTGATGTCGAGAAATTACTGAAGTGAATATTTCAACCTCCGAGTAACTCAAATGCTGTAGTTCAATATTTGCATACACTACAGGCGAGCTAGCAGCTGCCGGATTAATAACATGAAGTTCGTAGTACGTGATACATTGTACTATGTGCAAGCTAATTTATTGTTGTCAACAAACACTGGAAGCACTATTTTTTTTTCAGTACACGGTAGAAATAGTATAGGTATAATATACATATTAGTGTGAATTTGAATATATATTTGATTTTTTACTTAGTATATCAAAGAGCTGTAAAGTTTGTATGTTTCAACGCGATAATAGCGAAATCTGCTTGTCAGGCGTGGCGATTACGGCAAATCTCGGAAGTCCCGTAGTGGACTATTTAGAGCCGTGGTAGCCTAGCGGTCAGGGCGATCGTTTTGCTTTCATAGTACAACTGACCGATCTCCGGTGCTGGAACCACTACGTACTGAATTTACCAAGTGCCCGGTGGTGAAGGCAAACATCTGCATGCGCGTGACACAACCTGCATGTCTGAGAAATAATATAAAATATTAATTCTAGGACGTGTGTCCCAGTATTAATATTTTATATGACACACTTACACAAGTCCGCCAATCCGCACTAAAGAAACGAGTTTAACGCTGCCCGGCTCCAATAATTCTCAAAAATATTTGAGAGGAGGCCTCTTTCCAGCTGTAGTTTATTGAATGTAATTGCGGGCCGCTTCTGAAGAATTTATTGTTTATTTACAATTTAACAAAAATAAAAATATCTTTAAATATTAGAACAATATATTTTAATCCGCCAGAACTTTACCTAAAACTTCGATGCAATGCACCAAACGTCACAAATAAGGCTAACACCATCTGTACAACAGCGTCGGATAATAAAATACGACAACTTATCACCCGCAGAACATTGACTCATGTGACGTTTAACAATAACTAGGTAATAGTAAATATTATAAAAAAATTGTAAAGTGAGGTTTAAAGGCTTCAACAGACAGAAATAGTTCTCACTTTGAAGCCGATAGGGTTATTAATTATGATAGAGAAACCATTACCAAAACTTTGATTCACGAATACTACAAAGTTGCCAAATCGCAGATCCGTCATTATTCTACAATTGAGACAAAATGCTTTTGAAAAACCAGTGATTGATTTTTATGATGAGTAAGAGTAATGTTGAACAAAATCAACACAACCTAAGTTAATGAAATTTAACACGATTATCTACTACATGACATGCTATTAAAATTTTTTCAACAAATATTCTGAATTCGTAAATTGAGCTAATTCATGACAACATTCAAATTGAATTTTATAATAAAATACGAACTAATTTGGAGGGCCAAAATTCTGCCCCGATAAAGCAACAGGTAGGTCAAGGCTATTTTCTGCCTCACGTTTCACGTTTACCAAATTCAGTTATACACAATAGAAAAGGTTAAACCAATTTATTTAGTGAACGTGTAAAACAACTTTTGAGATTGAGTGACTGATGTAGTGTCCTTTGTATATGTTAACGGTTGATTACACGAGCTAATATTGTATTTTGAAGTCCCTCGTGAAGCTAGCCGAAGAAATTAATGAAAGATGAACAGGTTTTTTTATACTTCTTCCATTCCAGTAGTAATTGTTAAAAAATATATTCAACTTATTCTCCAAGTTTCAACCTCACCTGCACGTGATTCACTCTGCTGATTAAAGAATGAGGCTCTGTCAAATACTATAGACTTGTAATGGGGAGCATCATCATTGGTGCAAAGTTACCGGCATTGTGCTCACCAATCCTCCCGCTAAAATAGGTGGATATGGGCAAATCTTCCATGCATGGCTAGGTTTTGCTGGCGCTTACGAGTAAAGACCTATGTCCATCAGTAGGTTTTTAGAGGCTGACAAAGTAGAATAAAAGTGAAAAATTACGACTGTCTTAAAAGTGAGCTTAGACAACTGTCAGAAAAAATATCGAGGTTTCCGACAAATGGTGAAATAACCATCTCAAATGTACCAGATCAAAATTATCCAGACCAGTGACAGGCAGCAGTATCTAAGGTGCCAGATGTCTGGTACAGAGGTCGTCAATTCGTTCGCCAGATTATAAGAAATTCTAACTATAGGAGAGGCCCAATCTCCAGCAATATTATAGGCACAGCAAATAATAAGAAGAAACAATTTAAACAGAAGAATAAAAACATACCATTGGCGGAGGTAATGAAGTACAGTGAGATTTTTCATCATCTACCAGAGTCGACTAAGAGAGACGATGAAAAATCTCGCTTTTAATCACTACATTAGTATTCAGATCTAAATAATACCCTAGACCCTTATCTCTGAAAATGAATCAGACACTTTTTCAATCATATCGCACCGAACATTATGGAAGAGAGAAATTAAACTAACAGCACTATAATTGTGCAGATTGCAATCTGCACCAATTGCTAAAATCTGTGCTTTTAATATATTTTATCTTCTTGGGCAATTAAGGCGTGTCCAATATTGTTATACATACAATAAGTTATGAAAATGCAAATAGAACATGTATAATATGTAGTCCAAAAACATACATATTTTGTTTTTGATAAATTTCTATGTTGAAATTTATTGATATTGTCTATAATAAATACATTGAACCACTGACCGATTTAGTTCGATATATTTTTTTTAGTTTTACGTTACTCTTTTTTATTGTAGATAAAATATTATGAACATGGCTAATAATTAATTTAACAAATTAAAAAAAATATGTTTTCAAAACTCACTATGATCAATTTTGCAAAAGATTTACAGAGAAGATATAAACATTCAATAGTTCTTCTTTTGTTTTTTGCACAAACTCACTGCACATATATTTTGCAATATTTTGTTCTCTATAAATCAGGAAAAGGATGAATGCTGTGTAGAGTTTGACCTATTTGAACAACAGAATATAGTTCACATTGATGTATTCATCGTGTATTCTGCTTTAAGTTTTGTTGTTGGAAAAGTATGTAAATGTTTCTTTACTTACACCTTGCCAGTAAGTATTGTGATTGTGATTTAAAGTAATAATAGTTTGGAAACAGTGGAAGTCTATTTACGATATTAAGCTTTATTACAAAGATAAACATAACAGAACTTATTATTATAATCCAGCTAGCCGCCGTTGGCTGTCATGCAAATATTAAACTAGCGTGCGTACACTGAATTACTCTCAGCCGAAGAACTCGAACTAATTTCTCTACTCCAATCTGGCTGTAATTATTAATTATTTTATTAAAGCATGCATTCATAATGAGTAAAATACCTACCTCATATTTATCTATAAAAAAATGTAATTAAAAGAAAATGTAATATTATTTTTTAATTTGAACGGATTTAAAAATTAATACGGTCATATGGCTAAGTATATAGTCAAATATAGAGCGTATTGATACATTGAATAGCAGATCATAGACTCTAATTTAAGTCAATTTACTACTAGCCAACGTTACTCGTCGCCATGTTTCCGCATGTCTCCGGACATGTTGCAAAACCAGTTAATAAATGTATAATGAATAAATTATATATTTGGTTTGTGGAAGAAAAATCTTTCCCAAGCGAAAGTCTTGAATAACAAGTGAAAGAATAACCCAATTTTTTTTTAATTAAAACTTCTTTGGATGTGAGTCAGATTTTTTGCGGACGGAAGTAACGGTCCGTCCCGATTCATGAGTCGGAAAAACGAACTTTATAGGCACAAAACTACTTGTAATGCACACTTATTTTAATAATTTGTTTTTTTTACAAAAATACTAACAGAACAACAGTTTTGAGTTCGCCATCTTTTATCGAGATGTTTTAAAGTAACAAGTGGTTAGTATTAAAAGTTATATTTTTTAATGACTACCCTAGGGACTTAATATGCTACAAAATATTTCACAAAACTACAGTGAGTCATCATTCTTCCATAAGATCATACTTTGTTATTTTTCATATCCTTGACATGGTTTCGTTTATTGATAACCATGGCTTGGATGAACAAAACCGTGTCTTGGATTTCAAAATAAGACGGTTTGATTTTATCGAGGAATGAAATCACAAGAACTTGAAATATTTGTGTGGCATGATACAAAACCCTTTGCCGAAGCATTTTCTAATATGAAATCCCACGCGCGTTCAGTTTTACTTCTTCCCCGGGTAAATGTTACACTCATTATTACAGTATAAAACTTAGTATTTTATTTGTTTATTTTATACCATTCATAATACTAAAACACAGAAAAAGTAAACAAAAATCCTTATTTGTTTCTTGACATTTTCAGTGCTCGTTTGTAATCTCAGGGAAAGATTATTTTAATGTGGTATTTTTCCCCAAATAACATAGTTTTAATAATTCTTCATCAGAGTTTAATAGTTCTCAGAGAGTCATTTCCTAATTAAAATAATATCGTGTGCTATAGTGAGAATAAGTTTATTAAAATTTGTGTAAGCTCTTTTGTCCTAATTATTTTTAGCTTAGCACAATTACGTGTTTAGAATCTTTTCATCAATTATTTCCGATCGTTTGTCGACTAATAATCATTTTATTTCAAAATATTAACAATGTTTCTCCGGCCATAAAACTTATCGATGCAGATTCTCTTTGCCTCCATGACGCTTCGTTATTTTTTCATAGTATGAATCCTCTTCTAAAAATTTAATTTGATACATTTTAAGAACATAAAAATTACATATTCTAAGTATATTTCATATTTCGCTTACTATGTTAAAATATTGTGTTCTTGTTCCTAAATTAACATATTTACTTTGTTCGAGTCCAGTATGGAAATATTCTGATTACAAGAAAAAAAACACTTCGTCTTAAAACCGCTTAAGAAAGAATTCTAAATATATCTTTAATCTCATCCTGCTGAAATCAAGAAAGAGTCAGCTTGTCTTTCCCCCCCATACACAGAGTCAAATATTTATGCAACAAAACTCTATATAAAAGTTTGAACTTAATTTTTGCAGCTGAGGCATGGGAAGCATGGAAAAGTCTCCGTCCCGGCGAGGTTATTCCACTGGAAGATAACCGAAAAAACTCCGATACTCCGTTGGTTCAGAATGTACAAAAATGCCTAATGGAGAATATTTGCTATGATCGAGACCGCGCCTGCTTTCTAGGTGTTTCGAAGGAACTTAGTTCCAGGACATAACGTGATGGCGAAAGCTTACGTATAGCTGTAGGAATCAGACGGGAAGCGTCGATCTGTTAACCACATCGATATCCACGGTACGACAACAGCGACTTCGACGATCGATTTTAAATAAAATCACAAACTGTGTTTGAAAAAATAAATCTTCAGTTGAGTTCATAATGGAAATATTGGAATTAGTTAATAAAATAATGTATGGGAACTGTAATCGGTTCTTACCGTCTCTGCTGAATACCCTTTCAAAAACCACTAAAAGAATCTGGTTAATAAATAAACACAATCTAATAATGCTCCTACCTGATATGACGATCATCCTATTTATAACAATCTGCCACATGTACCTTTTGAAAGTATCTAAGTGAAGATCAATACTTTATCCTAGTTACAGAAATAGTTTATAGATATAAAGGATAAGACGGTTAGTTACAAAATGTTAAACAGTTGACTACTAACAGACTGATGAAGATGAACTATTTTATGTATACAGCCTAAGTTTAATCATCTGACGATTAAACGACGTTCTTTTGATGAGTGTGTAGTAAAGACTTGACCTATTTGTTTGTTTTACATGTTTTCAATCTAACTTTTGATTGTTCACTTTCGAATTATCAAAAATAAATATTACAATGCAGTTCGACCCAGCCATTTGTAAATGTGAATATAGTCTCAATCCAGAAGAAAGTATAAGATAATCAAATTAGACCTTTTTTTTATAAATAAGTGTAAATTATAAAAGAGAACATTTTTATTTGTTATGAATTGTATAGAAGAAGTTTTTTTAAAAAAAAACATTAAATATTTTGGATACGAATGAAAGAATCCGGTAAATTTCTGCATGTGTTTACGGCGCTTGCTGTTTTAATCTTCATTACGAGGAATACCAACGTGTGCTGTGTGCAATCAGTACGAACCTTCTTTTGTTAAAGGATTGAAACGTGTTTTGAAAAATGCAAAATGTTTTGCATTTTCATATTAAAGAGCAAATGTTTTCTAAAACCACATGAAACATATATTTGTATGGCCTACAGATAATTATTGCGGGTCTGGATGTTTGTCCTTATGTAATTTATGTTTATGAATACGCACACGCCATGAGTTCTACATTTTTTTTTTTTTAATTAAAAATAATGACTTCACAACATAATGCTTAGATTAATATTAGAGAACGCGTGCAGGTATAACTGATGTTTGGTAAAGCTGAGTCGCACCGAATGAAAATCGGTTATCTCTGCCTACCCCTATGGGTGACAAACTTCAGTGCTTATGTTAATGGTAGCTAGCATTATATAAAAATTCCTTTCGATTTCTTCTACCACTTCACCCCATTATAATATTATATAGACGTCATTCATAAAACAAATTGCGCTATTTGGGAGAAAAATTTGAGAAACAAATGTGACTTCTTATCGTACAAATAATTTTCCTTTATGTGGGAAAGTAGAACAATAACTTTTATTATTGACTAGTCTCCTAGTGAGAAGGAAGACAAGTTATCTGAATTTTCGTAAAAGTTTTTGAATAAGTTTAGGCAAATGTATGTGACACACATCCCATTTCACACCAAAAACAATAATAGCATAATTAAGTAGCATTTTTTTTTATTTGGGTAAGGAGAAAGCGAGCAAGCGGCTCACATGTGGATAAGAGATTGGTGTTTCCCACGTAAATTTGCAACACCAGAGGAGCTGCAGGTGCATTACCGGCCTTTAAGGATATTTGGGGAATGGGAGTGAGGATAAATAGGAGAAATGAGGAAGGGTGAGAGGGTCTCCGGTTACCTCTCTCACAAGTTCAAGATGCCTCTACTTCACGCTGATATTCTGCGAGGTTGTGGTACTACCCCGATCGAGCCGGGTCATTCGAGCAGCAGTAAAGGCTACCGCTTGGCTCTACCACTATTAAAAAGGTTGTAGTCGTTAAAAATCAAGTGAATGAAAATGTTAAGTATACAGTTTTATAGTTCCAAAATACATAAAAATCTTCTAAATTTTGAAATGAAGTAAATATTATGGAAGTTAAAATGCCGTGCTAGCCTAGTGGTTAGGGCGATCGCTTTTATTTCATAATACGGGAGTGACCTGGGTTCGATCCGCGGCGCCTTCACCCCTAAATATGTTATAAGATATGTTATATTCTGAATTTACCATGCGGTATGTAATATTATTATTCTTTAAGGGAAGCCTATGTTCAGGAGTAGACTTGTGATAGGCTGAAATGATGATGATGATAGCGGTAATAAAATCATGAGGAAACTTGTATGTCTTCAAAGTAATAAATAATGTTTTTACGAGGACATGCGAAGTCCGCCAACCTTGGAGTAGCATTGCGGGCCCTTCCCAGCTCCCTCTGAATATTTGAAAAGATTTATTTGAAATTTTCTTTTAAAAATATTTTGCCCTCCAAGTTGCCCTAAACGTTTATCTTGTTATGAAACAAACATTTCTATAATGAAATGTTTCAATATAGTCGTCAGATCCAGGAATAACAAACATAAATGAAAATGGAAAATTGGCCTGCGGAGTTTAATAATCTGATCTTATTTTTCCGCTTGCTCGGCTGCATTGAAAACTTGATAGCGAATATAAATATAGTACGAAAAGTTTGTTATTCGAATTGTAATGAATAATGAAATAATTTATTATTCAACTTCTATGTTATATATAATTAACGTCAGCCTGAAACCAGTTCACTTACACTACGAGTACAAGCTTATTATACTTTTGTATGTGGTTGAGCCAAGTATCGGCTAATGCTCCTGCACGAACATGCCGGCTGGACCGGGGTAGTGCCACGACACCGCAGAATACCGGCGTGAAGTAAAGGCATCTTGTGCTTCTGCGTTTTGTTCGGTGAGTGAGGTAGCCAGAGAGAACAAAAACATTTATTGTAAGTATGCAGTTCATTAACATGGGTATAAGTTACAACCATGACTAGTTTCATCAAAATCCATCCAGTTTTTTCAGAGCCTGTTTGCCAGACTGTTTAGTGTTCAAAGATACAGACAGAAAGAAAAACCAAAAAATGGCATTAAATTGTTTTGACTTTTATGTCCATAAAGAAGTTAAGGTAATTTAAATTTTCAACAAACATTCAATAAACAAATTTGGCCTGGGTACATTACATAGGTTATAATAATATGGCAAATCAAATTTAACACGTGGTCGGCAGCGAAGAAAAACATCGAAACCCAGATATCAAAGAAATCTTAAAAATAAATATATGTGATTCGAGTACCGTCGTCGATGTGGTTTGCTACCCATTACACTCTATCTGCAGGTGAAGCGAAAAGTGAGTTGCCGAAACCTGTTGGGATTACGAATACGGATACATTACGGACTTCCGACTGGAAATCCGTAATCTATACCCACCACTAGGAGTGACAGGTGAATGTATTTATCCATTGTATTACGTAACAGGTTGTCGTAAATTGTATTCAACTTTTGTTATGTTTTAGTCAAATAGTTTACGAAGATAGCGAAAAGTCCAGCATGGAGATTCAGTATTTTCTTAACAGGCAACCTATCAATCCTGTCCACCTTCAGAAGGTGAACGATGAAGTATCGCGATATTCGCGCTGGTGCCTACAGGCGACACCTTACCTCAAAACTCGATAAAAAAAGGTTAAAACCGTATATGAAATTTATACGTTATACCGTTACTATGCTTATTAGTAGCCATACTCAATACTCTCCGTATGGAGGTAAGCAGATAACAGCTGCTCACATCCAGACTCCTGGAAATGAGCAGCTTACGTAATGCGCATTACCCAAAAACGGGAAAACCGAAAAATCAGGTCTCAAGCTACAGACCCATCAGTCTACTTAGCTCCATGGGGAAAATTTACGAACGTATGATACTCATGGGACTCAAGGATAGCATTTAGTCACTAAACATCCTCCTTCAATACGACCAGTTTTGGCTTACGAGGCTTTCGAATATAACACTCGTGTGTTCTACAAGTGCTCCGTCACACGGAGCAGGTACTTGTGCACCTCAACGGAAACTGAAAATATAGTAACGAATGGAGGAATTTCATTCGCCTCCAAACCGAAGCCAACGCATTAAGCGATTGGTTCAGGATATGGAGAATCGATGTAAATTCTGAAAAGAGCGATGCGGCCTTGTTCGCAAGAAGAACAGTCTTAAAACGTATCTCCACGAATATATTCCATGAGACAGACCCGTCCCATGAGTGACAGAAGTGAAATATCTTAGAGTCATCCTAGACCGTAAACTAGACTTCATGAAACATACAAAAAAACGTAAGGGATAAGGCCGTATTCATAACCGGCTGCCTCTATACCCTTACAAATATTCGTAGTAAAATCTTATTAAGACATAATGCACTTATACAAAACTTACATACGTCACATACAATACATTTATTATGTCATATACAAGCATTGTATTCGCTCATGTGCCAGGCTACCGGAGCTCCTCTTATTATAGAGAATTAAAAATCACTCTAACCTGTTAGTGGTGACGCTGAGTTAATACAGACCAGCGCCCGAAATCCCACTCATTATTACTTTTTACTTGCTCGCCTCGACTCGCGAGAGTCGCGGTCTCTTCTGCCGAAGCTGTCCAGGCCAGCGGGCTAACAGCGTATATCATGTCCGTGGCGTCAAAACCCCTGACTAAAACTCGGTCCAGCACTTATTTCTGATACCGAGATAACCTGTCACTTTTTTGTTTCTAAAAGTTATGTTTTAGAACTTCAGAAATTATCCAAGTTTAAACACTTGAATAAGGAAAACCCTTTCGCTTAGATTAAGTAAAACAATTAAAACTCAGCAAAATCCTCCTCCAAGTAATTCAGTGATGTTATCCCAGATAATGAACTCGAGTTAGTTTGTTGAAGTTTATTTCACTCGTTGTCAAAGAAATTCAATCGGCACACGTTATTGATATTCGAGTCCTTTTCGTCAGACAGACAAATTATTCTTACGAAGTCAATAACTTACTAAGTTACTTTTGTGTACATATATTACTGTTATCTATATAGGTACGTTATACAAAAATTAAAAAACGTAACAGAGCCGTGTCTCTACATGGACTACATTTTTAATATATTATTGCATAATAATAATATAATGTCAGGTCTTTTGAAGCACTCTCTCCATGCACAATCGCGAAGTGTGCAGCCAGCGTAATTACTTCCTAGCGAGATCGGGTAAGTCATTCTATTCGGACGTCATTAGCTGTGATAAAGCGCTTACACCTCTATATTTGGGCAACAAGCAATGGCAGGACCCGCCAGTACAGAGCATCTCTGACCGGGAGTCTTTAAAAATAAATTTAAATCTGCGAAAAATAATGCTACATAATCTATAATATTTAAAGTAATTTAACCTTATTAATATTTATTAAACTTCCATGTTTATTAATTAATTATGATAAGTACTTGTTCTAATTGCACTTTCCTGACTTAATTTATTTTAATAATAAAATCTCTACTGAAATGAAAGGGGAACTATAAACTGCGAAGAAATTGCATTTTTATCCGTAGCTATAATTAAATTTCTGTTCAGTGCTAAGCATACTGGTTGTAAATTTTATTTTATGCGTTTCAGTATCGACCATAAAACAGTTATTTTTTTAATACTGCTGATCCATTCATCCATTGCAGCGAGTTAAGTTTTTGAAGTAGTCTTTCAAAATTAATCATAGTCTTTATCAATCTGGAGTAATCTAGGATTAGAGTAATCTAGAAGTGCTTCGCGAATACTATCCACATATGAATTTTAATGGACTGAATTATTGATAATGGGTGTGTCGTGGGTATATATATAAGTTTAATAGTTATTAAAAATTATTGTAATTGTGGGTAAGCACATAAGAAGCTGGTTGACGGATTTCAATAAAAAAGAAGTTTTTATGCATAAAATGTTTGAGATGGAACCCCACACAACAAAAGTTTAGTAAAATTTATTTAAGACAATTTTTTTAAACAAAAAGCTTATGCGTAATTAATTCGTTATATGTAATATTAGTATATTCAACATGAGTATTATTGTTAAAGTGCATTATTTGCTTGCTGTATCGAATGGGCCAGCTCGACTGCTGAGTAGTACCACGACCTTACAGAATACCGGCATAAAGTAGATTCATCTTGTGCATCTGCGTTTCGTTCGGTGAGTAAGGTAACCGGAGGTCCACTGCCTTTACAGATCTCCCTTCACAATCCCCCTCCCATCTCCCAAATATCCGGCATAATAAAGGCCCGCAACGCACATGCAACGCCTCTGGTGTTGCAGATGTACGCGGGCGACGGTAATCACTTACCATCAGGTGAGCCGCTAGCTTGTTTGCCCCGAATCCCATAATAAAATTTAATTTTTCCCAAGTAATTTTTCTCACGTATACAGCCTCAAAACTACCCACTAACATTAGAGTAAATTATACAGACTGAGACTACTAACGACAGGATGTGCAACACAACACAACCAAGCACGAAAACCAATAATTTGTGTTTTGAGTTTGTTTGGATTCGACAGGAATTCGAACTCAGTACAGGTATGCTAAACACTAAGCCACGCGGTGGTCTACGAATATATTATTTTATATACGCAATATGCATACGCAACATAAAATAATTATTAGCGTATATTTATATGGAACCCCAGGAGTTTAATTTGGCCCTGTAGTCGTAGTTTGCCATACAAAGAACTCTTTATATTTATAGCATTTAGTAAACAACCCAAAAAACTATAAATATAAAACTACTGACTGACTGTATAATCGCGAAATCTCAGAAATTACAAAGCATACAATCTTGAAATTAGGCTGGTCTGGAAAGACGGAGTGTAGGGCCTTCTAATATTTCCTTTTAATATATTCTAATTCCTCTAAAGGAAGGCAATATAGAAATTGTTTTTGATGTTAGATATCATTAAAATCGGATAATTTATACTAGCGATTGTTATCACTTGATGAAACTTTATCATAATAAAAACTATTATTACTACTTGTACTAGTTTCACAACTTATTTTATACCCTGAGTAGTAGTAGTAGTATTCAATTTATCTTATACCCTGAGGATGCTGTAAGGTGAAACCGGTCGGTTCATTATATTAATAAATAAAATGTGTTGTGAAACTCGTATAAGTGGTAATAATAGTTGTACATTAAAATCTGAATTACAATAAAATAACTCTATAAGCTTATTTTGGAAAAAAATCTTTAGGAGATGTCCTATTCTACACCCCAAAGGTTTTTACTTCATCAATTAGACAGGAAGCGAAGAACGAACTTTGCATCAGAATGTTATATTATTACTTAACTACTATATTAACTTTTTTTTGTGGGAAAGCGGGCAAACGAGCAAGCGGTTGTGATTACCGTCAACCGCGTACGTATGCAACACCAGAACAGCTGTAAGTGTAATTTTTTACATAACTTTAATATATGTACATGTTTTCCTAATTTAATCTGTCTCTGTAATATACTCGTATTCCTTTTTAAATGCGCGGGAGGTTGTGCATGCCAGGAGATACATTAACCTAATTGTTTTGTTTCCTTATTTTGTTTTCTGCATCTTGTGTTGTTCTAAGATATCGCAGAAGTTGGTATAATAACCTTGTTTAAGAGAAGTTGCAACTTATGCCGGCCAGTAATTAACGTTTTTGTTTTACGAGGGTGGAACACAAGGCCGTAATTTCTTTGTTTTTTTTTTAATATATAAGTAAAAGTAACGAAAGTTTATAAAAATTTTGTTTCGTATTTTTATATTTAATATAATTGCATTTCATTAAATGAAGCAGTGCATATAACTAATATATACTTTTATATACATATAGTATTATGCATTATTTAATACATATTCTATTTAATATACTATTTTGCTTAAAGAATCTCCAGAAGTGCATTTTTTATGTCATTCGGAAAGTTAACATTTGAAAGTTACAAAATATTTCGGTTTTCTTAATTTTATTGTAAGAACATAAGTAAAATAACATTAAATCATAAAAAATGAAATGTTAACGTTGCAAAAGCATCCAACAAAATCTATTACAATAGTTATATAATATGTATAATACTGTAGTTTATTACTTTAAGAGTGCCTGATAGACTTCTCTTTTTTTGTCAGGCCTACTTGTCAAGCTCTGTTCTCTATAGTTATAAGATATTCTTTTTCTCTGCTAAGATCATTCAAACTAGCGTGCTTTAAGGGTTTATGGTCTCACCTATCCTTCTTGCACTCTAAACCGGATATTCTTCCAAAAAATGCAAATACCTAAAACATAATATGGAGTATGATGTTTAAATAAAGTTAGATTTGTTGCAAACGGCTTGTGGTAGAGCGAAGCGGTTGGTTTTGCTACTGTTCGAATGGGCCGGCTTGTCCGGGGTAGTACCTCGACTGCGCAGAATACCAGCGTGAAGTAGAAGCATCTTATGCTTCTGCGTTTGATTGGGTGAGTGAGTACCTGGAGACTTTCTCCCCTCCCTCCCCCAAACATATTTAAAGGTCGGCAATGCACCTGCAGCTCCTCTGTTGTTATAGATGTACGTGAGTGACGGTAATTACACACCATCAGGTGAGCTTGCTCGTTTGCTCTCATTCCTAAATAAAAACCGTTCCAGCGGTGAGCGAGGTAACCGAAGGCCCTATCTTTCTCCCTCTTCCCTCCCGCACATCTCCCGAACATTTTTCAAGACCAGCAACGCAGTTTATTTAGTGTCGTGTGGTGTTTATGTAGATGTCCCCGGGTACATCTACGTGGGCGACGGTAATCACCTACCATCAGGTGAGCCGCTTGCTTGTTTGCCAATTTTACCATAAAAAATTAACTTTCACGATCATGCTGTTCTGTTATATCCCATCCTTGAGTCAACCAAACACAATGTCACATACATAATACTAAAATGTCATTCATTGTGTTTATAGTACATAATCCCTGTATAAACTGGTGTTCTATCGTGGTGATATATCGTAAGTTCTCAATTAGTGTAACAAGGAGCAACAATCAAGGATATGCATCTAATAAGGTGTGTACCATCTCTTTCACCAAATACGAACATCACGTTGACTCGCTAACAAACGATGCTCTGGCGGCCGAACGATGGCGAAAAATCTATTAGGGATTTGCCGTACACCAAGTCCAACAGACTATTGATGTGGAGCAGCATTACTAGCGCGAGGGTACCAGTACTGAATTCAAAAACTCTTTTGGCCAGCGTGGTGAGTATAGGCAAACATTTCAAAAAACTCATATTACTCGTTTTGATACATTTGCTCCTTGAAGTGTTCGTCTGTAATAATAAATGAAACTAGAGTAGTTTTGTTATTTAAGTGTTCAGTTGAATTCTCGAGTGAAATGAACGAAATGTTTTGAATATGAATTGTATTTCAGCGAGACGAGAAAATACTTTTATACACACAAAGAGAGTTTTTAACGGCATTGTGTTATTTCGGCAGAATGATGTTGCAAAAGGTACCTACTTAAATATCCCTAGTTTAATTCGCGTTTGAAATTTACAGAAAAAAACATTTTGTACAAGTAGTAGAGCGTGTATAACGCAGAATATTGCTTGGTATAGGAACTATTATTAATTAACATTAATATTACTCTCTGTTGAAATATCTATACTATATAAACAAATTTAAATTATATTTCCAATTCAAAATGCAAGATCCTCACAGCTAACCAATACGTGGCACGAAAACGACTTTGTAATTACACTATTCGCGCCCAAAGGAGTAACACTTCAATAATTGTGTTAAAATCATAATGTATATGTGTGTTTATGTTCTTTGAATATGAGAAATAATTTATATTTTATAAAGAATCAGTGACTTCTACGAATTTAGAATATGAGACCGCTCTGTTATGTTATGAATAAATCGAATCAAAATTAATTGCTTCTGAAACTCCCTTAGTTCAGTATAGAACTTTTGCGCAGCTCAATTAAATGCTCCTATTTTATTTCAAACTTTGATATAATTTATAATGAAGGGAAAATATTAAATTTCAATGTTTAAATTGAGTACATTGTTTTAGCGTATACTATTAAAAAAGACCAATGTATAATAGAGTATTAAAAAAAAATACTAGTTATTTTGTTTTATCTGTTTTATCATTACGACGGTATGTGAAAAACATTATGATAACCTAATTGTTAAAGCTTTATTAAATCCTCGCTCATCAAGCCTGAAAGCGCTGAACATAAAACTGCAGCAACTGAAGTAGTAAGGTCGACGTTTTTCGTTGTGAAGAGAAACATAACACTATTTACCGTATTTTATTTCAAATCTTTTTATATACGCTGTACGGTTTATGTACTAACTTTTTCTCTAAATATAAACCACAACTGCAACAGAAGACTTGGCTTGATAATAAACGAGACTGGCGACCGAATGATAGCGGACATTATATCTGAATTCGCAAAACACATATTCCACAGATTTATGATTGCTGCAGCTTCCACATGCTATTAAACAAATGAAAAGAAGGTTTATATCTATTTCTTTATAGTTAATAAAAATAACAAAGATACAATATATCGTATGTTATAGCTTAATTAATCGTTTATTATTATGTCTCTATATTTTTATAGTTTATTTCATATTAAATAATTTAAACATTTATTTACAGAGAATTATAACAACAGTTAAGTAATCTAAATTATCATACAGGCCTATTCCTGAGGTCATTATTATAATGAGCTATAAATTATATTACACTACATACTAAATATATATGTACCTACATGGCCGGACTAACCTAAAGGCTAAGTAGATAACTGCCTATGGGTCCGTATGGGTTACTACCTGATGCCCGAGAAAAATCAGAATTTTGTAGAAAGGCATACCTGAAAGTGGTGTTACTTCATAAACTAATTTACACTGCCTTGTGAGATGCACAATATCTTGGAGCCTCAACATGGTTTGAACCGGCTTTGAAGGAAGATATTTTCACTTTTTAATGTCTGCAGATACGTCTGCCCATCACTAAGAACAGAACTTTGCATACCTTCTAATGGGTATTAAATTACTTATCCGAGGATACCGGATCTGCGCTCAACAATCAACTTTCTGATTATCTCACTGAATTTCCTCTTTGGATTTATTTAATTTTGGTGAACAATAAGTTTAATTTAATTCAACGTAAAATGTTGATAATAATGAAGTATCGAAAAGTATTTTATAACCAGCCTTACCTTATTTATGTGCCTTCTTTGTACCTTACCACAGAGAAAAATTTAATAGCTCTGAATTTGCTAGAATTATATATTATTTATTTTGTTTCTTAATTAATTTACAAGATCTTTCACACTCAGATTTAATTAAAACAATTCACTTGATAAATAGCCCAAATATGCTCACCGATTATTCAAGATAATGTTGCGGCTTAATACATTTGCTTGACAAATCACCAATTGTGCAAACAATAACTTACACTTATTTCCAAGATAAGTAATAACTTCTTGATTCACCTATCAGTACAAGTATGTCTGACGTATGTCTGTTTTCATGAACGCCTAGTGGTCAGAGCGCGAATGACCAGGGTTCGATCCCGGGCTCTGGCACCACTAAAATTTTAAGTAGCAATTTTAAGTGCTATATTTACCACGTGCTCGGCGGTGAAGAAAAACATCGTGAGGAAACCTGCATGTCTGAGAAATAATAAAAGATATTATTTCGAGGATATGTGAAGCTCGCCAACCCGCACTGGAGCAGCGTGGCGAGCCCTTCCCGGCTCCAAAACCCTCTCAGATATTTGAGAAGGAGGCCTTGGCCCAGCTGTGGTATAAGGAATTCGTAAAGCAAATGCCGCCTCTTGGCTCTTCCACGTTTATACGTTCAGATTATAGTGTGTAACATACAAATTGATACAGAAACATCATAAAGTTAGATTTGAGTGATAGACCGGTATCCTAATTTTCTAATAATTTGCACAAGACACTTACAAAAACCGCGTGTTTCTCCGTTAGTGCGGTGTATTGTGCACTACATTTCTTCACGTATCTGCAATCGCTTGCTGCTGACTACCGCTATTGTATTTTTTCCGTCACTAGTTCTTCCGTCATCTTTCCTTCACTCTCTATCTTCTATATTTTCCTTGTTTTCCACTTCCATTAACCTTGAAGTTCTCAACTAAACAAAGTTTTTAGCGCGTTCCGGTGCTCTTTATATAACGCCGCTTTTATGAAGATTTTCAGTCGTCATTTAATTTACTCACATTTCTGAAAAGAAATAAAAAATTTACTGAATTTTTTATTCCAATCAGTAGAATGCGAATTTATCAGTTATAGTTGACAAGGCATTAAACGTTGACAACAATATTATGGTATTCTTGCAGCCAATTTTATGGTGCTTGGTTTTTGGTACTAGATTGACTATACGTATACACGACCTGAAAACCAAAATTACGCAAATCCTTGCGACGTGAAGATTACTGCTGTATTCGTGCAGTTGGTTATAAGAATGCATTATTCACCATTAAATATTATATACAGTATAAAGGCGAATATCATCACTATTACAGGTGGTTGAGCCACCTGTATCCATCTAATTCCCGCAACACTGTGTAGGTCGTCATTCTATGTTGCAGAGGTAAATTCTACACTGCGTAGGGGGAATATATTTTCTCCAAAATACAGCCTCTCCGCCGCACAAGTCCGGCAAACTTGTGAGGGCGAGCAGTCATCGAACAGAAAAAAAAATGAGCGTTACAGGTATTCTAATGCCTCTCGCATGACTGCACTTACTGACCTCACCCAGCATGCTCAATATGGGCATATCTTCTTGCTGCTTTCATGGAAAGGTATATGTCCAGCCGTGGACATAAGATGATAACGAAGGATAAGTAGTGTAAGGATCTTTAATTAAAATCAATAATGTATTGGGGTAAAAGAATTCATCCTTAAAACAATTAAACTAACACACATATAAGTGTTATTTCTATTTATTTCTTACCTTAAGTATTTTGGTAGCTCTTATTAAAGGAGACCATATTTATAATTTTAAATACTCGAAACATCGATCAAATACCTTCATACTCTAATATCCAAATGCACTATACCTTCGAAGAATCAATCTACCCAAAATAGCCTTTTTTATCTTATCATAGTAATCAACTTTGATATCTCTTAAAATGTGAACAAGGTACTTGTAGTTTTCTACATTTTTCAAATTCTTTTAGCGTTATACGCACTTAATACCCGAACCAATAGAGAATACACTTTTTATCAGGCTTTAAGTTCCTTTTGTGTGGTGCTTGTATTCTTTGAGATAACAAGGAAGTTGTTTTTCAAAAGGGAATATAGACCGTGAATAAAAAGGTTGTCGCGTAGGGGTCACGCATTTTTAGAAGTATATTGTTCTTCAAAAGATTTTCATGTCAAAGAAAAGTAAGAATTTATAGAGCTAGAACTGTTGTGAATTACGTCATATTATATATAACAATAACTCTTTTTTTCCAGTAGCCCGTTTATCAACACAGAATGCCGGGTCAAATTGAAATTCGAATACGGATAAAAGACGATAAAGTGTGCGAACATAATAATTAGAAGAAATCTTATTCATTATATACGACGCTTGATTCTGATATCAAATTATTGTATAAAATTTTAGTTATAAAATGTCACAATCACACCATTTAGGGGTATTTTTGTATACATATTATATATTTTATATATCAATGTTCCCTGAACTACATCTTGTATAGCTAGGATTATTTACCAACCTCTTCCGTAATGACACCTTTACTTGTATGCAAAAACCTTACTGTCTGACTGGTGAAGTTCTGTTAACTGATAGAGTAAATCCGTAATTACTCGGATTTCAAAGATAAGAGGCTAATTGAAAAAAAAATTAGGTTAGTAGTTAATAGCTATTAAGCAATCTGTAGTTTGTTGTTTAATTCGAAGATGATGCTTAAATAGATATAATTTAATGTATATTTTCATTATTATGGCCCTGTCCTATGCAAAAAAACTTCTTAATATTTACACCTCGCTATTCTGTGCTACGAAATAGACACTGTCAACTAGTACCCTATGCAGTAAAAGTAAGTTAGATTTTGAAGTTTCATAACATATTCCATTTATGTATTCCGTTTATACTCGTTTCCGGCATATATATACTCTTAATAAAGTATTCATATAACGTAAAAAGTAGAAGAAGCAAATTTTTTCCGTACCCAAAGAAGGTTTAATTTCAAACTGCCGGAACTCTTTTACTTTTGCACAAATGCGGGAAGTTTATTAACAAAGGAAGTAAGTTTTCCGACTAGATTGTGGAATATATTAATGTTTCTGAAATCTACTTGTAGTACAAGTACGTTGACTTAGCACACGGAAAGTACGTTGAAATAAAAGTAATATTATTGGATATTATCTATCCCTGGATTTTATTTTATTATTGCTATAAGAATTTTCCGTTTCGTATGTACAGCACAGAACGCGTAGTCTCGGTTAATCCAAAAAGTTAAATTAAATGCGAAATATTAGTTTTATTTCAATGTTTAGTATTCGCGTAAATACAAGAAATCATCGGTACTATGATCGGGTTATAACAACATTTCATATTAGAACGTAGAATGGAATGGAACCCGGAATGCCGTGAAACATACCTTGTTATTTCGAGTTTTATTCCATTTTATGTCTGACTAATTCTGGCATATGAAGATTTCCACATTTGATTATAAATTAGACTAAGAACATTATTTGATTAGTCAACACGGGGTATTCAAAAATACGAGTGATAAATACAATTAGTATTGTATTTAATGCTAGTTAGAGGACCTGTTCGGGTGCTTCTTCATATTATTGTTTATGTTATTATAAATTTTCAATGGCCTTGTTTTGTTTTTACTACCAATGTAATATAAAATGGCGTTTCGGCAGACTTGGTCCCATCGTGATGATCCCAGATATCAATTAATTATCTGGCGTTCTTCTCCCTCCAATTGATTATTACTTTATGTGCTGACAACAAACACATATGGATTAAAATCAAGTCCTTTTGTTGCAATTCGATGTTTGCATCAGTAAGCATACGATGCCGCAAAATAGTCTTGCTATTTCGACTAGATTTAAAGTTTCGAATGGTTGCGAAGCATTTTGATTCGAAAATATGCCACCTGCTGCTCGGATTCTAGTTTTAAAAAGTTATACGATCTGAACGGTGGAGCCGACATTAGGTTCATATAGTCGGTAGGTTCTGAGTTGAGAAAGTGGTCTAGTAAAGTTATTAAACGATTTTACCTTGGCTCATTTAGAAACTCCTCGGCTGTCCTACGATTTAGATTATGGCGGTCTTATTAGAGTTTTAGAATATGTAATTTGACGTCTGATAAAGTTATCAAAGTAAAATGCCCGCTGTTAATGATATATCTCGAAAAAGACAATCTCGTTAACATTATATAATCTAGTCATGCATACATCATTTCAAAGCGTGTTTTAGGGCATTTGAGGTAGCTACTACGTACTAAATACACTTTCCGTTTTACCCAAGGTAGAGAATATTAAGCTTGTCTTTTGTACAGTTTTTTGGTGCAATAAATAATAAAAAAATAAATCTCGTTCGGGTCGCTTTGATAGCGGGTTTGTTTACAATACGATACAGTACGAGGACACACTAAAAATTAAAATAGCTAAAAATAAAATTAAGTAACCAATACTTAGAAACTGCAATTCCCGAACGAGGCTTTCACACATACTATGAATATAAGTATAATCTTGTAATGGCATGTATTGGAATAAGTATTTTGATTCATTTGAATATTTCTTTCATTTGTAAATAATGTTATAAGCTAAAAATTTGTAACTTTTCATATTGATGTCATAGCGTTCCTTTAGGGAAATAAACCTTTCTTATATTTAGAAGTAGTCTTGGATCCCTCGGTTGAGGCATTTGTAGCAATATTTACTCGGTTCGTCTTTCGTAGAGTACTACTACTACTCAAGCTTAGTAAGGTCGGATTGTGGTACGAATTTTACAGCTACTGATAAATACTACAACAACATTAGAATGGAGTATAACAAAATAAAGTATTAAGTGGCTTTTTAACCATCAGCCTCCATTTATGGCGGACTCTTTGAAGCTGCGGTTAAGACTCCAAAAACATATGCTAAGTGTGTTTAGGTGAATCTCGACTAAAGTTAGAGGAACTAAAGACTTTCTTTGTTAAAATTGAAACTTTAATGAACTTTCAGTTATGCCCTCTAAGCACAGACCCTACGGATTTAGAAGTTTAAGCACCCGGTCATTTCGTGATTGTGCAGCTGGTAGCTCTTCCAGAGAACCCTTATACGGAAACTAGCATGTTTCATTTATCTCGGTATCAACTTATTTAATAAAATCTAGTTTTGGTCTTGTGTTAATGAAGACCTTCATGGCGATTTCGGAACCTCCGGTATTGACTGCATTAGTTTAGATGAAAGATGTTAATTTACACCCAGTGAAAAGGCGGTCGGTTAATCAAATTATTAGGCCATAAAGACAGGACTGGAAAAATTGCTAAAGTAAATGAATGGAATTTTAGTTGGCCTTTGTCTAAGTAATACCGGTGTTAGCTTTAGTGAAAATAAGCAAGGAAGACCTTGCTTAGGCGGCGGGGTTTTCGGGTATTGTAATCTACTTCAGATTATCTGTGGACAATGCACTAGCGACATCTCGTATACGGATTACAAAAAGTTGTCCTGTCTCTGGTTGGTTGTAACGATCAGTGTTCGGAACCGGCCATTGTATGCTATTAAAGCTTATTTGCGTTTTTGATTGCCATCGAGATGAGGATTGCAGGGATAGTAGTAGATTACCTTCGAATGGAGACAGCTCACTTAGTACACTCTCCGCCATCGAGAAAGCAGGTTAGTCCATTTGAATTTTCGGATAGATTACTGTACCAGTGAATCAAGCTAGAAAATCTGGGGCTACTCTGGCTTTCCACTTAGAAATAGTTCCAGAAGAAGATACCAAGATCTAACGTTAACCTACATATACTTTGAAAAAAAAAAAACAAATTTGTAAAAAAAATATCTAGAGTTCCCAGTTTAAGTAAATAAACGTTTCGCCCAGATAGACCCATTTTTCGACTACTCCTTATACAAATATCACAATTTCTCTTGAAATCCTATTTTATTAAGGAAAAGTAATAGTCACTATTAAGAACTATGTGACGAACTATGTACACAGACATTATATGTACTATAACTATATTATATACACTATGAGTGTATATGAAAGTAGGGAGATATATGTTTGTCGTCGTATCAACGATATCGATCAAAACTATGTTTAAAGTGTTTATTCTCAGAAAAACATCCACAAAGGGAAATCATTAGGACGGTACCTAATGATCATTAACGCAAGCAAACCGTATTAAAGGTATCTCGGAAATTTTCTCCTTAATTACACACGGACACAGTAAGTGTACAGGGAGCTCTTTGAGCGTGTCAACAAAGAACTTGAAGCATCCTGTGTTCTAATTGTGATCTCGAATAATGAAGGAAAGTATTTCGTGTCTTTTATCGCTACAATTATTAGGCGACTAGCTATTCCCTGCGGCTTCAACAATAGAAAATTAGTGGCCATTGTAAAAATCTGAATTGCAGATCCTTGCCTAGAAGTTGGACACTTTAGAATACAAAAGAAAGTTTTGCCGTGTGGCTGCATAAGAGTCTGCTACTCTGTCATCATGTGAATGTCGTCTCATGACTTTCGGAATTGTACGTGGTGGTGGTGATTACGATAAATATCCAGTAGCGGACTACTTAAATATTGCTAAAGGAGAAAGTAACTATTCTGACAATATAATTTAAGCAAAAAATTATGATAATGTGAAAGTGTGAATGAAAAATAATACCGAGTTTCTTATTTTTAAATATACGTAGATTTTAAGTAGCCTCGTAACTCGTAATGTCACATAACACTCCATTCCGTGACAGGCTGGTTTAAAGAATTGTATCAGGGGAGTCGTAAAAGTCGACACGACATGATAGTCGTGTGAGAAGATTACGAAGGACGTCTAACATCAATGTAAATGTCTAAAATAAATGTAGACTTCTGAACTCCCAGTATTGACGAATAACAACCCTGTACCTTTACCAATGATAGAAGTAATGGCACCTTCGCCTACCCAGGAAGAATTACAGACGTGAGTCATTTTGTTTTTAAAGTAGACGCCCATACTGAATTTCAATAAGGTAAATCAATTCTTTGGTGGCAAATGAAACACGAAATCGGCAGAATGACGTTTGCCAGCCGGCTAAAGAGGTGAAGTCAACATTTGAAATAGAGATAGTACGGATATGTACATTCAAGGATTCCGAATTTAAAATCATAGAGTAAAAATAATGTAATGATATGCTGATGCAGAACCCTCATGACGCGATTCCTACTCGCCCTTAACCGTAACTTAAAAAGCTTTGTCACACCATGTTATCGAACAAACTGATATTTTGGTTCTAGTTTAGTTGCTTAAAGTTGCATTCGATTTCTGTTCGTTATTATTCTAAACGTTTATGTAACCAAATATTTTATTCCCAGTCATGCATTAGTTTTTATGTAAGTTGAAAAGATTAACAAGATGCTAAATGGTCTCAAAATGCTCAACGTTTATATTACGCTCCATATTCACAAATATTATAATGTAGTAATGCAAATTAACACCATTTTTCGTTAATTTCAATAGCATACGAAATTTAACGGCATAGCACGCTAAGCGCTATTGCTATGCTAATGAAATTACATTTAAAACAAAATAGCGTAAAATACGAAATCATGAATGCTTGAAAATAATTATTTTGTGAAACGTGTGTTTAGTGTAGTGACTAATATTTTACTGAACTTGAATTCTGTAATATAAAACAAATTTAGATCGATATTCTACAATCTTTCGTTTGCCAGAGCCTTGTTTTAAAACAAGGCCTGTAGCCTAAAAACAAGGCTCTGCACTACTTGCAGGTGAGATTAACATTTGGAGAATGAGATGTTATGATTTGATACGTACCTATTTTATTGTATCACATCGGCTAAAATAAATAATAGGTCACATCATGTTTTACGATACATTGCGGAATTACAATCATGACCCAAGGAATGACCCAGGGAGACATCATGATCATTATCGTTTTCTTTATTAGCAGCAGTAGTAATAGCATCACCAGCTTCATTATTGTCATAATCACTTAATGTAGTTAATTACGTTTTCATTTCATCAATATATTATAAAGTATGTGTAATAGTTTTTGTGCGTGGTAGAGCCGACCGGCGGCTTTTGCTGCTGCTCGGCCGAGATAGTACAACGGCCAAGCAGAATACCAGTCTATGGTAGACGCATCTTGTGCTTCTAAATTTCGTTCGGTGAGTGAGGTAACCGGAGGTCCACATCTCCCTACCCCCTCACTATAATTGCTCTCATGCCCCAAATATCCTTAAAGGTCGGCAATGCACTTGCAACTCTTCTGGTGTTGCAGATGGACGTGAGCGGCGGTAATCACTTACCATCAGAAGAGCCGCTTGCACGATAGCATCCATTCTCATAAAAAAAATTGGAACACGCTTATTATTTTATTCGTCTCTTTATTCACTTTTGTGATTGTAATTCGTAGAGTTAGTGCCCTAAACAGTAGCCGACTAGAAAGTTCTAGTCATAGTTTCCTACAGTAAAAGCAGCTAATTTGTACTTTGTCCGTCGTTTAATTTCAAATATCACGCTTCTAATTTCTAAAACTTAAATGCTACAAGCTCCATATTAAATAGTTTTCGTATGAACGACTTTTACTTGTTGCTTAATTAAATGAGTCGAGTCATAAAAGAGGAAATAAACGTCCAGTAAGCAATTTACTTAAGTGAGGTTATACAATTTGTAAGTGTAGGAAAATTTTAAATGTTTCTTTGTAAATACTTCGTCTTGTTTTACGATTTAGTAAAGAGAAGTTTTCTCTCTATCCTTCACGACTCTGGCAGGGGTCCCGTCGCTTTTTCGGCTGAGATGAGACCGCGGGGGAAGAACGTAGTTCGAAATCTACTTGGTGACAGAGCCGTTGACGTGAATGTGACACCGCGGGCAGATAGCCGACATGCTACGAAGGTATCGTGAGGTTTTGTGCAAGCCCGACGTAACGAAACCTTGCCCCCGCGAGGGCAGGTATTCATAAGGTAAATTCAAACGTATGAAAAAGGTTAAAAAATATTTTTAGGTTATTATCTAAGAAAGAGAAAAAGAGACTAAGTTGAGTTAAGAAACTTCTTCATTATCCTTACTAAAACAATAGATCAATAACCTTACTTTATACGTTCGCGCGTTTCAATATTTAAATTTCGCTATAAATTTATTAGACGATTTAAGTTTCGCAAATAAATCGATTTGCAAGCTGTAACATATTTTTTATTTCTATTCACACACTAATATTATTTCTCGCGCTGTAATAATAGCATTACACTGGCGCGCTTTGCTAACTTTTTTTTGTTTTTATAGTATGGTTCATTTATCAGATCGCTTAGGCATTACATCAAATACATAAAAACGAAAACGTATGAGATGGAGACGATATTTTGCAGGGATTACTTATTTACTTTTTTCGTCAGCTAGTGCTTGATTAGTATCCCGCCTAGTGTTAAGTGGTAATGAAATCCTTGTTTCACAATTAGAACTTATTTACTCATCTCTTTAAGACACCTGTTGACTGCAGCTGAAAATACTGGCGAACACAAATCATTCGTATCCTTTCCTGAACGCATTAGAGATGACTTTCGTTCAAAACGCTTCGTTCAAATACAATATATAACAAATGGAAGTTAACTAGATGATGAACACGAACATTATTTTGTAATCGGCGCTGAAGAGACAGAATGACTTAGCAGTTACCGCTATAACCAATTAATCAGCATAACCTGCTGCTTAGTTGCGGATGCTGGGTTCGAAATGTGCTGTTATTCAGATTGTTCTGTGTCTATGCTGCTGAATCTAACTTTATTCCGATGTTATAGCACATTCGATAAGATGAAAATGTCTAGCTACTACTTATACTAATTAAATATTTAAGTTCACATTTCCATATTCCTCCAATATACCAATATATCATTATCATTAAAATAGATTTTTTTCATTCAATCGTAATATACGGTAAAGATGTAACTTATTATGTATTACACATTAAATATAGATATTTTTTTAACAATGAATAAGTTAAAGTGCACATGTGCACAGGTTTTATTCTTTACAAACGGAAAATAATTTATTAATTTTATAATTACTGTAGCAGTCTGTAAGTGCCCACTGCTGGGTAAAGGCCCATAACAAGTAATTCATCGGAATATATCAAATCCAAACGCCTAAAAGTCAGTCATCAGCGAGGTGAATGTTGTAAAATCTTTCACATTGGACATGATAGTTTCTATTAGTTACTTATTCATTGAAAAGTCCGTAACACAGCAGGATCATACGACAGCTAAAGATATAAAAGAAGAAATGTTATTGCCATAATTTGTCTTTTTTTTATCGATGTTAGGGTACAGATTTATCAGGATTGGTTATTGGTTAGGTCCTAGTGGTAGTAGCAAACCGGATTTCCTAAAACCGATTCCGGTTCTAGTTTAAATTAGTTGGTTTTATATAAAATATACATATAAATAATTTTATATGTTAACAACGTTTAAATTCATTTCGTAAATGCGGAAACAAATACAATGTGCCAATTAAACGAACGTTGTTTAAACATGCCAACAGCAGTTATCGTAATTTAATTTACGTGCGATTTAAGTAAATATTTTTGGGAACTCGAAAATCAATGCAATACTGAGTTATTTTAAATTAATGCCGGTAATTTATTAACTAACATTAAACACCTTATATAAATCGAGTTATAACTTTAGCCTCGGACTAACCTTGGACTATTTTAACACATTTGTATGACTAATGGGAAGACACACAGGCTTATTTAAAAAAAATCATTTCTTATCCTAGAACTAATAACTATTTTACGAGAAAGGTACCGAAAACATAGTCAGGGATGGCTCTACACAGGTCCAATCGGGATACTATAGCCTTCAATAGAGGAGATCAGAACGACTCATGATCGTTCAAATGAATGAGGATAATAATCACCCATTCCATAGATATCGTAAAAGAAGAGTTAGGGAAATGCCAGTAAAAAAAGATTTCTTATTATAGATGGCGGAATAACGGACTAATAAATTTCGGGTCCTTTTAAAATATTTTAGTAAATAATAAGAATCTGATCAGGCTTATAACGTATATCACACGATATGTAAACCAAGATGGGGGCGATACACCAGACACAAATCTCGCAACTTTAAGAATCGAAGTTCTTGTGAAATCAAATAGTTGGCGTTAGACATATAGAGTATATAACCACTACATTCTAGTGGGAAGCCTGGTGGATTAAGAAAATATCCTTCTATCATAATTATGTTGTAAAGCTTTTAAAACTCATGAATATTCGTGGTCGGACGGATCACACCCTTGTCACGATCGGTATAAGCAAAAGGATTTCTAATGTATGGCTATGTAAATTGTGTCATTTGTGACAACCTTTATTTCAAGCTGGTTCACAATTGTAACTGTGTTAATGTAATAATTATTGAGTTTTGAGAACAAAATGTCACTCTTTACTCATACTTCTGTAAAAAAAATACCGAATTTGTCAAACCCAAAACTCACATACAAATAAATGAAGGGCAGCAGCATACTAGCACCAGCACCAGCTAGGATACTGGTACTGCGCATTTCAACCCGTCTATTGAACATGGTAAGTACGGACTTCTTGGAGAAACCAATGTTCAGCAGTGGACTTAAATAGGCCAATGGAGAAGAAGAAAATATCGTACGTCGTATCGTACTGAAAGTGTTATATATAAAACGCCATAGTTCATACTCGTAACACAACACATACGAGTACCCTCAATATCTAATGATATAAATGGCCATGCTCTGCACTCGCCCGCATTCATGATACAGCGACGTGGCTAAAAATCAAAAATTATCTCGTTCGCTGACCAGAACTCGATTTCGTTGAAACTTAATTGCATAATAACAGGGCACTGTGTTAGTATAAGCTTTTAGGATAAGTGACATTGCTGAAGTGTAGTGTTGACATTTAAATTAGTTGCGTGTGTTGAATTTATCTTCCTTGTTGTCAGAAAGGGTGTAAACTTTT
Organism: Bhutanitis thaidina; assembly: GCA_029286595.1. NCBI lineage: Eukaryota > Metazoa > Arthropoda > Insecta > Lepidoptera > Papilionidae > Bhutanitis > Bhutanitis thaidina. Next base: position 2,454,557 of record JAGSMS010000015.1, read on the forward strand.
TTTGGATTGGAGTAAAAATTAGCTAACCGTCCAACTGATGGTATGTAGCTACTGCAGGGCACGGACAACAACAAATTACTTAAATTGAAGAAAGTTACGTGTGTACTGTCATCCGTGAGACTAAGAAAGAATCACAAAAACAGATCGTAATTATGCTGGCTCTCTATACCATACAAAAGAAATACAACACTGCTGTTTGGCGACAGAAATAACTTAATGGAAATAATAAGTAGGGAACTTGTGGTTAGTTCAACAAATTTAATGCAATTAATAAATAAAAAATTGCTTTTTGAATGGCACAATAATGTAATTGAATTAAATATATTTTTTTCTCATTATGTATTGTTAAATAAAAAACTCAACAGTTCCCACAGTAAAATTGTTTAAACCGTTTTGTATGGCTTTATATTAGTACAATGAAGTATTAATTTGGAGGCAGATCTTCTGACCACTCGGCTATCATCGTCTGTTCATAATTCATAGCCTTATTTCCGGAGCTTATCATCAGCTTTATAATGTTTATATTCTTTTTCGAATTCCTGGCATAAATTATTTACCAATTCTCACGCTGGGTAGACGAGTTGCGAATGAAGCACCGATATGCTCGCAATAGTAAAGGTGCTTCCTCTCATTAGTCTATAAGATTATTGTTTTAAAAATTTGGATAGAAAATCTGCCATCAATCAGTGTCACCTGTACAGGTGAGATTGACATCTGAAAAAATAGATGATGTACTCCTTCGTACTAATAGCTTATATGGATAATTTCCTAAACCAAAACTTCAGAGATCAAACTATCTTTTATGCATTGTTTTCCCCTCATATAAAGTTAGTCTAAATTAGTCAATTCACTCGACAATATAAAGTAAGCGCTTGTTTAATATTTGCTTGTGCAGTCAGTGAAGCGCACGTCTCTAGGATAAAGGATATGAATTCCATAATATGAGATAAATTATTAAGTTTCACCACCACAAGAGTTGTGTAGTGTTTTCAAGTTGTACATAAATGTATATGGGATGAGATGTAGGTTCTAAAAATTTCCATAAAGTATCCATAAAGGATTCGTTAATAATTTTTTTTTCTTTTATTTATTTATCTCTTATAGTTACTATGCTCTACTATTACTTGTGTATTTAATTGCAATTTTGTGTTTAATACAGTTACATAAATATAATTATATTATACTTATTATATTAATTCGTGGCAAACGCAGTGTAAGACAAGACGACCCCACCTGCAAAGGATCTGGCTCAGGATCGCGCTTTGTGGCAATCATTGGGGGAGTTATATGTTCGCAATGGACTTGTGACAGGCTGGTAATATTTATAATAAATTTGTCGTTAAGATGATAAAAAAATATTTTACTAATTTTTTTTTTTTTTTCCTGGATGGAAAATGCTGTTACGCATACCCTGTTGCTGGCCGGTAGGCCAGCAACTGGGTTATGTCGGACTCAATCCCCTGAAGGAGGACCATACCGACTAAAAACCATCCACACGCTGTTAGCCCGGAGGCTTTCACAGCCTCATCTGAATTGACTCGCGAGCAGGTTGGCCCGCGAGTTTGGCGGGATGACGATTTACTTTAATGGCGCGCGGATTTATACGCGGAAGGATAAGACAAAAATAGTGGTGCGGAGACCGGTGAACCCTGACAAACCGACGCGACAGACCCCGATCGTGAGACGCTCCGGCAAAGTGTATATGGCTGCTTCTAACCCTTGGGGGTGAGCACACGTATGCGGAACGAAGTCGCTAACGGGACCGCCGCGTAGCGTGCGCGGGACACGGACGGCACTCACTAGTAATGGCTCGCGATTGAACGCGGGAAAAGTGGTAGAGTCGAAGTAGGGACCCGCTGATGCGGGGCCCACTAGCGATATACTGACACACGACATATTGTACTGCGAAACTCCGACAAAGTGTTATGGCTGCTCAAACCTGGGGGCGAGCACACGTATGCGGGAGGCTAATAGTGGCGTGAAGACCTATGACCCTGACAAACCGACACGACAGACCCCGATGGTGAGACCCTCCGGCAAAGTGTATATGGCTGCTTCTAACCCTAGGGGCGAGCACACGTAAGCTAAGCGAAGTCGCAAACGGGACTGCTGCGCGGCGTGCGCGGGACACGGACGGCACTCACTAGTAATGGCTCGCGATTGAACGCGGGAAAAGTGGTAGAGTCGAAGTAGGGACCCGCTGATGCGGGGCCCACTAGCGATATACTGACACACGACATATTGTACTGCGAAACTCCGACAAAGTGTTATGGCTGCTCAAACCGAGGGCGAGCACACGTAAGCTAAGCGAAGTCGCAAACAGGACTGCTGCGCGGCGTGCGCGGGACACGGACGGCACTCACTAGTAATGGCTCGCGATTGAACGCGGGAAAAGTGGTAGAGTCGAAGTAGGGACCCGCTGATGCGGGGCCCACTAGCGATATACTGACACACGACATATTGTACTGCGAAACTCCGACAAAGTGTTATGGCTGCTCAAACCGAGGGCGAGCACACGTATGCGGGAGGCTAATAGTGGCGTGAAGACCTATGACCCTGACAAACCAACACGACAGAACCCGATTGTGAGACACTCAGGCAAAGTGTATATGGCTGCTTCTAACCCTAGGGGCGAGCACACGTAAGCTAAGCGAAGTCGCAAACGGGACTGCTGCGCGGCGTGCGCGGGACACGGACGGCACTCACTAGTAATGGCTCGCGATTGAACGCGGGAAAAGTGGTAGAGTCGAAGTAGGGACCCGCTGATGCGGGGCCACTAACGACCCATTGCGAACTAATGACTCATCCCGCTGCGAAACACTCCGGCACAGTGTCATGGCTGCTCAAACCGAGGGCGAGCACACGTATGCGGGAGGCTAATAGTGGCGTGAAGACCTATGACCCTGACAAACCAACACGACAGAACCCGATTGTGAGACACTCAGGCAAAGTGTATATGGCTGCTTCTAACCCTAGGGGCGAGCACACGTATGCGGAACGAAGTCGCTAACGGGACCGCCGCGTAGCGTGCGCGGGACACGGACGGCACTCACTAGTAATGGCTCGCGATTGAACGCGGGAAAAGTGGTAGAGTCGAAGTAGGGACCCGCTGATGCGGGGCCCACTAGCGATATACTGACACACGACATATTGTACTGCGAAACTCCGACAAAGTGTTATGGCTGCTCAAACCGAGGGCGAGCACACGTATGCGGGAGGCTAATAGTGGCGTGAAGACCTATGACCCTGACAAACCAACACGACAGAACCCGATTGTGAGACACTCAGGCAAAGTGTATATGGCTGCTTCTAACCCTAGGGGCGAGCACACGTAAGCTAAGCGAAGTCGCAAACAGTACCGCCGTGCAGTATGCGCGGGCGACGGGCGGCACTCACTTTAATAACACGCGGACAAAGACGCGGAAGACAATAGGGCCGAGTAGGCACCCGCAGGTGCGGGGCCACTAACGACCCATTGCGAACTAATGACTCATCCCGCTGCGAAACACTCCGGCACAGTGTTTATGGCTGCTCGAACCGGAGGCGAGCACACGTATGCGCGGGGCGAAGTCGCAAACAGTACCGCCGTGCAGTATGCGCGGGCGACGGGCGGCACTCACTTTAATAACACGCGGACAAAGACGCGGAAGACAATAGGGCCGAGTAGGCACCCGCAGGTGCGGGGCCACTAACGACCCATTGCGAACTAATGACTCATCCCGCTGCGAAACACTCCGGCACAGTGTCATGGCTGCTCAAACCGAGGGCGAGCACACGTATGCGCGGGGCGAAGTCGCAAACAGTACCGCCGTGCAGTATGCGCGGGCGACGGGCGGCACTCACTTTAATAACACGCGGACAAAGACGCGGAAAGACAATAGGGCCGAGTAGGCACCCGCAGGTGCGGGGCCACTAACGACCCATTGCGAACTAATGACTCATCCCGCTGCGAAACACTCCGGCACAGTGTTTATGGCTGCTCGAACCGGAGGCGAGCACACGTGTGCACGGAGCGACGGCGCAAGCGGGACTGACTAAATTTTATGAGTTTGTGAAATGGCTTTTAATCCTACATACTATCCTAGAAGATTTTTTAAGCGGACTTTTTTTTTACTCACTAGAGGTAATTTTAACTACAGGCACTCTCTCTCTCTCTTCGCTACAGAACGTGGCAATTTATTAACTCTGTGAGCTCAAGTGTTTTAACATATAGTGTACTTTTATTTAGGATTTGAATTTCCACTTGCGTAAAAAGTTGCGCAAAACTTAAATTTAAATGATTTCGCTGCATAACATAGCCATATACCTACGTAAATAATATTAGTACACATATATAATACAATGAGTACGTTGCATGTTAAACAGATAACATATATTTATCAATAGAAAGTCTGAAGAGGCTTTTATGATTGATCAGTGCAGTACATACGTTAACACAAAACGTATCTAAACTTAAGGCTTTACGATCTTTGATGACGTCCTCTTAGACGATTTCTTCAAAATACTAGTGGCAGTTATCAACTGCGCAGGAGATAGATATTATTATAGTGTCATAAAAGTACTCGCAAACAGAAAGACACGTACTCGTCTTTCGTCGTAATGTATATATGATAAGATCGGAGGAAGGGTCAGGCAAGGGACACAATACAACACTAGTACTGAAAACTAAAGTTTAGTGTTTTTGCACAATTTTGTATGCAGCTGGGATTTGTGCCCAGGACTCATGACTCGTAGTCAGGTACGTTAACCACTAAGCCACAGATATCCAGTCCAATAAATTATAAATTAATAATAATTTTAATGTTATATTTATGTTGATGATGACCGCAGAGCATCGCACTGATACCAACAATAATCGTTGTAATAATAAACAGTCAAACAATATACCAATAATTTTGATACAGATGCTACATTTCAAATTCAACCAAAAAGCATCTGACATTGCACTTAAGTCAAGTGCAACTTTGTTGTTTTAGAATATTATACTAAGCATATTTTGTTGTACGGTTAACATGACAAAAGATAAATGGATGTTTGTAGATTATAACGAGTTTTTGATTGATATTTGTTGTTAAAATAGCATTTATTGAACTTGTTGACTGACAAAGTAAAAGTTTTAGCAAACATTTGGATAAGAAATATTCGATGTATAAATAAAATAATTTAAGAAAATAACAAGGAAGAACGTAAAACTAAAGTAGCTGCTGAATGTCCCACCGCCATGCAAAGAAAGAATTACAAGTTCTCATAATTTATTTTTATTATTTCTCATACATGCTGATTTTGTCACGATGTTTTTCACATTCGATCATGCGGTAATTTTGATGACACAGAGATGTTTAGCATTTTAAGCCAAGAGATAAGCTAACCAAGAATAGCATCTATTTCAGTAGTTTCCTTCTCAAATATCTGAGAGGGTGTAGGAGCCGGGAATGGCCTGCCACGCTGCTCGAAATAACATTTTTATTATTTCTCATACATGCTGATTTTGTCACGATGTTTTCACATTCGATCATGCGGTAATTTTGATGACACAGAGATGTTTAGCATTTTAAGCCAAGAGATAAGCTAACCAAGAATAGCATCTATTTCAGTAGTTTCCTTCTCAAATATCTGAGAGGGTGTAGGAGCCGGGAATGGCCTGCCACGCTGCTCGAAATAACATTTTTATTATTTCTCATACATGCTGATTTTGTCACGATGTTTTCACATTCGATCATGCGGTAATTTTGATGACACAGAGATGTTTAGCATTTTAAGCCAAGAGATAAGCTAACCAAGAATAGCATCTATTTCAGTAGTTTCCTTCTCAAATATCTGAGAGGGTGTAGGAGCCGGGAATGGCCTGCCACGCTGCTCGAAATAACATTTTTATTATTTCTCATACATGCTGATTTTGTCACGATGTTTTCACATTCGATCATGCGGTAATTTTGATGACACAGAGATGTTTAGCATTTTAAGCCAAGAGATAAGCTAACCAAGAATAGCATCTATTTCAGTAGTTTCCTTCTCAAATATCTGAGAGGGTGTAGGAGCCGGGAATGGCCTGCCACGCTGCTCGAAATAACATTTTTATTATTTCTCATACATGCTGATTTTGTCACGATGTTTTTCACATTCGATCATGCGGTAATTTTGATGACACAGAGATGTTTAGCATTTTAAGCCAAGAGATAAGCTAACCAAGAATAGCATCTATTTCAGTAGTTTCCTTCTCAAATATCTGAGAGGGTGTAGGAGCCGGGAATGGCCTGCCACGCTGCTCGAAATAACATTTTTTTTTATTACTTCTCAGATATGCAGGTTTCCTCACGATGTTTTCATTCACCGCCGAGCACGTGGTAAATACAGCACTTAAGTGAGCGCCCTGACCACTAGGCTACCACGTTTTTATATATTTATATATGTATATAAATATTATTTTCGTATACTATCATACACACTCTATCTCTTTAACATATATGTGTGTCTCTATCTTCGTTAGTCCTGCATTTAAACCGAAACATCGCCGGCAAAGAAGTTTTGTGGCAATGAGAAATGGTGATAAATAAATAAAACTGTCCGCAAATGAAATTTGTTAAATTACTGATATCATTCTTATTAGTAAAAAATAGTCCAAAAATGAATTCTTGAAAGAAAAATTGCAAAATAAATAGTAAAAACCCATATTTTTCTTCGTGTTTCACTAAACAAAATCCCTTCAAGTTTTAGTCCAGCGATGGAGAACGAAAAAATAACGTAAAATTTTGTTATTACTTAACTACGAGTATACAAGGCCAGAGTTAGGCTCCAAACAACAAAGACACAAAGGAAACAAAATAAATGATGTTTATGGTAAAGATTATTAGTATGTTAACTTTTATACTCGTATTTCTACATTGTTTTAGTCAGCTTTACAATGTTTTAATAAATTGTAGTATATAATTTATTACAAGGAAGATTTATATGTATAATTCATTCTCATTTAGTTCACATATATTCAAAACTGTCAATGCGTAGCCGGCACAGTTTACTAGTATCACATAGTTTTAAAATGAACTATTAAACATTCGAGTGAAAAAAAATCAGATTTTAATCAATTACAATGTCTCGCACCCGCCCTTTTGCACTTATATGTATCGGTGAGGACAACATCGTGTAAGAATATTAATTGAATTATAATGTCAATTGAGCTGGATCTAAACTGCAATATAGTCTAAGGTTAATGGTGAGCGTAAGGTATTCATTGCAATTGCTCCCAAATCAGACAGTGTTTTAGTGAACAATTTGCCTAACTACTAATAAAAATAATGTAGGACGATCATAGTGGTCCTGAATAGCAGCCATTATTCTCTATCTTTCTATTTACATTCCTCCCTGGGGTCCGATCCATACGATCTTCAGATTCCATTTTAGCATCTAACTAGAATGAATGAATGACCGAACAATTTTAGTCATAATCTAAAATGATAGACTGCGTATCACTGTTCCTTTTATCTATATCTAAATAGATACGTGATAATTGATATATTTTAGCAATAAATATATCTTAATTTAATATTGGAAACAATCTAACAAAGTACAAACAATTTTTACTATCTATATTATTCGTCTGCTTCTTCTTTAATAACCTGTAATAATTTATCTACTGTTAGTCAAAGATCTCTCCTATAAGGAGGATTTACCGTAAGTGTTTCGCTTCAAAATACAATAAAAAAACGTGTTTGTGTGAGTGATTATGTAATAATAATAATTTATAATGTAAACAAATAAAAACAACACTTACCGACAGTTAACCTCAAGTCCATAAACCCACTAAAAAAGTTTATAATTTAAAAAACCACTTTTATCACGAATACTCACAATAAGTTATCTATTTAAAATTATACACAAATACACATGTATATTTATGTATGAATATATTTTTTTAATCTCCCCCTATATAAAACACGTGTTGTAGATTCATATATACTTGAATAACAACGTTGAATATAGTTATCAGTTCTCTCGAAAACTTGAGAGAAAATTACTAACCAACTACATTGAGATTTTTTCGAAAGCCATGATAGCCGCCGAGTGGTTAGTGAATCTGTTTCTGCATCAGGAGACGTGACTTCGATCCCCTATGGAGAAGGCTCGATGAGTTTTTGGAAACTTGCTTTGTATCGTTGGCATGGACGCTAATTGTTCAAGTTGGCTTTAAGATTGAGACGTAAATGAGCTCTGGTGAAAAGTGGGTTGATGGACTCTGCACTACTGACCACCCTTGTATTGGGTCGAGAGAGCTTATAATTTTTTTTTAAAATCATTATATTCTATCTTAGGTTAGATTGTACTAATGCATGCAGTTCTACACAAAAAAGCCTTAGGAATTATACCATATAGAATTTTATTATGATTTCAACGATCTATTTAGGAACAATGTTAGAAATATCTTAAAAGCATACGTATCAACTTGTTGTGTACAAACTGATCAAATATGGATCACTTACAGCATGCTTATCTATCGTCTATTTCTGTCTTCGATTTTTGCATGTATTCAGTTTTTCAATGTGAAAATGTTCGTCCAAGAAAACACATCTTAATTGCACTCTATAGACGTAGAAACCATATACGGCTCAAAACTTTAGTGGGCGATGTATATGAGGCTCATTACTGTGTCCCATTTCAATGCGATGCTACAGCTGTTCAAACGTGACTTGTTGAGAACTACTCTACCTACCTAATGCTACACTCTGACTTTATTTTAAAGAACGCAATAATGAGGTTACTTCAACTTTTATGTGAACATTTCTCTTTTCTACGTAACGACTGTAGTGTGTATAGTATTGCTTTTAAAGAAGTAAGACCAAAAATACTTTGCAGGCGTAATTTTACGTAATAAATCTTGGGGGTCGACAGTGGGACTCCAGTTACCTCACTAAGTGAACGAAACGCAGAGAGATAAGATGCCTCTACTTCACTCCAGTATTTTGCGAGGGCGTGGTCGAGCGGTAGCGAAAGCCGCTCTACCACGTACAACTATACATCTACCACATTGGTCCAAATAAGCTCCGGTGAAACTTTTTGTAGTCCTTACAACTAACTACTGCTGGGTGAGGCCTCTTTTCATTTTCAGGGGTTGAAACCGGGAAGAGTCCGCCGCGCTGCTCGAATATAGGTTGGCAAATATCAAAAGTCCTCTAAATATTGTTTATTGTTTACTAATTAACTATTTTTTATACCTATGGCTTTCCTACTTATTATATTTGACGACTTAGTTGGCACAGTGGCAAAGCAATGAGTTTGAACGATTGCATTCGCAGCATCGATTCCCGCAAGGAACAATTAGGTATTTATATGACCTATGGAAATGGCTATGCTTGGTGTTTCTCTGCGTGATAGAGTCTGCAACGATGATATCCGCAGTAGAACTAAGGTAACCGACATAGCCGTAAGGATCAGCAAGCTGAACTGGCAATAGGCCGGCCACGTAGCTCGCATAACTGACAACAATTGGGGAAAAAAGGTTCTAGAGTGGCAGCCATGTACAGGCAAACGCAGTGTAGGACGACCCCCCACAAGATGGAATGACGACCTGCGCAGTGTTGCGGGAAGTCGATGGATGTAGGTGGCTCAGGACCGAGTTTCGTGGCAATCTTTGGGGGAGGCTAAGATAATTTTTCTGGATCATGATGTTTGTGGATATGCGAAAATATTATATTGGTGACTATATACAATAATACGACAGTAAATATAACGTTAAAAAATAGAAATATACAAACGTAACTACAGGATCTAGTGACGGGTCTCCGCGCATCTTTCGCGGTGACACTTCCGGTGAGTATCACGGCCCGGGACAGAGCGGCTTCTTCAATAACGAGCTCATCTCACAAAAGTGCGAGATGTATTGGCGCCAGAGCATCGCAGAATTGAAAAAAGGTTTTCTAAATAAATAACATACTTGCGCAAATAAAAAGCTTATAAATAATTTATTTTGAATCAAATGGTAAATTGATTCTGATTGATTGTAAATTGAATAATACGTTTATTAAACACTCTCTTATTAAGACAAATCTAATGAATGAACCCAAACTAGATGGGTTACTAGCCATTCAAGGGAGTACTCGGCTTGGGTGAACGTTAACGATGAACACTAAAATTAAAAATAACCTTCACTATCTATTACAGTATTCTTTACGTATAAGAGTATTTGTATACTATAATAAACTGTACCTACTTATAAAAAATTATAAAAGTAATGTACTTGGGGTCTATTCCTCTAAATAGAGCTAAAATTTCTGAATAGCGCAGGCTCTATCGGCTTTTCTTGACAAATATAATTGAATTTCTTTGAGTCAATACAAATAGGTTCGAACAGCAAACTTTTTACGGCTATGTTTTTTGTTGAAAGGAGAATAATAGGAATGTTGAAAAACTTTTCAGTTGGAACAGTTCGTAATAAATATTTTTGTACTCGTATAAACAACAGAATAACATCGGCTCATTTACATCTTTTCCAAAAAAAAATATTATAATAATGGTAAAACGTTGAAAATTTATACGCTAATAGTAACATTTCATATGCTATAATTAATTTTTGATGTATAGGTTTAATTGTTAATAAGATACAGGGAAATTTCATTAATATTTTAGGAAATGAAAAATATTCAAAACGCCAAATAGTTTAAAAAGGACGCTTACTCATGCTGATGTCAAGGCAATGTTGCTTTATTCAACGGGGAAAGCCTACCCGTGACAATAAGACGTAGTGAAGTGACGACCCATCGCCCACCGCCATAACAGTTTAAATAACAAAACTGTTGCGTCGACGCAATCAGTCAGCTCTCTGACGAGAGATGTTAGCACCGTGCCTCGGCAAAAGTAAGGGTGGGAGCAAAGGTCTAAATGTGCGAATGGCCTCACAATATAAAACGAAGCTGGTACGGGTACGCCCAAAAATGGATGATGGAAAATAATGGCACACGCATAGGCCCACTATCTGAAGGCCGCCAGGACGCGTCTGCAGATGGCGCTGGACGCGACAGCACGCGGAACGGTAGCCGAACACGAGGTACTGCTTGATCATCTAGCAGCACCTCGCATCCATCATCCCTACCAGCTGGTTTGGTGTCCTACAGGACCCAGAAATCGGCACCCAGCGCGATGGTGGAGTACACCGCACGCGATAAACAGTTGAAATGAGTTCAAACCCGCACATGGACGTCAGTGTGCTGGTATTATTCCCATAGACCCCGTCCTTACACCGGACGATGTAGCTGAGATCCGTAGAGCCCCGAACTGGAAAAGTCCGGGATACAATGAGCTACATCTCTATAGAATTAAGGAGTTCTTAGTTTGTCGCTCGCCCGGTATTTTCAAGAAGCTCTTCACCTGAAGTCACTCCCGAGTTCTTTCACCATTGAGGTCACTCATTTGGTTTCTAAAGATCAGGTTACTGCAGATCCGAGAAATTACTACCCCATCACGTGTCTAACTACCATATATTAGACACCAACGTCCATTATGAGCGTGAAAATCACCTGACACCTTGATTTAAACCGAGTGTTGTCGCGCTCTCAGAATGGATGCCAAAGCGGTGATCGCTGAACCTAAGAACCACTACTCATCGACGCGGTCATTGGCATGATGGTTAAATGCAACCGACGGATCGTCTCTGCCACCTGGTCCACTGTAGTCCATACAGAAAGGCATTCGACTCGGAATCTCATACGTGGCTAAACAAGGTTCTCGACCAGTACAAGGTAGACTATGCAGTAAAAGACTTCTTTGAGCAGTATGTAGAGCAATGGAGTACGATCCTTTATCATCTTGGCGACCGGATGACAGCCTTTTGTCAGGCCTAAAATAAGGGTTTTTTTAGATACCGTCGTTTCCCTGTGGTCGACGGAAACGACAGTTCAGTAGAACCAAGGGCTTCTTCTGTGGGTAACAGGATTTTGTTATTAAGACAACTAACTATCGGAGTTACATCCTTAGGGATGGCACGATCAACATCTGTTGAGCATTTCGCCATTCCGAGGTCGTCCCCCGCTTGTTGCGTACTTTTTAACTCTGTGTATCTGCATGCAACCAGGATCCTTCATCAGGAGCTCGCTCTAAAGTACGGTTTCATCGATCGGAGGTTACCGAGGCAAGTACTCATACTAAATATGTACCTGCCGGAAGACGTGTCAGGAAATCAGGTGCGTAGGCTCTATTAGCACCGGCTCACCAGCACGGACTGTACGATTCTTGCGAACAATCCTGACATCGTACTGATGGACCGGTTACAGTCGAGGATATATTTATATATATGTCGACATTACTAGGTATATGATGAGAACCTCGTGAAAGTTGAAACAGGCAAGAAGACGAAATTTCTGAACCTTACTCACGAGGTGGCCGACATACCTCCCATGCCCACCGAAATTATTCGGATAGTCGTCTCTGCGGTCTTTGCGTTTTGTTTCTGCTGCGGGTTTTGTTAGTTTTTAACCACGATAGCCGAATAGTTAGACAAATCATTCGAGTTCGATCCCCTATGTGGAGAGCTCGTACCGATGAGTTTTTGGAAACGTATGGACCATTTATATCGTTGGCCTGAATACTGAGATGGTGACAGGCTCGCCACCTGTAAAGTTGTCATTGTTGATCCAAATAAGCTTTGTTGAAAAGTATTTCCAAATATCCTCTGACCCCTACAGTATTGGGTATACAGAAGTACAAGTCTTTTCGTTCTAAAACGTGGTGAAACAGAATCTGGGATAGCATATATATTATGTCCTGTTTTGTATAGTTTCATTAAGTCTTACAAAGTCATCGTTGCTCTATCCAATTTCATATCTACACAATTAGCTAATATTATGAAATGACCTAAAATTACATCTCCATCTTAAATCATTACTCTTATATTTTATGCCCGCAGGAAATGTATAAATTTTATTACAAAAATCAATTTTACTAAAACATCAAAAAAACTTGCATTTGAGTTTATAGAGAATGTTTAAAATGAAATAAAACTACAACTTTCACGGCTACTTATTGCATGAAGTTGTTGTTCTTGTTTACAAATAAATAACTAAACTTGCAAACTAACTTGCTCTATGTTTTCATTGTTACAGTACAGTAGAATTTGCTCGCAGGCTATTTAACATTCGGCTCTTTGGTTATTTTAGTATTGCTTCGCATTCATTACCCAATCATCATTCATTGTTTTATTAGTTAATTTACTTAAATAAACAAATAAGATCATTAATTTTTCATAAATTTTCTAATGTTTTAATACAATAAAACTATAACAAAATAGGAAACAAATAGTACATCGTACAGTAGTACATACGTCTAAAATAACAATAATCGGTTAAAAATTGAGATCTTTATCGTACGCCCACTGCTAGAGTGGACAGAGGTCTGGACATTTTATTCTGTTAGTTTCAACCTACTTTTCGCCTGACTATTAAAATGAACTTTATACCCTTTCTGTTTCATTACGAATTATTTTAATATTGCTGTCTCTAATCATTCATTCATCAAATAAAATATATTCGTTATACATTTTCATGTAAGTCTCAAATATACTATCACTTTCTCCAATAGTCAACATCACCGGCAGCTAATAAACGTAGCTTAAGCGACAGAAAAATGGTGAAAAATCCTTACTAATTTAGTGAAACTAGCTATTGAAAGAGGCAGCGTCACAAGTGCGAGGCACTGCGCTCACCGACCCGCAAGCCCAGCATTGAGTGAGTTTAAACAAATCTTTCACGCATGGCATGCTAGCTTTTGTCACTGCTTGTTTAAACTATGTATGTCTGTGGACTAATACAAGTTGATGAAGAATATTGTTTATCTATGTATCTTAATGCACATGAAGTCTGCTAACCCACACTGGATAATCGTGGCTGATCCTTTCCGGCTTTGAAACCCTCTCAAATATTGAGAGAAGGTATTTTCTTAGCAATTATTAAAGTAAAATCAATTTTATGTTTACTTAAATAGCTTTAATAGTAAGGCTGACGTTGAATTTCATATACAGCGAAGAAGACTCATAATCATTATCATCACAACGGACATGTCCACTGTTGAACATAAACCTTCCCCTAGGATTGCCACAAAGCACGGCTTTAAGTAACTTGCACCTCCCTTCCCACATCCGCAGGTCTTCGCTCCGTCTTCTAAGGCCTATGCTGGGTTTGCCTGTACGTGGTTGTCACCTAAAAACCTTTTTTCAGTATAAAAAAAAATCTCGTACTTGACGATTATTTTGTTTCATTATTAATTTATGTCCTGTTAATGTTGTTAGACATTCATATTTATAAATCTGTAACATATTAATACATCGAGGTTTCCCAATACTACGTAAGAATATACTGTTTAATTCAAATGCATTTTACATTTTTTTAACTTTTAAAAATTGCTAAAGAATTCTAATGAGTCGAAATGAATAATTAGAGACGTTTAAAGTTCGAAGCACGAGGATTATTATTATTTAAATAAGTCTTTCACTGTAGTCGGAAACTCCAACCACAGTGAACAGTAGAAGTTATAACTAAATAATTCTCGTATATTTACCTAATGCTGCAGGTTAAACAGCAACGTGTAAAAGTTCGTGTAGAAATAAGTAATTTAATTTGTGAATTGCTATATGAATTTATGTCAGAGTTGTCGCGTTTATTATTATGTTGTACATGTTTACCATTAGTCACTATCCCTATCTAACCCATGATTAGACAGAGATGGCGCTATTATTTAATTCTGTCAGTCGTAAGGATATCATTCAATTCAAATTAATAAAAGTAAATAAACATGATAGCTATTGAAATGTTTTAACGAAAAAAAACTGTGTTTATCCATATTATTCGGTCACATTAATTTATTTTCACGCTCTTCTTTTAAATCTTATTTCATAAATTGCAGTGAAGAGAATGGAATAAAAAAAATTGAGTAAAATTTTACAAAATTTGTTTGTTTCTGTTTCTCCACAAAGGTACGGAAACAATTGGCAGTTCTCCATCTGCAAACATTTGTCATAGTAAACATTATTAAGGGATGAGAACGGAGATAACAGTGATCATACACGTGATATGAAGATTAAATTACAAGTCACACGTATCTACATCTCTATTATTCGGTTTTATATTAGCAACAATACCTTGCTTTCAATATTTTTATTTTTTTTTACTTAGAATAAATTAGAAAGCGAACGGATGCATATTATTCTGCAATTTAAAAAATATTATAATATTAAACGTTATAACTCACTGGACTCACCTAAGGTTTGGGTGGTGTGGTGGCGGCATTGCAGAATTTGCTTCCTCATCCCATTTGTAAAAGTTAAAGTACGTAAATGTCAGAAAAATCCCACTATCGCATGGTGGAGAAAACAGTTTCTAACAAGCCATTTCTAAATTATATAGATCGTTAACAAGCTACAATGTCTAAGGTATCTTGTACTATAATCGTCATCTGTCTGAAATATTTCTCCCGCTAAGCTGCGGTGCAACTACAGTTTTGTTCCGGTTTGAAAAGTATATTGAGCCAGTATAACTCCTGACTCTGATGTATTCCAAGGTTGACAACGCATCTGTCACCTCCATCGATTGAAGTGGTGTGCAAGTGTGTGCCTGAGGTGTCATGAGCTGCAGTAACCACGTTAGGGCGTTTGTCACTGTATACATATGTATACTACTATACTGTTTACATAAGCATACAGTGACAAAATAATAAAAATCTGTGTCATTCCAATAAAAATATCACCCGATTTGAAGAAATTTGTATCCAGCATCGGACTGCAAAAAGGGGACTTTGAGGCGAAGTAGTGTTATTATTCCAAACATCATTGAATTAATTTTCTAAAAACTTACTCTGGAACCAAATTTCCTTCATCATTTACAAACAATGCAACATCAGATAGTTTCATGAACACGTTTACTTACATTCTTTCCTTTATATCGTGTCAGTGGGGAGTTTTGCGTTAAAAGTAAACTAGTCAGGCAATAAATTTCCTAAATGTTGCAAAATAAAATATCACCACTTTATTATCCGCCAACCATTAAACAATTTATTACGTGATCAGCTCTTCAATTTGAGAACTAATAAAAATCTAGCTTTGTCGCTGAAATGGTTATAGACGAGACAACAATGTTACATTGCCATTACATAGCTTACGAATCCAGAAAATAAATAAATTTTTGCACGACCGTGCACGACAGTCCTCATCTTTTATTGTCTTCATAAAACATAGAATATTTGTAATTAACAATAACTATGTTTTATCACTGTAATTACACCCTTGTTAAATGTTTTTAATACATTCATTTGGAATCATTAATCTTGAAAAACTTGTTCCTTAAAAGCAAGTCATTACTATTATCATCGTAAGCTAACTTTCTAAGCGCACTGCGGGATACTTATATTTCTAAGAGGGCGTCAGTAAAACTCGGCGTACATGTCATGGGAGATTTTCGCCTGCTAGACTGTCGGACTACCACCCTTGGCATATTCTCACTGCGCAAATCTAACATGCATGGCGTAGTAGTTTATATTCAGTAGTGAAGACTAAGAATTATTCACAATAAAGAAAGAGTGTAACTAGTTAGCTACAGCAGATAAGTAAAATTATTCAGATCAACACGGAACCCATCGTAAAAGATTCAATGTACTAAAAAATTCCAAAAAAAGTTTTTTTATGAAATGTTCTAACATTTTTATGTTTTATTTATTAAGCTCGTGACAATAAATAATCAATAATGGCAATAGCAATGTACTTCGACTTATTAAAATGGTCTTTCTTTATACTTACATCGAAAAGATAAGTTGTTTATGAGTAATCTGATGACTGTTTCATGCGAACCCAAAATGGGTTAGAAGCTTATGTACGCATTTATCTCCTAATGTCTCGAATACGACGGGTACGTGCCAAGTGCTAAGACCGTCATAACATCCCTGTGTACGTTAGATTAAAAGGAAATCTCGAAGATTTATTTCTATTTACTCCTAGCCTTTTCGATGTTTATCTTACAAACTAGCTTTTATTGATACTAAAAACTGTGCAGGAATATTTTGTTCCTCGAGCTGACCTGGCTTCCCAAAACGTAACGCTCCTCAAGAAAAAGAAACTCAGCAGAACTTAAATGTTACCGGTGACCGTGTTCATCATTGTATACTGCGAGCGTCGGACACTTCGAAAGCTAAAACTGACCGCCGTTTCTTCGCTGTTAACTCCTTCTTTAATAGTAGCAAAGATGTTAATCGGGACCACTATGTGGACTAAGCCCACTAATGTCAAATATGGTTATATTTCATATGGTGTATCGACCGTCTGCATATGCATTTACTATTCCACAAAACATCAACTGTAGAAACAGAATATTTGTAATTTGTTTTACTTACATTCAAATTTAACTGTTTTGCAGCTAAAAGAAAATTCACAAATATTAAAACCAGCAAATTAATTACATTTTTTTTAACAAGAAAAAAAAGTTGGGATTGCATTTGTATCTATCATTTACCACGTAGATTTTTTTCTAATAATAAACGAGCTTACAGTCCATCTGATGGTAACTGGCTACTGCAGCCCATGGACGACAAACAAACAGCAAACGACTGGGGAGGATAGGGGTCGATGCTTCTATGTCTAACTCACATTCTACAGACGAAAGATCCCATTCGCAGCATCTCTGGTGCGAATGCTGGTAATCCAGCCTTAACTTAAACAGGCTGATGAAGAAGAAGAAATATTTCAAGAAATAGTTTAATCACTTTGTGCAAAAATAAATAAGAAATACTTCAGAGTGTAATTTTTTTCCCATTACCATTCTCTAAAAATAAGATTAAAAGTGTTGTAATGTATGTATGTAGTATAAGAGAATTTTCAAAGATTTTGGACTTGAAATTTTATATGATAAGTCGTAAGGTGTAAACACTCTTAAGGAGGTTGGTAAAAAGGTTTGTATAAATTCCAAAAGAATTTCTTAGTATACTATAAATAGGCACAAAAATTTTATGGATTACACCATTCGATCTTTGATGACAAAAAATTAGTTAATAGAGTAAAACAGGATGGCTTAAGTTCACGTTTGTTTAATCTGCAATTTATAGTTCCATACAAGATATGTCATGTCTATCAAAGGTAGGGATACTCGTATGTAAAAAATATTTCGTGTTAGTCGTCTACGTTTAAATAACGGATTGTTGCACTGAGCGTGGGTTTTATAACATAGTTCACTATTGTTACATAATGAAAATGAGGAATCCCCCAATCGGCGGTAAATAAAAAAAAATAAAGGTAAATACACATCCATAAACAAGTAATTGGTTTTTTCCCAACTTGACGGTTTCAAGGTAGAGTCTGCTATCTAAGCTATCGGGCCGTCCGCGACACGATACTTAATAGGTAAATACAATGGATTAAATAATACATTGCTGTGATAGTTTTCTAGCGCAAAGATCAATTTCGAAATCAATATTCTAAGCTAAGCAAACTTTATTGCCTATCCTAAAAAAAAGACTTCTTGAATAAGTGATCGCTGACGTGGGAAATATTTACGATCACTTAAGGGCTTACGAATATATAGATTCGGTTAAGTATTCAGAAACTGAAGCGTAAGAAATCGGGTAATTTCTATTGAAATCAGACGTCGATTCTGATACGAAATGGTTGAACGAGTTTATACAAAATGGCACAAATATTGATTATTTTTGATATTCAAAAAGAAAATATAATTGGCTACATATATTTTTTTATATTTATTATAAGAATTTTTAATTATAAGCCTTGAATTAAAGAGAAATCTCTTGAAAAAATTTATAACAAACTTGCCGGCTCGGCAGACATTTAGACTTTCCGGTAGGTGGCGTAATGAGTTTGATTTCTTAATTAGTAGTATCTACCATGGGTCCAGATTTGTTAGAGTTTTAGGCCATAAAACAACATGCGAATTTGAGTAATTTTGGTCCATAAATATAAAATTGTTAATAATTCGACCCAGATCTAGTCCAGATTTTGTGATTTTTGATTTAGGCAACTTTGGAGTATATTGTGAATATTAGTCATTTTGGTTTATAATTTTTTTTTAATTATTCGATCATAGCGCTTACTATCGGGTTCTAGCACAGCAATGATCATAATCATCTTAACAATACAAATATATTGTAGGTCTACGATGTAGTTACACTATGACTACAGACGCTCACAAGATTTTTATATATAAAGATAAAGAATGATTGCTGTAACCTCGCTCATCATCTGTTCATAGGGCATGGAATAATTTAATGGAGCTGTAGATATTTACGTGCTTAATTATCATTAAGAGAGCTGCCCGTCCTTTCCTTATTATACTACCTATATAATGAGTTATGTATATATATACTTTATTAAACACCATAAAAACACAAAATAAATAAATCACAGAAAAATAAATTTAAGGCGTAGGTACAAAGAGGCGGGCTTGTCGCTACAGAGCGATCTCTTCCAGACAACCTTAAGGCTAAGGAAAAAAAAATACCTATTGAACATTTATATGCTAATACCTAAATAAACTAAAATAATATTTTATATTATAATAACATAATAGTACCCTAATTAACGCAAAAACGAAATAAAATTGACATATATAAGACTAAATAGGCCTAAAAACATAATAAAAGTAACATAAATAAATACAAGAGAATAACCATTTTAGTTGTCGCTAATGATGATTAGTGATCACACAATGTCAGGTAATGAGTTATTATTGTGATCAGAAGGTTTAAATGGAAATCGAGTGATCTAATACAAAGTATATACAATTTTCTACATAGCGGAGTTACTACGTACGTAACTTGTGTTGTAAACGTAACACAAAAGTGTTGGTTTGGTTGGAGGAATACACTTTCATAAAATACTAGCGTAAAATCTGTGCGTAATGCTGTTTCATAAGGTAAAGAAAACCGGAAACCTATTTAGTAACATAAAAGCATTCCTTTGTAGTCCACAGAGATAACAACATTCATACTTCATCAGCAGTATATTTAACTCCATTGCTAAACAAAAAACCTCTCTGAAACAGTGCCAGCTGGCCAGCAGTCCTGGGAGTTTGTCCATACTCACCACGATGTGCAAAGCAGACACGTGGTGAGCACAGTACCAAACCTATCACACAAGAAATAATGCTCCCCATTAGACTGTAAGACTGTAAGAATTGGGTACCGAAAATTCGGATGGACTATTCGCCTCCAGTCGATTGCCAGAACCTAGTTTGTGAGCTAACAGGGTGTGCCGTATGGTGAGTGGGCATTAGCAGAATAATATGGTTTATTCCCCTTTGCATCCCAACACATCTAAAAACAATATATATCTCAATAAAAGAAAGAAACATAAAGTAACACTATGAGGTCATACAACAAAATACTTAGTATTCTTCAAAGGCCGTTTAAAGCTAAAACTTTGAACATTTATTACAGAATTCTTACACAAAGCTATTAAAACAGTTTACCGCATTCTCTCGTTTTCTGATTGCTCTTTTCTTCTTTTGTATAATTCTGAAAATTACTTTGACAACTTTTCAAATTGTAATTATCATGATAGTTAATTTTAGTGTTTTTTTGTTTGTATGAAAGAGACGAAACGCGCGTAACACATATTTTCGGAATCGTTGGGGAAAAATTAAACTATTTTATTAAATAAAAGTACGTTTCAACTAATTACTAAAAAATATATACAAGTATATGTTACGGTCAGTCTAATAAATGCGTTTAATAGGTAAAATTGATTACCGGTAAGTATTAGTAGGTATTAATAATAGGCAGCAAGCACTGCTTTCGAGAAAAACAATTTAAACCCTAACTAACTATTCATAATATAATACATTGACCGTAACATATGCATTAACAAAAAGCAAAAAAAAAATTTTTCAGATAAGACAAATTTGATTAATTCAAAAAAATAGAATACATGAAATACATGATTATGTAATTAATAAAACTATAATTTAATAAAACTTTATAAAAGTTGAAACAACAGTAGCGTTAATTATTTCTAATAATATTCTATCGATATATATAATTTAAATCGAAATCTAAATTTAATTATATTATGACATGCTAAAATTTCTTTGAAGACTTTTAGATGCATTTTGCATTCATTTCATGATATAAAGTTTACTATAAGTTTTTCATGAAATGCTTTCTCGTCACGGTTTCAACTGAATCTTATTTTATGTTACTCACATTTATATGACATGTAACTGGCCGAACTGTTTTAATATATTGTTCAATAAAACACTATTGCAAAAAACCAGCGAAGTGTTACTACATATTATTCTTCATATTCATATTCGTTTCTTCTTTCTTTCAATTTCTTCTTTACGCATGCAGCGATTTGACGATGGCAGTATCAAACCCCGTCACACGAGCAAAAGTTGCTACCCGTCTCCAGTGTCACTTTGCAAATGGTGTTATCAACAAAATTTTATCTCTGTAAAGCATTATTTACTTACACCTACTTTAGTTGTAAATATTAGATTTTCATCTCTTGGTTTAACAAAACATAACATATTTTGACACGTGTCGATGGCATGCAGAGTAGTGACGTCTAATATGAGCGGAAGATTCGATTGTGTAACCGTCGTGACTTAAGAAAGCTTTGAAAGCCAAACACACTATAAAAGCACAATGGAATTAACAGGCGCTGTCTAGTTAGTTTTTGAATTTAATTAAATTCAAGGAATTTTTGATGGAAAAAGTCTACTTTTTTTGTTATTTATTTAGGGTATCTCCGTGAGTTTCGTCAAAAGAGATTAAGGAAAGTAGACGTGGAGTTTGCAACTAACGATTAACTAATAATTACTCTCTAATAACACGTGCTTTTAACTAACTTCTTAAATTTGCTTAATATGGCTATGGGATTGATGTTTCAAGGCCAATTATTTTAATTATTTACTTATGCTTCATTATGATCACTACGAGGATAACAAAGGCCGTACATAAAGTATTTTGTCATTCTCTACCCGTTACCCCGGGCCAGGAGAAATATTTAGCATCAAATAGAAAATTCTATAAGGAGCAAAAGCTACTAAAAGCGATACCATACGCGGTTACGCCGTAAGCGTGGAGGAGAAGAATGGTTTGCCTATTCTTCAAGAAATGAGATAACTGCCTACTGAAGAATTTTAGAGTATAGACGGTCTACGTGCTGTTTTCGAGGGTCATTACGAATTATCTAGTAAGCAAACTAGAAGACTTCCTGACCACTTGTTAGCCATGGTTCTGAGACCATGCTTTGTAATTATCGAGTAATTATCTTTAAAATTATCGAACAAGCTTAACTTTTTTTAAACGGTTAGGTACTTTGGTAAAGACTAGTATTAAAGCCTTTTTCTCGAGAGTTGGATATTATCCTAATACAGGAAATTAGTTAATGATGTGTCTGCAGAAGGTACTCTAATAAATTGGTTAAAATTATCTCGTGGCTCTACCTATACCCTTTTTTGAGATAATATATAAGCATTCAAGTCTGTCATCCATAATAATAGATTTGCCTCTCCGAGAGATAGAACATGACGGGCGAGCCTTTGCGCTGAAAAAAACTACTATCACTTAACAATCATGTTACGATTCCTTACGTATACTTAATATATTATGGTATACAGTACATTCCTATGCAACCCTTATTTTTTTTTTGGTAGTAAATTTCTTAATGTACAAAAATGCCGAATGGTAATTCGAAGGGGAATTTGCTTTCATGCATTGATTATTCTATGGAGATATAAGTTCTTTTAAGTCAGGAAGATTCGAGATTACACAAAAATTTTAACATTAAATTCATAAAATTTATGACATTTTATTGTATAACTTTCAATTATTCAGTATTAGTTAAACATGGAGATCTAAAAAAAATTGTCAATTTAGAATAAGAGTTCCGACGTAGTTCTAACGCAGCACAGACTGCTCGCAATATCAATGCGTTTTGAGAGGATACTACCAAACAAACTGTGCGTTTCTGGTTGAATGGATTTCGTTGTGTAAACTTCGACTTGAAGAATGATCCACGTGGAAGACCAGGCACTGAGTTAAAAAGTGATGAATTAACCCGCAATATTGACTTGGTGTAAATGACCAAATTAGTGAAAAAAAAAACTAGATAAAAACCATATAGATTAACTGATGTGCGTAGAGGAGCACGCATTGAACTTCACTTCTTTGATGAGTAGAAATAGAAATTAAGGAATTTTGCACACAATGTGGTGAAAATTGGATTCTCTACGATATAAGACCGCCTGAACCCAGGTCAATAACCGGAATATACCCTAAAGCGAAGCTCTCCCACATAAAAGTAACGATAACTGTCTGGTGTAATTCCCTGTAGCTTTTGAGATCCACCGCGTCAATAACAGCAAATATCTATTGCGAAGAACTAGGAACTATGATTGAATTGAATGAATGAAACTCTCAGAGAAACTCCGACTCATCAATCGATCTTCGCAATTATTGGTTTATGATAACGCAAGCCCTCACACTGATCCAAAACTGTTTTAACATTACAAGACCAGCAGTTAGAATCCATACGTTATACTTCGTATTCGCCAGATATAGCCCCAACAGAATACCATTTTATCCGAAATTTGGATAATTTCCTGCTAAGAAAAAATGTTGTTCTCAAGAAGCGGTACATAATACTCCATAGGCTTACATAGCCTATGTAAGCCTATGTAGAGTTGGACTCAGGGGATCTACCCCTGAGTTCGATCGTAAAGGCATAAATGATCTTCCCGCGAGATGGCAGAAATTTATAAATAATGGGGCTAAATACTTCGATTAGTTAAATACATTTTTTCCAAGGAAAAAAGGTCCTTAAATTTTTCGATATAAAATGGCCATTTCATACTTTACCCCTAATAGACGATTCATATTAACATTCATAACTGGAGTGGCACCCATACTGAAACGCTGACATTTTTATTACTGTTAATTAAAACTTTATGCAACATGACTTGTAAAAGGTTATACCTGTCTAGTCCTACTTTAAAAAACATACGCAAAGTATGATAAAAATTAAAGTCAGTAGACGAGCTTTCACCTTGCACTGCGTTGGAATTTAATTTTGAAACATTTTCGTTCTACTGAAGAAGCGTCCTCTTTTTTTACGAAAAAAGAAAAAACTTTTAAGTTTAAATTATAATATTTTTAATTTATTAATTATATATCCTTAGTATTCCTTATAAATAGGATTTACAAACAGTAAAGAACTTTAAAAAATGCAATTTTAGTTGTAAATATTTAGCAAGACAATATTGAAAAAAATATTATTTTTCGTATGTAAGTATCAGCTTAAATAAAGTGCTTAAGCTTTATTGATAATGTCGAACTTGAACCAACATCAGATATAAAAGCTCGGAAGAATGTTCGGAACTGATCGAAAGCTACTCGTAGCTAAATATTAAGTTACATTGATCAGATTTAATGAGTTCTCTCGTCAGGCAAGGATAATTTTCTTGAGAAACAACATGTTATTACGTTTTTCAAACTGATATTAATAATCAAAATTAATACAAATATTATAGTTATAGACATTATTCTTGAAAGTAAAAACTTTTTGCAGGATTAGATTATATATTAAATATCAAACTTTATATTTAATGTAATGCTTGTTTGTGATAGAATTTTAAAGCATTAATTTTTATTCAATATTTAAAGTTTAATGTAAAACTTAATGTAATTAATTTCCCCTATATTGGTTTAAAAAAATTGTGATTTGGAAAGATGGTAATTCCATTTTTCTTCAGAAATTGCCCATAGTCCAGTCTATTAAAAACACACACAACGGCAGGACATAGAGTGCGAGTTTTCTTTACACCACCACCACAAGGTAAGCTAGACGAGTAGATTATTTATATGTAATTAGGGAGGTACTCATAGCTTACTAAAACAACTCTGTAGTACTGCTACTCACATTTTGCCAATTGTTTTCCACTCCATTGCCAGATGTCATTATACTATGGAAGTATTACCTTATTTGTGAGAGCGGTCTGTGTCCAGCAATTAACTATTTCACAGGTTATTAAAGAAGAGATTAAGAAGAAGTTTATTCTTTCTTTTCTTTACTTCTTCTTTCTGTACATAACTCACTGCCTCTGCTGTCATGGAGTATTTGCCAAAATCCATTGGCAGGCAGATATGCGACCACGGAACTTACGACCTTAGATGCTGCTGTCCGTCATCGACATCTTTTATATTTTTCGAGATGGCTTATCCGCGATGTGTCCGAAACCATTACATATTATACATACCCGTGATCATATTTAGTATCACATTTTCTTTATCATTACTAAACGGTACTCTGGATTAAAAGTAACAAACATGAAATAATGAAACTATTGCCTCTTCTCATTCTTTGAAGGGATTTGGAGCCAGGAAGGTCTCGCTGCACTGCTCCAGTGCGGCCTTCACCTGACCTCGAAATATATATTCTCTTACTTCTCAGATACGCAAGTTTTCTCATGATACTTTTTCTTCACCGCCATCCACGTGGTAAATTCGGACGCTGTATCACAACGTCTCGTTAAATTATGAATGATTAAAATTTGAATCAATCTAAATTTTTGTGTTACAGACATGCTTACAGACAATGGTTTCTTTGCGTATATACTAAATGATAAGCCTGCGATCACATCAAAAACGCATAAAAACTAAACGCGGGCCGCGCGGAAATCAATTCGGTTTGTCCATCAATATCAGCTACTTAGCTCTGAATGTATGCCCACCGTACCTGTAACCTGTAACAGGTATAGGAGTCCGGGCGGGCGGGAACGACGGGAGCAGTGCAACCGCCGACATCGGCCGATGTGGACGCCGTTCACGTCTCGCAGCCGTCACGCGTAATGAAAAAGCCATCTAGTGAATAAGTGAACAGCATTAAAACCCAGTGCACAGTTTCGAACAGATTTGTTGTGTATTATTTTTTTTTTTTACAAACTACAACATTAATTTGTGTTTATTTTTACTGTGGTAATTAGGTATGTATATTTTTCATTTTTAATATTTATATTAAATATTTTATTTCTACCATTAAACAACCACCACCATAAAATATGTTTTAATTATAAACTAAAGTTAAAAATAAAATAAAATATATAAATATATTTAGTCATTTCAATTTTAGTCATTTATGTAATATATAGAATTAGAATTTTCTTGTCCACAAAATGCTGAAATAAATATTTAATCTGTAACATGTAGGCTAAATATAAGCAGCACAAAGGTTCACGAGGTGAACGCGAGCTTTACTTGTTGCATTCAGCTTTTATATAACAAACGTATTTCAAAAAATAAAGCTACTTTTGTTCTTTTAATGCTTCAGTATACTTTCTTTAATTTACCTATGTTAAGTAGTATTCGTAAACAATGTAGAGAGCTTAATAAAATAATCTTTAAATGCTGAAATTTATATACTTTTGAACGCATCAATTTCACGCCAAGAAAAATTGGTGATTTGTTTAAAAATTGTCCATGTACATTAATTACACAAAAAATATACTCAAAAGTTATATATTAAAAATAATTGTCTATTGCCTAATACTGGGCGCATTAAACCATTAACAAAATATTTTACTGTATACAATTTAAAAACCAAATCAGTAACCATCTGTCAGTATTACAGTCCCAATATTAATTTATCGTTCAGGGTAACCGAAGCGACTTATTAATGTATTCTGTAACTTGACACAAAGGACTACTGCTTAAGACACTGCTAATCTGGAATTTGGCTCTGACCCAAAAGTAACTTAAGATTAGATATGGCAAAGGCCACGAATCGCTTCCTCCTATTTAATTATTTTTAATCTGTGCTGCCAAAGGAACAAGATGAAATACAAAACGGGATATAGATATTTGAAAAATGTCTATGTTAACAATAGATTTGATTTTGTATTTTATAAAATTCAACACTACGTTTTCATCATTTTCTTTTTTTTATCCTTGATTTACTTTTTTATTTCCTTTGATTCGTAAACCAAAAGTAAATGAATCCAATTGCCCTCGCAATAAAATGAATTATGTTTACGCGTTTCATTGTAACTGTTATGAATTTCAAAATATTTTCGTACGAGCGGAACGTTTGTTTTATTTATGGGTTAATAATTGTTGAAGGCATTTGTATAAAGCATTTGCGTTCTCAATCTGTACAACGATCACGTATCATACAAATTGGTCCGTACACTCATGGATAGTAATCTGACGCTCGGCGAGGCAAAATTTAATCTTTTAGTGGCTAAATTATGAGCGATAGTACATCCCTCGGAGAACTCAATTCGCTACATAAGATATGTAGCTGACGGCTGACGTATGGTTCGATCTTTCCCGTCGGGAGATACGCATCGACTTATTTATTGATATTCACGAACAACACGCTCTACCGACTAAAGCAGTTCGATTTTTATTTAAAGGATTGGCAATGTGTAAAGCTTACTAACGTAGCTATTTTTATAATGTACATACATTGGTTTCGAGAGTAACTGTGTATCGCGCTTCAGGAAATCAAAATTTTCTACAATAAAAAAAATACAATTTCTCTTCAAAGAGTTGACCTTACTATATTAGAATAAACGATACAACAGCTATATAGATTTTATGTACTGTACTATATACTAATGTACATACGAAAATCTGACAACCCCTTTCCTTCCGTGAGTATAACAAAACTAAGGGAGAAGCCGTAAAATTGACGTCCAATACATGGCAGATTAACCAGCATGCCACACCCAAAATACACAGACCGATGACGGGTAGCAGCATCTATGGATCGTCATCCCAGCGCGCCATAATCCTTGATAAAAGCCTCTGTTCAACAGTGGGCTACCCTTGGGCTGGCGATAAAGAAAATAACAATACTAAAAATATTTTTTTCTTTACGTTCGATTTAGTAAGGACACACTTGGGACGAAAGTGTTTTTGTTAAATTTTCACGTTTTATTACACAAAGAACCCGTCACATTCTATGACTCTGAGAGGCGTAAAGTAGCCAAGGCGCTGAGCCATGAAAAATTGAAATCCGTAATTTCTGCCTACGCCGAATGACGCTCATGAGTGCTTATGATATACAAAGTTTTATGATTTAACTAAAAAATATTTTTTTCTATGGTATGAGAGTAACAACATCTAACAGTTCACCCGATGGTTACTGGTTACTCCAGCCCATGGACACCTGCAGTCAACTTTAAACAAAGATGGCTATAGGAGCATTGTCATCTCTGAGCACTGAGAAGGAATGCCTCACAGGCTGTAATTATACTGGATCTCTTACCCTTATGAACTGGAACACAACAGCAGTATCACAGTTGCTTGACTTCAAAACAATGCAAAGCTCGTACTTACCCAGACAGCTCCTAGCAAGAAAAGGAGTAGTTGAGACAGACGATGGCTGCCACCTGCGTTATACTTGTGAACAGGTGCAGCTTGTGGAGGCTGGTCTGCTCGACTTTGTAATGCACTTGTACTTTAATTGTGTGAATCGCTATATTCTTGTAGCCCAAGTTGCCTTTGGGAGCATACCTTTTAATTTATACTTTTAAAACTAAAAAAAAAACACATTAGAAAAGTGTGGAAGAATTAAAAAAAATACGGATAGCCATTTGACAAATGAAATAATCTATCTTACGTCGAAGTATATTGAATTATCATTCATTCAAAATTGAAGGCTAGTGGTACTCGTTCATTAGTTCCCTGAGTTCAAATAACGATGATAGCTAGCACCATTAAACAATATTGTTAACCAACGACAACCAGTAGTTTCCTTCACGCCATCGTAAATTTTGTTCACAGATCCTCGTACATATTATCTCTTAGCTTTCATTTAGGCACGTTCAATCCTTTAGATGCGCTTGAGCGGCAAACATCTTAACGTGAAAAAATCCAAATTTATAATAGGGAACTTCTTGCCCGAAGACATTAGAAAAGCCCCACATAAAATTTCTTTCAAACGATTGGTACGCGAACACTATTTAAAACCGTCTGATACTTGTAAGTATTTATTCTGATTTATTATATATGTATGTATTAATGTGTTTGTATGTATTTATCTATGTTGGTATTTCTGTATATATTATAGTATGTATTTGTATATCTATGTGTTTGTGTAGATATGTATGCTTATACATTTATATATATTTTAATTATGTAGTATATTTCTCAATTAGCCTTTTCATATTTATTTTATTATAAATTTGATGCAACTATCACCACATTTATTATAAATAAATAAATAATATTAGAAGAATTTATGTTTTAAAGTTCAGCACTTTTAGGTTAAGGATGAGCTAGCGGCTCATCTGATGGTAAGTGACTACATACATCTGCAACACTGCCGACCTTTAAGTGTATTTAAGAGATAAGGAGGAGGAATAAGTAGAAAACAGAAGCCTCCGGTTACCACAATCACCGAACGAAACGCAGAAGCACAAAATGCCTCTTCTCCCGGCTGATACTCTGCGAGGTCCGTGGTAGAACACGAAAGAATTATCTCGGTGATGAAGGAAAATATCACATAGGTGATCGAACTCGAGTGTCCTGTTCCATTAGGAGGCGGATCACCTAACCACTCGGCTATCGAATCTTCTTCGTCTTCTTCTTAGTTCTTAAACTTATTTGATATTAATCATATTCTAAGTCATTGTTTGCTATCACACAGGCCTTAGAATTAATAATATTTTAAGCATAATAAACATGTTTTTTTTTATGAAATCAGCGGATTCAACTTTTCCTAATACTTTACGGAAAGAATAAAGTCTTTACATTAGCATACTGGAGGGCTTTTACTCACAGGAAATGTGTTATAAAATTTGAAATAACAACACGAAGCCGGAACAAAAACATTTACTTTTATGTTATGGATTGGGAACGTGTTCTACTTGTGTCTTTGTTCCTGTGTGCATAACAAATATATTTATGTATTTAAGTATATCTTTAGTGTTATGAATCAAATCAATTATATGTTTTTCTTTATTTTAAGAAACTTATTCTCTCACCCATTTATCAAATAGGTAACATAACAGTTCATTTCGCCTCTTATGAAACTTTTTTGAAATATCTATATAACCGTAAGCATATAGCACCAACATCAATATGTACTGTACCATGTTGTATTAAATTATTAAGGAATTGCAATTCCCAGTTAAAGTCTCCTGTTGAAGGTTACGGTCGAATAAAATGAATTATAAACATATTACAAACTTATTTCATCTCACCTAAAATAGCAGAGTACTTATTAAAAGTATACATAAACGATTTGTTTTAAGGAGTAGTTCGAGATATTTTTTTTATTCTCATACCAAATTTCAACATTCTATATCAACGAAAACAATCCTGAACTTTGTATTCACATAGAGCCAAGCGGCGGCTTTTGCTGCTGCTCGAATAAGACGGCGCGAACGGGTTGGTATCACGGCCTCGTAGAATACGGGCGTGAAGTGGAGGCACCTTGTGCTTCCGCGCTTGGTTTGGTGACTGAGGTAACCAGAGGCCCACTTGCCCACACCATCACCCTCCTCGTCCTCCTTCCTACCTCCAAAATATCCTGGCCGGCAACGCACTTGCAGTACCTCTAGTGTTGCAGAGGCGGTAATCACTTACTATCAGGTGAACCGCAGACTCGTTTGCCGCCTTTCCTATAAAAAAAAACACCTATGTGAAGTGAGGTTAGTGTTTGTAATAAAACATATTTAAAAGCCTATACCTCTTTATTTAATTTAAATAGAAACTTTATTGTATTAGGTACCATGCGTAAAAGATTTTATGTTATGCTGTTCCTAAGAAAAGGAGGTGCCAATGAACAGACGAATACTAAAGCGATGCTTAAATGTAATAAACTTTTCCGATCCTCGAGTCTTCTGCTGTACGTCTACTATATGACCGCGCATTGCGTTGACAGACAAAAATACTGCCACGAATATAATAAACTTTAATATTGGAATTGTTTTCCGGGTCATGAACGTACGAACAAGGTTTTCAGGTCAAGAGTTGGATAAAATTTGAGTATGTTTGCTTTAGCCGCCTCTGGTCAGGGACAAATCCGAGATTATATGTAGAAAGTCTTACTTTGGAAAATGAAACATGTTTAATTTCACATCATCACATATCGGCACAGCTACCGACATCGACCAGCATATTTATTTTTTTGGATGTAATTTTATTTATAATTTTTGCAATGTAATGTTTATAAAAATATAATTGTTTTGTAGTAGTGGTAAGACACTGACAATGATAGCCATTTCATATAACGTTGATAATGCTCTTACAACTTTCATTAGTTTGTTGACCACAACTTTGTTGTGTGTTTTTGATAATCTGCCTTGGGACTGACAAAGCGGTTATTGAATTAATGCCAGGATATTTGCCAATCCTTTAGTATATATTAGTGGAAAAGAAGCTATAGACACTTCAATGTTATTGTTAATTTTCGGATTTGTTTTCAAAAATAATGTTTATTATTGTTGAATTAGTTAATTTTCTATCATCTCTTCACGCGTGGCGAAGTGGAACTACACAACCTAGATAATGATGATCCTTCTGGCCAACTTATCGCCGTGCGACTGCGTAGGAGATAGATAGTATAGTGCCGTAAATGTACGCGCAAACACAAAGGCACTTACTCGTCTTTACCTTCCCATATCCGATGTAATGCTTACGCAATAATATCGAAGGAAGCGTTAGAGACACAGAACGAACAGAACAAAACCACACCCGACCAGTAATTCATGTTTGTGACAAATATTAACTTTCCCTGTGATTTTAACCAATGGCTCAAGTAATCAAGTAGCCTTACCACTAATAAGAAATTATTGGAAAGATATTAACTGTAATTCGCTTAACACTTACCAATTGCCGATTATTTATGTATTTAGTTACATTGCTTTACATGATTAAAAGTACCATTAGGTAATATGACGGCATGGCATGGCAATGTGTATTATTACAAATACTACTATAGATAGAGATGCCCAGCCGTAGACTATTAAAAGTCTGACAAAGAAGAAGATTTACAAAATTCAGATCTCCGTTCTGCTCAGTTTCAGTGGACATGAATTCAGTGCAGTGAATGCTAGAAGTGGAGATTTTCTGACAGTGAAATAAGAAAGCAAAGGTAGAGAGCTAGGAAGTGTAACGGGGAAACGAAGCGAGGAACAGTTTCTTCCGAGAACTTCTACGCTTTTAGTTACGGCACTATAATAAATATCCTGTGCAATTGACAACTGCTGAAATATCAGGGTAGTAATCCGGAAGTGGTCATAATCGGACTCGAAACATAATATAAGAACAACATTTGAAATACTGATGCTGTGTATATATAGTTCAATTCCAATATTTACCGTTCAATAAAGTTCAAATGTCGCGATTTTATGATTAATAAACACAATAGAATTTATTATGTTTATTAGTCATAAAAACTGACATTATAAATTTTTCATAAAAGACTGCCTTCGTTTTAATATTGTTTTGTCAGACATCAGACACCAGCTCCTCACACCTCCTATGAACACACCTATATTTAAATAGATATAAATTTTTCATTAGATAATCATGTATGGTCTGTTTTTGTGGGGAGAAAATAAACAAATATTATTATTTGTCATAATATGTTGATTTCTTTAATTTTAGTTAAAAATATTACCATATTTAAGATTCTTTATTTCATTTAATCGTGGCCTATGTTTTGAATAATATAGGTATCATCATCATCATCATCATCATCATTTCAGCCTATTAGAAGTCCACTGCTGAACATAGGCCTCCCCCAAAGATTGCCACGAAGCACGGTCTTGAGCCACCAGCATCCATCGACTTCCCGCAACACTGCGCAGGTCGTCACTCCATCTTGTGGGGGGTCGTCCTACACTGCGTTTGCCCGTACGTGGCTGCCACTCAAGAACCTTTTTTCCCCAGCGGTTGTCAGTTCTGCGAGCTATGTGGCCGGCCCATTGCCACTTCAGCTTGCTGATCTTTACGGCTATGTCGGTTACCTTAGTTCTGCTGCGGATATCATCGTTGCAGACTCTATCACGCAGAGAAACACCGAGCATAGCCCTTTCCATAGCGCGCTGAGCAACTTTGAGCTTCCTCATACGGGCTGCAGTGAAGGACCAAGTCTCGGATCCGTATGTCATCACTGGCAACACGCACTGATTGTATACTTTCGTCTTGAGGCTTTGCGGTATACTCGATGACAAGATATGACGTAGTTTCCCGAACGCAGCCCAGCTGAGTTGGATTCGTCGATTGACCTCTGAGTCGAAGTTGGACTTACCTAATCGGACAATTTGTCCCAGGTATACGTACTCGTCTACAACTTCGAGCCTATTGTTCCCAACAACAACCGGTATTGGTGTGACATGGACGTTTGACATGAACTTCGTCTTGTCCATGTTCATCTTAAGACCAACCTGTTGGGAGACGTTATTGAGGTCATTGAGCATTGTACTGAGCTCCTCCAGCGATCCTGCCATAAGAACTATGTCGTCGGCAAATCGAAGGTGAGTGATGTATTCGCCATTGATGTTGATACCGTATCCTTTCCAGTTCAGCTGCTTGAAAACATCTTCCAATGCAGCGGTGAAGAGTTTCGGGGATATGACATCACCCTGTCTTACACCTTTCTGCAGTTGGATTGGTTTCGTACTCTGATTCTGTACTCGGATAGACATCGTAGCCTCATTGTACAAACACCTCAGCACTTCGATATACCGAGAGTCTATCTGGCACCGCTGGAGAGACTGTAGCACCGCCCAAATTTCGACTGAATCGAAGGCTTTCTCATAGTCCACATACGCCAGACATAATGGCAAGTTGTACTCCTCGGCCTTCTGTACAATCTGGCGAAGAGTATGTATGTGGTCTATGGTACTATAGCCTTTTCGGAATCCGGCTTGTTCGGGAGGCTGGAAGTCGTCAAGTCTGTTCACTAGACGATTTGAGATGACTCTCGAAAACAGCACGTAGACGCGGCTTAGAAGCGATATCGGTCTATAATTCTTCAAAAGGCAGTTATCCCTTTCTTGAAGAATAGGACAACCACGCTTCTACTCCACGCTTTCGGCGTAACACCGCCATGAATGACGGAATTAAACAGCTTCTGAAGGACAACAAGTATCGGTTTTCCACCCGCTTTCAGAAGCTCAGCTGTAATTCCGTCCTCACCCGGCGCCTTGCCGTTTTTAAGCTGTTTGAGAGCCATCCTAATCTCGCTCAGACTGACGTCCGGGATGTTATCGGAGTAATGTCGGATAAGCTTGGCTCTTGGGTCGTTACTCACATCAATGTGTGGTTTCAACGACGTTGTGTACAGCTGTCCGTAAAATCTCTCGATCTCACTCAAAATCTCGGCTCCAGCGGAAATGACTGCGCCGCTTTCGGTCTTCAGCTTGGTCAGTTGGCTCTTTCCGATAGACAGATCTCTGGGGCTCATCCATGTCCACTTCCTGTGGGGCCGCTTCTGGAAATAGGAGTTCATCATAAAGAATCCCTCCTTTGCCATGAAGTCAGCCAGCTGTTGCCCTCTTGGGTTCCGTTGCCCTACTCCAAAGTTCCCCACTATCAGCTCATCGCCTTTTTTCGTACCTAGTTTTGCGTTAAAGTCTCCCATCAACACCGTGTAGTGAGTCTTAGAGCAATGCATGGCTCTTGAAATATCCTCATACATTGCCTCCACTTCATCATCAGGGTGTGTCGAGGTTGGTGCGTATACCTGTATGACCTTCAGCGAATACCTTTTGGTTATTCTGAGTATAAGGTACGCGACCCTACTCGACACACTTCCGATCTCGATCACGTTGTTGATGAGAGACCTGTGGACGATAAACCCGACACCTCCTTGGGACGGATGGTCACCCTGCCGGTAGTAGAACAAGTTACCGGATTTTAGGATTATAGAGTCCTCTCCCTGTCTTCGGACTTCAGACAACCCCCATAATACTCCAGTGTAACTTGCTTACTTCTTCTTCCAGTTCTAGTATCTTCTCGTCGGTCCTCAATGTGCGTGCGTTATATGTTGCCAGGTCCAGTCGTTTGGGTTGGCAGCTAGAAATCAGCCGGTGATTCTTCGCACCCCCTGCCTCGCCGTTACCATGGCTGCCACCATAGCCAGGACTAGCGAGGCCGCCGGGGACTGGGGGGCCATTGCTTTTTTCTACCTCTCATCATGGGGGGGTTTGCCTTAGTTGCCACGCCTGGCGAGCGGGTTGGCAACCGCAGTTTTTTTTTTTTTTTTTGTTCTAGTGCAGGAAGATGCTGCTGCCCATCTCCTAATATAATTTTTTTACCATTAGTCGCCTTTTACGACACCCATGGTTAGACAGGGTTGGCGCTATTCTTTACTTCCGACAGCCACACGGAATAGGTATAATAACCATGAAATAATGTTTGAAGTTTGTCTGGCAGTTGTCGAGTTTAATTTTGTAGAACTAACAAATATACATACATAAACAGATACAATAACGCTTGTCGCCCATAGAGGTAGGCAAAGATTTTGGCACGACACTGCATCGCCAAACGGGCTTCAACAACCTCCGAGCCTCCGAGATATGAGAGGAGAGAATATTTGTACTCCAAGGAATTGCCAAAAAACATTTCAAGGCCTTTCCATTAATCACTCGTACGGCATTTACGGAAATAATAAGGTTGGTAGATCCTTAGGATGCACGGCATACAAATAAGAATTTTTAGATTGGATTAAAATATTATGAAATAAGTAAATGTTGCAAATATAATATTTATTTATATTTTTTTTCTTCACTCTCTAAAATTCTCTAAAGTATAAGTACAATGAAAATAAATAGACACAGGTAATATCTTGTCCTTTATAAGATTTAAAAGATAAAATATATTTTATTCATGACGTTTATGACAAAATAAATCAAGTCATGACAAAGAAATAAATAATAAATGTGTATGGTGCAAAATTACATACCTCTTACGATATCCGCAGCAGGGACCGGTAAGCCGAAAAATTCTACAATAGAACCTGAACGTCCAAATCCGATATAGCTCGTACCTATTTCTACCTCATTTGTCGCACGAATAAGGGTGTTTGTGGAACCCCCACACTGATCTATTGAGCGATCCCGCACGCAAGGATTCTACCTAAGTGAATATATTTTCCAATTTTGCTCTTACACGGCATCCGGGTGTGAGATATTGCCTATCAGTGTTCACTGTCGTTGATACCTTGGTTTTAAAGGAAAAAAAATGGAGTGCTTTATCATGATTTCGTTTAAGTAAGCAGGAATACTTTTCTTAAAAAGATAGTACTTGTATAAGCAATAATAAATTAAATCTATTATTTCAGACAATTTAAAAAGGGCAGATAAAGAAGGTATGTACTCGTAAAATGATGATGAGATAACAACCAATTATTCACCCAGTGCCAATGATGAAAAGAATTTCTGATTTCAAATGTTACTGCACGTCATCGGTCTGCTTATTTTTGGTCTGGTATTTTTGGACATGGTTATCTCGCCTTTATCGGTAGCCATAGCTATGTTCAAGGCTTTTTCCTCAGTCGCCTCTTACAACACACACGGGAAGACAAGGGTGGGTAGATTCTTACGCCGATACCACACGGCGTACATACAAGGCAAAAGATTTAAAATGGTTTAAACAATTTTACGTCATTACTATATTTACAGAATCAATTTATAGAAATTAAATTTAAACAACAATCTAATTATTAAAATTATGTATAAGGCATAATATACATTGTGGCATAGTACCAAATTAGGTGGCTGCATCCCCACGCTGTATAGTTATGCTTAGCCTCTGAGCGAAAGAGTAAAAAGAACCAGACCTTGGTCTTTCTTACCGATAGCCGCGGATACTGTTTCTCTGACCGATCGCGGATACAGCTCCATTAGAAATTAGCACCGCTCGTCAACCCTACAGCACGAACTCGCTATGGCATGTGGCACAAATATATAGTTTTCCCTTAAAGGCTCATAATTTCGCCATTTATCCAACTCAATGGTTTCTGATTCAGTCCGACTTTGGTCGATATACACCTAATGTGAGAGGCTGACATCTGACATGACTGATTATCTGGGTAAACAGCGCCCCATACAATAGCTTAATCTCTATCCCAAAGGACTAAAGACGTGCCGTTTATTTAATAATAAAAATTAATTTTCAATCAATAAAGTTTCAGAAGAATTCATCAAAGTTTTCATCATTAGTATATTGAGATTGTATACTCGTATTTTTAAATAAAACGAGTATTGTTGAACAATAAAGTACTAATAATAAGTCGGGAGAGGAAGACATAGGCGAATATTTCACGATCAAATTGAAGACATTCTGAAAAAATACCAGGTCAAGAGTACTCTAAACCAACGACTATGCATGCGAAGATTGATGAAATTGGAAGAAGCGAAAGACGTATGTCAGGACCGTAGCAAGTGGAAGAAGATTGTCTCCGCCTACCCCGTTGGGAACAAGGCGTGAATATATATATATATATAAAGACATTGGGTTAAATACTTTACTGTAAAAGCAATGAGGCATCGTCTAAAATCCTTAAGTTTTACATCATACAGCTTTCGTTTCAAATAAAAAATCACGTTTTTTGCAATAAAATAGGGTATCGAATTTTACGCTATCGGATTTTTACACATCCGCACATAAAAATAGTGGAAACTGTTTTCTGAATACATCTCAATCTAAAAAAAAGTAAAGTGTCTATTTTACTCTGTGGTTGGAACCAGAAAATTGTCACGACATGCGTCGCTATATTTTTTTTTTTTCGAAATAACGAACCATGTGGACCTCTTGAGAAGCACCCCTTCGATAACAACCTTAATGCTTTTTTAAAGATATTTAATGATTATGGTAGTATCAGCACCAAGGTTCGAATCTAGAACTAAATTTAAATAAAAATTTTACTTTTTAATCTCGTCCAATAGAATTCTATTTAGAAATCTTAGAAATACTACTAGATTTGGAAGCGCCTTAGCCATTAGGCCGGTGTCTTGGTTCTTAAGTTTGCTAACCTTTAAGTCTAAGATCGTCTTTGGATTGATGTCACTCTGCGAATATCGTCTTTAAGGATATGGTACTACCCCAAGCCAAGCGTGGTAGAGCCAAGCGGCGGCTTTAGCTGCTGCTCGAATGGGCCGGCTCGACCGTACCACGGCCTCGCAGAATACCGGCGTGTAGTAGAGGCATCTTGTGCTTCTGCGTTTCGTTCGGTGATTGAGGTAACCGGAGGCCCACATACCCTCCCTATTCCTCTCCTCTTTCCTCCCATCTCCCAAATATCCTTAAAGACCGGCAACGCACCTGCAGCATCTATGGTGTTGCAGATGTATGTGGGCGACGGTAAGCACTTACCATCAGGTGAACCGCTTGCTCGTTTGCCGTCTTTTCCATAAAAAAAAAAACCCGGTTGAACTGGTCCATTCGAGCAGCAGCAAAAGCCACTGCTTGGCTTTACCACGTACAAACCGTGGCTACCGAAAGTACTACAATAATTAAATAAATAAACGTATAATTCTTAAATATTAATTACGTTAGAAACTTTATTATAATATTAAGTTAATAAAGCTCAAAGCTTTAAACATTTTTAATCCTGAATTACGGGATTAAATATTCCTTTGTGTTTGAGTATTAAGCCGATAGCAAGTACTCTACGTACCACCTAGATTGAAAATCGATTTTATATTATTTTTATCTTTGCACTAGGACCGCAGCGCGTTATAACACTAAGCGCATTAATTTTATTTTCATACTATAAAAAGATAATAAGATGGGAAAGGAATCCATTTCGCACATAATCCAAGCAAAAGTAAAATCATACGTTCGTGTAATAATGAGTGCTCCGTTTTATGAGTGCTTGCACTGTCCGATGTTTGTGTGGTACAAACACCAATCAGGATTACACTATCTGGATTATTCAGTAGTACATTTAATCAAAATCATTTCCTATCCGATTTCTATCTATTTTTATCCGATGAATTTCCGCAAAATAACACCGGATTCTATGAACAAAGTCTAGTAATTCTTCTTCATCTTTAACAGTCTGTAATAAGTTCACTGCTTACAGGTCTCTTCTATAGGGAAAATTTGGTGTAATCACCACACTTAACTAGCGGGTTGTCGTTCGCAGGACCAGGTACCTCGCAATTTAGATGCTCCTGTCCGTCAAAGTTCTGAAAACTTTAGACTGAAGCCGAACCTTTCATTATGCTTAGTTAGCTTTTACGGCACCTGCCTAAACTTATGAGATGCCGTACGCGATTGGCACTAGATCTCTAAGAGGAAAGTTTATAGGATTGATAGAAAATACCACGACCATATATCCAAGTGAATTCAAAAGAAGTATTTGCAAAAAAAAATACAGCTGTCGTCAGCGGTCAAGATTTTTTTTTATTGGGTTGTACTGGAAAACGAGCTAACAGGCCATCTCATCGTAAGTGACTACTGCAGGCCATGGACACCTGCAAACGACTTCAATCGAAAAACTTTACAGATGCGCTGTCTCTAGCTATTTATTTATTTTTTTATTATCTAGTTTAGTCAATTCACTTTTCACCAGAGCTTATGTGGTAAAACGTGGTAGCTGGTAAGCCTGTCGCCGTCTTAGTGTCCAAGCTAACGACACAAGTCGTACGTAATGCTTCGAAGAACACAGAGTCTCCTAATACGGAGGTAGATGCCCTAATCGCTCGGCCATCGTGGCTGATTCAGTAGGACATAATGTAGCGACGTAAGTCTAATACTTAGTCGAATACATAAATTCTCACTCTTAAATATTTATCCGTTTGAATGCTCAAGCGTTTAAATTGTAGGAAGAATGAGATTTGGTATGAAATACTCGTGACTGAATTCAATATAAGCAGTCCCGAAAATGATAATTTTAAACTAGAGTAATGTAAAGCTAAAACTCTTCTACTGTTAATTAAGAGTTGGGTTGACTTTTATTTGTACAATGCCACTGCAACTTATGATGTTTGAGTTAAACGGTTATAACTTAATGGGTATATAATAAAAAGATATGTAGATTTTTTAAAAAGTAACAGGGTTCAATGTCATTGAATAAGAGGGATATCGACCGACATATCCTTCGATAACACCATAACATAATTCTTGACGTGTACACACAATAGAATTTCTATTGTTATGACACGCGAAGGGATAATTTATCTGAAGTACTATACGAATATGTTTGTTTCCCAGAACAACAGCAAACATAAATCAGGTTCAGGAATGGGATCTACACAAGCAAAATTTAACATAATATGTCAGTTGCATAACATAGACATTAACCGAGAGAGACTTTCATGTATTCAAATATTGCCATGAAAGTTGCATAACTTTCCATGTGGTAGCTGCGTATAAATATACCACCCCCTTACTTCCCGTGGCCAAGCAACTGTCCCTTAGTTGAAAAT
Source organism: Bhutanitis thaidina (assembly GCA_029286595.1). Taxonomy (NCBI): domain Eukaryota; kingdom Metazoa; phylum Arthropoda; class Insecta; order Lepidoptera; family Papilionidae; genus Bhutanitis; species Bhutanitis thaidina. The sequence goes on from JAGSMS010000015.1 coordinate 2,494,921, forward strand.
CGCACGTATTATCGCCCAGAGATGTGAAAAGTGGGTTCCGAAGGATTATTTGTCTACGCTGAGACGTATCTATTAAAAAACCGTAATCTTTACTTCAGTTGATGAATGGGCGCGAGTGAATAAAAAGTTGACGTTATCAATGTGCGCATCTATAACCTCACTGACAGAGAATGTTCTGTATATTATAGTATATACTACCTATCCCTAGGTTAGGTTATATCAAAGAGTATACAAACACTAGATACCGGAAGAAAATCATCAATCCATTTATTTTAAAATGTATTTTATTTATCTTCATCTTCATGCTATTCTCTGTAGCAGAAATTCTTTGAATTCACTCGTAAAAGGATGAGCAGTTGCTCAATTGCGAAACGAGGCATGAAGTCATGTAGTTGCGAGTAGTTTTGCAATTCCCTGTGAAATTTCTTGTAGTTACAAGTTGATTGCATCCAAATGTGTGCCCGTTGCCGCTACCTGTCTGCCGCTTGTTGCATTTCTAAGAAGCTCAAGTTATACCGCAACGTTGTATATTGCACGTTCAATTACAGATTCAATTTAAATTGTTGTGGAATGAATCTTAAATTTATAGTAAAAAGACATTGGAAATATACAACTTTTTCTGTTTTCTTTATTTATATATATTTGTAGGGTGGCTCTTATATGTACTAGCCTTGATACTTAGTACTTAAATATACCTTTAAGCCTTTTACTGATAAGTGTAAGCAAAGGTTACCGATGTTCATTTGGAACAACGGCTAAACGGACTTCTGCATCCAAATGTTTAAAGCAACCGGTAATGAAACGGGTTTTTTGATTAGAAAACAAATATTCCTGAAACTTCGTTGAATTTATTTAACATCAATTTTTTTTTGACTGAATTGGATACTAATTGAAGAAATTTACGGATGCTTGGTCACCCCTGAGAAATAACTTTCCAGCCGTAACAAAACTGTAGTTAAACTACTGATTAGTGGCAAAAATGTCGACCCAGACGATTCCTAGGCAGAGAAGGAGTCTTGTCACCGGGGTGATTCCCTGCAGTTGCCATGATATTTTCAAGGCTCTTTATTTAGACTCTTTTAGTCTCTTACTCCATTTAGTCTCGTTATTTTAGCATTTTCTCTTTTTAACCTCTTCAGGCACCTACAGGAAGAAATGAAGTGGCAGATTTATAAGCTCTACTGCACGGCGTCGGCATGTTTGTTTGCATTATTTGCAATAACGAATACACAATGCAATATACAAAACATGTTCGTATATTGATGGTGATAAGGACTATGAAAGCATGTTACAGAACATAGCACAGCTTTACAGTGTTAATTTCACTCGATCGCATCTCTGTTTCGTGACATCACGAGGAACATCCGTCATCGCGTCAGTCGCGGCGTGCGGTATTAACGCTTGGGGTGTAATGATTCGGAAATCTTTCTGATAATCTAACCACAGATGTATTTCATACTTTCACGTTTTATATTCTTTATCAGATTGATCGGCATTGGATGCTCAATATATCTATTGACATCATATGATATAAAGCAGAAGAAATAGAGTCAGGCCGAGAAGAATACTTAATAAATATCGTGTCGTACCAGGAATCCTTGAAGAAGGTGGAATTTCTGAAGATAAGACATTAATTCTAAATTATTTGTGTATATGTATGTATGTATATATTCACGCTTTGTTCTCAACGGGTTAGGCAGAGACAATCGTCTTCCACTTGCTACGGTCCTGCATACGTCTTTCGCTTCTTCCACTTTCATCAATCTTCACACGCATGCTCGTTGGTTTACAGTTCTCTTGCCCTAGCCTTTTTCCAGAACGTCTCCGATTTGATCGTGAAATTTTCGCCAACGTCTTCATCGTCCGACTTATTATTATTACTTTATTGTACATTACTATATTACAATACCCGTTTTATTTAAAAATACGAGTATACAATCTTAATATACTAATGATGAAAACTTTGACGAATCCTTCTGAAACTTTATTGATTAAAAATGAATTTTGTTGTTAATGTTCGTCTAGGTCTTCTTCTCCCGATTCTACCATTTACACTAGCTTCATATATTTGTTTCGTCAACCTACTTTCATTCATCCTCTCCACATGTCCAAACCTCATGTCCATTATGTGTATATTATATAGTAAATTAGTTATTTTTTGAAAAGAGAATACTTTCCATAAAAAGAATTCGATAGAATTTATGACGAAGTCCAATAATACTGTTTTATGTTTCGGGATAACAATAGTGACTACAACAGTTCACTTGATGAACGTTTTTAAAATCTTTTGTTTTCCATAAAAAGATTACTGTTTAATTAACTTGTCGAAGATACAATGATTTGGTAGACAAAATGATTACGAAATATTCCATATTTATTTAAACAAAATATTTGTTATTTGAAATTTGCTATTTATTCTTACAATTTTTTTAATGTAATTAAATATTAAAAAAAATTATCGTTGTTTATTGTTCGAATTGTGCACAAGTATCATCATAATTATGACAGATTATCAGAAGCATTACCATAATTGTTATATAAAACCCTAATTAACCTGAAACCTTTCGGACTTACTTCCTAGAGCAGTATAAGAAAGATTTCTCGTACGATACGTATACTCTATTTGCTCTACAAAGCTATATCCGTACTGTGTACTTGTGCAGACTTTAGTTATTTGATATTAAGATACTATCATACTCCTTTTCTTTGCATTACAAATACATTTATAATAAATGTTACACATCTATGTAAATTTTAAATGAAACTATTATTAACGGATTTAAAAGCGTTCAGTTTTTCTTTTTATGTTCACGACATTTCGAGTGGTTTACGTCACCCGCGGTCACGGGGTGGACTCAGGTGTTAGACGTCCAGATGTCATAGTTAACTCAGCCGCAGTAACTTAACGCAGCAGTTGACCTTCAGTTTTTAATTAGTAATTTTTGTCCGAAATAAATCATGTTACTTAAAGACCACTTATAATTTTCATTTATTTAAAAAAAAATTACATGCTGCATTATAAAATGTAAATGAGTTGTGTTCTATTTTAACAAGACTTAGCAGCAACATTCGTTCAAGTTTTTACGTTTCTATCTTTTGTAAAACTCCAGAAACGCTCCAGCATCCTGCCTTTTGTATTATAAAAATAACCCATTTAAAAAAAAATTGTTATATTACGTAGGTAATCGTAAATAGGGAAAAAATTCTTGACTCACTATGAAGACTCGCACGTTAAGAGATATTGTTTTTAACTCCTCATGCTTGTTGCATGCTTTCATATTACTCGTGGATTCAAAACATCTAATAAAAATAATAATTATTTTCATGGGACCTACTAAAACAATGATTCACTTTAATTTAGGAATTCAGCGAATTAACGAAACGTGCACGTGAGATATTTGAAATGCAGTGATAAATCTCTCATACGCAACTAAAACATATTAGATAAACTAAAATCGGGGTAGAGCTAATGCATAACTTGATAACTAAAAGCTTTGGCGCACGTCACAGCGCAAGCCATACTGTGTACATAAGGTCGTTATTGTACCAACATACGTTTGCCAATTATCGTATCTACGACTTGCGTTGTTTCAAGTGGAAACTAAATATTATTTTTTATATTTAACCTTTACTAAATAAATGTTATTAATTTTGCTAAGCTTAAACATCCACTCGTCACGGAATGTAGTTTGCTGAAGCCCTGTTGATAACGCTTTGTAGCAAATTGAAGTTCATAATCTCTACTTTCTCCGAGACCAGAGTCAGATTAATTTTGCCAGCATCCCCTAAAATTCTTCCTAAATGCAATTTTAAGTTCTGAATTTACCACGTGCTTGATAGTGATGGAAAGCATCGTAAAGAAACCGGCATATCACAAAAATAAAATAAAAAAACATTTGAAATGTTTCACTTTTTACGGCTCCAAGCTCAGGCTTTTGCCTAATAGCAGGACAGTTATGTCTACTTTATATTAAGATAATATACGTTTATTATTGATATTATCGAAACTTAATATAAGTCAACTAACTTTATATTTTTATTTGAAATGAAACTTGTGTGAAAATTGTTCACGGATTTTATAGTGTTTAATTTTTCAATCTTCCTGACGTTTCGAGTGGCTTACAGGACTCGTGGTCACGGGGTGCACTAAGGTGTTAGACGTCCTAATGTCATAGTTACCTTAAGCTATTAATTTAAAATTTTGATCCGATTCGTGAATAATAATTTCATTTCAAATGTGAAGTATGCGCGTAAATTCTAGAAATCATTATATATATTTAAATATTCATCAACCGTGGCCAATTCTTTCCTAAACCGTAGTAAATGCTCCTACGTCAGTAATTTTAGGAGAAAATACTTAAGCATTGCTCGCAACTATTCACAGTAACATTAAACTGATTTATATGCTTTAGTTTATTTATTATACGCCTTTAGAGTAACGTGTACTAGAATGTATATGTGCAACTGTAGGGTTTGCATAGTTGATGCTTTTAATAACACGAAGGAACGTTCCGTATTGGAATACATTGCTTTCGTTAAATAATTTATAACGTAATAAATTGTAATTGCTATTTTAGTTATATTAATACACACCTATGCAAATATCCATTATGATTAAAAGTAGACTTGTCTGTCTCACAGTGAGCACATTTTTGCATCTGTTTGCTGTTGGATCTTTTTTTAATTCTTTTTTTTTCTTCAAGTCATGGTCCAACGTAATGTACAGAGCACATAACATCCTGAATAAATAAAAATAAACTAACTCTTTCTTTTTTACATAATTAGAGATTGACTTCAAAGCCACGGGATACTTGATTGAATAACTTTTCCGGATTTAGGTGTTAGCGCATGTGCAATTTATATGCTCTCTACGACACAGGATAAATCCATCAGTTAGCAACAAACTACAGTAATTAGCCTTCTTAAATATGTTGTTTCTATTCAAATATAATAAAGCATTTCTAAAAGTCATACAGAAAAATAAAAAAGTTCTGTTTACAAGTATAAAAATACATAGAAACTGACGTAAAATTCCCTTTACATTTGATATTCTGTTTCTTAATATTTCATTTAAGCGGGATTATCCGGGCATAACTTACGAGTAAGACAGCGTGTTGAGATTCTATTCAGAGCTAATACTTTTCAGTGTCAGCAAATTACAAAGCACGTCGGATTTGCGTGAATAATTGATTTTCTCATTATTCTACACTTTCGCTACAACCACAGAGAATAATTAAATTGATGCTTGAAATAAGAGTTTCCGTAGCTTTATTAGACCCGCAAAACTAGAATTTTAATTTTTTATTTCATTTCTTTATTTTTATAATTTATTTACCTTGGCCTGTGAACAGTCCACAGCAGGTTATAGACCTTTCCCATAAGGAGGATTTACCATAATCGCCACGCTCTTCAAGCGGATCTGTGATGGCCGTACCAGACACCTTGCTTCTGAGAAGCTGCTGCCCATCATCGGTTTGTTGTATTTTAGCCTGGTATCTTTCCAGATGGTTATCCCGCCATCTGTCAGTAGCCGTTGCTATTTTCATGGCTTTTCTCTTAGTCACTTTTAACGACACCCACGGGAGGAAAAGCGGGTGGCCAATTGTTACACAGATACCAACCGGTAATATTATTATAATTATTACAGTGTAAATAATAAAAATAAGAATTAGATACAATATGTATAACATGAATATGAAGTTGTAAGCGTGTAAACCATACAACGGAAACAAATGCTCAAGTTTAAAGATAACAGTCTCAATAATTTAATAATAGATCGCCTTAAGAAATAACCTTGAAAATCTCATAGTGTTCGACCAATGGTGAATTCTCAAAAAATACAAGACCGAAGACAGACTGACGGCAAACAAATCTCAGGTGCTCTATCAAGTGTGTCAAAATATGGCAAATCCTTCAAAGAAAAGCCCAGCAGTGTTAGAGGCTATTAAATAAGTAATAAAATTAATCAAATGTAAACAATGACACAGTATTTATATTTCATGATAACATAACAAAATAATTTTCTTCATTCTTCTTTTTTTCTCTGTAAGTCCTGCTGGCCTTTCTATAAAGGTGCCAACTGCCAATGCCGTGCATGGATGATTTATTATCCCACAGTTACGACACTGGGACAGCACAGTGGTGATTCCACAGCACTGGAAATGCTGCTCTCCTTACCTACTTTGGAGGATTCGGTTATCAGAGCTTCGTTCGGTGCGCTGTACCTTGCCTAACAAGATGCAGTGTGTTCATATGGAACTTCGGAGATGAATGTGGTAGATAGGTATGCAAATGTAGTAGGTAGGAGGTGGTTACCAGTTACACTTCATATATTATTACTATATATATTATTATTATATATAATTATATGACATGTATAGCTTAAATACATTAACCTTTTAAAGAAATAAGTTATACCTTTTAAATAATGAATAAGAATATTACGGTGCCTAAATTATAAAAACATACTAATCTACAAGCTTTGTTTGTTTCAGATTGCGCCAGCATCTTCAAACCAAGATAAAACTTAATAAATCAATATTAAATTCTTGAAGCTTAAGGGAAGTGTCTAAATTATTTAAAGTTTTCGTCTTCAAAACTCCTGAAGAAATCAGTTCCAATGTAGAGGTAAGCATTTTCTTTGTAAAGACAGCTTTAATATTTATTGGATATAAATATATTATAACAGAGAAAATAATTAAGAAAGATTCTATTTAGTACCTTTTTTAATTATTTTAGTATGGTACATTTTAATATATAATTAAAATGTTCCACATTTTATTTGAAGACATGTTTAAAAGAATGTAATTTATGTATAATACATGTTTGATAATAACACGTAAAAAACGAGGTCCTTTTTTAATATATATTTTCATAATATATACTTATTAGTATTCACTCTTAATATCAGCATAAACTTACTAGAATATTCAACTTCTGTAACACAATTAAATTTTTATTTAACCACAACCGTTCCCTTTTTAAATGATCCTCCAGGATTCATTTTTAAAAAGCTTTAATGGAGCTTTCCTTTTTTATGTAAGTAAGAGTCAGAACTCGCATGTAATAAGTCACTGTGATTTTCAAGTATATTGATAATTTTCTTTTACTTCTTCTTATTATGAAACTTTGTAACCGTTCATTGTTGGGGATAACTAGGGTAGAAAATATGTTTAAGCTGATTATAGTATTTTTCAGATTTAGCTATAAAAATATACTTCTATAAAATATAGTATTTTATGGAAAGAGTAAAAACTGACAAGAAGAATTTGTTTGTTATTAGTATAGGTGTTGCAAAAACAAGATTTTGATCCATCTAACTGAAATAAAGTAATTTTGCGATATGTTTCTTCAACAGTATACTACTACGCAGACCGAAATACAGTAAAATACTATTTATATGGTATATTAGTACGGTTAGCATCCCTGGGCATAAAATTCTCCCATAAGAGGCATTGTAGCAATCTGTGGTGATTGGTATTGCAGGGAAATTTAGGAGTACACCTAAAAGTAATTTAAGGTGTAGGTTTATTTATATTTTAAAGAACTGACTCGGCATATCGGTTGTAGCTAATTGACGCCTTTTTACCAGACGAGTGGTCCATTTACATGCCGTAACTTCAAATAGCAACATGTCTGTATCATACTTAACGTTTAACGGTAAAATGGAGGCCATAACTACATAGATAGTTTACTATAGACCTTTCTTTTGAAGGTAAAATATTTATAATGTATGATAAACTTTTGTGCCTCTTCCGGCGTAGCTCAGGTCGCTGCTTAGCCCAGAGCTATATCCACATCTGAAAAATATCTTATTGTACAATATTATATGTATTATGATTACGTGATATACAATAATAATATATTTTGAATATTAATAGAAAAACATGGATTGCTTGTAGTCCATACGCTCTGTATGGACAACAATATTTAATATATTTAGTAAAAAATAAAATTTTTACGCAGTATATTATTGATTCTTGCTATTTTCAGTATCCTGTTCACCAGATAGTATAACGTATCATATTCGTAAACTACCCATTAATCGATTTAACAAAATATTTAACAAATTTGGTCTATACTTATTAATATTAATGCAGTCTTTACCGAGTCGAGCCCAGACACCGATGAGACTGTAAAAGCCAAAAACGGCTAACAGCACTTACTTCACCGTACATTTAAGTCTATTAAAAACAAGCTGAAAGCTTTATAGTGAGCATCAGATGGTTACCATAGAATTGTTAACGTGAACAAAAGTGTATTGTTAACATTATAATCGTACGGCTGTAAGAGATAGACCGCGGCGATAAATGTGTAGAGGATGGCCTAGTTTACACCATCGCGGTTCCTGAAACAACGCGCATTGAATTGTGGAGCTTTCTTGGTTAAATGAATGTGTTTTAGTTCTCCGAAGACACCTGTTTGCGCTATATGTTAGTAAATTATTTGCGAAGAGATCGGCGCTCATGCAAAACGTGTGGCCACATATGCAAAACACACTAATCCTCGAGTTAGAGAAAATGGTTAAACATTTTCTTGTTTTTATGTTAAACATATTTTTGTTAAATATGTTAACATAAATATACATATTAGGGTTATACAAATATTAACTAACAGTTCATTCATTTATTGACTTAGTTATATACATTATTCCGAAGCCAATAAAGTAAGTGGTCTCTTGTTTAAGAACCAAGATTATAATAAAACTACGGCGAACTCATAGATAAATAGCGAGCAAGACAAAGAATAACGACAAAGTAATATGCAGAATCATCGATGAGTGACATAAGGTACATGTAGTCGTAAATCGAATGTGCCGGGCATCAGATTCTAAGACGCTTAAAAATTTTGTGAAACTTTTTTTGTAACTCGGTTTTAAAATTTTTTAGAAGAACTACAAAGTCCACAGCTGGATAAACTTTCCTCCTCCTCCTTTCCTCCAGCAAAAGCAGGCATGCATTGCGTGGAATACCGTCTCCACTCGAGCTTGGAAGATTGATGAGCATAGAGTGACACACTCACTCTATTAAAAATATTCCCCATCAACAGTCTGTATGATTTTGATTCAGCATCTTCTAGACCCACATCATCCAACGAGGTGTACCACATGCAGATGAAGTTTGCATAAATACAAAGGGTTAATATAATGTGTTAAAAAAAACAACCATTAAAACGAGAACAATTCTAAATAACGGAAAAACCAAATTCCTTGAAACCATATTGGAGTAGCACGAAGAAAGACGAACAATAACCAACAGACATTGTGATTACAGTAGCCGCAGCTGTGATTGACTGACATAATGTATGGGAAGATAGAATCCATTGCTCGACTCTCAGTTGGATACCGATTTATTTTCGTATCAGTCAAACAGATTCAACCACCAGTATGATCGAAACAAGCTTACAATTGCTATTCACAACGTTAGATGTTGAAAATGATTAGAGTATTGTTTTTGTTCATATTATTCCTGTGACGCGATTTTAATAATTACAGTACATATTGAGCACACATTTTATTTTAAATATCCTAATTGTATTTAAATACATTACTAAACGAGTGATCTGCCTTCGAATAAAGGGACCCGAGTTCGATTCCCTATGTGGAGGGCTCGTACCAATGAGCTTTTCGAAACTTACATACGATTTGTATCTTTTGATTGGACACTAAGACGTCGACAGGCTCGCCAACTGTCACGTCGTCCCAAATAAAGCTCCGGTGAAAACTTGGGTGAATGGGCTACAATATCTAAACCGTTGACCACCCCGCTATGTATGTATTCGATGAAGTTATTGCTGTTAACCGTTTTGGCTTTTACAGCTTCATCGGTTTGCGCCAGCATCCTTGAGGCCGCGGGCGTTTATGCTTTAAATAGATGTACAGGAGTACATCTACTGCTTACCTCTTTATGGTAAGCAATCTAAGGACCGTCTGAGGGAGGTTCGGGCCTCGTCTCAGACGGTCGTGGTGTTTCGGTAGTAATGGGCAGTAAGGACCGCCCTGAATCCCGGGAGCAAGGTGTGTGCGGGTGTTTGATTTGCACGATACGCTCTTACGCGTCGGCGGGGGATTGTGTATGTGACTACTCCTTACTGTATGTACAGTGTGTTCAGGTTGAGTAGTGTTAACCGAAACTAGTTCAGTTTGTCGGTCTGTCGGTGCTGTTACGTCTTCCGGGTCGTCTAATACGTTACGCGGGCGACGGTGACGCACCGTTGCGTTTAACATCGGGGAATATTTGTTGGCGTTTACCACCAGCGGGTTAGGGTGTACGGCGGCCGATTCGAAGTAGCGCCGTGACGTTTCCCTGAAGAATGCTTTGATCGTCGGTATTTTACAGTCCTTGTGTAAGTCATCGTTACGCTGGTACCAGCTTGCACCGGTGGCGCTACGCAGAAACTTATTTTGGACGGTCTGTAGCGAGGCGATGTGTGTTTTCGCCGCGTGAGCGAAGGCTACCGAGGCATAGGCCATGATAGGTCTTATGCAAGCCTTGTATAGGAGTATTTTGTGTCTAAGTGACATCTTGCTTGAGGAGCAGATCATTGAATATAGGTGGGCTGCGACGAAGGCGGCCCTGTTCCTGATTGTCCTAATATGGGGGGGCGAATGTCATCGCCGCGTCTAAGGTTACCCCTAAGTATTTCGCATTCCTTTCCCAAGGGATCGGTCGGTCGAATAGGGTGATAGTGCCTAATTTACGAGATTCGTAATTATGATTGGCCGTGTTCGTTCCCCTTGTGAAGAGAACTCCTACGCTTTTTTCGGGATTGACCTCAATTCTCCATTTCCGGAACCATTCGCCTAGACGATTGGCAGCGGCTTGGAGTTGTAAGGTGATGCGACCTTTGTGGCGGTCGGAGAAGTATAGGGCCGTGTCGTCCGCGAATAGTGCGAGGATGACCTGGGGCTCCTTTGGAATGTCACTCGTGTAAAGTGAGAAGAGGATCGGGGAGAGGCAGGAGCCTTGAGGGACTCCGGCTTTCAGAGGGCGGATTGAGGATCGCGTGCCCTCTACTCGATAGCGAAAGGTGCGGTTGGACAAGTAGGCTCGTAGGATGTGCACGAGCCTGTCTGGGATATTGAAGTTATACAGTTTATAGATTAAACCGTTGTGCCAGACTTTGTCGAATGCCTTTGCGACATCGAAGAATAGTGCTCCCGTCCTATTGGGCTTGGGGGAGCGGTTTAGGTTTTTTAATATGTGCTCCGTTAAGCGGTGCACTTGTTGGACGCACGAGTGTTCGGAACGGAAGCCGAATTGCTCGTCTGGAATTATGTTGTTCTCAAACACAAATTGTCTGAGTCTTTTCAGGATTATTCTTTCATAGATTTTCCCCATAGAGTTGAGGAGACTTATAAGTCGCCCTATAGGGCGATAGCTGGAGGCGAGGTTACGGGGCTTGCCTGGTTTCGGAATGCCTATGACGACTGCCTCTTTCCAGGCATCCGGGAAGGAGCAGCTGGCGAGGAGTACGTTGAAGATGTTTGCCAGTAGGCATAGTAGTGGGGCTGGGAGAGTTTTAAATACCCTGTTGCTTATACCATCCATTCCGGGTGCTGACCGGTTTTTCAGGTTGCTTACTATCTCAGAGACTTCTTTGGGTGTCACTGGCTCTAGTGGATCGTCCACTGGTGGTAACGCGTCCCTACGTGTTACTTCCTCGTCCACCTGCCGCAGGTGGTCCGGATCCGTTGGTTCACGCGAGGGGGTGCATTGGCTCTCTAGACTGTCCGCGAGGCATTCGGCCTTCGCTGTCGTCGAAGGCTAGCGTGTCTAAATCGGGGCGTAATAGCGGGGGCATTGTTGCCACGTTCTCTACTTTGAGAGATCGGGCCAGCTGCCAGTAGGCAGTATGCGATGGCTCGATGTCTCCAAGGAGAGAATCCCACCTAGTGTTCCTAAATTCAGTGATGCGCTCTTTTACTTGCCTCTGTAGGCGTCGCATGGTTTCGCGGTTTTGTTCCGTTCTATAACGGTCATGTGCTCTAATAGCTGGGTTTTTTCTCCTAATTAGGCGTCTAAGACCTCCCGGGAGCTCCATGTGCCGAGAGTTCGACTCAGGGCTGACTTGAGATGGTCTGTGAGTGAGTTTATTGCCCTACATGCTATTTCAGGCGAGTCTATCTTGTCCGGTATTTTGTCTAGGTGCTGTGATGTCGTAGCTTCGAGTTTGACTTCGAGGGTACGCCAGTTCACGATGGTTTTGGTCTGAGGGACCTCACCATGCGGCTGGCCCAGCTTGAGTAAGACCGGTCTGTGGTCTGAGTGGAGTTCGTGAAGCGTATCTATCGAGTTAATAGCTAGGCTTACGTCTTTTAGAATCGCGATATCGAGTACGTCCGCCGCGTGAGTGTGATACGTCGGATATCTCGTAGGCGAGTCGGGTGCGATTACATCTAACAAGTAGCGGTCCCGTATGTCGGCGAGCACGTTGCCGTTTGTATTATTGACGCGCGAGTTCCAGCTGATGTGTTTGCTGTTTAGGTCGCCGCCTATGATGACGGAGGGGCCTAGCTCTGTTAGCGTCCTAATGTCTGACGAATGGAGGGTTTTGTTTGGCGGCAGATAGGCTGATACTAGAACAAGCGGCCTGTGGCCGGTTAGCGCTATTCTACACGCGGAAACTTCGATTGTTATTAGGTCGGGAGGGTCGAGCGGTATGCAATGCAAGGACCTTTTGAAGTAAATCAGGGTGCCGCCTTTGGCGGACGTTAACCTGTCATTACGGATGATATTGTAATTTGCTATTTTGGGATCGCGATTGCTAGGCTTCAAGAAGGTTTCTTGCACTAGCATAATGTCGACGTTGTGATCGCGAAGAAACGTAGCGATTTCGTCTTTCTGCGTTTTGAGGCCGTTTGCGTTGAATGCAGCGACAGTCAGAGAGCGCGGTTTTAATCTTCCTACTGCGTTAGCCATTGGAATAATTAATGTGTGTTAAATTTGGGCATGACGCGGGTTTAGGCGCATTGAAACGACCAGATCGCGTCGATAGTGGGCATGTGCTCAATGGTGGCCATGAGTTTGTCCTGGGGTGTCGTTGCCTCGCGTAATTTGCGGGCCAGGATTGACAGATCAGCAACGTTGATGTTGTTGATGAAGCCGCATACTAACGAAAAGTCGGCGGCGAAGTTTGAGGCGCCTTGAGGCGCGGGAGTGGAGGCCGCAGGTCGTGAAGCGACCGCGCTCTTTTGAGTATAACCTAGGGTTTAGCCCAGGCATTGGCTTTCTGCGTGAGTTCAGCAGTGGGATTGGCAGGCGCTGGTTTGGCAGATGCCGTTTTGGCAGGCGCTGGTTTGGCAGGTGCTGGTTTGGCAGGTGCTGGTTTGGCAGGTGCTGGTTTGGCAGGTGCTGGTTTGGCAGGTGCTGGTTTGGCAGATGCCGTTTTGGCAGGCGCTGGTTTGGCAGATGCCGTTTTGGCAGGCGCTGGCTTGGCAGGCGCTGGCTTGGCAGGCGCTGGTTTGGCAGGTGCTGGTTTGGCAGATGCCGTTTTGGCAGGCGCTGGTTTGGCAGGTGCTGGTTTGGCAGATGCCGTTTTGGCAGGCGCTGGTTTGGCAGGTGCTGGTTTGGCAGATGCCGTTTTGGCAGGCGCTGGTTTGGCAGATGCCGTTTTGGCAGGCGCTGGCTTGGCAGGCGCTGGCTTGGCAGGCGCTGGCTTGGCAGGCGCTGGCTTGGCAGGCGCTGGCTTGGCAGGCGCTGGCTTGGCAGGCGCTGGCTTGGCAGGCGCTGGTTTGGCAGATGCCGTTTTGGCAGGCGCTGGTTTGGCAGATGCCGTTTTGGCAGGCGCTGGCTTGGCAGGCGCTGGTTTGGCAGGTGCTGGTTTGGCAGGTGCTGGTTTGGCAGGTGCTGGTTTGGCAGGTGCTGGTTTGGCAGATGCCGTTTTGGCAGGCGCTGGCTTGGCAGGCGCTGGCTTGGCAGGCGCTGGCTTGGCAGGCGCAGGAGGTTGGGACCGTGGAGCCCCGGGGCCCTTCCTACGACCGTTCTTTTGGGTGCCGCCACGCTGACTCTTTCGCGGCGCTCTGTTGCAGCCGCGATAATTCGCGGGATGCCCCTGTTCGCCGCACAAGACGCAGCTTGGCGGTTCGGTTGCGTCGCGCGTGCGCTCGCACTCCGGAGTGCCGTGGTCTCCGAGGCATTTGACGCAGCGGGGACGCGCGAAACAATTTCTGGCCGAGTGGCCGTATAGTTGGCAGCGGTGGAACTGATTTATGATGCCTTTGTTCCGCGGTGCCTCGATGGATAGGTTCGTAAGCTTACAAATCGCTTGGATGTTAAAGATAGCCTTGCCTTCCGGGGACAGGTCGAGAATGGCTAGGACCAAGTCGTATGGTGACTTTTTCTGTGGGTGGTACATTCGGTGTACCTCCTGCACAGGAATATTTTTTGCGATTAGGTCGTTTTTTATGTTTTCGAGGAGGAGCTCCTTAGGGAGTCCGCGAATTACTACGCGGAGACGTCTGTCCTCCTCTAGCGAGTAGGTGTGGAAACTAATATTTTTACTTTTGAGGTGTCTAGTCACCGTGCGAAAGTCGTCTATATTAGTTAGGAATACGCGGATTCCTTGAGCTGTGGTTTGTGCTTTTGGGCACAGAATTTTGTTTTTAGTCAGCCATACTGACAGGTCGTTCCAGTGCCCTTTGTCCTGGAGTATGATCGGCGGCGGGGGTTTGGGCGCGCGGGCCCCTGCGGTCGCGGCGGCGTTGGGTTTTGACGCGAGTCGGGTTGCTTGAACGGACTTTGCCGGTTTGGTTTTGTATTCCCGCTTCGGTATTGGCTGGCGGGTTTGCGACGCAGCCTTTTGGCTGGCGTGCCTTTCGGCGATAATGACGAGTCCGAGTTAGGCTCGTCCTCGTTTTTTGCAACGCGTTTTTTCGACTTTCTCCTGACGACGACCGTGAAGCCGTCGTCCGGAGAGGCGTCCTCTACTTCCATGTCGGACCCGGAGTCCGACAGGTACGCGGCGTGCCCGTTGGCGGCGGGCGACGCGGGAAGGCTAACTTCCGTGGCTACGGGCGACTCAGGGGAGGCGTCCGGAGAGAGGGGGCTGTCCGTGTCGAACGCCGGGCGCGAGGCGACCTCGGTGTTCGATCCCAGCCGGAAAGCTTCGTATTTTTCCCAGATATCTGGGAATGCGAGTTTAACGAACTTCGCTAGTTCGGAATCGGAGTTTGCGCAATGGGCGGCCATCTTGTCGGCGTCGGCCATCTTGGTCGTGTCGGCCATTGAATGGCGTGTGTGAGATTCTAAACCTCCCTACCTAAGGCAGGGAGGTGTGTGCCTACTGGTTCTATACCCCGCGCTTTTAGGTGCGCAGGGATGAGTACCTAGCTGTTCCCTAGTGCAACAAGCGACACAGAAATTTAAAAATAGCCGCCTCTGAGGCGAGAATTGTGTACGAACTACTTACAGGGCAGGAGTTCAGTAGCACTACACTTTCACAGCGGTTTCCCGCGAACACTGGACACTATTTCTACTGTCACTTGAATTGGCTTCTCGTGAGCACATGGGTGCTGTTTGAGAGAACGTCCACTCCGCACGGGCGCGCGTCGCAGACGATGGAGCGCCACCCCGCTATACGGTATACGGCCTTCTTATTTGTATATATATATATATATATATATTTTTTATGTATATGTATGTATAGATATATTATACATCACTAGCCTATGGGGCTCACCACTGGTCATGTTCTATCTCCCGGTTGGATATGAAAAGAATGAGTTATAAAACCCGTTAGGATATGGTGGGCTTATAAAACTGACGTCCGCTTTCTTTTCATCGGTGTCGTAAGCACTGTGCCGCCATTATATGTATACATTACGCACAGAAACATGTCGCTTACGCACTTAAAAAAAATGTATGACGAAATGCGTTCATGGAAGAGATCTATTATTATACACTTCTTCTACATGAAGCCTTTAGTTTTTTTGAACGTGACATCGTATTTTTCATACAGTATTTCATAATACCGCTAAAATTAGCGTTGCAAGCACTGGCCCTATCCGGCTTCACAACCATCACAAAAATGTAAAGGAATACTTCGACCCGCACTGACACATGGACAGGGTGTTACTTTACTTTTATTGTCGTGTGGTAACGGTACCTGCTACCATGCTAGACTGCCCGAGGGAGGCGACCGAGGGAAAAAAATTAATATCTCATGACAATCTCCGGAAGCAAACCCAGCGACGAGGGTCGCGTCTTATCGCCTGGAGAGGCGTAAAGTGAATTTTTGTTTTTTTTCTAATTCATGTCTGTTGAAAATTAAAAGCTTAACAAAGAAGGTGTGAAACTAATTTCATGTTTTGTTATATGTTTAACTATAATTATGTGGTGTTACACACAAATAACTTTACAATGTAATGCAATTTAAAAACAATTATATTTATTTATTTAGTTCAAAAACTGTAGTACTGTATTTTCACTTGCGGTGATTAAAAACATCGTGAAGCAACAGCATGCATGTCTAAAAGATCATAAAAATCGAATATTTCAAGGGTATGTGAAGTCTGCTACACCGCAGTGGAGCAGCATTTCGGACCCTTCCCAGCTCCGAAACCCCTCTCAGATATCAAGAAGAGGCGTTGCCTATCTGTGGGATATTTACACGTTGCTGCTTTACTTAACTTTCTTATAGTTCAAAAGGTTTATACGAGAATGCACAAACAATTTTAATTGCCCTATTGTGTTCGACTGTTCAAATAGGCTTGGCCATCTTTTTCCACAGATCTCTTACCTTTCGCGAACTCGGGCTAAGCGAACATTTCTAAATTGAAATTTTGAAAGCGTGTTGTTTCGGTGTTTCACCCTCCTAAAAGTCATTAACAGTGTCTATTATTCAGCATTGGGCAAACAACGGATCCTCATTCGATGATTTTAAAATTGATTTTTGTTTTTTTCTAATTCATGTCTGTTGAAAATTAAAAGCTTAACAAAGAAGGTGTGAAACTAATTTCATGTTTTGTTATATGTTTAACTATAATTATGTGGTGTTACACACAAATAACTTTACAATGTAATGCAATTTAAAAACAATTATATTTATTTATTTAGTTCAAAAACTGTAGTACTGTATTTTCACTTGCGGAGAATAAAAACATCGTGAAGCAACAAGCATGCATGTCTAAAAGATCATAAAAATAGAATATTTCGAGGGTATGTGAAGTCTGCTACACCGCAGTGGAGGAGCATGGCGGACTCTTCCCAGCTCCGAAACCCCTCTCAGATATCAAGAAGAGGCGTTGCCTATCTGTGGGATATTTACACGTTCCTGCTTTACTTAACTTTCTTATAGTTGAAAAGGTTTATACGAGAATGCACAAACAATTTTAATTGCCCTATTGTGTTCGACTGTTCAAATAGGCTTGGCCATCTTTTTCCACAGATCTGTTACCTTTCGCGAACTCGGGCTAAGCGAACATTTCTAAATTGAAATTTTGAAAGCGTGTTGTTTCGGTGTTTCACCCTCTCCCTCCTAAAAGTCATTAACAGCGTCTATTATTCAGCATTGGGCAAACAACGGATCCTCATTCGGATGGATTTTAAAACTCTCTGAAAAGTGAGAGTTCTTTGGCCAGCTGTGACAGATTTTATACAATTTACCGGAGTACATATCTAAGATGAAAGCCTGAACAAAATTATACGTCAAATGATTGATATGTTGTTCATGTTTGTAATTTAAATTAAAAGTGGACGGATTGAATGATAAACGTCGAGTTTTAGTAAAATATATTTTTAGTTTTAAATTAAATAAACGAGAAAGGGTCATATATATCTAAATACATATTCACAAGAAACGGATAAGAGAGGTGTATCAGGGTTGTGCCAAATGTAAGTCCGCAGAGCCTGCATACCCCTCTGGGTGTTAGACGGGAGAGTTTTTCATGTATATTTACAAAATTTGATAGTCAATTTCTTGAATAAATAAAACAAAATGAAGGCAAATATTCTGAAGAAAATAGAATATCAAATTTGATTTGGGGTTTAGCTTGGGATATTCAATCGCCAACAAAATGGGATGGGCCTTAATATTAAAATTGTATATAGGCAACGTACGGGATTTGATATTGAAATATTGATTTGTAAAAAGATGACAAAAGAGCATATGATTACCATTAGATTTCCGTAAAGGTAACAATATTTTTGATTTTTATGAAGAAATCTTGACCGAGGCTTCGTTTTTCGCCTTTTAATCATTAGAACAACAATTAGAGCCCATTTCACCGCCTTGCTGATTCCCAAACATTGCATTATGTCTATTAAATTCAATTTACCACATGGGCGACATTGTTTTGTTCCAATTTATCTCACTTCTTTATCGTCTTATCGTGGCAACCAGTAAAACATAGACATCTGACTAAGTTAATATACTTTATACTCATTTTTTGTATTTTATATTTTGTTATACGTTTTTACTGTTACGTATATTCTATAATGAAGGAGTTCGGCTCTAATAACATCACTCGCATGTTTGTCTGTCTGACTTTCATAGTTATAATTACATTACATTATATTTCGTTTTCGCATGCAAGTTGCCTTGTTCCCGTGGTGGACTAGTGGTCAAGGCGCTCGATTTAGTTTCATAGAGCGCAAGCGCAGTGAAAATTATTGTTTTCAAGGACCCTTCCCTGAAGAATAAAATTATGTGCTATCATTTTAATCCAATAACTTTTTCTGGAAATATAATGTAAGTAATGTCGACAATAGTTTAACTTTCGCGATATCTCTCACTTATCAGCAGTGTCATACTTAGTTAGAGCTTTGCTAAGTAAAGAAATGGACTTGTTGGAATATTGCCATATTTCTACAATCACATCACAAGACTTATTTTTGCATCTTGTAATGGTAGGAAATATTTGCTTTTACTGCAACGTAGTTCAGTGCTTTATATAACAATAGAATAAATATTAGCTTAATTTTTTCTTCTTTGACCCCTGTCGCCAAATAAACTGTGAACAAATGAATGGTGCGCATTTGCAAACGCTTTTTTCATAAATAAACTTCAAGAATTGCTCTTTAAATTACCATTAAATAAAACGAGATTTAATTGATATTGTGTTTTTATTTAACATCTAAAAACGAAAATCATTATGAGACACCTTTATAAATTTACAAAGGTAAATTGTTGTATGAGTAAATTAAGAAATTTTTTAATAATATTTTATTATTTTAAACCTATTCTTATGCGAAGCTATATTAATATAACAAGATATAATAATTAATATAATAAGTAATCGCATTGTAATTGGCGCCAGGTAATTGCGGCAAACCCTCCTTCTTTCGGATGGAATTGGTGCCCAGCACTGAACTGTTTTGACACTGCTAAAGAGAGAAGAAAAGAAAAAAATAGTGATAAGTGATGATGGGAATGGACCACGTGGCCTATGCTCGTCATGGCCGTGCTCAGTATAACTGTTTGCAAATGAGTGGATCCTGGTTTCAAATTCAAGCTGAATTCAGTTGAACTTAATTGAACCACACAACAGACACATTATTGATTCTCGAGGTCTGGAAATATTGTGACTGTTCCGTGGCTGTAACCTTGTATCTGACCCTTCTTTCAATCTTAACTCATTGGGTTCAGGATGGTATAGAACAGATACTCTGGTTACGGAAGATATCACTAAATAAGGGATATATAGATACAACTAAATAAGGGAATAATCATACTTGAACATTAGCTATTATTATTATTACTAAATAAATAGTAGATAAACAACAGTTTCTATATTTAATAATATAGGTACTTAAATACTCTCCTAACCTCGATGTCTGAATTAAAGTGATTTATCACTTCGATTTCAACCTTGGGATTCGGTAATAAATAAAATTAAATCTAAAACCAAGTATACTACAGCAAGACCTCAAAATACTGTGAGCATTTTCTGGGTGTATCGGGCGAAACTAAGTAATTAAAAGCTGAAAGTAACGCGACTTAACTATGACATCAATTATCTAACACCTTAGTCCCTCCGCGACTACGGGTGAAGTAAAGCACTCGAAACGTATGGTATATAAAAACTAGAATCAAACGCGAGAAAATCCGCAAAAAATACTTTCATTTTAAAATACAAGAAATTGCAAATACGAGTACCTTTCCCATACACGTGGATTCATGAACTTGCAATGAAGTCATTTGTTTGACATAAAATGAAGCAAATGATTTATCACTTAACGCAAATCAGCGCGTTTATACAAAACATAGCAAACGTAAACAGTTAACGCTATCCGACAGCAAATAAGTTCCATGCATATGATGCAGGAGTGGAGTCAGTTTGTTATCTGCTTAGCCTCTAAAGCGTGAACAACAATGTTCATGTTTGTAGTCGTACTACGTTTTATACCAATGCCGTACACAATTTTTCAGGTAAATAATGTTTATAGTAATTTTATTGAACTATTTTGAATACCATTCAATTGTTATAACTTTGAAACCATTATCTTAATATAAAAGGTTGATTATGAGCGAACTTAATGCCTATTTGGCAATAATTGCTCGTAGTATACGCATTACTGCAGGCTGATAAAGAAGGAAAAATGTATGAATTGACATTTTATGTCAACAACAATCATATTTTGTTTATTTTTTTAATTTGATGATAATTAATAGAACAATGGTCGATTTTTAAATAGTTCGTGTAGGTTTACTTCTTAAAATAAGTAAAGCTGTAACGTTGAGGACTTCGACCTGGTAATATAAGTTTAGAATTTAGAAAAATAGAAAGAAGAACGTTTTCAATGTAATGTATTAATAAAATTTCAGTCCATACTATAAATAGGCGATAGTAATCGCGCTTGCTGAAATCACGACAACAATTACTGAGATTCACTGAAAAATAAAATAGAAACGAAGAGCGTTCCGCTGTAAGCACCCGCGGGTCGGAGCGTTTTGGAGTTTGGAATTATTTTACAACTTTTTGCCGCACTTAGCTGGCCGCGCCGGCTGGTATTATCCAATTTTCCAACTCCGCTGATTCATCTAAAAATTACAGCTGCGCTATGATTTTTGCATGGTACACTTTTTGTTTATTTGTTTCTTGCTCAGTTAAATTTATGCTTAAGTTTTGAAAAGTATTTTATTTTATGCATTAATGATGTTACAGTTAAAAAAAAGTTAAGAAATTAATTAGGGGGCATATAATCTAAATAATTATCAGCTTCTTAAAGTTACTTAATTTCAAGCTCAGTTATAAAAACTATTTCTCAAAAGAAATCTGAAAAATTCAAAAGATTAACTGGATTTTTTTTTTCGTAGCTTAAATATTATGTATATTAATATGTGTTGCAGTGTTCCGGGAAATTGATGGACGCACCTAGTTTAGGCCCGTGCTTGTATGGCATTCTTTGTGGGGAGACCTACGTTCAGCTGTGAAGTTGTGACTGGATCTTTGTCACTCCTGCAAACCGGGGTGGTTTGCAGGAGTGACAAAGATGATACATTATTTGATCTCTTTGCATTTACTAAAGCACTATTCACTATAAAAATGTAACAATTTTTAATGCAAATCGTACATTTTCATTAAAATAATATTTTTTATTCCATTACATTATTACATGATTTCCATGTGAACATGTGGTTGAAAGATAGGAATATACTAACTTTTTCTCCAAATATCAACTTCGCCTGTATGCGGTGCACCCTGCTGATTTACGAACAGCGCTCTGGCAATCGACCGATGGCGGAAAACCCATCCGAATATACCCAATCCAAATACTACAGATTAGTAATTGGAAGAAGCATCACTAGCGAGGGTACAGGCACCGCGCTCATCCATGAATGAGTATGGGCAAATTTTTACTATTCAGGTCTATGTTCACCCCACTGGACTTTTACAGGCTGATACAAAAAAGTAAGTAAGGCTTTCATGTAAGTTTCTATTTTTTATTTTATTTTTTATCTTTTAACATTAGGTCTGCCTCTCACCCAAAGATTATGGGTTTTCATTTGGCACGATTCAGCGTATGTACAAACGGACTTCTACAATTTTATTTTGCACCTCTCCAGGAAATAGACCATTTTAAAAAAAGATGTTAATAATGATTATTTCTTTTATTCTATCAATATTTAAAGTCCATATGACTGTTATATATACTTTGGTTACTATGCCCTAAAAAAACTTATTTTTTTTACGGCCACGAGACGCTAGTGATCCCATAATTGGTCCGTTTAGTGCCTGTTTGTCGCTAAATTACTAATAAGTTACGGTATTGCATGGGGTTAGACTGTCTTAAGAAACAATACGATTCTTAAATAAAATATAAATATTTACATATATACGTGAATATATATTTTATACTTATATATGTTATGTAAATATATGTATATATATATATTTCTATGTAATATATAGTAGAAAAATAACACATATTTTAATATATATTTATAACCGTGTTATATTTTTGTTACATCGCGGTTGAGGTCCATTCTGTAGATTTATTATATTGTGATTATTTAATTTTTAATTCCTTGTATTTACGCGAACACTACATATTTCAAACGCAAGTATTATTTACGTATTTTATCACGAAATTTTGTTTTTATGTTCCTGTCGTAATTATATTATAATTTTTTTTTATTAGAAGAACGATGAAGAAAGATTTCGGAAGATATTCTTGTTCATATTATTCTAATTTATTCAGGGGACTGAAACATTACGTAACGTATCAAGCACGAGGATCGAGAGCCCTTGTCTATCTCAACAATCAAACACTTGAATGCTGCTGCACCTGGGAAACAATACATTGTCAACATACTGTTGTCATTGTGTAATTTTCTTAACTTAATTAGCATTATTAAGGCATATATTATCATAGTAATATTTTATCTACATTGATTATATAAGGTATATGCCGTTATAGTTATATATAGGTTCAGCAATTGACTTGTGGCAGGCCGGTGTAATGATGATTATTATAAGAGATGTCAAATTCTATATAAGGTATAATTTTGATAGATAATGAGTTAATTATGTTTACATATGTATACATATATATATTTATTTCAACCAGATACGATTCCTTAAGAAATGATGTTACAGATGGAACATTTTAAAACATGAATATTTTGAATCACTAAACGGATGTTGCTTTGTAAAATGGAATCAACATTAAATTTAGCACTTTGGCAACACGGAATCTTTTTTTACTATATTTCCTGTTCTAATAAACCATAAATTTCTCCATGATAAAAATACAAATACTCTTTTTTATCTAGATAACAGGTCCCTGCTTCAACAGGAATATGATCCATTACGAGATTTATCACATGGTTTCTTTGACTGAAGTTGACGTAAAGATTAATGACTTTTTACCCAGCATCGTAAACGTAATAAAGCGTGAAAATGATATCAATTTCCTAAATAAAATGTGTTGAAACTCTTACAATTTCCTACTGTTTTATCGTAAGTATTTAAGACGAGCGACTACCCGCGGTTTCTCCCGCATGACCTTGTGTTTTGTGATCCAAATTAAAATATACGCTTATTCCATGACGTGATTGAGCGACTAAACAACATTTTATTTTTGAACCTTTTTTTTGCGTCTACATATACGCTATGTGAAGTTTCAAAGTGACCTGTCAAACAATTTTTCATCTTGTATGGCCTTTTCCATGTAATTGATTCTTTATCCCAATCATTTTGTTCATTCTCTAAAGAAATAACCGATGGTCTTCATTATCGATATTTGAAATACAAAACATTACTTTACATTATTTTCTTTATATTTTTTATATATTATTTTTAGGTAAAGTATGTACATGGTTGTGTATTTAAACAATAATTTAGATCTGGATCTACCTCCTAACCATAGAAAAAATGAAAGAAAATGTTTGTATCGAATGTCAGTGTTTATTGTTAATGAATTATGTTTTTATGTTGTAAGACAAATCAGTCTATGGATAGAAATCGTTCGATAGATAATTTAAGCTCAAATGACGTAAGAATTTACATTTCTGTGCCTCGATAAATTACGGCATTAGAATCGTTAATTCTAAATTAAAAGTAGCGTTGTTTAACACTTGCTCAAAAAAGTGTGATGTAATGTAATCGTAATTAAGAATATCTATCATCGATTAGAATACCTTTCGCAACTGTAATATATATTGTATTTAATTATATATTGCAATTTATTAAATTCATCAGAATGTAAATATTGTACGGTGGTTTAATAACACGCCTATGAAATATTTTTAGTTTTATTGATTGAGCCTATTTTTTTTTTTGGGTTTAATTAATGTCCGAGAAATAATAAAAATAAAAATTATTTCGCGGACATGTGAAGTTTGGCAACCCGCACTGTAGCAGCGTGGCGGGCTCCTCCCACCTCCAAAAGTCTCTCAATCACTCGAGAGGAGGCCTTTTTCCAGTAGCGAGCATTTACAAGCTGCTACTTTACGGTTTAAATTAGCCTGTTAATAGTTTACAGGGCATAGCCCTCTCCCAAAGGGAGGATTTGCTATAGTCGCCATACAAGAATCTGGTAGCAACCAGGCGGATTAGCGATCCCAGTACCAGTATCTTAGACCTCCTCGCTCTAATTTGTGTATTTTGTGGTATTTTTGAGATAGTTAATCCGCCACCGCGATCTAAATGAAATTTAAAGCTTTTCCCTTATTCTTTGACTGATTTTCTTTCGTCTTGCGAATTCGTAAAAGATTTATTTTCGATGCAACCCGTTAATGTGGTAAATATTTTACAATCAACTATTAATTTTTTACTCGTATGCATTAAAATCTATATATGAGTCACGACCAGTTTAATAAATTAAAAATTATTGATAATTCCCGGCTAATATTAATACAAAACAACAAACAAGGAAGTTATAAATTTATTTATTACATTATCCGGTTATTATTAATAATTCCCACATAATTCCCCCGTGGTAATTTGAATAGATTTTGAAACAGTGTAGTGTAAGGTGCCTGCGACGCACTAGTTACAGGATAAGTTAGGCTCAAAAACAAATTGGTCAACCCCCGACTCAATGCTAACTTTCCTGCCCTACCCCTAGAGTATTTATGTAAAAAAAAAGAGGCGGAGAGAGAGCTGCCCCCGCTCACTGTAAAAAAACGCAAGGGTGAGCCTGTGCTTTCTTAAGGTAGAACCTACGAAGTTCACTAGGTTTACTCACCTTTTTGTGCGCCGTGGAACTAAGCGGCGGCTTTTCCTGCTGTTCGAATGGACCGACTCGACAGGGGTAAGTGATTACCGAAGCCAAATCGGCAATAGCCGATGTACGCTGCAAGGCACCCTCTGGTATTCCAGAAGCGGGTTCGGGTGCGGGTGCCTTGCCGGTCATTAAGAATATTTGAGGAGAGGAAAGGAGGAGTGGCTCTCCGGTTACCTCACTTACCGAACGAAACGCAGAAGCACAAGATGCCTCTACTTCACGCCGATATTCTGTGAGGCCGTGGTACTCCGAGCCGAGCCGGCCCAATCGACATATTGAAATTTTAAATAAATAAGCATTTTTTTTAATCAATATATGTCAGTGTTTGAACGGCAGAAAAACAAAACAGTATGGTTCATATACGATCAAAAGATATAGTTGTTTGTCCTTAAATTGTAAACAGAATTGTCTTTGTGATTCAACGATGTCGGCAAAATCCAGTAATGCCAGCCGGTGCGGCCTACGGAGTGCGGTAAAAAAGTTATAAAATAATTTTACATTGCGAACGTCAACCCACGAGCGCTCACAGTCAACGTTATTTGTGGGTTTTTTTCACCAGAATTTTTCGTGGAAAAATTAAAACGGCTTTTTTTGACTTTGATACTGCAATAACATTCTTAAAAGACATCAGTTTCTCAACACGCCAGAACATGATCGAGAAGTTTTTGTATTTTTTTTTGCTGTTGGCAAAATGTTTTTTAATGAGTAAAATTTATTTAGGATTTTGATTAAACGTTACCAAAAAGGGCATATATTTATTATGAAATAACGTTCATATATGCAGATACAATTTTAAATTCCAGGTTAACTTTTTCTATCTAACTTAAGAAATATCTTTAAAATAACTCAAGAAATCAACTAATGGAAATGTTTTCTACTCGGCGAACTTTGTAATAGTCATTATGTATACGAAAACGTTAACGTGCGTAAAATTGTGTTTCTTAACGAGGCCTACAAAAAGTTGGTGTCTTGATGTTCGCACACATGTTTATCTTGCAAAAATAATTCGTCACATTAATTTTCATGAGTTTCTTCTTTTTATTTACTTCACAATGTTATATATTTTCTAAATAAATATAGATGAAGCCATTTGGCAACGTTGTCAGATAATCCATCCTCATATCTCGTACCGTAAGTCCTTTAATTCGACTAAGAGAAATGACAGAAAAAGAAAAATGTCCACGCCAAAAGACGGAAGAACCATCGCCAACATAAGTACATATAGATAAATATATTGAGGGTTGTGGCAGGGTCAGGTAATGTTGCCCTGTGGTGGTTGCAAATCTGTGTAGTACTAGGCAAGCGGCAAATTTCACCAACGCGGGAGAACCCTGGTGATTATGCAGTATAAAGAGTCATCATTATGAAGGGGAGCCTAAGATCACATCTTCATCAACAGCCTGTAAACAGTCGACTACTTAGGCCTCTCCAAATAGGAGCATTGGCCATAATCGCTATATTTTTGTAAATATTTTTTCTTAAGATTTCTGCCAAGTTGTATGTCTAAAAATAAAGAAATTATTCCGATCTTTGCTGACGCTTTCTTCGAGTGGTCTACGTTTAGCAGTGGATGAACATAGGCTGATGTAGTAATAGTACTAGTAATAATAATAATAATATAAAGCTGTGTATTTTCTGTGCCCTGTAAGTTTAATGAAAATGCAATACGGGACCAAGAAAACAGCATGTCATCGTAAAATGTCCCGAAATGCTCTCAAGTTAATGAAATATTAAATCAGCAACTTTTTGAAGTACACGTCCATAACTATGACGAACGAGTACGTATTCTCACACCGATAATTTTTTTAACAGAAAAAGTAACATAAATCACATTACATTAAGATTCTCTTTGCTATCTTTCCAGTGATGGTTGAACTGAATGTGAATATAAAGGTACAAGAAGCCGAACTACGGAACTAACTCTAAAAAAAGGCTGTTCACTTTATTTTTAGACTTTTTTTCTATCCTTTTCGTCATTATAATCGCAATAAGTTTTTTTACTCTCCAACCAAGAACAAATTAGTACTTTTACAAATTAATTTGCATCATGTTAGATGACCCGTATATGTACTTGAAATATATTATTTTTCATCATCATTTAGTTAAAAATCCTCTCTGGATATAGTCTTCTCCCATTGAGGACATACTTGGCATGGGGTTTGCGATTGCAGTACCAGATACCACAATAAGATTGTATTCATAAATGAATAGTTTCTTAAAGCTAGAGGTGCACCTTTAAAAGCGTATATCTAGACGTAATAAAGGTCTAGAACGAGACAAAAGCGGAAATGTTATGCTATAAAATGCAGAACCGTACGTATTGCGGAAGCTAGGCCGATAACAAACTATGACCATTCCTATATCTAAGCTTATTTGTTTGTATTTCCACTTCACCTTAGTGTCAGTTTGTTGTGAACTAATTTATATTAAGTGCTAAATTATTGGCTTTGCGTTTTGTCAAACAATATCCCCGTAGAGTAGTTCTAGTCAATACAACATTAATTTCATCCTGAATATTAATAGCCTGGGTATGGTATTTATAGTTCGACTATAAGCAGTTTACTTTAATCTTGAACGGAACACACTCCCAAATGAATATTTTTGTAAATATTTTTTCTTAAGATTTCTGCCAAGTTGTATGTCTAAAAATAAAGAAATTATTCCGATCTTTGCTGACGCTTTCTTCGAGTGGTCTACGTTTAGCAGTGGATGAACATAGGCTGATGTAGTAATAGTACTAGTAATAATAATAATAATAATAATAATAATAATAATAATAATAATAATAATAATAATAATAATAATAATAATAATATAAAGCTGTGTATTTTCTGTGCCCTGTAAGTTTAATGAAAATGCAATACGGGACCAAGAAAACAGCATGTCATCGTAAAATGTCCCGAAATGCTCTCAAGTTAATGAAATATTAAATCAGCAACTTTTTGAAGTACACGTCCATAACTATGACGAACGAGTACGTATTCTCACACCGATAATTTTTTTAACAGAAAAAGTAACATAAATCACATTACATTAAGATTCTCTTTGCTATCTTTCCAGTGATGGTTGAACTGAATGTGAATATAAAGGTACAAGAAGTCGAACTACGGAACTAACTTTAGAAAAAGGCTGTTCACTTTATTTTTAGACTTTTTTTCTATCCTTTTCGTCATTAGAATTGCAATAAGTTTTTTTACTCTCCAACCAAGAACAAATCAGTACTTTTACAAATTAATTTACATCATGTTAGATGACCCGTACATGTACTTGAAATATATTATTTTTCATCATCATTTAGTTAAAAAATCCTGTCTGGATATAGTCTTCTCCCATTGAGGACTTTTTGCCACGGTCACCATGCTTGGCATGGCGTTTGCAATTTCAGTACCAGATACCACAATAAGATTGTATTCATAAATGAATAGTTTCTTAAAGCTAGAGGTGCACCTTTAAAAGCGTATATCTAGACATAATAAACGTCTAGAACGAGACAAAAGCGGAAATGTTATGCTATAAAATGCAGAACTGTACGTATTGCGGAAGCTGGGCCGATAACAAACTATGACCATTTCTATATCTGACTAAGCTTATTTAACTCTGGTTTGTATTTCCACTTCACCTTAGTGTCAGTTTGTTGTGAATGTACTAATTTATATTAAGTGCTAAATTATTGGCTTTGCGTTTTGTCAAACAATATCCCCGTAGAGTAGTTCTAGTGAATACAACATTAATTTCATCCTGAATATTAATAACCTGGTTATGGAATTTATAGTTTGACTATAAGCAGTTTACTTTAATCTTGAACGGAACACACTCCCAAATGAATATTTTTGTAGTCGCCGCAATCGGTAAATTGACCTTTATCAGAGGCCAAAGGGTTTTTCTTGCTTTAAAATCTGCGAAGTTAAAAAGCTACTAGGCGGGTAACAGATGTGTTTTGCTCTTCTTATATAATAAGTATTTGTTTACAACACTTTTAATACTACAGTTGCTGTCTCAACATAATCGAATGAAACTTCAGATTAGTCGTTATCGCCTAACAACGTGTATTTCGTTCTGCGATGACATTCATGTTTTGTGACATCAAGTCGGACTACATTTCAGACAAAGATAGATAAGCTCCCGCGTTTATTGCGAGGATGTTTCCATTTGATTGATGCTTAGTTAGTAACGCTTTGTAATAATTTATCTTGGGTCAACGAAACGTTTTCATACAAGTTATGTATGATGTATTTAGTGAAGCGATAACAAATGGGCTCACTTATAGCACATTATCCTTTGGCCTATTTCAGTCCACTGCTGAACATAGGCCTCTTCAAGAAAGCACCATCAAAGGCTGTATATTTGTAAGAAGGTTTGCCCATACTCACCACGCTGCGGGTTAGCAAGTTGGTTGGTAATGGAAAGAAGTATATACCATCTTCTTAACAAGTGGCCAACTTACTTGCACGTGCACTACGTACCATACTTACTAAGGGACAAGGCTACCGACGGGTGTGGGAAAATCTATGCGAATTTTCTGAA
This sequence comes from Bhutanitis thaidina, assembly GCA_029286595.1. Taxonomy (NCBI): domain Eukaryota; kingdom Metazoa; phylum Arthropoda; class Insecta; order Lepidoptera; family Papilionidae; genus Bhutanitis; species Bhutanitis thaidina. The sequence continues at coordinate 2,524,614 of JAGSMS010000015.1, forward strand.
TCCACATCTCACAGACAAGTGATATACATTTCTAGTGCAAGGGTGCAATTAAATTGTAATGAAAAATTAAATAATTTTAAAACTTTCCTATATGTTGGAGTTTTATTATTCCTTTTCCTTAACATAACAAGTAAGGCGTAAAAAGCTTATTAAACCCTTTTAATATTTTACGTGTCATACGTCCTGAAATAGAGATTAGAGTAGAATATAGTTTGAACTTAGTATTGCCTATTAGTTTCAATAGGAGACGGTGAAAGCTTTTTATTTTTTTAAGTACCTTTTTAATTACTAAACTAATATTTAAGAAATCTGAAGATTAATGAAAACGAACGGAAATATGCTATATATATATATATATATATATATAAGAAGATGATATATAATGAAAATAGATGAATAATAGATCATTGACAATATTCGGCTTATCTATTTTTGATTTTTATTATATATTTATTTATGTATCCTTTTATATACTTGTATACGTGTTTGTGTATTTTATGTTATAAATATTTATTAAATTATATAGTTTATTTATATGTATGTATATATATATATATACACATATAAGAAGATGATATATAATGAAAATAGATGAATAATAGATCATTGACAATATTCGGCTTATCTATTTTTGATTTTTATTATATATTTATTTATGTATCCTTTTATATACTTGTATACGTGTTTGTGTATTTTATGTTATAAATATTTATTAAATTATATAGTTTATTTATATGTATGTATATATATATATACACATATAAGAAGATGATATATAATGAAAATAGATGAATAATAGATCATTGACAATATTCGGCTTATCTATTTTTGATTTTTATTATATATTTATTTATGTATCCTTTTATATACTTGTATACGTGTTTGTGTATTTTATGTTATAAATATTTATTAAATTATATAGTTTATTTATATGTATGTATATATATATATACACATATAAGAAGATGATATATAATGAAAATAGATGAATAATAGATCATTGACAATATTCGGCTTATCTATTTTTGATTTTTATTATATATTTATTTATGTATCCTTTTATATACTTGTATACGTGTTTGTGTATTTTATGTTATAAATATTTATTAAATTATATAGTTTATTTATATGTATGTATATATATATATATATATATATATATATATATATATATATATATATATATAGTTAGTTACATATACATTAATTCACCTTGAGTCTCCAGACATAAGCGTTAAGTTCTGAGTGCGACATTAAAATGTTATGAAGTTATTTTAGTAACCTATCTTTGTTTCCGTAACAGCTCAAAACGTAACGTAACGTAGATTTTGTGATTTTACAAAGAACGTAACAAAGTAAATAGTTATAATGTGGAATATGACCCTTATCGATGTAATAAACAGGAAATAAAGATGTAAAATGAACTGAACAACAATAAGTTTTGCGGAATGATAAACTTAGAACTATTGGTTGGTAGAAAGAAAATGTAATTAGAAAAACGTCCCTCTGTCAACGGTTTGATGAAATTCTTTTCATGAAAACGCTAATTAAAGCTATAACCATGGATACAAGATTGACCTATACTCACCACGATGGACAGGCGCCTTGGTGAGTGCACAGTGCCGCTACCCTTGCTCTAGTAATGCTCATCTCTTTCACTTGTCTGTGAGATTTGGGTTCAGGAAATTCGGAAGGACTTTCCGACATCCGTCGGTCGTCAGAGCCTCATTTGTTGGCTAGCTCGGTTCACCATGTGTAGATGAGGTTGGCATATTTCCCCCTAAGGGGTGTAACTTGCCTACTTTTAATATTGCTACTTATTTCTCTCTCACTCATACCGGTTTTGGTATGCCTGGTGCTTTCTTGGAGAGTCATATGTTTAGCTTATAGTAAGGATGGTGCACCACGTGCAAGAAATGCCATTTATATGTATATATATATATATAAGAAGATGATATATAATGAAAATAGATGAATAATAGATCATTGACAATATTCGGCTTATCTATTTTTCATTTTTATTATATATTTATTTATGTATCCTTTTATATACTTGTATACGTATTTGTGTATTTTATGTTATAAATATTCATTTAATTATATATTTTATTTATATGTACTTATCAACTTATTTTTATTGGAGTTTTTTATTTTGTTTTGTTTTTTATTCTTTGTTTTGTACCTGCCAACTACCTTTCACCATAACAAGGGTTGACTGGTAGAGAATGTCACTTGGTATTAAGTCCGCCCATTGCAACCTTAAGCTTAAGGCAATAAATAATAAATAAATAAATATATTCCCCTTCACACTGCTGAATGTGAAGGGAAAATACCATACCAGCAGCGGCAGACACAATCGCATTTCCTATGCGTGGGCCTAACACCACTGCAGCACGAATACAAGGAAATATATGCCACCAAAGCCGATAACACAATACTTATAACTAAAAAAAAACCTAACTAACCAGTAAAAAAACTGTCGTATTCATTTGTTATACTGAAATACCTATCTAATGAATATAAGTATGTTGCATTTAAGGTGAAAGAAAAGGAACATGCAAACTGTGCTCAAGTTTTCTCTTAGTACACTTCGAATAAAAAGCGATATATTACAAAAGATTTTCTATCTTTTTTTTTACATGATAATGTACCTGAAATTTATTATTCATCAGATACTACTGTCAACGAATAAAACTATGTCCATTTATAGGTGTAAGTATCGGCAACACTAGCCGTGAAGGGATTATTGCATTATTCAAATGTATGCGTGTTTCGTAAAATCGACCAAGGCAATATCTTCATCTTAATGGCCTGAAGTTGCGCAGGGCTCAATATTTTATAGCCATCAGTATACGTTTGACAGGCTCTTTCTCCTTCATCTTTTTACGCTGGAATGAGTGATTAGATTACGAAAACGCTATCTCTTTTTGTAATCTGACACATTCAATTCAGGTCACATAAACACGTATTACACCCACATGCAACCCAACACACACAAACGCAGAACTTTTAATTTCAGTCATTTTTATTTCAAAGGTTACAACATTGCAACTTTTACTCATTAAACAAGTCCCCTAACCGCTGAGTCAATTTGCCGTCAAAAACCACAGCAGAACTTAAATGAGTTAGAAACTTTTCTAACATTATTAGATACTACTACTATATCACACTATAGTCCACTGCTGAATATGCCTTGGCCTCTGCAAGAAAACGCCAGCAAAAGTACCCATATATTTCTTGGAAAGTTTTCCCATACTCAATGACACTGGGCATGGGTTGGTGAGTGCAGTGCCGGTACTCTCACTCTAGTGATGCTGCTCACCATAACTAGTCCTAAGGATTTTTGTTTGGCAAATTTGGATTTTTATTCCGCCATCATTCGGTCGCCAGAGCCTTTGCTTTAGCAAGGTGTGTCAGATGTGTAGGTGGGGTTGCCATTTGGAGAAAGAGATGGTATATCTTCACTTATGGGACGTAACTTACCTACTTTATTTTGCATAGTTGCCACGTATTTCTCATATCTCTCATATCGGCTTTGGTGCTTTCTAGAAGAGCCCTATCAGCAGAGGACTTAAATAAGCTGATTAAGAAAAAGATAAAGTTTTATATTTTATTAAATGATCAACATATTTTAAAGGATTAATTCATATAAGCTTTTAAGAAATAAATATTATTTATGAAAGAAAAGTGTAGAAAAGAAACCGATAACTTAATATTTGGTAAGTTTATTATAAATTAGACAAATATTAGAATGACAATAAAATATGTAATAGTGAAACATGTTCCTATTTAGACAGATACACAACTAAAGATATTCTTGACTCACATCGTAAAATTACGGATATGTGAATTCACATGTGCTATTTCAGAGCACGTTTTCGCAAATTTCCTTGGCCTTGTGGCGGTAACAGTGATCGCAAATGCCAATAAGTATTAGGTCAACCTTATTCTTATTTATTTGTAAATATTTTGTAAATAAATAAGAATAGAAATTAAAAATACATAAACATTAAGTATATTCATTTAGGCTATAATAATTATATTTTTGAACAATATCGAAATCAAAATCATTATTCTTCGACATAGGAATATACATTTTCCTTGTCATTCTTTTTTTTAACGACATAACAGCTGAAAGAAACTCTATAGGTATTCTCTTTTTTTATTTTATTATGCAAAATTACAATTATCTTTTAGAAACAACTATTACCATCCATGTTTTCTGTTATGTTATAATAACCCTTTTTATGGATTCCGTGTTTAATATTTTTTTAAGCTTATTGACAGGACGACTTTGCCCATTTACTGAAATTCTGTGGAAGAAACGTACTTAGGAACTGACCTAGTATTTATATAATGTACACCACTATTCTTATTACCATAATTATTCTTATTCTTCCTCATCGGCCTGTTATTTATTGACGTGTTGCAAAAATAAAAATTATATTGTTATGATTCGTGAAAGTTTAGTAGTTTGTTGGATAAGCCTCTCCTAATCGGTGAATTTCCGACAATCACCGGCAATGCCCGCCATCTATCGGACGCCGTGAGATTTTCAAGGCTTTCTCCTTAATCATTTCTAACGACGGTAGATTTTCGCGGTTAGGATCACAGAGATCGTGTGATTTGTTTCGTTGGTTCGATTTTTATAAATGAAATATATAATTTTTCTCATGATTCAATTGATCATCTGGATTGACTGAGTATAGTCATAATTAGAGTTATACTCAACACTGATTTTTTTAAATATATTATATTGAAAAGTAATGTTGAAGAATGTTGAGTTCAGGCAAATCTCTAAGCGTACTGTCGCAGACTGATTGTGATTAAATACTATGAGTATATTTAATTAAAGAAACAAAAATGTGGTTAATATCCATTTTTTTTAAATGGCTGTTATCAATGTTTTATAACTATTGTATTATTAATATTTAGAGCATGCATGCGAAGATTGACGAAGGTGGAAGAAAAGAAAGACGTATGTCAGGACCGTAGCAAGTAAAAGAAGATTGTCTCTGCCTACCCCGTTGGGAACAAGGCGTGACTATTGCTAAATTTAATATGTGTTATATTTTGATATACAAGTAAGTATCTATCAACTTTGAAACACATGGTGCAAGAATTTTAAAAAATTTCGTTGTATAATTTAACCATTCCGTGTCATGTTAATCAATTTAGTAATAAACCAGTCCTCCAGCTGCTTATCTGAAACACCACAGGAACGTTGATAAATTGCTTTTTTATAAAATTTACAACCTTCCATTATGATAAAGGAGGCGTTTTTTAAGACATATTAAGGTATCGTGGCGTTTTAAATTGCTACTATTATGATACACGAAATTGTACACGCGTTAAATGTTGTATATCCATAACATTCAAGGTGTAATATTTTGTGTTGTTTTGTTGGATGAAGAACGAAATGTTTGTATAACTCTTCTCCAAGGACTTCAATGATTTCTTGAAAGATTTGCCCATGCTCACGACGCTGGGCAGGCGTAGTATATTATTATTATTATTCCCTGTTTATCAAAACTGTTTATTTACGTTATACATATTTACTCCATTTAGATTACTCTATATAATTTCTCTGTCCTCCGCGACAACCGCGGAGATCACACCGCTGACGTGATTGGTGGGGCCGCGAGGGGAGAAGCGACGCTCACCTTCCTGATCTCCATGGCCTCCGGCCCCCGGGTTTAAGGCTCGCCGACTAAAAAAAAGTTACTTTTTTTTCTTCTCCTTCCGGGCAAGGTGCGTTAGAACACGGAGATGCGGCTGCTTTGGGCGAAAGCGTTTTCGTGGCACTGCCAACATGCAGCGGAGGCGGGTCATCGTGAAGCTTTGGTCAGCGTGAGCTCGTCGTAACTGGCCCTTGCGTCTGCGATAAAAGAAAATAAAAATAAAAGGGACGCGCAACGCGCTAACCGAGCAAGCGAAGCGAGCGTGTCTTGGTACAAGCCGGCGAAGCGACAAAAATCATGTGCGAGCAATGTTTAATTTACATATAAAAAACAATCATAGAAACAACTCAATTCATCATTATTATTTTATCTGCACAAGGAGGATGATTCGCTGGCCCATACTGCAAAAGAGAAAGCCGATCTCTTGGGCTCTCTTTTTGCATCCAACTCGACTCTTGATGACCGGGGAAACTCTCCACCTACTATCCCGTGGTGTAAGTGGTCTATGCCGGAATTTCAGTTTTTGCAGAGCTCAGTGCGAAAGGCACTCCGCTCCCTGGACATTCATAAGTCGAGTGGGCCGGACGGAATCCCTCCAATTGTGCTAAGGATGTGTGCCCCTGAGTTGCCCCCGGTTCTCACGCGTCTTTTCCGGCACTCCTACTCTTCAGGCGTCGTCCCGGAATCTTGGAAGACAGCATTTGTGCATCCAATACCCAAAAAAGGCGACCGCTCTGATCCGTCCAACTACAGGCCTATTGCCATTTATCACCCCCTTGTTATCTAAAATAATGGAGTCACTCATCAACACCCAGCTCCTGAGGTACCTGGAGGAACATCAGCTGATCAGTGACCGACAGTACGGTTTCCGTCGCGGACAATCAGCTGGTGATCTTCTAGTTTACCTGACTCACCGATGGGCAGAAGCAGTTGAGGCTAAGCCGCTTTGGCGGTTAGTCTGGACGTAGCGAAAGCATTTGATAGGGTTTGGCATAAAGCGCTTCTTTCAAAGCTTTCATCTTACGGGGTTCCTGAGAGATTGTGCAACTGGGTCACCAGCTTCCTCACGGATCGGAGCATCAAGGTTGTTGTCGACGGTGCATGCTCGGACCCTAAACCCGTGAATGCTGGTGTTCCACAAGGCTGCATGCTATCTCCCACTCTGTTCCTTCTGCATATCAACGACATGCTACAAATCAGTAGCATTCATTGCTATGCAGACGACAGCACGGGTGATGCCCTATATACAGGCCGTGCGAATATTTCTCGGGAACACGTCGACGAGTGCCGGAACAAACTTGTGTCTGAAGTCGAGACCTTGTTATTCAAAGTCTCGGATTGGGGTCGACGTAATTTGGTCCTATTCAACCACAAAAAGACACAGGTTTGCGCGTTTACCGCTAAAAATAATCCCTTTGTCGTTTCTCCTCTTTTTGAGAACATTCCCCTTATTGCCTCAGCCAGTATCAGAATCCTTGGCGTTGACATATCGAGCGACGTTCAGTTCCGTGGTCACTTGGAGGAAAGGCCAAATTGGCCTCCAAAAAGCTTGGTGTGCTCTATAGAGCGGGACAGTATTTCATGCCGGTCCACCGTTTGCAACTTAATAAGGCGCAAGTTCGGCCCCACATGGAATACTGTTCTCATCTCTGGGCAGGGGCACCCCAGTACCAACTCCTTCCATTTGACCGCATCCAACGTCGAGCGGCTCGAATTGTCGGCGACCAAGCTCTCTCTGATCGGCTTGATCCTTTGGCCTTGCGAAGAGATGTTGCTTCTCTTTGCATTTTTAACAAAATTTTCCACGGGGAATGTTCTGAGGAACTGTTCGGATTGATCCCAGCTGCTGAGTTTCACCATCGTACATCGCGACAGAATTCGAAGTTCCATCGATACCACCTAGATGGTTGGCATTCCACCACAGTGCGTTTTAATCGAAGTTTTCTGCCACGCACTTCGACTTTGTGGAATCAGCTGTCGCCAGCAGTATTTCCGAACAGTTACGACTTAGGGACCTTCAAGAAAAGAGCTTATTCCTTCCTAAAAGGCCAGCAGCGCATCTGTAGCCCCTCTGGTGTTGTGGATGTTGGTGGGCGTCGGTGATCCCTTACCATTAGGTGAGCCGCACGCTCGTTTGACCCTTTCTTCTATAAAAAAAAAACAAAAAATAATGTTATTATTTTAAATAACGATGAAACGCATTTGAAACGAACGTGGACGACAACAAATATAAATCTAGATATAAAGGAATTTACAATTTAATAAGCATTTTTGTTAAATAATTTGGAATGCGTTAATTATGTTAAAACTTCGATCGGCTTATCGCCATTTCACATATTATTTTTCATCGTGGTGGTTCCATTACATTATAGAATAGGGCGTTAAAGACAAGAGAATTTCAGCGATAGCTTTGGATAAAGTGCTCAATACAGAGCCGTTAGTCATATTTAAGACGCTGTAAAAGCTAGGTATCAGTTGTATGTTTGTATATGCATAGATATAGCAACAATTCCTCTGTCGAAGAGTAAAAATCGAGGTGACGGCATACTTTTAGGACGGGTTGAAAATGCGATGAAAGCCAGAATTCGACGAAACATTATAAGGAAACAAAAAATGTGAAGATTCCCGCTAGGACCCTGTCGCAAATTATTAAACAAGACCTGAAGCTTTTACCGTCGATTCACAGATCATGTCCTAAATTAGTGCAGCTTTAGAAAGTCGATCAAATCCGTTGCGGTTCCATGAAAATACAGAAATTAGCTCTTTAAAGATGACAAAGTTTTACGATTGAAGTGCACTACCACAAGCTAAATGACAAAGTGAATGATCACAGTCTTCAAAAACTGTTGAGAAGAAGGTACCAGGCAAGGCAACGAGGGTTAACTTTCGAAAAAAAGGAGTAAAGACTGACTACAGTTTAAATTTTATTAAGTTCCTACTTACATAAAATTTTAACTGTCTGTGAGACTATCTTGGATCGTGTAAAAAAATGTAAGGAGAACTTTCCAGCAAGACTCTCGTCACAAGACACCAACAACTCTAACCTGGCACGAAAACAATGTTCCGCACTTCATAATATCTGCAAACTGGCCCTCGTCCAGTCCAGACCTCGGATATGGCCTGCTCAAAATGTGAATCCGACTAAATTCGCGTATGCGTAACGCGAATCGCAATTTGGTAAAAGCTAACATTCTTTATTAATCGGTATTTTACGAGTGAGCATTAAGAAAATTAAAAAAATAATAATGTACAGAATTGATCTTTCAACGACTTACGATTATATAAAGTGTAAAGATAAGCATTACTTTAAATAGAACTCGTACTGGTAATGAGTACCTTATTAATCCTTATTACAGTGCGTAATGTGTGGTAGAAATCACACTTATTACAGTTAACATGTTCTTAAATAATTTAGTAGAGTGGAAAATAATAAAGGGCGTAATTAGCTCATAACCTCTTGTTGACTGCTAAGTAAGTAAAGACAAAAATGTTGTCAGCAGATACAATTGTATAGTAAGTAATAGTATATTTTATGGAATTATTTTTACATCATTTATCGGAGAAAAGAATCAAAATAAGCAAAGTAGTAATCTGTAAATATTCAACTGCTCGACAAAAGCCTACGCTCAATATATTCCAGACGTTTCGGAGCCGGGAAGGGTTCGCCGCGCTGCTTGTTGCAGTGCATGTTGGCGATTACAAATGTCCACGTAATTATATTTCATTTTTCAGACATGTAGATTTATATATCAGCGGATTAATTGTTAACAACGTAAGGATTGTGAACAGTCAATTGAGTCTACTATATAACGGATAATTTTTCGAAAGTTTATGCTCTTATGATCATAAAATTGTGAACTTGCGAGAGACGAAACGCAGAGTGGCCGCTGATTGGCGGAATTGCACACACGCTTCATCGCCGCACCTCGCGCCGCCAGTAGTTTTTTATCACCGCACGAATTGTTATATGAAAATTAAACAACGCTTTGACAAGTTATTTCTGGCACTTTGCCGACCTTAAGCAAAAACTTTGAATGATGAATAAAATTATATCCATTTGGCATTATTTCTAAGTATGTAATATAATAAGCGAATTCTAAAGTAAACGGGAACGGATTCAGTTAGTAATAGATAAACTTCACAAGATATATATAAAATAAATTCCAAGAATTTAAAAATTCCAATTTCTATTAACCGGCATTACCCTTACAGAAAAAAAATTAGAACACAGTAAAAATGTTCAGAATAAGGAGTTGAGGTTCGGAAAAAGTATTTGTTTGGCTTACTGATAATTGTTCCCAGTCTGTGTAGACAATGCAATTTATGTATGAATACAATCATACACACACAACAAATCCTATATAGAAGAGGCAACATTTTATTTAATCAAAAATTAATGTTAAATTTGTTTCTGTCTGACTGTATCCAGCATTCCAAACACATGATCTCACTAAGCCGGTATTCTGCACGCAGCTCTCAATTGAGGTATCTGCACCTTTGAATATTTGAGTTCGGTGCGTGACTGTTGGCTCTGCCTGACCGTATTACGAGCTAGTCAGTTTTGTTCGTTCCAAATAACTGATTCGTAATTTATTTACTTTCACAAAGCGACTATGAGCTTTTGAAATATATATACACATTTTGGAATAATACTGCCCAAAAGCTTATTACGTGAACGAAAAATGAGACAACTAAAATTTACCCACTAATGGCAAAGTCTGCCCAGCGAGCCGTCACTGTTCAAGTCGGGTCTTTAATACTCCTCCCGGAATTTCTATTCACAATTATAATTTGTGCTATAAATTGATAACATAATGCATCGAAAACAACTTCTGCAAAATTTAACATAACATTCAACATGCAATCACTGCATTTCAACTTCTATTAAAGATTCACCACAAATAATGTAATTCTTAATAAAGACAGATTTCATAATCTAAAAATGTTTCCAGTATTAGAAATTTTTTTTTCTCTAAATTTTCTTATTTTTAATTTGTCTTTTACTATCATTGTTCCAGATATTTGGTAGTATTTCCCTGTAATTTTTAGTCCTGTATCTTGTAATTTTATAAAGGTCAATGTTAAGGAAATAAAGCCAACTTAATAACAAAAACACATTTCATCCTTTACTTTTCTGTAACAAAGAATAAGAATAAAACAGAGTTCCTTATTTTTGTTATCTGATTAATGTACTTGTAATATAAATAATATCAAAACAGTCTATTCATGTTTATCCGAAATTTTGAGGAAGACTATAGTGAGCAGCCAAACAAACCAAAATTATTACAATTTATTACTAAGAAATCCTAATTTCTTGATCAGATAAAAAATATTACTATTGCAACTGTGTGCGTGTCAAAGAGCGTAGATAAATGTTGCTTACGTCTGCATACGTTGTTTTATTGCCTCACTTTGGACAAAGTGGTTGAAACGGTTCATCTAGACGTTATTATTCTAAGATACGCATATTGCTTGTGCCTTTTAGAGGTAAACAGAGATTAGGGATTATTTTATTGGCGTGTTCATGAAAAAGTCTTTCCCCACAGTGGATTAATACAGGCTGATAAAGAAGAAGAAGATATGTTTTATAGATCTTTTGTAACCTTGTGCAGTTATGAATTAATTAATGATTAAATTTTTTATCGCCATATTGCATAATGTATTTCCCAGGACTCGATCATTTTTATATTTCGCTCGTTAAGTTTAAGTAAAGTCGCTGGCTTAACGATCGAAATAAAATTAACAGCACTACACATCCAACTTTTTATGAGTTAAATATATATTTATAATTTCAATCTGGAATAAAAAAAAATTCGTTACACCTTCTATTGTTTGTTATAAGTTGACTACTTGTGTAGCCCTCGAGACTTTATTTCATTTAAAATGTGCGAATTTAGGCTACATTATGTCACAAGCATACGCATTTAACGTAATGTTTTCTTCCATTACAGTCATACATTACTATGCATCGTACATTTTTTCGGATTTGTCACCCCTAAGAGAGTTATTAAATCCTAATAAATGTTCTCCATTGTTCCGTTAAACCTCTAAACATACATACTTAATGTGCCATTCTTAAGACTGCTGCTGTTCAACAGCATGAAGTAAAGGCATCTTGTGCTTCTGCGTTTCGTTCGTGAGTTAACCAGAGGCCCACTTCTCATCCCCAAATAACTCTAAAGGCTGACAACGCACCTTTAGCACCTCTAGTGTTCCAGATGTACGTGGGCGTCGGTAATCACTTACTATGGGGTGAGCCGCTAACTCGTTGGCCTCCTTTCCCATAAACAAAAAAGGTACCACGAAATAAGTACCTATTATTGTCTGCAAATACTATATTAAAAAAACACTTGTAATGACAATTAGTGACTGCTAATCATTTTACCGATGTCACTAATAGTAAAGAACTGAGTTTTTGTTTTATTTATTTTTGTCGGTTGCGAGACATCGTTATGAAGATAAGACGGTCGAGTGTAATCGTGCCATGAAGGTTTCGTCCTACTACGTTATCGATCATTAAGTAATTAATGTATTATTTAGTGCAGCTAGATATAGTAGGCAGTAGTACACTCGTCAGACACACTTGATAAGTACACTTATGTGCAGAGTAAACACAACTTTCAGCGAATATTGTATGTATTATATTAGATATAAAGGTGTCTCAGAATTTTTTCGTTTTTAGATGTTAAATAAAAAACAAAATATCAATTAAATCTCGTTTTATTTAATGTTAATTCAAAGAGCCAGTCTTGCAGTTTATTTATGTTGTGCGGTTGTTGCAAATGCGCACCATTCATTTGTTCACATTCATTTAACCTGGCCTAAAATTTTCAATAACTCGCTGGAGCATCGCTCTTGGAATAGAGTTGATTTATTCAGTGATTCTTTGCTTCAAAACATTCAGTTTGGGTGGCAATGGATTGTAAATTTTGCTTTTTAGGTAGCCCCATAGGAAGAAATCAGCAGGCGTTAAATCAGGGCTCCTCGGTGGCCAATTGATGTCTCCTCGGCGACTAATCACTCTTCCAGGGAATAAATCGTGGAGACCAGCTAATGAGTCATTTGTAACATGAATGGCTCCATCTTGCTGGAAAAAGGTGTTGCGGTTGTAGCCCTTCTGGTTTTGCATTTCTGTAGCCAAAAAAGTCCAGATCATATGGCAATCATGAGTCACGATGTCAACAGTGTAACAGACGGTCATTAAAGTAATTCTATCTAAGATCAGTTTACAAAACTGGATATGTCAATTGGAATAAAAAAAGTGCCAATAGTCAAATGTTTAAGGGTGTGGAATGCGAAACATGAAGTTGGAGGTTCCGTGCCCTTTATTCGACTATTGTCATGGATTAATTACTAGTATTCTTTAAAGAAAAAATAAAATTAGCATCGTACGTGTACTTGCGCATTGTGAAATGTCAACACGTATTTCGCAAATTAATTTTAGCGCGATTACACATTCCTCTATCGTGTACATTTGTTATACACAAATGTATGAGCTTTATGTAGTGTTTTATTTTATGTATTACGTCGCAGTAGTCATTGAGAGAACAAAGGTAACTGCGTGGAAGGCGCGTCCTCATAAAAGATGCTCGCGTAAGGGCTGCGGCCTGATTCCTGCCTTCAAACTAGAGCGGCTGGCAAATACGCTACATTTATTTTAAAACCTCCCGTTTATGCTCATGTTTTAAAGTAGGTTAGGGTTGTGACATTTTATGAAGCGTTATTTGACTTACGAGAACTGTGGTAACTCAGGATTCGATCAATTACCTAAATATACATAATGGGTGTGACCTGGGTTCTGTTTATACGGCATGGTTAGTGAAGTGGTTGAACGATTGGCTTTAATCGGATCGTAGGTTTGATTCCCTGATGAGTCATAATCTTCATGCATAGCAGCCAGTTCACGCTTACATGGCAAGAGCAATGTGTACTGGTACCGGTGGACTTTTGCATTTCCTCATGTATGATAATAAAGACTGCGCGAGATTTGAGATGAGAGAATGTCAATTGACTACTTAAGATTTTGAATGGAATTTTTAAAGTGAAGCTTTTGACTAACTCAGATGCCAGTTGTTAAAAAAAATATGCGTGAAATTTTCATATGATCTAAAATTTTTAACTTTACTGTACCTATTTGAAATGAAACTATTATTTACGGATTTTATCGCGTTTAATTATGTTTTTATATTCCCGAGGTTTTGCCCGAGGTTTATCCATCTACAGAATGCAGGAGTGTACAAGCTAGATTGTGAATGTGGCCTCTCTTAGATAGGGCAAACTAAAAGATCTGTAAGGACCCGCGTAAAAGAGCACATAGCTGACGTGAAACACGGATGCTCTAGGAAGTCTGCAGTCTGTGATCATATCCTTGATCGCCCCAACCATTACATCAGATTTGATGGACCACAAACCCTAGCAAAAGAACTCCGATTCCTACTAAGTATGATTCGTGAGGCCATTGAAATAAAAAAACATCATAATTTCAATAGAGAAGATGGCTGGGTGCTACCACCGGCTTGGGGGCTACCAATAAAAGCTGAAGGCAGCCCGAGTTAATCTTGACGTCTAACACCACAGTCCCCCTATGACCACGTCTGCTGTGAAGCAATCGCAACGTCGAGAATATAAAAACAAAATTTAACGCGATAAAATCCGTAAATAATAGTTTTAGTTCAAATGTGTAGTATTCGCGTAAATACAAGAAATTTTTACTCTACCTACTTTTACGCATTTCTAGCGGTCGGCTGTTGCTGTATGCGGAGTGTGAATATGGAGTATATTCACACTCCGCATACATCAACTTTTTTGAAGATATATCTTCTTACATATTTAATTTGTTCAATTCTATTATTATTCTAACGGAATTTAATTTTTCACATAACTTTATTTCGTATTTTCTTTAGTGTTTTTGTCGGCTAATGCCGTCTTTAATATCCAGAGCCTTTTCTAATTTGTAGGCCTTAGACGACTGTGGCGTTCTAAAATTAACCGCATTTCTACAGCATTAATCTTACACTAGTGCTTCTTCTGCCATACCCAACTTTCACTTCCATACATTAACTAAATTAAATTGTAATTAGAATCCCAGACTCGGGCCTTTGGTTACATAAAAAGAGGTAAGATTAATGAAGCTTTTGGGAAAACCATTTCAGTGTTATATAACTGAGATGCATTATAAATGATGTTATTAATTTAAATGACAAAATTTTAAATATTTTAAACAATTTAAAAACACAAAGGTTAGGAAATAGAGATTTATAATAACAGTGTATATATTTATGGGGCAATTTTTAACTACATAACTTTAATTTTGGGACAAAATAACTGAATATGTAAAAATGCCCAATACTAAGGTTATCTTTTTCCTTTAATATGTTCTGGGCTTTGTTCGTAAAGAGTTCAGTTATTTTTATTTACAGTTTTCGACCGTTGCCAAAGTTTGAAGAAGAAAGAAATTCTATTTATCATCTTATTTAGCTAAATGATTATTTTGCAGATAAAAAGGAGTCCTCCTTTTTTTCCCAGAAGCAATCAGGGTAGGTTTCGCTCTTTTGGTTGTTCCTGTCTCTGAGCAGTAGTACAACCACTGTCGTGTTTCGGTGGTCGTGTTAGTATTCTTTGTTTGTATCTGATTGCAGATGTTCATGGGCTGTAGCTCACTTACGAGTACCATCAAGTGGACGGTTAGCCCATTTAATACCCTATAAAATTACCACCATTATAAAAAAAAATTAAATCATGAAAATGTGAAAGACGTGAAGAAGGTAAAACGTATAATGTTATAGATATATTTTCGTAATTTCATTAAACAGGTTGTGTGACGGTATAATACTCTAATCGAACATCAATCACTTTATGCCATCAGTACTTACCATAATCTGCTTTTTAAATAATTGAAATTTGCGTAAGAATTATTGTGACTTAATGTAAAATAATTTTAGAATAAACAGAGGTTACGTTTATTCTTGCAGCTTGATTATGTAAAGATACAAGGATAAAATCTACGTAAGTGTGTTGCTATATCAATTTTGTTAAAATTTAAAAAGTCTTGATCACACACTTAATACAACTGATCGTTAAAATGTGCACACAAAGTAAGATTTTTTAATATCACTGAATTTTCATCGTTTCTAGTGAATTTCAGAAATTATAGCGACGTAACTTAAACAAATTATAAGCAAACACAGAATAAACATAATTTTTCTCGCACAAAAAATAATTATTTTTATTTTCATTACACAGGTTATATTGTATAAAATTCACGGAATAACCATTCCAATGGACGTGAGACGCCGTAAGAACCCCCTTTCTTTCTTTGAGAGTCGCCAGAGATCAATAAGAGCTTTGAAATTTGACGGCAACCAATACATGTCGGATTCACCTTCTCAAAAAAAAGTACACCGAAATATACAGCCTAATAAATAATTTTTAAATATTTACCAATTTTGAAAAAATCTGTACCTTCTCAATAAACAATTCATCCCCTTTAATTCAGTTAAAGATTATCTATTAATGTAAATTATTTTTCATTTTAATATTTTTAATTAAAAAAATAATGCTCAAAGAAAACCCACTCAATGATACCTTATATTCGATTCACAAAACAAAATAATACTTACTAAAAATATTTATTTTTATTTCATTTCACCGGTAATTTTAAGTCAACTATAGAAATTACTGAGGAAAACGGCGCTGGCTGGCAAACAAATGTGTCACCATATTATTTTAACCTCCTGTTACTGTACTGTACTTTTTAAAGGTTCTTAACCCTAAAAAAGTACAGTACGTTATACGTTTTTATACAAAAATTTCAAAAACTAAAATTCCTTCGAATAGAGAATGTAAGAAAAACGCAACATTAATACAAAACTTGACCTTTATATGTTTATCTTGGGCGGCCGTTATCATGATTCATGGTTAATTCGGCTTACGCTACGCTTTCGTCGAACAAATTGTGCACTCAATAAATCAAGCATCATAACAATTGCTTCTGCCGTCGGTCTGATGTAAATTGTGGACGAAAATCTTCTTTAACCTTGGCTACGTAGGATTTCTTGCAAAAATGTACCCCGGAACTCGGTTGCTTATACCAAATGTTGAATAACTTTCTTGATGCATGATTTTATACTGCCTACTTAACTTCCGTGCACAATTTTATTTTATACATATTTTTATTAATGTTAGATAATTTTAATAATAATAAGGCGTAATTTTTGTCAGTTCGTGTGGTACGTTCACTAGCGTTCAACTGTGAGATATAACTGTTTGTAAATGATCAAGGTAAAGCCTAAATTGGAGTAACCATTTTCAAAACATATCTGTTTTAAATCAAAATAGTAAGTTTTAGCTTCATTTTAAAACATATTGATTTGTGCTTAATCCATCCACTGGAGGGTAAGTGTGAAAATTCTACATTCCATTTTCCTTACTCGACTTCCACTTCAAGTTCTTATCGATGTGCTACGTAGCATTGGGAAGTCCTCGAAAGGTTTCTTTTGTATAACTTCCCTGAATTTCGTTTTAAGAACTTTTCTTTTATTCCGCTGCCAACCGTGTTGTTAATCCATTGAGTGTTCTTCGACAGTCCTTCATAGATCTCATAAAATTTGACGACTCGGTGGCCCAGTCGCTAAGTCGCAGTGGAATCGCTGCGGCGGATTGCAGTTTCGAATACCGCACTGGTACAAATATATGTACACAAATAATGTACAATTTATACCTGTAAAGATCTCCACGACACAGGATATATTCCCGCAAAACGAATTATTTACTCCCATTGTTTTCTGAAAATAACATATCAAAGAAATATATCTAAATGGAAAAATGTTATTACCTTTTATACATTGCCAGCGTGGTCACATATTTTGTCCTAAGAACGCTTAACTGAGATAAAACATAAGCGTATCCCATGTCCTATTCCATGGCGGCCAAATTTTTTAATATCCGTTCAGTCCTTTAAGCGTGATTGAACGACGAACATATACAAACTTTTACATTTTTATACAGAGTAAGATACATGTTCCACAGCGCCCATGATGAAAAAAAAGGGTTATAAAATTATGACATTGCTTTAAAGTTAGCTAGTAGACTCCTCCTCTCTGCCTACAGTCACTATCATACCATCTAATAAAAAATTAAAAGCCGTTCGAACATTGAAATAATGTATTATTTTAATTATAATAAAGGAATTGGCGAAAGAAAAGATAATTACATATTTACTTACTTTTTCATCTATATGTACTTTTCATATATGTATCTTATATAAATGTTTGTACTGAGTAGGTACTCATCTGAAAACTGTGCCGAAACAATAAAAAAGTCGTTATTGTCGAGCCTCTGTTTTTAAAAATGTACAGAATTGTCACGAGATGACTCTCGAGTAGACTGCGATGTCAAGGTTGTTTTCTCCAGGCATGTTTCAAATTTCGCTAACAATCACATTTTTTATTTTGATTTTGAAAAAGAGATTAAATTTAAGGCTTTTGTAATGATATTATGGTCACTGCATAAACCATTGATGTAAAAACATTTTAAAATATTTTAATATCTTTGTAAATACACTTACAAACTATAGTACGAAAATGATAAACATTAAAAAAGTTAAAGTTTAATATGACTGATGGTTGTCGATTTGTCCTGCTTTGAGAGCTAAACCGATTTGAATGAAAACAAGATTACATATGTCGTTGGGTCAGAGAATTGGATTAGTCACCGAATAATATTAGAATCCAATGTAACTCGATCAAAGGATCCGATTAAAGAAATATGATTACGCTGGCATAGCCACCGCCAGACGCCATTATTTGATAAATGTTATACTACAATATAATTTATATTTCTTCATATCATTCAATCAGTAAATACGGGATAATATATTATTGTAAAGAACTTGCATAATTCTAATAGAAAGGACATATTTTCTTATCTATATTATATTATTTTCTTTGATCGTGTAGTGAAGCCTCTCTATGATACACTTTTCAAAAACCTTCTTTTTCACTTTCAAGCAAGACTGCTCCTAATCACAACGTACGAACAGCTCAACCATGGCTCGAGAACAATGTTCAGAGCTCCATAAGAGCTGAAGTCTGGTCCACATCCAGTCCAGACCTGAACAGTTTGGACTTCAAATTGTGGTCAGTACTGGACGACATGACCTGCTCAAAACATTACTCCAACATTGAGTCTCTCATATTTTGAGAGCAATTTCAAGCATAATAATTAATTTTTTTTTTTCAATATTGGAAAACTATGTAAGACAGTGCATTTTACAACATTATCCAAAACTCGGTCAATGAATACAAATGAATTATATAGTTAAATCGTTAAAGATAAGTGTCACTTTACAAGATAAGTATTCCATCGATGTCATCTTTTGTGGTAGACAGTTCAAATAGTTTGAGTTTTTGAGTTCCGTACAAAAAAAGAGCCCCATGCTGTCTGACATTCCGTCTGTCCGTCGGTAGGTCACGAATCTCTAGCTCGTTGACGGAATGAGTTACAGACCTTAAATTTGAATATTTGGTGTAGAATGTTGACCCTAACCGAAAAATTCATTAGAGATTATATTAAATAATTTTTCAAGGAAATCTTTTCATGAAAATGGTGCCGTAAAAATGTTGTCCTTACCCTTTTATGTGGGGTGTCATTGTCTAGAGCTGCTAGAATTAGAAGGCTGTCAAAGTAGGAAGTTTTTGTTTCGGAGTCTATCTCAAAAACTAGTAAGAAATTTTTAATTTCTGTATATTATGTACCATATACTGTATTCGAACAACAAATACTGAAAACACCGATTTATTAAGTATCTAGTTTAAAAGAAAGTTGGTCATGAGCCGGGTTTTTTATTTAAAGTTTATTCTAAAAACTGCAAATCGGTATATTGGCAAGTGCGCTTTGTTACTGCTTTGATAAACGTTGCTTAAAATATATACCATTTCCAACAAAGTTCAACTATTGCTTGCTTAATTGTTAATATCTGCCAAATTCAAGTTTTCGCTTAATACACCTATCGGTCTAAATTCAGATTTCAAATCTGTACTGAATCCATTCAAAATACATCCCTAACCGTTACAATAATCAACACATTACATATAGAAATCGAATGTTGTTCAACTTTGGGGCCAAATTTTGTAGTATAACTGATTTCTAATTTAATTAATACGAGTAATATTAGAGAGTATAAGTATGTTATATGAGTTTCAGACCATTTGTGACTGGTGCAATTAATAATTATTCTTACCTATAATAATCATTATAATTTTGTACAATATCACTACTACTTCTACGACGCTGATAATATTGAGTCCGGACTACAGTCTCTTCGAATACCATTTAACTGTACTGGGTACTTATTTCATTAACAGGTCAGCTTCATCATCAAGATCATGTATCTTCCCGCACAGAGCTACTCGAAAAGGTAGAGACTATTCCCAAGAGACATTAAAGCTCTAAAGTTTGGCTTTTGACGTCACGTGACATGGGGTGATATTCAAACTAAAGGTCCCGTACCTTAAAAGTAAAAAATTAATCCGTATTATATTTAATCTGATGATACTGACTGATTCCTAGAAACTAAATTATTGAGTACTTAATTTTGTACTTAGATAACATTTCAAAATGTTCTAATGTGGTATTCAAAGTTTAATGAGGAAGTTGTGTTTCATAATATGTTTGATTTTATAAATTAAACTAATTATTCTCATGGAATACTTTTTTTTACAAAATATGAGTAGAATTATGCCTAGTAGTGGGACATTTATGATTATAGTGTTTTTTTTAGCCAATTTCATCCTTAGCAACAACACCCGTTTGAAACCAGACGTAATTAAACGTAGCAATAATACCGTACCATTAATTTACGCTCTAATTCCGAGTAGTCAGTTATCTTCACTTTCTAGAAATTAATTTCAATCCTAAGAATTTAACATCCCTCTTCCTAACCCAAAAAACCAATTTCTTTCTTCTTTATAACTTAATTTTAATAACTTTCCAAAGACATGGCAACCGAGACGGTTTTATCAATATAAAGAAGAATAAGAAGAAGAAGCCCTCCAGCCGTTACCCACCGGTAGCGCACTGATGCACGGTGCAAACTTATTGCTGGTACAGCTACACCTACGACGCAGCTGTACGTGTCCCTTCTGCATCACTCCATACGCTTGATGATGACTTGGACATTTACGTTCAAAATCTTAGAGTCGTGTCACATAATTAACATAATTTTAGTCATTAGTAGTCCCGTTTCCAACAGACCATGTTGCGACCTTTTTAAAGGTCATCTTGTATGAGTTCTGATATTTCCGCGGTGGTTTAATTTTTTTTGGTTCGGAATTAAGTATTAGTCTATAGGACATTAATATTATTATATGTGCATATTTTATTGCCTATGGGCTATGGCTCTTAGTTTCCTGAACCAATAAAAAAAAATTCAAATAGAAGCTCTACAAACATGATGCTTATTTGACAACACATCAGTCAAAATAATCTGGTTATGATAAAACTTCGACTAAATTATCTTTGATGTAACGAATCTCGGTTGTGAGTCTTACATCAAGGCAAACAAGAGCAAAGCAACGCATCGGATTGTTTCCATCGTTCAAACAAAGATTCGCGATCGTTTGTATCAAAGTGAGTTTTGTATACCAAGCAAAGCCGAATGACAACAACAATAAACGAAGGTTTTAAACTGACTTGTATATGAGATTCGTCCAAGCGAAATAAATTTGGTGATTGATTTGTTTTCATTGTTTCGAATGATTTTAATTAAAGACAATTAATACAAATTTTTTTTTCAACAATCTTTACAACCCTCTATTGAACATAAGTCTCTCCAAACGGGAGAATAAGCCGCAATTGCCACGTCGTGCAGGAGGGATTGCGACTGTAGTAATCAACTAGTACTTTAGACAGTGTTTCCAGTCGCCAGTCTATGTAACTAACAGTTTCTATTACTCTGTCACCATTCGGCACGGTATTTCATCAGTGTTTTACCTGGCTGAAATATTATTTGTGATGAAAGTTACCACATTAGAAAGTGTCTTATAATCCAATGAAACTGTTCGTAACACGGTAACATTACAATAAAGATTTCGCTGGAGCTGTAAATAGAATTCGACCTACAAAATATTTAGCATAACTTGTCGGTATATGGTTAGAAATGAGCTTTGCGTGTTTGTTCCCAACTTTTAATGATCACATTTTGAAATTTCTCATTATATTGTATACAAACTTCTGTAACAAGTTCTCCGTTCCTACCACTTCATTCATGAAACCGATTCCGTAAGTTTATATTTGTAGCACGGGAATGCAATGCTTGGTTGTTTATGGATTTTACATCCTGTATAAGAATAATAACGTTAATGCTAATAGTTTGACCTTAATAATTACTTAAATAATCTAAAACTTAGTGAATGTTGTGTTAAAATTTAGCAAATAAATTATTAACCATGTCTTTAATTGGTTATATCTGCTACATACACTACACCAGCCTATTTTAGTTCACCGCTGAACATAGGCCTCCGAGAAGATTCTAGCAAGATCCGGTATTAATTTCTTAGATTAGTTACTTGGATTAGTTGCCCATTACACTACGCTGGGTAAGCACGTTGGTGCAGTGTTACCCTCATACTAGTGATGCTGCTCTCTGTCGCTAGTCAGTAGAATTTGGGTTCGGAAAAAGAAGCCACGTTTGTTTGCTATCAGGTGTGGTTGGTATTTGGAGAAAGAGGTTTAGTGTAACCTCTTTCTCGTCCTCTCTTCTTAGAAAAGAACGTCATGTAGTCTCATTTACATATTATGTGAAATAAAATAATTTTTTTTTTTTGGTTCAGAATTAAGTATTAGTCTATAGGACATTAGTATTATTATATGTGCATATTTTATTTCCTATGGGCTATGGCTCTTAGTTTCCTGAACCAATAAAAAAAAAATCAAATAGAAGCTCTACAAACATGATGCTTATTTGACAACACATCAGTCAAAATAACCTGGTTATGATAAAACTTCGACTAAATTATCTTTGATGTAACGAATCTCGGTTGTGAGTCTTACATCAAGGCAAACAAGAGCAAAGCAACGCATCGGATTGTTTCCATCGTTCAAACAAAGATTCGCGATCGTTTGTATCAAAGTGAGTTTTGTATACCAAGCAAATCCGAATGACAACAACAATAAACGAAGGTTTTAAACTGACTTGTATATGAGATTCGTCCAAGCGAAATAAATTTGGTGATTGATTTGTTTTCATTGTTTCGAATGATTTTAATTAAAGACAATTAATACAAATTTTTTTTTCAACAATCTTTACAACCCTCTATTGAACATTAGTCTCTCCAAACGGGAGAATAAGCCGCAATTGCCACGTCGTGCAGGAGGGATTCCGATTGTAGTACCAATCAACTAGTACTTTAGACAGTGTTTCCAGTCGCCAGACTATGTAACAAACAGTTTCTATTACTCTGTCACCATTCGGCACGGTATTTCATCAGTGTTTTACCTGGCTGAAATATTATTTGTGATGAAAGTTACCACATTAGCAAGTGTCTTATAATCCAATGAAACTGTTCGTAACACGGTAACATTACAATAAAGATTTCGCTGGAGCTGTAAATAGAATTCGACCTATAAAATATTTAGCAGAACTTGTCGGTATATGGTTAGAAATGAGCTTTGCGTGTTTGTTTCCAACTTTTAATGATCACATTTTGAAATTTCTCATTATATTGTATACAAACTTCTGTAACAAGTTCTCCGTTCCTACCACTTCATTCATGAAACCGATTCCGTAAGTTTATATTTGTAGCACGGGAATGCAATGCTTGGTTGTTTATGGATTTTACATCCTGTATAAGAATAATAACGTTAATGCTAATAGTTTGACCTTAATAATTACTTAAATAATCTAAAACTTAGTGAATGTTGTGTTAAAATTTAGCAAATAAATTATTAACCATGTCTTTAATTGGTTATATCTGCTACATACACTACACCAGCCTATTTTAGTTCACCGCTGAACATAGGCCTCTCCGAGAAGATTCTAGCAAGATCCGGTATTAATTTCTTAGATTAGTTACTTGGATTAGTTGCCCATTACACTACGCTGGGTAAGCACGTTGGTGCAGTGTTACCCTCATACTAGTGATGCTGCTCTCTGTCGCTAGTCAGTAGAATTTGGGTTCGGAAAAAGAAGCCACGTTTGTTTGCTATCAGGTGTGGTTGGTATTTGGAGAAAGAGGTTTAGTGTAACCTCTTTCTCGTCCTCTCTTGCTTAGAAAGAACGTCATGTAGTCTCATTTACATATTATGTGAAATAAAATAATTTTTTCTTCGACATAAGTAACAGAAATTTCACTTGTCGAACGGTTTTTTTTTAATTCACTACCGTTTCCTAATGACTTTCCTATGACTATGAAATTTCATAGACATAGGATATATACCATATACCAAAAAACGGCACGATAGCCAAGTTGTTAGGGGATCTGTCTTCCATTCAGGAGACCCGAGTTTGAACCCCGATGTGGAGGACTCGTAATAATGACTTTTTCAAAACTTATGTAGAATTTACATCGTGGGCTTGGACACTACGACGTTGAAGAGGATGTGCAATGTTTTCCCAAATAAGCTCTGGTGAAAAGTGACCGGAAAGGACTAAAAAGTCAAGACCTCTGTCCACCCCAGTATAGAGTAAATGGTAGTTATAAATAGCATATAGTTACAAAATTAATACAAATATGGACAAGTCTTACAAGATATGCATACCAGCTCATATTGGTGCTTTTAGGGATCGGACATATATACAGCTATTAAGCGACATGGTAATAATAACGTATTTTTTATTTCTATTAAATCATGTCACTATCAACCTAAATTCAAAAACGTGGCAAGCGTCTGTTTACAATGAGTTATTTGGTTTGAGAATTTTATAGAAGATTTAAATTAGATTAATTGTATATCGTGTCATGTAATGTCGTATAACGCACAAACGGTGGAAAACTCTTTAATAAAAACCTCAAATAGTTGTGGTTTTCCACAACATTCGCGGTAAACATCTGTTTTAGACACTATTCCGTATTAGAGAGCGATTTTAATAAAAATGGTATTATCGCCTACGGAACATTTGTTTTGGACCGCAGAAGAAGTTCAAAACCGCAAGTTTACTCGGTTCGGTACAATCGCACCGCACCGTAAACATACGCTAACAATGCCCAGATGATGGACAGCGAAAATAGAACGTAACGTAAACAACTGCGGACAAAGCAGATCGGCTGCCGGTGAGATTAACCAACGTCGAGAGAGATTCGTTCCGTCATGCGTGCTACTTGGAATCTCCGGGAGATTACGGCCATGTATACGAGATCATCGCTTTGTGCCGTAAGGGATTGTTTGATTATAGACTATGTAATCACAGGTCCCTATACGGTTATAAACAAGTGAATTTAACACATGCACAAGTAATTTGCGACAATAAATACTATATATATAACTAGCCTTTCCTTGCGGCTTCGCTCGCGTTGCATTCGGTTTAGTAATATAATGTACGTGGTCCCTATAAACAACTGCATGGGGAATGGGGAATTAGAACTTTAGAATCTAAAACTACACTACTTCTAAAACTATAGAACTACGTTGTGTAGAGGCATAAGAATATCTGCCACGCTGAGCACCGTACATTTGAGATCATTCCGTTAGTGCCTTTTCATGACCTTCAGAGTTACAACTTTATAAATACATGTCAGAAATAAATTATGTAGGCCGGGTAGCAGCGTTTCATTGCGACGTGGTGAAGATATCCTCTTTTCATGAATGATGATGAATCATAATTTATACTTGCGATTGTTGTCACATGGTGAAACTTCATCATGTTGACCATTATTATATAATACTACTCTTGTACTTGTTTCACAACTACACAAGTAAATAGTACATAACAATAAATACAATAGTTATTAATATAAGTAACCGTCCGGTTTCGCCTTACGGCGTCGTCAGAGAATTCCAATGCACTGCGACGCTGAAATTAAATTACCAGCGAAAAATGTTAACGACGTACGTGAAAATTGTAAATGCGCTAAGTTTAGGTCACAGGGTAAAATGTAACGTGACTATTCGAGTGCGATTATGTAATAATGGACATAAATTGTTAATATATGTGGACCGTCGTTGAGAAATAAGCCCGTTCGCCGAGTAGTATTTCTTGTTTTAATTAATGTGCTGTAAAATTCTTTATGATTCATTAATACTTTTACAACATATAAGTTATCCCTTCGAACCTCTGATCTTTCGATATAAAGATAAAACGATAGAGTATATTTTTAACCTCACTTACAAACAACCATTTCTAATAAGGTACACAGACACGAACCTCATCAATCAACGATTTGTAATAAAGTAAGACAAACTCAGAGTAAAAATATATAAAGTGACATAAGTATTCAAAGCTATTGACAATAGTCTGTAACTATGCTATGGTTTTAGAAAAGCGAGTACCTTTGGTACTCTGGAATAATTACTAGAATATTGTTTTGCCTTTTTATAATTTTAAATACATATTTTTCAAGTGAGCTTAAACCAGCATTTTTTGATATTTTAATAATTTTTCAAAATTCGGTTGGCTATTACAACTTTTTTACTTTTATACTGGTTCATCCTTTAAATTGTCACAAAGATAAAATTGCTATTGTTGGAACACGTCATGTGTTGTGGTTATAATTAAATTTTTTTACGATAGGATACGAATATGACAACATTTTACTATTAGAATTTAGAAGCTAATCTCATTGGTTATCGAATATTCACTTATTTATAAAATACACTCGCCGATTGATAAAAATTGCACAGAACTTGTTAATCAAATATTCATAATAATGTGAAAATTGTGTGAATTGGGCAAGGAGTATATGTCGTTTAACTATTACAATCATCGGTCAAACCTAGTTTGTAGTAGACACATAATTGTCCATTTATCGATCGGAAGCTCGGACTGCCGTTATTCGAATACCATAGTTATTAACGTCCACTACTGATGGGTAAATACGGCGCGCGATAGGAATGGTCAATTACAATATAAGGTCACAAATAAGACACAATTTTGTGAATAATGTATGAGAAATAATTATTATCTATCCATACTTTTATAGAAGTGCTAATAATGCGCATTCAAATAAAAGATTACCAAGTCCTCTAAAATCGTTTGAGGTCGGCAACCAAAGATTTAAGGAATTTTCTGTTTTTTTAATGATTAATTTAATATTTACTTATTTTTTTAAAATAAACGTTTTTAACGTTTTTTTAAAAAACAACAACAGGCTAATAAAAAACGTTACTTTCCACAGTAGGAATTTCTCCTGTGTCGCGGAGAGATTTTAGATACATAAATTTCACATGGACAATCACCCAGACCGTATTAATAGTCCAGTGCGGCAATCGACCGCGCGACCCACAGCGCTGCAGCTAAAAGCATAGCCACTACGCCACCGAGCCGTTTTATTTTTTTTAATTTTCCGTAAACTATGTTGATTCTAATGAGGTTTTAATTTTTGGAATACCAAAAGCGAAAAGCTAGTGCTGCTAAAACTATTGCGTGCTTATTTTTTTTGGAATTCGGATGTAAAACGAAGTAACAGTTCATCTAACGGTAAGTGGCTACTGCAGCCCATGGAAACCTGCAAAACGCTTCAATCGAAGATGACCACAGATGCGGTATCGCCTCTGAGGACTAAGATGGAATGCCTCACAGTTCGTAATTGAACTGGCACACAATACCTTTCAAACCGTAACACAACAGTAATTGCACAGCTGTTTGCGGCAAGGTAAGACTGTGGTACCAACCCAGACGACTCCTAGACAGGAATGGAATCTACCGTCTGTCAAAAATATCATCACGCTATGACAGCATGGAGCAAAGCAGCAATGAAAAACGTTACGATCATGTTATGTGGTCTGTGGACACCTACAGCTATCCTCGTTTAACAATCAAAATGCAGATGGGTTGTCATCCCTGGGGACTAAGACCAATACCAGTAAACGGCGGCACTTACTTGCCATAACGCGACAACACTTTCTGCGTTCCGGCTAACGATACAAATCGTACATAAGTTGCGAAAAACTCATTGATATGGCACCTCCATGTAAGGAATCGCCCACGGGTCTTAAGCAATCGGTAATAGTAGTAACAATGGGCATAACATGAGTTCGGGATTAATAGGGTTGGGAAATAAAGTATAATAAATTAATGGCGGGAACCCAGAATTGGACTTAAACATTTTATTTAAACAACGGGCTAATTAAAATGCTCTGACAGCGTCGTCGAATCAGCTATAAAAGATTAACGTGCGGACAAAATTATTTCTGAACTTTTTCGTTGTAATTTTTTCTTTGTTTTATAGGAAGAAAACAAGAAGTAAGATTGCAAAAGTTTCATGAACCAAGTTTCATGGAGCAGAAACAAAGCACACTCATTATATTTTTAATTACAGGCACCTTGTAATTTTTAATTACAGTAATAACATTAAGATATAATGCTTCCTTTCAGTTTAAAAATATTTAACATTGTTTGTTCTTTGTAATTTTCCGATGTAATGGAAGAAAAAATCTATTTCTTATGTATATCTTATACGGAGAAAAAAAATTGTACTAATGATATGATGAGTATAAAATATTGATTGTTCCAATTTACAAATATTAGAAATATTTAGGTATATTATTAAAAAAAACTTCAAATCCTGCTAAATAACTATAGTAAAAAGGAAAGTAAAGCAGCCCATCTGCCCATGTTCCATCTGCTGAGTTTTTCCCAGCAGATAGAAATCCTTTCAATATTTTAGAGAGTTTTGGAGCCGGAAAGTACGTTGGCGGACATAAAACATTCTGCAAATATATGTAATTTTTAAATTTTCTTGCCCTGCCGAGCACGTGGTAAATTCGAAACCAGGTTGGAGCTGTTCGAATGGGCTGGCATGACCGGAGTATTACCGCGACCTCGCAGAATACCGGCGTGAAAGGAAGGCTGCAGCTCCTCTGCATTAATCTGTAATGCAGAGGAGCTATATATAATACATGGGCTTAGGTAATCTATTAACATCACATCAAATGAGCCGCGTATTCGTTTGCTCCCGTTCCATTAAAAAAAAATTATATTGCCATAACTCCTGAACTATGAGGAAGCTTAAAATTACTCAGCGCGCTATAGAATATGGGCTATGGGCTATGCTCGGTGTTTCTCTGCGTGACAGAGTCCGTAATGATGATATCCGCAGCAGAACTAAGATAACCGACATAGCCGTAAGGATCAGCAAGCTGAAGTGGCAATAGGCCGGCCACATAGCTCGCAGAACTGACAACCGTTGGGGAAAAAAGGTTCTCGAGTGACAGCCACGTACACGCAAACGCAGTGTAGGAGGACCCCCCACAAGATGGAGTGACGACCTGCGCAGTGTTGTGGGAAGTCGATGGATGCAGGTGGCTCAGGACCGAGCTTCGTGGCAATCTTTGGGGGAGGCCTAAGGAGGTTCAGAAGTAGACTTGTGATAGGCTGAAATGATGATGATAATGATGAACTCTTGAACTACCGTGACTCTTCGCACCTCATAAACTATTATGAATTTTGATATTCATTAATTATTATATATTCAGTATGTAGCCATTTAGTATTACATTAGTCTCTCAAAATTTTGCACTAAAATAGTGAGTCTAACCAAATAAATTTCACTATAATGTGCAAACCCTACAACGAAAATTAATCTAATCTCTTGTGTTAATTTGTCACATAGCAGATTTGTTATCCCAAAGTCTATTTCGTTCTTCGACACTCTGCGGCTTGTCGTAACACGTTTGACCTTAACTCGGCGGTGCGTCATAACTATAGATCACGTTCAGTAATAATCCGTACAAAGAAGAGAACAGTTGGATTTAATTGTGTATTGTAATCTAAAACTATTTCCTATGCTCCCTACATAAGCTCCTACAACCTTTTAATTTACACCTTCATAATTCCGCAGGGGAAAAGGATAAACAGATATATTTTTCAATTAATTATCCAAAGCTGCAAAGTGGTTTAAAGTTATTTAAAAGATCGTGAAAATGTTCTCAAAATTTGCGGAGGGAGTGCAAAGGCCGCGCCAAGAGAATGAGTTTTAGGATTGCGTCGAATTCTGCGTCGACAGCCCGAAAAATTGCTCAACAAGCGTCTGAAAAAAAGGGTGGAAAAAATATTTTCTTCCAAAATTAGTTGAGCGGTCCTGATATCAGTATTACTTTCATGATTTAAGAAAGAAAACTTTTAAATCGTCTTCAAATGGAAGATGGTAGTATTATGGTGTGGATGGCAATTTTTTACAATGGAAAAACTGACATAGTGTTTCACCTGGGAAATTAAAAAGTTAATACTATATAAGACTCATAAATGAACAGCTCACAAAATACGGAAATACGATTGCTATAGATCAATATATTTTTCAACACGACAATGACAGAATACACGTCGCGAAGTCTGTTCATAAATATTTGTCCGATCGTAAAAGAAAAATATTGAAGAGGTCTCCGTTAACATAATATAAAATTGTCGGGTAAACTTTACATACTTAAACCTTATAGCCGTAACGGCCGTCAGTTTCAATCAATGGAAACAGCACAATAAAAAAGACATTAGAAAACCTGTTTGAATCTCTTTCAGAAAGAATGAAACAACTGTTCTAATGAAAAAAGGAGGATAGAGGAAGGAGATGGATAAAAGAATATTTTTTCTTTGTAAATGTGCTATAGTTTATTTATTTATTTATTCAAACTTTATTTAAATACCTTTAAACATAGTATTACAAAGGGCAGACTTAATGCCTCTTGGCATTCTCTGCCAGTCAACCCGGGGCGTGGAGAGATATAGAAAGGGTGCCAAACAATAAATTTGTTAAAAAAAAATAAAGATACATAAATAAATATATAAAATACACATACAATTATATACATAAAGACGGAATAAATACATATAAACAAATATGAATACATATATGTATACATATACATATATACACATACACACAGCATACAAAATATTATTATAATTACAATGACCGATGATATCAATTCCACTAAGTGGGAGGAACGGATGTCTTGAAGAGGTGTTCACGTACCAGTCTCTTGAACGATAACTTACTGGACACTTTCCTAATGTCTTCGGGCAAGGAATTCCAGAGTAGTGCAGCCTGAACAGTAAAGGAGTTGCCAATATAATCGGTGAAGTGTTGCGGAATGCTAATCTTATGATTAGATGAAGAGCGAAGGACCCGGTCTTGAGTAGATAACTAAAACTGAAATTTATCCTTTATGTAAGAAGGAGAGGTGGCATCATTTAAGATAGAAAAGAGAATAAGCAGGACTCTAGAGTTACGCCTTTGTTGGAGAGAGAGCCATTTAAGGCGAGAACGGTATTGTGAGATATAGTTTTATCGCGCTGAGAGCTAGTGAAATTAAATGTATTTTTTTTTTAAACATTATTTTAAATCCATTAAGTAAATAGTTATGACAAATAAAATAACAAAATGTAACAGAATGTTTGAAATATAAATTCCTTGAAAACAACTAGTGAGCCAAAGTTTTATCGCGAAAATCTTGGTAGTGCTACGAGCTGTTTATACTCCAGATGAATCTTGATCTAATCATAAATTAATATTTGGTCGATTATTATTAATTAGACTGCTCTATAAACAATTAAATTATAGGAAAATAGGCAAATACAGTATTTACACAAGTTCGGATTAATTGAATAAAAAAGATACATAATGGAGAATTTTATGTAAAATAAATTAATTGATTATTAAAAAAATGAAGCATAATTATTAACTATTAACTAGAAAATGTTGCTGAGGTCGAATTTAATGATAAAGATAATCATGATACTTAATATAATTACGTAAATAATATTTGTATTCAATTACAACATAAGCCCGCCCTTTGTAAAACTTTTATAAAGGTATTTAAATAAATTTTAAATAAATAAACAATAACTAAAATAACACAATATATTCAAATACAATACTAATACAATGAAGGAAAACGAAATAAACTGATGTATATAACCAAAGTGTACAAGCCAAAATTAATTTAATTTCCTAATGCTCTAATCGTAATGGCGTCCTTCAATTTCAATCAGCAGGAACGATTGGTGCAAAATACAAACAGTTTCAAACACTTGTTTCAAGATTAAAGCAGCTACAGGCGTGTTGTTCTCCACGTCTGGAACCAACAGACATAGAACCGAAATAACATTAACCTATTGTAACGATTTTATACTAAACATCGGTATGCGCTGCTTTGATCTGTTTAGACGTAGCTTATCTTATTATTGACCAGTCATTTAAGATCTGTTTTATATTAAAATAACAATTAAAAAGTTAATTTTGTATAAATCTATAGTTGTTACGGTTTTGATCTTGTTAAACACATAAGCTCCAACACATTAGAAAATAGAGATAAGGAGGATTGTTGAGGTCTGTAATGAAATAATTAATTACTTACACGTCACAAGAACTACGGATACTGATCTATGTCAAAGCTTAAATTGAGAAACGTCAAAGACATTCGTCAAACAAGCTCAGTACAGAAATCTAATATTGTTTACGAATCAAATTATTAATAAAGGGACTAAAGCCAATCCTTAATACTATATTATAAGCCAAATTAGAAATTACCCCGTCATGATTTGAAAAGTTAACAAACAAAGAAAGAAAACTAAAAGCATTAAAAATCAATAATAATGCTAGACAGAAAAAAGACACATATGTAAAGAATAACAACGTAATAGAGAAGAACTCATCTGAGAAAAAAGAAGAGGTGACTAAAACTGAATATTTAAAAAAAAATACTTTCACAATCGACTACCACCGATCAATATATCAGGGTATAGAAGCAGAATAAATATGTCAGAAGTGTAGATGTTTTATTTTAGTATTTCCAACCCAGCACGGCAGAGCTTATTTTGATACGATACAGGCTCGTACCCGTCTTAATGTCGTACAAATCATACATTCCAAAAACTCATTGTTACAAGCCCTTTACATAGGGCACCGATCCGAGTCTCCTGATTCGGAGGAATATCCTCTTAATACTTTATAACATATATATGTACGTATAACATATAATTATAGTAATATAATTAAAATTAACCATAAAGTAACAACATAATCAAAACTTCGACATGAAAATATAAAACTAAACCCGATAAAATCCGAAAATAATAGTTTCATTTCATAAATAGCCATAACAAATTCAGTTTCAGTGTTTGACTGTTACTAACACGTTCACAAGATCCGAATCGACGTGCCGTTAACCAGTTTAAGACGGTCGACCTTTCCAAGGAATGCTCCTGATGAGAGATGTCCCATCTTTTGTCTAGCCGTCCAGATATACGTCTTACAATAAAACAGAACTATATTTATTAAATCTTTGTTGCATTATCTGTTTAGTTACCTATTTATAATAATATTTACTATAAATATATCATTGTTCAATCATGTTCTTCTGCAAAAAAGTAAAGACAAAAAGGAAAACAAATCTTCTTCAAATCCCACGGCCCTAATCAAACCATTACTTAAAATCCATTTTTTTATCTTTTTAATAAGCTCACTAATTATTTACTTTTATGAATCATGTCACAATTTTCGCACTGTGTTTTTTATTATTTATTATACATATTACACTATTAGTGCTTAAATGATAGGGGTTTTAAAGCTCCATATTTGTTTAAACGATTAACGTATATTGATGAATATTGAAAATCGCAAAATGAAATAGAGCTTTAGTAACATATCGCAAAAATAAATCGAGATAACATTTTTTTTTCAAGTCTGATATGTTATTTTTTTCTCTAATTTTATTTTGTTTTGTATCTCGTCCAAATATAATTTCCAATAAAATCAATTCGAAATAAGTGTTGGCATTTCTCTGTGACTGGCACAGAACTATTCCGAATGGAGACAGGTATCGAGAAACAATACAAAACGACACTGAATAAAATATTAGGGAGCTGGGTTGAACTAAAGTTGTGCGGCGAACGAGTTGTGTTTGATTTATTGCCTCTTCGTGTTACCGAACGACTCGAAGCGAATGGAGTTGTTAGTTTGTCATTCGGATGATTAATAATATTACTTCAGTTGAGTCATATCATCTCGTCAATAAGATTAATAATACTGTGTGTATTCACATGTCTGTTCCAAAATTAGTTTACCACAAATACAATGCTTTCTAAATTTTACTA
Organism: Bhutanitis thaidina; assembly: GCA_029286595.1. NCBI lineage: Eukaryota > Metazoa > Arthropoda > Insecta > Lepidoptera > Papilionidae > Bhutanitis > Bhutanitis thaidina. Next base: position 2,558,538 of record JAGSMS010000015.1, read on the forward strand.
TATTTTAAATTAGTATATCAGAGTTATCTAGAAACGGAAAAGAATAGGTGACAAATATAGTGGTCTTTTAAATAAAAATATCGATGCCGACTGTTGAATACCTATCAGAATATGCTACGCCAAACCCAAATCTCATAGACATAGTTATCAGCATATCTAGTGCAAGAATATACGCATGCTCACCAATATACCAGCGCAACGTGACAAAATTTTCATGCATTTTAAAGGCATATGACCCTACTGATCATGGACTTATTCAGGCCATTTAAGAAGTAGAAAAAAAATTAAGATATATTTAATTTAAAATCAAGAACATGTTATTTTACCAAGTACTAACTACTAACGAACAATGTTGTTTAAAGCAGAAGTCACGTCACTTTCCATAAACCTATATAGAAACGGAAGTGACTCAGTAATGTTAATTGACACACAAAAACCGTGTTTGCCAAGAGCTTTTCGCTGTGTTAAATGTGTCGGTTTATTCTTTTAACACATAAAATTTCAATTTTATTACATAATAAAGATTCAATATAAAATCCATGCACATGAATCTGATTGACGTTTAAATAAAATCTTATCATAAATTATTACATTCTTTTTATAGAAAGATCAAAACTGAACCATAAGTCTATTTGACCTTAAGAAGGGGCGTGAAGGGGAATGACGAGCATATAAGCAAGAGCAGATAAGAGCAAACAATTTCATCCATGGCTTCAATTGTTTCCTTGTATCAATACCTGCAAAGTGTTTTAATCCTTAACACTAATCACAGATAATTTAGCTTGAGTCGGCGAAATATTAATAACTAAAGAACAAATGTCACTTCGACTATAAGGTGAAGGAGCGGTGTTCTAACTATCTATTTAATAAAATAATAAAATTAAACAACGTGTTTGGAGAATGAATCAAAATATGGTCTAAAAAACATATTAAACAAGAGTGAAACGCATAAATTGTTTACTTTACTTACATTTTACACTTTATCAGCCTCTAAAAGCCCACTGCTGGATATAGGCCTTATCATTAAAGTGGCAACAAATTCCGATATCTCATCCATGGAAAATATGCCCAGAGGGGTTGGTGATGCAATACCGGTAGCCTCGCACTAATAATGCTGCTCCTAAGTCGGTGCTATTGGGATTCAGTACATTCGAGGGGATTTTCCGCCATCAGGTGTTCTTTAACCCTAATTAACTTCTCAGGAGAGCTAACCCTCTTCCGTTTGGAAATGCGGCCTCCAACTCTCCTGGGCATTAGACCCCTTAAATCCGCTACCTGCAGCCCATCGGGAGAGGGAAAATGAACGTTCGTAAGCACCAACCTTCTATGCGTCCAAACGGATCTGGTCTATTGCTCTGTCGGCAATCATACCATTGCCGCGAAGGGTAAAGAGAGCAGTGCATCGTTATACCGACTCTTCCCCCGCAGAGAGTGGGTGAGAGAGAAGTGGGGCTCTGCCATATCAACTTTGGCGTTGTTGGCAACCTCGGCTTCGAAGGGCAGGGAGAGCGGCGCAACACAATAACGTTAATTCAACTAACTCGCATTTTAAGCCGGCAATGTAGGTTCCTCTTCACATCACCATATGACTAATAAGTACCTCGGCATTACAAATCGTGGGTCGTGCGGAGGGATGAACTGTGCTTATCAATACAATCCCCTATCAGTGAGGTATGAACACAAACGTTGTATAAGTTCGAACAACCGGGTTGGTACCACGGCCTCGCAGAATACCGGCGTGAATAGAGGCATCTTGTGCCTCTGTGTTTTGTTCGGTGAGTGAGGTAACCGGAGGCCCACTCCCCCTCCCCATCCCCCTCCTCATCCTTTCTCCCATCTACCAAATACCCTTAAAGGCCAGCAACGCACCTGCAGCTCCTCTGGTGTTGCAGATGTACGTGGGCGACGATAATCACTTACCATCAGGTGAACCGCTTGCTCGTTTGTCGCCTTTCGCATAAAAAAAATGTACAGCAGGTGCTTTCCTGGAAAAATTTATTAGTAGTAAATTCAACAGGCTGATGAAGGAGAATAATTTCTAAAATACTATTATTTGACATATTTTAAAAAATTAAATAAATTTTTTAACAAACAAAACCTATGAATGTGCCTGCTCACCATACCAAACGGAAAGATAATGGGACACTTACGACTACAATCGATTTGTTGGGACAAATAGCGCGACTATTGCCTTCAGGCGTTTACCTCGCATTCGACTATTTCTTGAAGAAATAACTATTATATTGAAACCGTTGAGCGTATTACTACGTTAGATAAAGAAAAACCTTACTTTTGTTGTGCATTATTTTTAAAACGTGGCTTGATTTTGAAGTGTTAAAAATATTTTCTCAATATCTATTAAGTTCCTTACCCTCTACCCGATAATTTCTTAATCCTGGAGATATTTTATAACAATCACTTCACTCAACATAATGATTAAATAAAAAACATATGTCAAAATAATTTAGTGAAATAATTATCCAAAGGTAGGTCTTATTAACATAAAATTATATTTTTGTATCATTAATTCCGAGAATAAGTAAAATTATAAAAAGCAGCTTAAAGAGCGTTTATAGCGTATTCATACAAACATTGAAGTCCCAAATCTTCGATATGAAACTTTGTACACATAAGCTATCTATATATACGAGTAGATTAAAAAGATTGTAGAATCCATTACGAAATATCCAGTTACAAAGGAGATAATTGTAATTATCAGTTATTATGGAAAATTTAAACTCTTCTAATTTAGCGCAATGACCCTTTTTCGAAAATTCTCTCTACAAACTTTTTACACCTACATACGAAGATTTTGGACATGAAATTTTGTATCAAAAGCTTTGAGACGAAAACACTCGTAAGATATGTTCGTAAAACTAATTTATATACGTATCTACATATATACATAACCATTAAAACAATCTCTCGTATTCAAAAAGCAACTCTCGCAAAATTCCGCGTTATCTTTTACAGTCTGCGTAATGAAAAACAGTCAAAATAATTAAAAAAGAAACTTCTGGCCAACGCGGCATACATCGCCATCCCTAAAACATGATCTCCATAACGTTCTGGTAAGAAACAAGAACTCATTAAACACCAAATTACGGAAACGCGATAAATATGTACATACGTAAGACACCAAGATAAACAAACAGACTGAGACAGAGCTCTGTGTTATTACCGAATTTATTTGGCAAGAGATTGCAAATCCTCGTATTTGTTTTATGTTACCGTGTAAAACGAAATTTTAAGTGGGAAAAATATGACTGGTATTTTGAATTTGTATCTCCATTTGCAACTTTACTATCGATAGGCTATATCTTACATGATTCATTTTATGCTTTATTTTATTAGAGTTATGCTACGTAATAACTGAAGCCTATATTCCATCTGCTTGGGAAAAAAATAGCTTAACAATTCGTGAATTTAAAATCAAAAAAATACCCAAGCAACAGTAACGTAGTGCACCCTGCTAGCTAAACCGACGCTCTAGCGACAGAACGATGCCGAATAATCTATCCGAATTTTCCAAATCCAAGTGCCACAGACTAGTGATGGGGAGCAGTGTGAGTGTAGCGAGGTTTCTGGCTCTGCACTCTCCAAACCGCTTGCACAGCGTGGTTAGTATTGGCAAAATCCTCTTAGACACAAATGCGGGCTGACTAGTGCTTTCTTGGAAAGACTTATGTTCAGCTGTGGACTTAAATAGGCTGACGATGTTTGTGTGTTGATAGTTTCATGATCAATGAAGAAAGATGGATTTTGGTTTGATTGAGAAGAGAAGATACCTATATAGGTTAGCCTATAATTTGTGCCTCTGGGGTGGTTAGACGTCTAGACATAATTTATTTTAGTCGTTTCAATCCACTTTCCACCTGAGGTAATATGGAAAGGTGGTGAGCCTGTCGCTGTCTAGCCATCGAATGCAGAGGCAGTTCCTCTAACCAATTAACTGTCGCCGTTATTATGTTCAGATTGTTTTCATTATTACATAGCTTATCAGTTTTTAGTCACTTTATTTTGCAAAATTAGGTAAAAATAACTAAATCGTAAAGAACAACGTTGAAAAGCACTTCATTAGCACAGCCTAATAACATTTGTCATCAGCATCCTATGAATGCTTAGGTGAACGTATATTCTTAATTGCAATTGAACAAAAAGTACTTTAAGACATGTTTGCCCAAGGGGTGACACGTTTTAGTCACCTGTTTTAGTGAAACGGGCACGGAATTCGAGCTATGAAATATTTTTACCAATAAAATCAGAAGATTATAATTAACAAAATCCAACTTACAACTTTGTATATGAATGCAACTTTTGCTGAAATTTCTTTGTAAGGGCAGTCAATGCGTAAATGCATTTAAACGGTCGATTAAAACCGCTGTAGTGCGCTAGCTTACGAAGCTACTAATACGCTGGCTTTTTAATGGTTTACCGTTTAACCTTATCTATATATAGTACCAGACTGATTGATTGGATTGGACTGGAAGTATTTCCAGATTTCGTAACTTTTATAGGTATACCTCTAATCTCAGGTGTTAGTGGTAATACATAGGCTTTCTCTCCTAAGGTTAACTTCATCTACATGCGGTGAGCCGCGCTAACAGGCGAAGCTTTGGCGAGCCACATTTGGCGTAAAATTCACGAAACCTAGCTCCATACACCCATGATGAGGAGCAGCATATCTGATGCGAGGTTATCGGTACTGCACTCACCAGCCTGCCTGCTTATCGTGGCGGATAAATCTTCCCTGCTTAGCATGCGTGCTTATGCTGCGGATTCATGGATGACACGATTGATATTTGTACAGACACAATACGTTACACATGAAAATAAATTACGTACCTATAAAACATATAATCGGTGACAATTGCTTCGTAATGTTCGTTTAATCAGTTCAACCAATTAACTGTCGCCGTTATTATGTTCAGATTGTTTTCATTATTACATAGCTTATCAGTTTTAGTCACTTTATTTTGCAAAATTAGGTAAAAATAACTAAATCGTAAAGAACAACGTTGAAAAGCACTTCATTAGCACAGCCTAATAACATTTGTCATCAGCATCCTATGAATGCTTAGGTGAACGTAGATTCTTAATTGCAATTGAACAAAAAGTACTTTAAGACATGTTTGCCCAAGGGGTGACACGTTTTAGTCACCTGTTTTAGTGAAACGGGCACGGAATTCGAGCTATTAAATATTTTTACCAATAAAATCAGAAGATTATAATTAACAAAATCCAACTTACAACTTTGTATATGAATGCAACTTTTGCTGAAATTTCTTTGTAAGGGCAGTCAATGCGTAAATGCATTTAAACGGTCGATTAAAACCGCTGTAGTGCGCTAGCTTACGAAGCTACTAATACGCTGGCTTTTTAATGGTTTACCGTTTAACCTTATCTATATATAGTACCAGACTGATTGATTGGATTGGACTGGAAGTATTTCCAGATTTCGTAACTTTTATAGGTATACCTCTAATCTCAGGTGTTAGTGGTAATACATAAGCTTTCTCTCCTAAGGTTAACTTCATCTACATGCGGTGAGCCGCGCTAACAGGCGAAGCTTTGGCGAGCCACATTTGGCGTAAAATTCACGAAACCTAGCTCCATACACCCATGATGAAGAGCAGCATATCTGATGCGAGGTTATCGGTACTGCACTCACCAGCCTGCCTGCTTATCGTGGCGGATAAATCTTCCCTGCTTAGCATGCGTGCTTATGCTGCGGATTCATGGATGACACGATTGATATTTGTACAGACACAATACGTTACACATGAAAATAAATTACGTACCTATAAAACATATAATCGGTGACAATTGCTTCGTAATGTTCGTTTTAATCAGTTTCAACCAATATCTAAATTCAATATTAATAAAATATCAAATATTAAAATTATAAATAACGCAATTCCTGAAAAAATTTACTATAAAAATTTTTTTTCTTTATAACTGACAATCCATATCATCAAGGAATCCAGTCAATTTTTATGAAGAAAGACTTACGTAAAATGCATTGGTACAACAAAAAAATCTAAGAGACTAAGGTTATTCAATCGGTACATAGTGCACCATACAAAGGTACTGCGATAAATTTGCTAAATTATGTTTCATCGCTATTTAAAACTTGCTAGTCATCAATAATACTCGTTTGAACACTGCTTATTTTAATTACTGGTTGTAAAAAAATAATTTTAGCCCGAAATCGTTCGACTTCCTTCAAGTAAATGAGCGCTGCATTCTTCATTGCAGGCTACAAAGCGTTCTTTTCATCTCGTCAAAAGCGCTTTAGGTTTTATTTTACTACGTGGTTTTGTTTCAGGGTTAACGTTCGGGATTTTGATATTTAGGCCAGCTAATTAAATTCTTCATCAAATCTTATACTTACACCTTATACTAAACATTTTTTCTCTAATTACTTATTAGCAGTTCTATGAATAAATTACCCTTGCCAAAATTATATACTTTTCCATACATTAACTAACCATCATTATTTTGTTTCAGATAAAATCTCAACATTCGATCAAAATGGAGCAATCTTACGACATTTTAAAGAAGCGCTCTAAACATCCACTTCCGCTTCAGTCTGACACATACGTGTACAGTTGAGGAGACATTGGAGATGGTTAAGTAGTAGTTGTAGGATAGACTTTAACTTGCTAAGTGATATAATGAGCTTATACGTTAAGTGAATGATTGGAGAAATGCCTTACTACGGCTATCGAGAAGAAGGGCCAGGGTCGGAATCTAGTGGAGGTTGTTCTGAATCGGAGGGCGGCAATTCGGACTCGGAAGGGGGGCTAAGTACAGAAAGTACGAACGGTCAGGACCTGCCTTTCCCGGGATTCACGCCTGTCGCTCTCCGCTATCTGACTCAAGAAACAAGACCTAGAAGTTGGTGTCTTAAGCTCATCACAAATCCATATCCTTTTTTATAAATATTAATTAATAGTATTATTATATATTTAACATAACCATTAGTGGCGACTTAAGAACATGTCTCCACACAAATTTCAGTTGTTGTCATGAAAAACGGATTAAGATAAAAAAAAAGTGTGAAGCTAGGTAATTTTACGGCGGTTCGACAGCTAATTGGTAGAGCTCTGCCTTCACGGCAAAGGGCTATTGGATCGAATCCCAAAAGGCTTAAATAAATGTATGAAATCACGAGTCACAGTCATAAATGTTATTTATTATAATAGTATATTATTTTAATACGTATAAGAGATACGGGACAAATATACACCCACAGACAGTTGACGACGTTATTTCGTATTCCTTTGTGTTTCAATGTTATCCAACATTTAGTAAGCCTGAAAGGCTTAGAAAATTTTCAATTAAGGTACTAAAGCACTAAGTGCTTACTTCATTAAATAATAAAGCTTTGTCGACTTAAACAAGTTTAATCTCTAAACAACGTCTCTACATGTCTTTTATCTTTGATTTCACACTTTACTAACTGTTAAAAGCCTTTAATTTTTAATTTATGTTCAGCAACTCTAATAGGCACTAACATAACTTATTTAAAGCAGTTTCAAATTACGTTTAAGATTTTAATAAATTTCACTTCTTCGTCTTTTAAAAATGAAAATCATACTTTGCACTTACAAAGAATACAAAGCTTTTATGCTCCTTTGGGAGCATTAATTGTCTTTGCTAACTTCACCAAGTAACACATGTAAATTTATTACCAAAGGTCTGCATAATAAGTTCCATCTGACCTTGACCTAGCTCTACAGACAGTGGAGGAATTATTAATGTATTACAATTATTATACAAAGACCGGTGAAGGCTGTTAAGGCGCTAGGTGCCTGAGAATACGATCACCTTACTACTTGGCAAGTGTAGCGATTACGACAATTTTTTCCTACTTAAAGGAGGTATGTAATCAGCTAAATACTGCTGATGCAGATGATAAAGCAGTCAGGTTCTAAAGAATTTTACATATATTTTAATTACGAAAATACGTAAAAGGAAAAATATTTAAAAAAAATTACATAGTAATTAAATTTTTAAACTATATTTTATAAAAATCAAAACTGTTTTTATTTTCCAAAACGGAAGCATAAACAATACAGTCTATACCTAAACCATTAATATGCTATAATTAACGCAGATCAAACAAAAATTTTAAGTAAAATGTAATAAGATTGCAGACTTACTATGGTTTCGTTTAACTATCGTATAAATTATGAAAAACATGCCTGGTTAACTTCAAACCTACAGCGTGTTAGTAATGAAACAGTATAAAATGGTGAATAATAAGCTTCAAGATCAGAACAAATTCCATAAAATTAGCTAATTAATTATTAAATAGATTGTTTAAGTACATTTAATACACATTGCGCTGCATTAATTGTGTATATTATTACGTATTTTATATGGCATTGTAGTTAAAATATTCTTTTCTTTCTAAATGACGTTTTATAAACAGATCATTGATCTATCCAGTGAAGATTAGGTTAGGTTACAAAAACACACTCTGTTAAAGGACAGTTCATCTCCGTCTCCCGGCACCGGGAGAGCGACGCATCATAACACTGACACTTCTCGTCCCTAGCTGTCCCAAACCAGCCGCATCAGTAACGGGACCTCCGTCAGAGAATAGTGAGAATGGCGTATCGCGATACCATAACTCCTCTTCCCCCGCGACCCTATCTCGTCTGTGGAGGTCAAGTAGAGTGATGTAAAGCAACGACGCAAACACTCTTCCCAAAGTCCATCAACTCGCATCCGGATTGGAATCGCTAATCCCACTCGGAGTGGCCTGTGCAGGCCAGCCCACGCCTCTAAGTTACCCTAGCCATGTAGGTTCCTCTTGGCCCCCACCACTTGAGTCTTGGCGGTCAAGGCTTATCGTCTGCATTGTTGCGGCCCTGCCGATATGCTGCGTTGACGGAACACAGTTTTATGTAATGCCCCGGTTAGATACTAGATGGCGTTAGCGAAGCGAAAAAACTAGGAACATATCGTTTCTATGAACATTTTCATCTAACGCTATAATATACTCGTAGGTAAATAGTATATTTATCTAATAAAAATCCAATAACCAAGACACGGGATTCTAGTTGGGAACTTCGCGGCAGTGTAGATTGTAGTTTTAGTGCAGTTAGTGATCAATTTTAATATATTATCGTCACACCAAGGGTAAATTATGTTAGTAAGTTAATTCAGGTGCATATAGACTGTGATGTACCGACTTCATAATACAACAGAAAATCTTATCAACTATGTAATTTTATTGTAATTTAAAGGTAGTTTTAATAAAAGAGGTTATAAAAACATTGAAATACAAAATGCCTGTTGTGGTAAAAGTCAAAAAAAAATAATGGTATACCTTTTAGCAGACATTGGAATAACTATTACCGTCAAATATTAACAGGTCTTTGACGGGCAACGTATTGTTAAAGGTGCGAGATATATGTTAATAAGATTGCCATTCCACCAGCTTCGTCTGCCAATAACGGCAGATTTTCCTTAGTAAGAGGCTTTGTCCAGCTCTGGGCCGTTTTCCAAAATTCATGTCTGCTACAATATTGTTTCTAGGTGTTTAAGTTTTCTTTACCTATTTAAAACTATTTATTTATCTATTGACTTAATAGTGAAATTCAATATTTCTCTTTTGCATGGGAGCAATAGCAATTGCGTAAGTTAAATTCAACTTATTTTACAGCCAAAAGCCAACACTAGCACTTGTGTGTTATTTAGTAGGCGACTATTTATTCTGTTTAGTATTTTATTCAAGGTGATTGTTTTAAGAACCTATACAGCAAGGCAATTCTAAGAATAGACGTCATATAAAAATAGTCAACGTTACGGGAAACTTGTAAAAATTCAAAATAATCAATATATGTAGGATTATAATATTAAGTATATTTAAGAGGAGAACGTGGTAGAGCCAAGCGGCTTTTGCTGCTGCTCGAATGGGCCGGCTCGACCAGATCGGTACCACGGCCTCGCAGAATACCGGCGTGAAGTAGAAGCAACTTGTGCTTCTGCGTTTCATTCGATGAGTGAGTTAACCACCCCACCGTCCCACACACGTGGAGACCCACGTCCCCTTCCTATTCCCCCTCCTCATCCCATCTCCCTGACACCCTGAAAGACCAGCAACGCACCTGCAGCACCTTTGGTATTGCGGATGTACGTGGGCGACGGTAATCACTTATCATCAAGTGAACCGCTTGCTCGTTTGCCGCCTTTCCCAAAAAAAAGGAGAATGCTAAAAGGGCCAGGACCTTAATACTATCGGCATAACAAAACCTGATTAAATTATATTAATATAAACAAACATGTAAATAATTGTACTTTAAAAAAAACAAAGTATGTATGGAGGAAAGCCTTGTTTCAAGATTCATTTTTAAAGTAAAGTATTATAGATTTATAGTATTTTAATAAACAATTTAAATTAGACGCCATGTATTAAATACATCAATATCGAATCGAAAGGAAGATACTTTGGTATAGGTATGTAAGACTTATTGATAAAAGTAAATATGTTTCCCGTCCAATGTATTTATTTTTGCAGGGTAGTCTGTAGTGTAAATAAAGACTGGTATGAGCGTCGTTGTCTACATATATAGACCGTATCACATTTACTCCGTCGAGCGTGTAACGATACCCTTCAGGCGATTTTCCAGTGATATAGCGTAAAAAAGAGCTGTTTCACAGTTTGAGAGATTCTATTTATGTACGTTAAGTGTAGGTCGTAACATAAATGTTACCTTATATTTTTTCGTATTGGTGTGTATTTCGTGTTTATTCGATAAACATCGCCGTAATGAGCAAAGTTAGTCGGGAAGACTTAATATATATTACGGTGCGGTAAGTTGTAAGCGCGTGTGATGGCGGCATGAGATAATCCGCCGACTCAGCGCATTCCGTAGGTGCAAATGTCGTATAATCGACGTCTTAGATAAAATTCTTCTTTCTCATCATCAGCCTTTATAAGTCCTGGTCTTTTCCATGAAATCACCAATAAAAGGTGCAATTCTAAGAATGGAAGATTTACATTTATTTACTGCGGAAGGTAGCCAGGTTGGTAAGCGCAGTTTCGCTCGTAACCCACGCACTAGCAACGCTGCATTCCATTGCCGAGCATGATCATTGAGCAACTAACCATAATGAGATGTTACTCTCGGAAAATGCGCTAATTTCAGACAACAAATATTTTTTTAAATTGTATTGGTCATCGGAGAAAATTTTGGGTTTGAACTTTTTCTGGTACTTCGATAACCCCATGAACGTGGACAAATATAAACGTTTATCAAACTATTGTAAGGTAGCGGTATCATCCACCCCATCTATATCTTTACCATGGATGTTGTAAAAGTGGACTAAAGAAAATGCAAGAAAATTGTATGATTTCCCAGACGCCGAAATTCAAATATACTAGGCTAATATTAGCTGGACTAATGCACAATCACTGCGCTTACCACATCTACGCTAATCATGGTGAGCGTAGCAATCACAGAAAACTTTCCCTTCTTGAGAATAATCATCAGATAGTGATTACACTCAGGTATGTTGTATCTCACTTTTACTAGTATATATATTAAAAGAATGTTCTATGTCCTTATGACACATTTTCACTGCAAAGACTGTACATTTTTTTTTTAATATCCATGCCGCCCAGTATCACCAGGAGAACAATAGAGCTAACATTTATTTTCGGCCTCATATAATCGCCGTAGCTTCTGTAGTATATACATTCAAGCACTGATTTACATCTTGTTTTATTTTTACACGTCTGTTTTGGTCTATAAAATTGTCCATAATAAATAAACAAAGACGCCATTGGCTCAATTCCAAGGTAAAAATCTCAACAATGTTAAACCCGTATCAATCACGCTACTGACGTATCGCTAGCAACACCTTTGAAACTTTCCATACGAGGTGCGATAGTTTTTTTCTTAAAAAATTATTTTGTTATATTTATATATTATATAGTAGGGATGCTTAGTACGAAAAATATGTGTTCACACAATAAAAAATATTTTATTACAATTAGTTCTCCAAATACAAACTTCTCCAGTAATACCTGTTGGCTAAACTCTAGGTTCCGGAGATTGACGAATGACAAAAATTCAAATTCTAACAGACTAGCGCTTATAAAAAGCATCTATATTTAAAATTTGAATGTGAAGCTATCATATTCTCATTCTACCATAAAAATTTTCTTTTTTCTCTATACACCAAAGAAGATCAGCCTTTTTTGGCCCATCCGTGATGACCATATTTATAGATAGCCTCACCTTATGTAGAAAAAGAAAGTAACTTGTGGTTAGATTACAGATTTTGACTATTATTTGATAAATTATCCTCGTAAACTAAACTGATGATGTAAGTCATCAATTTCAATCAATAAATTTTTGGTTAAATTTAAATCAATTCTAACTTTATATACCCTTCTCCTATTTTATCAATATTTTGAAATAAATGTCTTATAAATTTGTAGTTATAATTATTATTTACTTGCACTTAAATATAAGTCCGTTATTTTTTAAATTCTTTTGGTCTCGCGATACTCCTTTGCAGTATAGGTATATAAATATTTTACAGTGAATTTTAAACCACTTAAGATTCGATTTTTACAAAACGATGAATGTATTGCCGCGTTTCTCTTACTCTTTCTTTCTGTCTAGTTTTACACTGTATTCCGCGAACGTCGGACACTGCAACAGAACGTGGGCCGTCGTTTCCTCGTGAACCGCTGTGACCTTTTATCCATTGTAGGATTATATTGTTGAATTGACATACCTCGTTTAAGCGCTGGTAGCATTCGTATATGAGCCCTGACGTCATGACATTGCTGTCGAGGGTCTGTATAACCGCCAGGCTGTCGGATAGCATCCTAATATTATGATATTTTACTTCCCTACTGGCGATTGCAATAGCCGCCTGGATAATGCCCAAGCATTCAGCTTGATATACGGTGTAGTAGGCTCCTAGCGGTGTTTGTATTTTAATGTTTAAATCATCCGAGGAAGTCAAGTGGGATGACTCCCACGTACCTGAATCCGTTTTGGATCCATCAGTAAAAATTTTAACTGGCACGGGTCTAGACCTTCTGTACGATGTTGAACTTTATAATTTTTGTCAAAAACAAATTGTATTGGGATCCTGTCATACGTAGCCTGAAGGATCGGCATTTCCATTAAGCTGGACAGTATGTTGACAGCTGATTTTCTACGAGACATACACAGGTATGACCTGTGTATCTTATAGAAAACGGGACCCAAAATTTGGTTTGTGTGTCCAATGTTATGCGAGAGTCGTTTTATAACAATAACACGAGAGGGACGTTATTATTTGATTCTTGCCGATGAAGAGGTTATTTTATTGGTACCTAATTGAAAACAAATTAACAAATCTCATAAATTAGTTATTTACAAGAGCACATAATCTGCATCCAGGTCTTGCAGCGTAAAATTATATAAATGTTAAAATCTATCTATTACATCATTAAGCGTCAAGGCTTAAGTAACCTTACCAAACCTGTTAAAATATAAAAAAAATGCTTTTTGTGAATTGCAAAATCAAATTAACAAGGTATGAATTCAACAGCCCGGTGAATTTTTAAGGTTTCGTTATAAGATTGTTTTTATCTCGTGTGCCGTTTGTCGCTTCCATTTAAAAAAAAAAATATTTATCTGCTCAATTTTAGCCAAAGTGACATCCTTGTTAACCAGATCTTCAACTTGCGCTTGTAAACCCTAAATTCGGTTATACGCGTAAATCTAATTCTGTAATTAATGAAACATAAAAATAGCTTTTTTATTGATATTGAGTAACTGATTCAAAAAACGAAGAGGTAAGTATAATTTGAATTTGTTTTTTTTTATACCAGTAAAATAACACTGGCGTATTTCAAAATGATTTAATAATATTTTTTATTCAATTGTCGCTCTTTATCGTCATTCATTTATAAAAAGCAAAAAATCTCTGTTAATGAATGTACGTTTCCTAAAACATGATATTACTTTAGTGTATAAAGTTTAGTATAATTTTAAACCCGTTTAAGCTTCAAAGTTAAAAGGGTAATTTTGCCACTTCCTATGTCACTCTGTCACTTGCTTCGCTAATGTAAACCACTACATCCGATATCGAAAACAATTTACTTGCTTTGATAGCCCAACCCTGGTGCATTTGGAACATTTCCAAATGAAATTGATCAACCAACACTTGTTGTTTAACATCCAGTAGCTGTGTATTTTCTATTGATTTTATTCAAGATCTAGTTTAATTCTAGAAAACATAGTCAAGCGTAAGTAGGACTCGTGCAATCACAATTTTAGGATGTTTTAAGTCTCAAAGGTAAAACTAATATGTTTATCAGCGTCGTTGTCAGCGTACATTACACATGGAGGAGATTTATGGAGAGTGACTTTAACTCTTAGAAGACGCCTAGTGTTTTATAATATAGGATTTTTTTAGATGTTTTCGGATATTCTACATTATTTTAAGGTTCTAGTTCAATAACAAAACTACTCTGGTTAGAAGACAGCTTGTAAGAGAAAAATGAATTCAAAATACTGATTATTCGTATTCCCTTTCTGTTAATAACTTGATTCGTTACAAAATATCGAGCTGCAAACTTATTTATTTATTTATTTATACTTTATTTGCACATTACAGAACAAAAAGGCGGACTTAATGCCAAGAGGCATTCTCTACCAGTCTACCATTAGATTGAACAGAGAAAATGTAAAAGGTTGCAAAAAAATATTATGTTCATATATATATACTCGAATATTATACTACGATACAATACTTATTTATGACGCTACTTAGACATATATGTAATTATAGTTGTTCATTATATAAAACACATTACACACTATACATACATATTTATATAAGGTTACATATATATACAATGCATACGTAAACTTAGATGATTTCTTATGTAAAATGAAAAAATATATTCATCAACTGCTAATAATCTTCAATCGCTAGGTAATAATCCCAAAGTAAACGCTTGAAAGTACAGGTGGCTGTGCATATATTATTTGGCAGCGCGTTCCAGAGTCTGACAGCATGATGGGTAAAAAAATTGTGTAAGAAGCCGGTATGTCAGAAAGGTACATTAAGAGATGAATTATCCGCAGAACGGAGACTACGGTCGTGGGAGTCACCCTGATATTGTAATTTGCATTTCAGATATTCAGGGACAAACGGATCGTGCAAGATGGAGAATAAAGTGCAAAGTATAAAATAGACTTCTGTATTCAAAACGTATAACTCAGCCAGACAAACGGCGGACCATAAATTATAATGTTAATGATAACAAATTTGACACAAACAATAAACAAAAGAGACTAATTAGTAAAGTAATAAAATTTCAGCGTGTCAAAGACACTTCGTGGGCCTCCTAAAGTCCTTTGGGTCTCGTTACGCGACGTGTGGTAAACGACTTCGGTTCTGGTTTGCAAATTTAACAATTTACTCACGCCGTCGAGTAGGGAATTTACAAATGTATTCCCTACACGTGTGTACGTGGTAGAGCCAATTATCGGCTAATGCTACTGCACGAACATGCCGGCTGGACCGGGGTAGTACCATGACCTCGCAGAATACCCGCGTGAAGTAGAGGCATCTTGTGCTTCTGCGTTTCTTTTGGTGAGTGAGGTAACCGGATGCCCTCTCCCCCCCTCCCACTTCCGTACTTCATAATTCTCTTACCTAAAAAAAGACGATCGCGTGTTTTAGTGGTTAACGTACCTGACGGATCCCAATTTCTAATTCCAGCCGGAGTTCATGTTTGTGCTTGTGCTATACACAAATTATTATTTTTCGAATATTGTTGTGTAATATTGTGAGGTGTGCCTCCATCCGTGCTTGCGCGTAGCTCTGCGGCACTATGATATAACCTGCGCAGTTAACGTCTGCCAAAGTTGTCGTCATTGTTTCAATCGGCCAAGAGAACATCATCATCATCATTTAAGAAACAGAACACATTACACAATATCACAAACTCGCGTACTCAGCACAGCCGCCAACACTTTGAAATATCAACAACAATCAGTTACAGACTGACAGCGGATCGCCTCTCCTCCAACTGCACACAATATATAAAGAACAGAGACGAAGACCGGTTAGGTGTACTCCTTTGCTCCAAGAATTATTCGACCTAATATAATTTACACGGCTCAAAATAAAAATATAAACCGGAATATAACACACACTTGCAACAAAATAAATTTCTTTGCTTAGTATTGTCGTAAAACATAATGAGAACGTTTCAACTTTGTATACAATAAAACTACTAATTAATTAATAATATTCTTGTAACATTATTAGTGTAGTAACATTCTTTTGAGCTTCGAACCTACGTTTAGTATTTATACAGCTCATAGAAATTGCTTTTGTTATTACAAATTTAGTAACATACCTATGTTAAGACGATGTGGATTTAAATATTTATACATTAAACAGCGTGTTAGTAAACCCATCTTTAAATTGTCATAGCAAACTCAAGGTTTTCAATAATTACACTGCAGATGGAAAATTATTTAAAGTCTCACCAGACTTCGGCGAAGCACGTACGTATATTTATAATTCATAGCTTACCTTACTGCTTCTTAACTACTTAACTGAGTTTTATTAGTATTTAATATTAGTTATATAAGTAGGTACTTACGTTCGTGTTCTATACAAACTTCAATCTTGAATGATTCTGCATAGCCTATCGGGCGCGCTAACGCGTTCAATTTTCTATTTATGAAATTGTACGAAAGCATAGTCTGATAGAGTTAGAGCAGCTCTTTATTTCTGACGGCCCCACGAATATAAACAGGCCGGTTAGTCAACTAACAGGGTACATGCAGATGGGGTTGGCATATGAAAATATTTCCTCTTCACCCCTGATCTATTGAATTTGGTAACCGATTTGGCACCGCGACATCTCATAGCTAATGGAATACATACATGCGACATCTTATTATAATCTGGTATATATTGCGATACATCAAGAAGCGATTACTAATACAATCATTGATTAAAACAAAAAAGATCGATATAAAAAAATATTTACATAAAGTACACAGGTATATTATTTAAAGTTAAAATCTGAACCCTTCTCGTGTTCATGTTGTATGTATTTCTATTGTGTCATCATGTTATGTTCAATATTATTTTAACTTTTTCCTATTCTTAAACAATTTATTTAAAATATGTCAAACTCGATAAAGTACTTACGTTTGAACAGAGTTCTTCCTTTGTGAAAAAGAGCTTAAGAACACGAATCTTATTTCAAATAGATATCTTCGAGACCTTTGCAAATGAAAATTAAATCTGTTCAAATGAAATAAAGCAGCGTATAGCCTTTTGTAATTTAATTTTATAATATAAAAGTAAATATTATATTGTTAAAAATTATAATATACTATATTTGTGAGTAAAAATAATATTACTGACGGCATCCTCAGGGTATCAAATTATATTAACGGATTCAATTTTGTTTTTCCATAATTCTAGTATTCTTGTTCATAATTATCAATCTGTTAATAATGCCGTTCTGTACATGACCACTACTAATGCCAGGATTTACCATAGTCGCCGCGCTGGGTCGCAGTAATCTTCGACGCTGCTGCTCATCATCGGTCTCTGTATTTTCGGTCTGTAATTTTTTGAGATAGTTTATATAGCGGCTGACGGATCCATGAGATTTTCAAACCGTTTCCGTCGGCTCTTACGACACCAAGGGTAAGAAGGGGATGGCATATTTTTTTATTATTTTACACGTATTATTTGTTTATAACGTATCGAAACTTAAAACAATTGAAATTCTTTAGTTATGTGTCATATTAGGACTTATGAGGATGTTTTTATAAAAATGGTATCATACATATTATTATTATAGCATATATATATTAGCTCTTAAATCAAATACACTCAATATTTCATTAACAACACCATAATTTGAATCATGTGTACCGTAAATACTTTTCAAAGGCCAAAACGAGCTTCATAGAAAGTTGATTTGCGAATCGGCATGCATTTTAATTGAAAGCCTCCATTGAATTACCTCATGTTGATAATTCGAAACTCTTTTCAAGGTTTTACATGTTTCAAGCTCGTGATGTTTCAAAGGATTGAGCCACCCAGCCAGAATGTTTTGTTAGTGCTTATTTAGCGAAACGTTACAACATTTCTGTAGTGAATGAAAATATTGGGCACGGAATTCACAAATCTAATTAAAATCAAATTAAACTTATTTATAACTTATTTATAAATGAAATTCTTAATCGGTAATAAGTTTAAATCGTTGATTAGTTACTAAAATATACTATATAAATAAATATATGTTTGTCGGACATATTTTTATAGGCGAGTGACTCAAAAAAATTGCCCTAAAGCTCTCCGATCACGCCCTGGAATTTATGATAGGCAGGCGTGAGATGAGCCTGCAGTCCTCAACTGATGCGTCACCATATCGGAAACTGAATAGATAGATCTCCAAATCTGCGAGGCACAATACGAAACTAAATAAGTTAAAGCAAGACTTAATTAAACAGAGAATTAAAAAAATATAAAATAAAACTCTAACGTATTAAATAACGAAATTATAAAATTGAATATAAAACCAACAATTTAACAAAAATATGATACAAAACAGTCTCATTCCAATATAATTGCCACTGTTCATCATTGTCACACGAGTCGTGGTGCATTTGACAAATAGACCGCACTCGGCTTAATGCTGCTGACCGGCGAGCGCAATACGTCCGTCTGCCTGTCTTAAAATAATATCAAAAAAAGTAACATACGAGTAGTACGGGAGCATCCATTTACACTGCGGGTTCCTCATTTGAATACTACACCGATAGTATAGAAGATAAATAAATAGCGTTGTTGTGAAGATGTGTATTTTTAATTGACTTTCTCTTATTAATTACGTATAAATACCGTGTCATATTGAAATCTCCATTTTGAATAAATTAAATTAAATAAAATAAACGTAACAGGCTTAACTTTGCCGTATAAATACACATTGTAACATACTTACTCAATTATAAGTTTCTTCACCCTAAAGGCGAAACCTGCGTCTGCCCGATAATTTTTTTTACTATTACTTGTTTAGAGTTCATTGAGTATAGTACAAAAATAGTTTTTTAATTTTAGATCTTCCTAAATAATTTGAAATTTTAACAACTAATACTGAAAACTCTGATTTATAATTAAAGTGGCTTGTAGGCTATGAGCAAAACAAACGCATAATTAGTATATGTAATTAGTCATACGAACGGAACCCCAATAGAGCGAGGCCCTCGCACTTGGCCGGTTTATTTCTACCTTTTATCATTCGTTGGGTTTTTAAGGTCTAGCCAGTATTGGAGTCACCGAGACCCTGTTCGTCAGTGCTTGTAACCAATGAGGTATACATATTTAAGTCTACGTTGTTATGATCGATTATTAGATAATTTCTATACTTCTCTGTAAATGAAACGATGAAGACAGGTCGTTCCAGCATTTAGTGGCGACGTACTTAAAACTTTCTCGAAAGCCGATGGTTAGATGAAATGGCATAGCGAGGGAATAGTTCAACGCGCGAGCTATAAAGATAACGGTGTGCACGTCGTACGACCACACAAATTTTCGTAACGAAAGACAAGATGCCACATTTGATTATAATTGAAGATCGAAAGTGGCGCTGTTATTTACGCTGGAGCTGAGATGATGACTAAGAGAGGGAGACTTCACTGACAGCTGTCCACGTCGTCATTAAAACACTAACTAGTGGGAGTATCGACACAAGATCCAAACTTATCCGAAACTATTACGACGTCATCCCGCAAAACTGTCTCAGCGAGATTAGGATGGCGCTCAAACAGCTAAGAAATGGCGAGGCGCGGGGTTAAAGATGGAATTATAGCTAAGCTTCTGAAAGTGGGTGGAAAGACAGTACTTGTGGACAACAGACGCTGTATAATTCCGTTATTCAAGGCGAAGTCACGCCGAACTCGTAGAGTAGAAGCGTATTAGTCCTGTTCTTCAAGAAAGTGAATAACTGCCTTCTGAGCAAAGACCGATATCACTCATTAACCGCGTCTACGTGCTGTTATCGACAGTCATCACCAAACGGATCGCAGAATTGACAACCGTTGGAGACCATTGGAGAAGAAAGGTTTTTGAGTGGCAAACTCATTGAGGCAAACGCAGTGTAAGACGACAAACCACAAGACGAAGTGGCGACCAGCACAATGTTGCGGGACTTATATTTCCTAATTGTATAATTACTTAAGCAAAGCTATTTACTTATTACTGATTTATTACAGATCTAAACAAAAACCCTTAAGGGATAAAAAAAACCCTTTGGGATATCCGATTACTAGCGGACAATGCAAACATTGTACTTGGCTGATTGTGAATTCAGTTCGTGTTGTAATTCAAAGCCTTCATTGGGTTACCTTATGTGGATAACTGGAAATTCTTTGTAGCTTTTACATTTACTCGTTTTATATCAAAGAGAGCGAAGCTCTCAACCTGGGTGAGTGTATATTTAACGTTAATCAACGTAAAATTTCGCAGTAATAGCTACGAATGCTAAATACAAAAATTCATCTTGTACGGATTGGCTTTTTAAGCTTTTCAAGTGTTATATAAGCATTTCTAATACCATAAAAATTTCTCGGGCCTTGTAGCATAGCACCAAAAAAATGGCTGCATTTCCAAGTTGAAAGTCGATACTTAACCGCTGTGATAGAAAATAATATAAATAGTATATAAATATGATCCTTTTTGAAACAACTTTTTTGAGGTCGTGCAGTGATATTGTGAGCGCCTTATGCCTATATATTGGACCTAAATTAATAATTAAAAGTAGTGTGAAGCCCAGGTAAACTATGTCATCAGGTCGTTTAAAACCTCAGTACCCCCCGTGACTAAACTAAAAAGTGAAAATCCAACACAATGAATAAATCCTCAATAAATTAGCTACATTTTAATATTTTTCTACCAGTTTGTTAGGTTTCTTTTTAATGCCACTCCTCTTCTTTAACCTGTGTCCACTGCTAAACATAGGTCATTCCAACAAAGCGCTAACAAACATTGCTCCTTTAGGCAGATAGGTTGGTTAGCGCATTGCCAATATTGAAGCACTAATAATGCCCATAATAAAATAAGGGTTTGGCCCTTAGCTTAGGGCCTTGGACACAGCATACTTGGACAGATTTTTTTCCATCGGTCGGCCACTATTCTTATTAGAAGATAAATCATTAATAAAATAAGTGTCTCAGTTTAAAAGTCGCTCGTATTATAAAAGTCTCAAAGCATCGTATAATAAAATAAAATTACAAAAAGCATTACGGTGTTCTATTTCTGTTGTATCTGAACAGATTTCGTTTAAAACGTCAGTCTTTTGTAAGAAGTGAAATATTAAAAGTGGGAGACCCGATGATTTGAAATCAGAGTCGTTATCGTGAGACTTTTCTTAAAGAAGGATCCTCTTTCAAATAATAAGAGCCCGCCATTCTTTTACAAGATCTTAAGTGAAGTGGACAGACGACAAATAATATAAGAATTATTTCTTTAAAAAAATGTGGACAACAATACTGGTAATGAAAATCTTTCGTAAATATTTCACAAAGTCTTAGTCCTTAATTTTTTGACATAAAAGAACATAAAAAAATATTTCAATTCAGATCTATTGTATATATACCTCTGTCCACTTTAGTGATTCAAACGAGCTTTTGCAGTCGCTTGTAGGAACAAAAGCTAGGCCGTTGCTGCCTCTCTTGAATACAAACCTATATATACCTATAACTATTGTAATATCAGTCTAGTGCGTTGCACGATGCTACAAGCTTTTTCATGAATAGAAGGTCTTATTTTCGGTATCACCAAAATTTTAGGTGTAATGTTTTTAAATAAAAATTCCTTTAAAAGATGTTATACTATTATTGTTTCCAAGTGCCAACCTTCTTCTTCTTTATCTACCTGTACAAGCCTACTGTAAAGGAGAAAACATCATTTTGTTCTCCAATGGTCATATGAACACGGTACCCTGCTGACTAACGAATGACGCTCTGCGAAGCCCAAATAGCATAGACAAGCGATGGGAAGGAGCATCTCTAAAGTGAGGGTATCGGCGCGGCTGTCACTGATCCACCTGCCCTACGGGGTGGTTATATACAAATCTTCTATGCATGGTTATTCTTATTATAGCGTTTTCATCATTCGTCATTGCAAAAATGGCAAGAAAAAGACTTATCTATACTCACCACGCTGGGCGGATTGAGAAGCGCAGTGGTACCATCGCTTTTAGCCACTAGTAAAAACCTATATAGTATCTTACATTTAGTACAATACTGCGTAATATTACGTAATAGTAGAAGTGTAACCATGATTACAACAGACATGCGGGAAACTAAATTCGTTACACTAAGTTGAAGTATTTTGCATAAGACTCGTGAACTGTCTGTAAAGGAAAAGTTCACGAGTAAAAATATCCGTTAGGCCTTATTTTCTATCTTGAAAATTACGCTAACATAACGGTCGAAGGTGGGCGTAGGAATAAATTTTACGGATCATTAGAGTAAATAGACGGGTGGCTAAACAAAAACCTTCAGGTAACGTGTTAACCTACGTTGGTAACAAGTTTTTTTAGAAACTCATTAAAAGTCTAAGTAAGAGCTAACAGTAACATAATCGTTAATTTTACCTAGCTCTCCTTCGGTTTAAGCATTCCTAACAAAATATTCAACCGAATTTTTTCGAAATTTGATACAAAAAATTCATATTACTCCGACGCGTAAGAACAATAGTAAGACAATAAATAAGAAGACAAATGTTCATGTTTGTACGAGTATGTTAGAGATGTTATTTCAGACTAGCTGTACTCGCGATGTTCGTAAAGTGGTCAAAATTTGTGAACCATGCACTATAAGAATATTAACTTATATGGTGGTGAAGACAATTTACTTATTTATTAATGTAAAATATATAAGGCCCTTAATCGTTCGACGAAAACAATCCATATGTTAATAGATTGTTTTCGCTGTGTCTATCCCTATTCTTTATTAATTGCCATGGCAAAATAGACGCTGTCAAGAAATCGCATACAGCATGAAGCGGCAATGAAAATTGTTGGGTACGAGTGGAATTCGAGGAAGAAAAACACGTTACCCGACACCACACCCCGTTAGGACCTCCGCCTCTGTTTCGTTCCCCTGCAGTGAACTCACTCTAAGCCCGTTACATAACATTGGTGGACTCAGCTTTCTCAATAGTATTATGGGCACACCCACTTTTAAAACAAGTTAGAGCGATGGGAGCCCGCGCGCAGCAAATTAACCCATTTATTCTTTACGATCGGCTACTTTGCTCGGCAGCGCTCTTTTCATTAGAAAATTTTTTCACACACATATCACTGAAGGCTCGCTAACAGAAAGCCAGTATGTAAAATTTTATTAAAAGTAAAATTTTACATACGGCCAACGCTACATAGCGTTACAACGCTTTAGACGCGGCCGCCTCCTGCTGTGTCGCGATGTGGTCCCAGTTAACGAAGAAAATAATTTGGACAACTAGACTAGGGGGGCTTGCAGCAACCAAAGGGGGCTCTTCTCTTAAGGAACTACATAGCCTCGCGGTTATGTCGGAGATCTGCATTATGTGCCAACCGACTAAAACCCCACGGAAAAGACGCACGCGGCCTACCGCTATGCTATAATGCCCGTTAATCTTTTTGGCGGTGGAGTGAAGTTCGCTAATTCTTCCGCGATTACATGTTTTTAGTGTCAAAAAGGAACTGCATAGGGAGTGGCTAGAGACGGACCCCAGTTTAATCCGTCAAATTGCTTTTAAGTTAAATCCGATAAAATATATAAGCATAAAAATCATTTTCTATTATGATGTATAATCTAATATCTGTTACGGTCCACAAAAATAACTTTAAAATGTTTGTACTACCTACGTAAGACATGATATGTTTTCAAATTGACATAAAAATATTAAACAGCTGTGATAAGGAAGTACTAACCGATATTTACGACCACATGGTCTGGAGAGATGTATATTATTGTATATAGTTCCCCTAACACTAAGCTTCATTAGTCGACGAATTTTAAAAAGATTTTTATGGGATAGGCGGCAGACGAGCATGCGGCTCACCTGGTGGTAAGTGATTACAAACACTCACGTGCCTCTGCAACACCAGAGGAACTGCAGGTGCGTTGCTGGCCTTTAACGTCATTCGGGGAATGAGAGGAATGATGGGGAGAGGAGTTACCAGCATGTGAGCCGTTACCATCGTGGTTGCTCGTTTGCACCTCTTCCCATAAAATAAAAGAAGCTCTGGTAAAAAGAAAAATAAACGTGACCACACCCATATTGGGTATACGTTGGTGTCCGCTTATTTCGTTTTCTATTTTATTCATAGCATCAAACGCATCGCTCGCGTACTCACGGTATGAGCGTGACATCAAAGCGGGTTACTATTATTCGGTTTTTACGACAACGGACGAATATCCAGTTAAGTGTAAGAATGCTGGCACATTACGTAAGCCCACAAATAATAGCACGTGACAAGGCCTGTTATTCGTTGTCAGCTACCTCACCCGATACAAAAGGTAGGGTCGTTAAGGTAAGAAAACAATTGCAGACTAATAATTTATTAATGAACGAATACTCGCTTGTGCTGGAATCCACTACGTTGCCGCAGATGTAAACAAACTTTTACCGAAGAAAACGATTTAAGTTGTGTACTAGTAGCTACATATAGAATCACTGTGATAATAGACAGTGTTAAAAAATTACACAATATTCACACATCTATTCTATAAAAGAATATAATAATAATATCTTCTATATTATAAAAGCTAAACTAATCCTGTCTGTCTGTCTGTTACGGTGTAATTTTTTTTAATTTTTTATAATATCTTGAGCCGTGGGGAAGGTCATCCTGTGGTTAACGAAGGGCGTAAATGAGATACTCCTGAACTGTCTTGTTTTGGTCATCCGGACTTCTCCGCGGAGTGAAAACAACGCGTGTTTGCTGTGGAAGTTTAGCTTCTTATTTCCTCGGGAAAGTCGCGGAAAAATAATTATCTTTATTTTTAGATTAAGTAATTAAACCGCCATTTATAAAAACATTTAGTTAGTTTTATGTATCATGTCCCGTTACACATATCCGTTGGGAAATTGCGCAGGTTATTAGTTTGACGCCGCATCGGGATTTTCCAGTTCCGTGATGTACGCGGGATGTTAACTTCCCGTCTGTTTCAAGACCACGACAACATGAATATTTTAAATACAAACATTTTATAATATTTATACAGATTTGGTCTGTGCATCACACACAACTTTAGAAACGTGTAAACACTGCAGCAAACACAACTACCACAACTACAACTAACACAATCGCATACACCAAAGAAATTAAAAGAGAATTCTTGATATGGAAAATATATTGTAATACGAATGTTATGTAAATATGACACTTAAAAAACCATTTTTTTAGGGTAAAGGGAACAAACGAGCTAACGGCTCGTCTAATGGTAAGTAACTCGTACATCTGGCAACACCGGAGGTTGTAGGTGCGTTGCCGGCCTTAAAGTATATTTGGGGGATAGGAGGGTTGATGGGGAGTGGGCCTCTTGTTACTCGCCTCTACTTCACGCCGGTATTCTTTTTTTCAATTCTCATATTTTGAAATACTGGACAGAATACAATCTTTTTATTATTATCGAATGACCCAGTTGCACCGACTCCGCTGTGTTTTGCCTTTGCCGCATATTAGTAAGGCCACGGTAACGTTACGCACACATCCGCGGTGCCAGCAGCACAGACTCATTTCAATGAGAGAGGAAATCCTCGTTTTCTACGCCTTCCTTCATAACATGGAGGCGATGGAGGTCAGAAAAGCGAGCACTCGTAAGCAACAACCCTTCCGGCCCCCGTGGTAGAACCAGGCAAACTTTTGCTGATGCTCGATAGGGCTGGCTCGACCGGAGTGGTACCACGGCCTCGCAGAATACTCGCGTGAAGTAGAGGTATCTTGTCCTCCTGCGTTTCGTTCGGTGAGTGAGGTAACGGCATGCCCACTCTCCCTTCCCAACCTCCATCCTCATTCTCCCTCCCCACGCCCAAATATCCTTAAGAGCCGGCAACGCACCTACAGCCTCTCTGGTGTTGCAGATGTACGTGGACGACGGTAATCACTTACCATCTGGTGAGCCGCTTGCCCGTTTGCCCCTTAACCCAAAAAAAAAAGGAAATTTTTAGACCATTTCTAGAGGTAGATATTAAAACAAGCACACCGACGTCTAATACTTTCAAAGAATGCAACAAGAAGAGAGATCCGTTAAACAAATAGCATTTCTCATGAAATGAATCAACGAAAATCAGAGTTTTAGTATGGATTCTTGTTATTCCAGAAATTTAACGACCGTTTTATGGTGAAACGGAGCCGCGCCGACTCAATGTCGGCGTTGCTTGAACGACCAGTATTATTATTTTATTTCATTATTCGTTAGGTTCTCGTCGCCGCGTCGCTCGAAACAAATTCCTATAAGTATTTCGGCAGTCAGAGCGATGTGTATTACCATTTTATCACTTAATGCGAGATTTCATCTTTAAATCGTTTTAAAATTCTCCTGATGTTTGTGAAAACACAATCATATGCAATTTCTTCTTTTAAGTAAAGCAACATCCCCATCCGTCACGTTCTATCTGCCGGATAGGCGAAAAATGGTTTCTAGAAAAACGAGAGCTCGTTTGTCAATGCTGTTCAGGATCGTGCCAAATAGAAATCCTTAATCTCTATCTACCTAGATGGGTGAAAGGAGTGAGATCTTACATAAAATGTATTCACATGTTTGTAATTATTATTTTAATTGATATTTGGATGTAATTGCAGGCGAACTTGAGTTGTTACAATAAATAAAAAAATTATGTTTTATGTTAAATATATTTGTTTTTATTTTTGCCCGATATCCTTTTAATTTCTGGTAAATTTTTATTGAATGTATATTCAAAAGCAGTACAGTAAAGTAGCAACTTGTAAATGTCCCACAGATGCTTTGCAATAGCTTCCTCCCTTGAATGTTTCAATATGAATTTAACACATAACACATAAGTAACTTTCCTCTTATTAATCCGTCTCAACAGGGACAAGGATGAGACCTTTCTGAAAGGAGCGCTGTTTGACGTCAACTGACAGCTGTCAGTAACGACAGCAGCTGTATCGAATGGTTGATAATATAGCTTTGGTTATTTATTTTGCGTTTATAAAGTAACTACACAATAACTTTTCTACGAAATTTATGTATGTGCATTGAATTAGGACTTGAAATATTTTACAGAAAAATATTTTCAATGAAAATAGTACAACGTTAAAAACATTGAAAAGTCTTGTGTTTACAATATTTTTAACAAATAAATTTACAAATTAAATTCACTCGATTGTTTTTCTGACACAACACATAGTCACTTCCGCGTAACGCGTTCCTAAAAGTCCTAATAACATTTGGAACCAGTAGATAGCATTGTTATATCTCGACAACTATCTTGACAACTACCGACCGTAATCGGTAGTTGTGGCTGTGGTTGATATTGGGCAGGGGGGCAGCGTCATCTGTACTGGAACAATTATTTTAATGTTTATTTTCTTTATCGCTTAATGTTTTATTCGCTGAGGGCATTCATAACAAATGTTATTTTCCTTATGAAACATTAGGCTCTGAAATATTATTCAGCTGCGTATTATTGCACGCACGTCTCTTCTTGTGGAAGGAACACATTAATGATTTCTTCTCGCAGAAAGTAAAAAGTCAAACAACAGGCTGTAATAACCGCTTATAATAATTTATCAAAGATACAGGATTCTCCGCGATGTTTTCATTTACCACCAAACACTAATTAAATCAATTAGCAATACAAACCAGGTCTCAGGTCACTCCTATTATATATCTTTACCTTTAGTAGTCTTTACCCGCACTAGTCCATCTTTAATAAATACTTATAGTAAAGTATAATAATCACAGTTTTCATTCCTTGAAATCCTATTAAATAATTGTAATTAGTTCAAAACAATACAGAAATTAAATTGAAACCACATATTGCACGGTCATTTAATATTCACAATAATATGGGCTATTCATTTTAACTTTGCTTGCTGGCTATGTTTCAAGTACTAATTTACTGTTCAGTAAAACTCGTAGCTAATTTTACTACATGTTCTCCAATTATTGCATATGAAATGAAAACTGACATAATAGCTTTTTGGGATGAATATAGTGAATACTAACTTCTGATTAGTCTTTTAAAATACTTATTTGTATATCTACTAATCTAAATTATATCTTAATTCTAAAATCTTAATGTTCTTAATGCATTGCTTTTATACATTTTTATCAAAATTTATCTAAACGAACGCTTATTTTTTCGTTGTGTCGAAACACTATAAATTACTTATACTAAGTACATATGACCGTAGGCGACAGTTAAAAACCTTTCAGTGATACATGCAAATGTTTATGCTTTGAGCTTCTCTACGTAATGAAACAGGGATGCGTCCCCAAAAGATCCAACGCAACCAGATCGGTTACGTAGATATTAGAATCGATAAACGTTACGAAAGCATGATTCTTTAGTGGCAACATCGTGCCAACAACTTATTAAAAGATTTTTGCGGGAAGTCGACAAATGGGTCAGGATTTTGCAATATTAATATGGCAAAAGTTAACATAGGCTGAACTACAATATTGATAATGATGATATTATAACATATATTCATTAAGCAGTGGCTTTGAAAAATTGCCAACGAAAGAAGAAATCAGCAACCTTTCAATCACACAAATCACTTATGTGTCTGGCTTTTTAGTAGGATTTTCCGCGATGACGTGGTAGGATGATCCGTTTGTTGTGTGGCACTACACTACACTTACATGCCACCTACCACATACACTACCTTAGACTCTGCTTTGAGATTTTAACGCTGTTGATGTTGAGATGAATTGAAATATTTTTTTTTACATTTCATTTAGGTATAGAAGATATCCAAAGAAAACATTACCATATCGTACGTCACTACTGCAGGTTCTTGAGTAATAAAAATGTTTAGTACTTTGTCTACTTTTAATTATTTCTTACCTACAATCTAACATCTTACATTGTTATGATAGATAGATACGTAATAATAGACCAATGTTTTTCGTTTTTCCTTAACTTATGTCATACATGGTTCGAGCGAATATCAATGCTGGTGATTCTGTTAAACTGCGTGACACTAGGAATGTATCAGCCATGCGTGGATGATCAGTGTGTCACGAACAGATGTAAAATATTACAGGTAATGGAGAAATTGTTTTTTATTATATTTGTACTTCTCCTTTTTTTTCATTTACCTTTAATGGCACAGACCTTTTCCAATGTGATGACTTCCTATAATCGCCACGCTTGGCAAGTGGATTGGCGTTCGCAGCAACAGAGACTTCGCAGCCTAGAAGCTACTGCCTGTCGTCAGACTGTGTATTTTCGAACTGGCATTTTGTGAGATGATTTATCTGCCATTTGTCGGATGCAAGGTTCCTTCGACGACTCTTGTGAAAAACATGGGTGTCAAAATCATATTATGATTTCTTGTATTTACGCGAACACTACACATTTGAAATGTAACTATTATTTACGGATTTTATCGCGTTAAATTTTGTTTCTATATTCCCGACGTTTCGAGTGACAGGGACAGTCCCCCGTCACCACGGTTGGTGTAAAGCAGTATCATTTCAAATTGGTTGTCATATTATTGCGCTGCAATCACATATAGTATCAATAAATAATATATACTCGTACAATTAATTTTAAATTAAGAAATCTTTAATAGTTTAAGTTATCAAGTTTTTATATTGATCACTATAACAGAATGTGTATTATAGTGATCAATGTAAACACGATAGACCTTGACACTTACATCCAGCCTACAATAGATCCGGATCTGATAGATCCAGAGCCAATAATTTTGAAGATCGCATAAATATTAGGTTTGGCAATTTGAACCCAGAACGATGTCTTGCCAGCTTTTTCAGATTTCTTCAATTGCTCGTTCCAAAACTATGACAGTATAGTTAACCTAATTATATATTATAGCTGTTGCATGTTATAATTTTTACAGGTCTTTGACGATATTATATTCGCGTTTTTCACGCTAGAATTGACAATTAAAATGGTTGCAATGGGTGTTTACGGTCACGGCACGTACCTGGCTGACTCATGGAACCGACTAGACTTTTTCATCGTGATGGCGGGGTGAGTTTTCTGAATAAGTTACATTTAACAAATTAAAGGCGATGACAATTACCATATAACTCCCTATATTTTTTCTCCCTATAACTTACAAGTTTCAGGGTTATAGATATCGCAAATGCTCAATGTATACATGTTTATTCTAATCTTCCAAATACAATTGAACGGTTTATCGATATAAAAGAAAGCATTTAATTTTAAATGATTCAAAAATATGCAAACTTTTTTTTTTGGTATTTTAATATTGATTTTGAACAGGTATGTTTATGCATATGTTTACGAGTATATGAAAACATGTCTGTACTTAAATTTGTAATCAATAACTTCAGTTTTGCATTATGTTTAACATGAATCATCATTACTTCATGTGTAGTATATAATCTTTAGTATGTTTAACATGAATCATCATTACTTCATGTGTAGTATATAATCTTTAGTATGTTTAACATGAATCATCATTACTTCATGTGTAGTATATAATCTTTAGTATGTTTAACATTGTTCAGGGCTGTGGAATACACATTGAATGTGGAAAATATAAATTTTTCGGCAATAAGAACAATACGTGTACTGCGACCTCTGCGAGCCATCAACCGGATACCAAGTAAGTATTATGTAATATCTATCTCATCGGGTGTAATAGTGAATATACGAGTGACAATTTTTTTCCCAAACCAGCACGCGATGCGCCCAGCTAACTTACAAAAGAGGCTCTGACAACCAACTGATAATTAAAAAAATATCCGAATAAACCGAACCCCAAACCCACAATCTAGTGACGGGGGTAGGATCTCAAGTAGTCGTACAAGATTACCGTGTGGTGGAGCTCTCCAACTCGCCTGCCCCGTGTGGTGGTATAAGGTATGTCTACGCATACCAGCATTGATTGGCCCTTTTATGGAAAGCTCTGTCTTCAGCAGTGAACAGGCTGAAAAATACATATTGCAAAAGAAATCTTATGAACGAACTTGTACCTTTATTACATAAGTTCTCATTATGAAGTTAAAAGAAAATAAATAATAATTATCTGTTAAAAAGCCTTATAGCGGGACACTTTTAGAAATTAACCCGGAGCGTGAATTAAGAACGAGAGGGGGTAGAGATCGATCGGCAAGCAACAAGTAAACCCGGCCGCAGCCTCCGACAAACACGCAACCGCTCCTACCTTTCAACGACATTACGCGAAAATTGATTCGAGAATTTGAATATTAACCGAACCGAGTTCAAAATAAATTAAAAGTATCGTAACGACACTTCGTGTTTCTAAAATGATTTTATGTAATGTTAATTACTCACCTTTGCTCCGCGATTTCATTGGAAATAATTCCGTGATTTGATGTTATATGTTTATTTTACAACAATTTAAATAATACCGTTAGATAAGCTTAGGGCTAAGGTACTACCTTTTATTCTCGACGCCAATCTCCAGCAAGTTCTTTTGCTTCCGCGTAGCTGTCTAATTTAAATAATTTCTTCGTGGATATCGTAGAAGAGTGGTAGAGAACGTGGCAACAATGCCCCCGCTATTACGCCCCGATTTAGACACGCTAGCCTTCGACGACAGCGAAAAGGCCGAATGCCTCGCGGACAGTCTAGAGAGCCAATGCACCCCCTCGCGTGAACCAACGGATCCGGACCACCTGCGGCAGGTGGACGAGGAAGTAACACGTAGGGACGCGTTACCACCAGTGGACGATCCACTAGAGCCAGTGACACCCAAAGAAGTCTCTGAGATAGTAAGCAACCTGAAATCCGGTCAGCACCCGGAATGGATGGTATAAGCAACAGGGTATTTAAAACTCTCCCAGCCCCACTACTATGCCTACTGGCAAACATCTTCAACTTACTCCTCGCCAGCTGCTCCTTCCCGGATGCCTGAAAAGAGGCAGACGTCATAGGGATTCCGAAACCAGGCAAGCCCCGTAACCTCGCCTCCAGCTATCGCCCTATAAGTCTCCTCAACTCTATGGGGAAAATCTATGAAAGAATAATCCTGAAAAGACTCAGACAATTTGTGTTTGAGAACAACATAATTCCAGACGAGCAATTCGGCTTCCGTTCCGAACACTCGTGCGTCCAACAAGTGCACCGCTTAACGGAGCACATATTGAAAAACCTAAACCGCTCCCCCAAGCCCAATAGGACGGGAGCACTATTCTTCGATGTCGCAAAGGCATTCGACAAAGTCTGGCACAACGGCTTAATCTATAAACTGTATAACTTCAATATCCCAGACAGGCTCGTGCACATCCTACGAGCCTACTTGTCCAACCGCACCTTTCGCTATCGAGTAGAGGGCACGCGATCCTCAATCCGCCCTCTGAAAGCCGGAGTCCCTCAAGGCTCCTGCCCCTCCCCGATCCTCTTCTCACTTTACACGAGTGACATTCCAAAGGAGCCCCAGGTCATCCTCGCACTATTCGCGGACGACACGGCCCTATACTTCTCCGACCGCCACAAAGGTCGCATCACCTTACGACTCCAAGCCGCTGCCAATCGTCTAGGCGAATGGTTCCGGAAATGGAGAATTGAGGTCAATCCCGAAAAAAGCGTAGGAGTTCTCTTCACAAGGGGAACGAACACGGCCAATCATAATTACGAATCTCGTAAATTAGGCACTATCACCCTATTCGACCGACCGATCCCTTGGGAAAGGAATGCGAAATACTTAGGGGTAACCTTAGACGCGGCGATGACATTCGCCCCCCATATTAGGACAATCAGGAACAGGGCCGCCTTCGTCGCAGCCCGCCTATATTCAATGATCTGCTCCTCAAGCAAGATGTCACTTAGACACAAAATACTCCTATACAAGGCTTGCATAAGACCTATCATGGCCTATGCCTCGGTAGCCTTCGCTCACGCGGCGAAAACACACATCGCCTCGCTACAGACCGTCCAAAATAAGTTTCTGCGTAGCGCCACCGGTGCAAGCTGGTACCAGCGTAACGATGACTTACACAAGGATTGTAAAATACCGACGATCAAAGCATTCTTCAGGGAAACGTCACGGCGCTACTTCGAATCGGCCGCCGTACACCCTAACCCGCTGGTGGTAAACGCCAACAAATATTTCCCGATGTTAAACGCAACGGTGCGTCACCGTCGCCCGCGTAACGTATTAGACGACCCGGAAGACGTAACAGCACCGACAGACCGACAAACTGAACTAGTTTCGGTTAACACTACTCAACCTGAACACACTGTACATACAGTTAGGAGTAGAGTCACATAAACAATCCCCGCCGACGCGTAAGAGCGTATCGTGCAAATCAAACACCCGCGTACACACCGTGCACCCGGGATTCAGGGCGGTCCTTACCGCTCATTACCACCGAAACACCACGACCGTCCGAGACGAGGCCCGAACCTCCCTCGGACGGTCCTTAGATTGCTTACCATAAAGAGGTAAGCAGTAGATGTACTCCTGTACAGTCGACTAGAGATACATCTCTAGTCGACTGTATTATTATTACAAATTTCAAGTTGTTGAATTTTATCTTTTTCGAGCAGTGGAGGCTTGTGTTCTTATAACAGAGGTTCTGTAAAACCTACCATGGTGAGGTGGAAAATGATCTACGCCATTACAGTGCAACATCTGATATTTAGTATCTATAATTTCCAACGCCGCCAAAATGACCTATTATAAAATAGGACATTTTAAAAGAGTGGTATGACTTGATACTAGTACTAGCCGTGTGGTAAACTGGTTTAGCTAGCCGTATGGTAGCGGCATAAGATTCTGCCACCCCCTTTCTTTCCATAGGTGTCGTAGAAGGTGGAAACCTAGCGAACGGTAAAACATGGGTTACGAAGCCCTTTTTGGCGTATGTAGGAATTCGGTGATGTTAGCGTATCTCTGTAGATAGCAAGGGTATTTATTGTATTTATATAAGGGTATTATTAATTGTATATATTTACAGAATGGACGCGACGTTAGAATATAAAATTTACCTACATATTCAACAGGATGTTTCTAAGTCATACACCAAATATCAATTATGTAGTTAGAAGTAATTAGCCTAGTGTAGACAGAATAATTTGTTAGTTTGGCTTATGATATATTAGCGCTACTAGTTAACTAGGCCAACAGTATCTAGGTCAAAGACTTTATCGACTGTCGGCGCTGGCGTCCGCTGCCTGAGTTTGAAATCGCCGACGTGCCGACAATAAAATCTTACAAAATCGCCGCTCTTACTGAGGTCATTAAACCATTAGTGACGATATACAATCCTTGCGTTTTATTTGGATTTCTAAAACTGTTTAATTTGTAAGAAAAAAGGATTTTTATTATTTGTTTTGTAAAAAAGTTTTTTACTGTTTTCAAAAAATTATAAATAAATTTTTCCACTAAATGTTCTGATGACGATCTTATAAACATTTATATAATTCTTTTTACAACGAATTGTTTAATTTCATCTTCCTGCTATGTAAATGTTGCCTAGATGTGCAAGAGCATCATATATTCGTATAACATACATACATATATTTGAATAAAAATAATTAATAAGCGCAAAAAACTTCTTGACAATCCTCACATTAAATTTTACCGCTTCCAATATCAATTCCGACTGGGGGACTCGTAAATAACAGTGAAAATGCAACCACCACAAATTAAATTGCGCCACGCGCTCTGTGGTAAGGCATACACACGTCTGTACTAATTTGTGCTTGTGCTATTTAAGGCTCCATTTTTTTTAGTATTTTTAGGTAAACGGTTTGTGTACGTTTCGTAACAATATTATTACAGTTGCAATTTTTTGGACTGAGCAATTTAAACAAATAATTCAGTTACAAATAAAATTTTGGAGTAACGAAAAATTATTGTGCACTCTCTTAATATAACGCTAATTACTATACAACAAAGCAAAATAACTATTGTGTAAAATATGAAGTAATTACCATAATAAATTGCCTTACAAATCAATACCGCCCAAATTTAACATGCAAAGACAGTTACTGTTCAAATGAGCAAAATAATTAATACCGAAATTTTAAATATCTGTGTGATTATGATTATGTACTCGTATGTATGTAAGAATAAACAATCTTTGTTTACAATCAATTTAAAAGATCTCAATGGATATTTTTTTGCAGGCATGCGTATACTGGTGATGTTGCTCTTGGATACATTGCCTATGCTCGGTAATGTTCTGCTACTCTGTTTTTTCGTCTTCTTCATTTTTGGAATAGTTGGAGTTCAGTTGTGGGCAGGAATCTTAAGGCAACGCTGCGAACTAGTTTTACCACCGAACGTGATACGACCAAAGTAAGTTTTTTGTCTACTAGACATTAAAAACATACAACTAATAGGCGACCATTATGTATTGAAGATCATAAGTTATTTGGTAAATTAATCAGTATATTTACAATATTGAAAATTTATTGAATGTAATAGGACTTGTTATCACTTTTTCATTTTGTATCATTAACTTTAAAGCGCTCTTTATAACGGCACGTCTCACTGCTAAAGTTGACTGCATGCAATATTTAACGCTTGTTGTTTCGATGAGCACATCCGTCGCTGCTCCACATCATTTAAATATTATATGGTTGTATATTATTTTTTATTGTTTTTTACATATTACGATAACGCATGTTTGAATTTAAACAGCTCACATACTTTATTAACCTAACACACTTAAATATTGCATACTGTCAATTCCCACATATGAGCGAAACAAAAAACACACACAATGAAACATTTTAACGTGTAGTTTAGATGCGTTACTAGAGTGAAAATTAAATGTTGGCTACTTGTAATGTTACAACAGACATGGCAAAAAAAACACTTAGTAGTATTTACCTAATCATTCCAATTATACATTTGTAGAATAGACTATTGTATTGAATGAATTCATATCTAAAAATGTGGTTTTTTAAAATTACACTAACACTGACAAAAAATGTGTGCAACGAAAATCACACTTTTAGATTTTTAAATTAAAAACAACATTACAACTACAACATTACTAGGGTTTTGTAGTTACTTAGAAACATTACATCCGTCACCACCTCCTCAATTTATGTTCCAGAGACCTGTCAGAATGGTACAGAGTACGCGTCAGAGTGAACTCGTAAGGAATTGGGATCAAAATTAAGTGTTTATGTTAAAATATTGAGATCTGTTGTTACGTGTACCTTCACACATCTGCCGTCCAGATGTGCTTTTATATCTGCTTTCCTTTCACGAACTGGCAGTTTTATTTCGAGCGTTAGGTTTGGAAGCATTCATTTATCATCTTTCATTTTCACTGATTGATGAAAGAACTGCCAGTTTGTACAAAGTTATTCAAAGCATTTGGGTATCTCTATCGAACTTTATTTTTTACTTTTTATTATTCGAACACTGAGACTTTTTAATAATTTGCGTCTAATAAAAAATATGACAAACTATCGACGTCAATTTAAAACAATGATTAATATAGTAAACGTTTTTAACGTAAACGTTTGGTTTTGCAGTAGTCTTTTACAACACTATTAAACAGTTTACATTCAGATAAACACAAAATAGATTTACTAGAATCTACCTAACAAGCTTAAGCATTTGTATGTCATGTTGATTTATTTACAAAATAACCATGGCTGTATTATTTCACTTACATTTTTATTTTGCTTTCATCCGTCTTTAAAATTTCGATGTCGTTCAGCTTTTTATAACGTAAAGTATATCACGTACTTAAAAAAAAAATTAAAATAAAGGAAGATTGACTCTACAAATATAGCCCACAACAAAATTGTTACCGCTATCATTAAGGGAACATGGTACGTTACGGCCGGGATGCCCCAAATGTTGCGGGTTACGGACAGTTTTCGTGATCCGGCGCCCGGGCCAGCTGCTATCGTTAAACGATAACGATCACGAGACAACTGGCTTTAATCACGATGAATGCCTAAGAAACTACTTTTATCAAAAGTCTTATAGACCATTAATTATTTTAACCTCAAAATCTATCTTTACCTTAGTTTCGATAATCTGCATGATATGTATGTGCCATTGCATGGACTTCGGTGACTGCATGATTGTTCATTTAATAACTGGTTTTTAAAACAGTTTCACACCGTGCTTTATAATTTACACTAATAAATGTGATCAGTTTGGAATCATGGTTATTCATTCGGTTAAAAAATACATTAATGCTTCGACGTGGAATGTAATTATGTATAATAAATTTTATTATTTATTAACATATGAACCTTCTTGACATAATATTTGTATGTTTTATCTATTATTGTCGTTTGATTGCTCAAAAAAGTTCAAGTTAAAAATTAAAAAGCATACCTATTGCAATTTTAAAAAATTAACTTCTTGTCCAGTACATTATTTATGTTTTTATACCTTATTGCTATTTACAAGTATGCAGTTTTATCTCAGACTTACAATTTGTACACAGCATATCGTTTTACTACGAGTTTTCCAAAGAACTGGATTATATTTGCACTACACCAGAAGACAGTGGAATGCATCAGTGCGGTAATTTTCCACCCTATCGATACGGACCTCTAGTTTGTAACGAGACGGCGAAATCATTTTCATACAATAGACCTACCAATAGCTCTTGTGTGGATTGGAATCAATACTATACTAATTGTACTGAAAGAGGATCTAATCCGTTTCAAGGCACGATATCCTTTGACAATATCGGTCTGGCCTGGGTGGCCATCTTCTTGGTAAAGTATCAACATTCCCATTAAGTAAATTTATATTAAAGAGCTATTACTTATTTGTAAGCCATACCTGTTTCTAGGTCATATCGCTGGAAGGATGGACGGATATAATGTATTATGTACAAGATGCCCACAGTTTCTGGGATTGGATTTATTTTGTACTGTTGATTGTGGTAAAGTTTGCTTTTATGTCGATATGCCCCTTTGGACATTGGTACTTTAACACGGTGAATTATTTTGATACTGATAATAATATCATTTTACAGATTGGATCATTTTTCATGATTAACCTATGTCTTGTCGTCATAGCAACACAATTCAGTGAAACCAAGAAACGTGAAATGGAGCGTATGCGTGCTGAGAGAGCTCGATTTACATCCTCTTCAACATTGGCTTCATCAACTAATAACAGTGAGCCCGCGACATGTTATGCGGAAATAGTCAAATATGTGGCCCACTTGTGGAGGAGATTTAAAAGGAGAATGGCGAAGAAAATTAGGTGATAGATATGGCTAAAAAACAATTTTTTTTAATCCGTGTTTCTGTTTCTAGTCTTAAACTAATAAGTTCTCACATATTTATAGGGTTTATCGATACCAAAAAGCTCAGCTACGATGGCGACAAAGCCGAGAAACTCTTCAACTACCCGCAAATAAACCTAAACAACATCACCCATGCTGTCCCCGTGCACATCCACAGGTATAATTAAATTGATTACCAGGCCGGCGCATGCAATAATTAATTGGTTGTGAAATATAAACGATGTCAAATAACATGAAATTATGATT
The DNA here is from genome assembly GCA_029286595.1 of Bhutanitis thaidina. NCBI lineage: Eukaryota > Metazoa > Arthropoda > Insecta > Lepidoptera > Papilionidae > Bhutanitis > Bhutanitis thaidina. The sequence goes on from JAGSMS010000015.1 coordinate 2,597,243, forward strand.
GAATTTTTTATAGTTTCTATATTGTAGTGTTGTAATACTTTTTGAAATGTAAACAGATACGGGGAATATCTACTGCATTCCTTTATTTCATCATTCTACGATTATTCTTCTTTTTTAAACGTTATCTGCCTTTATAGGAATGTGTGTAGCGGAAGCAGTTTACATACATAAATTGCACATGGACAAACACCTAGATCCGTAATAATTATTTGTAGTACTACACAAATATTTGTCCCATGCGGGAATCGAACCCGCGATCCCCAGCGCCACAGTTAAACGCTTAGCCACTACGCTAAGTGTTAAAACTTTAAGCTAAACGTAATAGCGTAATAGCTTAGCTTGTTAAGTTTTAAGTTTTGTAATTTAATAGAATTTCATTGAAATTATTTACTTAAACACATATTCATCACAAGATTAGTTTAACACACAAATGATACGTTATACAATCTGAAAAGAGGTTTCGAGAAATATTTTTAACTACACTGTCTCTAACTACGTCTGTTATGTCAGCGAACGTTTTGTATTGGGTTTGTGGCAGGGGAATGGAGGCAAACCGGGAGTCGAGGAGGGGGGCGATGAGCCTCTAAGTAGACCTAGCCTGTTGCGCGTACCCTCGCTCTCAGCTGCCGATCTTGAGGTAATTTCGTTTGTATAAACATATTCACTTGCAAATTTTATTTAAAAATCTTATTTGCTTTCAAATATTAAAGTCGTTTTATAAATTCTGTATTTAATTTTACTAGATTACCATTTCATTGCATTTTAAAAATATATCTTTCTATTTTTCACTAAACATTAATTCCAAATACATTTCATTGTAAAACCACAGTACACTGGATATAGTATATAGTAATTTATAAAATTAGATATCATCATCATCATTTCAGCCTATCACAAGTCCACTGCTGAACACAGGCCTCCCCCAAAGGTTGAAATTAGATATGAATACCATTAAAATTGCTGCAGCTGGTATGGAACCTGGCTAACTGCAGCACAAGGTCAAAAACCCAGACCAGGAATAATTTTTTATCCATACTTCCTCGTACCAATTTTCGCCAACCAAACAGCAGAGCCAGTATAATTATTGAGTGCCAAATATTATGTCTGTTACGTGAATAATCTTACATAAAAGTTAATACACAAGTAATACCTAATATCTTTATCAAATAATCATCTCTCGAGATTACCATTGCTTAATTTTTCGAACAGAGATTTTTTATCTAATATCTAATCGATTGGACTATTAAAGTGGAACATAAAACACTTTTGACTGTCGCAGAAGTGTATAAGCTATATTTTTTGTTCAAAATTATGTTGCAAACTTTTAATATCCGTTATTTTTATACAGAATGCATCGAACTTATCACTACTTTCACCACCATCCCTTGCCAGACGACGTTCATCAGTAATGTTCAGTGACACAGTGTTATTACATACTCCGACAACTCCCACAGCCCATCCACATAATGTCTGTTCTTCCGAGAAAATGACACAAACAGGTAACTTATCATTAACATTTGTGTTTCCTAAAAAATAAATATGATACACTTTCAAAATATATTATATTATAATGTAATACGTTGTTTCTTAGTGTCAAGAAGAAGTTATTATAAGCACATATATCTTTCAATGTCAGAAAGTAACTGATTGCTACTAAATTCGATGGAAATAGACGATTCGTGAAAGACATGGCAACAAACCCAATGCGTCCATCCGGAAATCAGACACGAAATGTTTTTGTCGTTAGTCTTTCTAGAGCTTGAATTCAGAATCAAGGACTCCGTGTCCATGGGTTTTAGCATCCTTGAGTTATTATTATTCAATTTCACTCGCATTAAATTATTTAAATCAGATTTATTAAAAAATTATGTAACGGACATATTTAAATGGAGACCTAATTAACTGATCAAATAATATTTGTAGATTCATTGTCCCAACGTGACTGGCTTAAGAGTCAAAGCGGTGAGTTTAGAGGTGTTAGATCTAAATAAGATATTAGCAGGGCATGTGCTGACTGACTTTTTCTACACTTTCTTAAAATTTTCTTTATAAGAATCTAGGAACATGTGTGTGATCTAGAGTGTTTAATTTTATGATTATTTTTTTTATTTTCTCTTTCAAAATAGGATAGAAAATATTTATTTGCTTCATAGGCATTATACAAAAAATATATGTTTTTGTTTTATAAAAATTGTCCTATAATTAGTGTGACATTACTACGTGATTATATTTTTTATCTGTAATACTTTTTGGTTAATTTTTAAATTGCAAATCCTGTTAGCACCCCGCACTGTAGTGAAATTAATTTGGAAATGTAGAGTTCGACCTGCCTGCAAGTGATACAGCAGATGATCGTGCAGCTGCAGGTGGTACGATGTCTTGTCAAGAACTACTCGCATTATCCGGTGCGTTATCAGCAGCTTTACCAACTGGACAAGTTGCATTGGACTCATTTTTCGAAGAATTAACAAAAGGAATCAGCAAAAGAGCGGGGGACGAAAAATCAGACACCAAGGTGAAGACCCGAATTATAATTCACTTAAACCAAAATTTTAAACGTGCATACAAAACTATACTCTATGTTTGCAGATTGTAGAAATAGAAGACTTTTCGTGTTGTGCTGATTTAATAGCCGCAGAAGCAGCTGCAAAAGAAACAAGAAAAGGTCGCTTCTGTAGTGCATTTTTAACATTCTGGAAACGAATTTCTAAACTTTTATTTTTGCTGAGGAAGCGTATCAAATCTATCGTTAATCACAAATACTTCCAGCAAGGTCTGATCCATACTATATATAGTTATAATAAAAGAAAGCTTCCAGTTTTAACTTATATGTTTAATTTTATCTATTTTAAACGCAGGTATACTTCTGGCAATACTCATCAACACGCTATCAATGGGCATTGAATATCACAATCAACCAGAAGAACTCACAGTCATAGTAGAAATTAGTAATGTTGTTTTTTCGGCAATATTTGCCATTGAAATGGTGTTGAAGATAATTTCGGAGGGGCCATTCAAATACATTTCTAATGGGTTTAATGTTTTTGATGGCATTATTGTTATTTTAAGGTAAGTGTCAAAACTATTTTAGTTTGTTCACATTCTGTTAATGAAATTGCATCTACATTATTACTTATATTTAACAGTGCATTTGAACTAGCTCATAGTTTTGGGAACGACAAGGAGATGGCTGGAAGTTCTGGTCTCTCAGTTTTGCGCACATTCCGACTTTTGCGCATTTTAAAGCTTGTAAGATTTATGCCAAATCTTCGACGTCAACTTTTCGTAATGTTAAGAACAATGGACAATGTTGCAGTTTTCTTCTCATTACTTGTTCTTTTCATATTCATATTCAGGTAATTATTGACTTACATTATATTTAATTGTCTAATTGACAAATGCATATTTATATTATTGAAGCATTATAGTTTCAATAATAATTAAATCTCAGTGTAATAAAACAAACCATACGAAGACTAAATTTTAATTAAAACCTACAACTTAAATGCATGATAATAAAAAATATAAAAATTACAGGGTGCATTTAACAGTTTCAAACTTTTTCCGTGTGAACTTTTCTTCTTTGTCTTCTGTTTTCTTTATTTTACGGTTACCAACATTATTGAGTTCACAGTTTTTGAAAAAGTAATACATATCTAATGGGCTTTTATACAGAAATTTGAGAGGATTATTTTTTTCAGCTGGGCAATGAGTCCCTCATGTGCAAGTCATTTTAGACTTACCTATAACTATATTCATTTATTTCACTTCCTTGCTCTATTGCAGCGATGCCTCTATCAATTCTTTCAACTATAGAAATCAAGTAGTATTTTTCTTTCTCAGGCAATGATTTACTAATTGCTTATTTAAGATTTTAACTTTTCTTTAGAAAGGAAGATAAATTCAACTCTTCAAATTCGCTAGACCTGAAATAGTTTCTACTTAACTGTCACACTTGCATCCCTATACCTGTGCACTGTTTAACTGTGAGTGATTTACCCTTTTTCATTTCTATCTTCCCCACATATTAATCATTTCTGTCTATGACATTTACCCACTACACACTACCACTATCCACACTCTTTACAACTTTTTCTCCTCTATTTTCGAAATTTATTGGTTATAGTGTCTTTCACGCTTTTGTGCTTTTTCTCCACCTCTATTTATTTACACCTGCACTATATTCACTTCCCATTTTAGATTAAACCTTACACTTTTAGCATTGTTTGTAAAATTTATTATTTCATCCCTTATATACATTTGGAAAGGACTGTAGAAAACGTACTATTATCTAATCGTATATTGCGTGATAACGTTCAGCATCCTCGGTATGAACCTCTTCGGGTGCAAATTCTGCGAGAAAGATGAAGAGGGTGACCAAGAGTGCGACAGAAAAAACTTTGATACGCTCTTGTGGGCCTTTGTCACAGTGTTTCAGGTATTCAATATTTTAAATTAAAGTACCTAACAGACAACCCAAAAAACAGACTGAACTTGCTACATATTACTAAACGCTTTTACCTGTGAGTCTGTCAGCAGTCAACACTCAAGTACAAATCGATAATCCTAATACCAAAAAGTGTCCCCATGACGGCTAATTTACTAACCACGCGAGTACACAAACGACTTTCCACTTTGCTGCAAGTTGTATATTTCGCATTTTAATAAAAATTAGATACGATTGGTCTAGCTAATTTGAAAAAATTCCTTGCAGCATTGTGTGTTGTCAAACAGGCGTTCAGTCGCGTCACAGCTACCATAGAACCCGTGTAGTAAACAAATCTAGATTCATCCGTAACAAATTGCTCCAAAACCATTTAGTGTAACGATCACCGTATGTTGTGCCGTAAAATACTCCCATCAGAATTTGACGACGCACATTGTTTTAGTAAGTGAGCTTGGTTGAATAGTAGGTTAGCTTGAGGTCGATAAAAGATGATTCGCGGGTTTAATTTCCTTTTCGTCAACCTTTCTAATCCCACTACTACAGCTCTACTCGGTTTAACATTTTTCATAAAGTGCATGCTGCTTCTATTATATAGGATCTTATATACTAAAAACGAAATAAATGAAGTGTCCTTTGTATCGTGAAAGTTAATGTGATAAATAAAACTTTCAAAATTTAATAATTCTAAATTATCATTTCATTTTTTTCGTGAACATCTTGCATAACTGTCAATATATCATTTATATCATCTTCTTTTAACACAAACTGTGACTACCTTTCCTCTTTTTCCGAATACCGATTGACTTTAAATGTTTGACAGTTGTTGCCCGTTTCCGTATCTTCTCTCTAATTTTCTTTCCTTCGTGTTCAATATTCATCTCAATGAGCTACGTTTTTTATGAGAATGGGTTTACCTTGAATATGTTTATATTGGAACTGAATGAAAATTTTAATTACTTTTTTTGCACTTTTCTTTTGCCTCTTTCTCTCTTCAAAATTATTTTCTGCATTTCACTGTTCTGATATTATATGATGATAAAATGTGAATGTATTTTAATAATATTACCATTGGGGAATAAGCACTAAATAACATCATATTTAAATAAATTGATCTAATTTACGTTATTAACAAAACCGTTGGTGGTAGCGTACCAACGGCGATAACACTGCTTAACTAATTCGGCCTTTAATTATTAGATTTCACAAAGAAATGTTTAGCTAGTAATTTTAGAATCGATTAGTTTTACGGTTATTCGGCATTCCTTGCACTCTCACTTTGCGAATGCTCCTACGTTGGAAGCACCTATGTCTCATACTTTAAATTTCAACGTATTTAAAAAAATATACTTCAATTGGTTTGTTCAAATCATATTAATCACTTGCATTACAATCAAAATATTTATGATTAATTTTCCGTTAAATTATTTATATTTATCGTGAGGAAAGGGTGATTGCAGTGTTAACGTCGAGTACGTAACAAACAATGTCTGGTTTATTCGGTCGCGGCGTTTGCGCATAGCATTTTGTTTTTCTTTCATTTTTTCATCGGACCCGCGCGTCGTGCAGTATTCTTGGCATGTATCTATTCGGTGGTAAGTTTTGCAAGTACATCGAAGACAATGGCACCGAGCGTGATTGCACTTGCCCCGAGATCATATCACATCATCCCAAGTGTGAGTGCGACCGGAAACATTTTAATAATATCCTGTGGGCTACAGTCACCGTATTCCAGGTAAGTCATACAAATGTTAGTCAAGATACCACAAAAACCGGTTAATTTGCGATCCCTTCGATTGTGCTTTTAGAAGGTGTTTTCTGCGTGTTTCTCGTATTAGTCAAGGTTAAATAAAATAGTATAAACTCTTAATAACTGTTAATTTTAAACATGTATTAGTGTGTATAATGTATATAGTAACAATCGAGAAGCATCGCCCAAACTGTAAAGTGTAATTTTTTGTATTGAATTAATGAGCGCTCAGTAGATTGTGCATCTTGCTTGATTAGTTATTAGTTTTAGAAAAATGCTGGACCCTTTTGCTTGTGTACTCCAAATCGCCGTCTGTGTTCCTTTTCATTACAGTGTATATTTTTATTATACTATAACATATTTACACAACACCCACTAACACTAACACGATTATAACCACGAAAATATTTGATATAATTTCATTCATTATGACAGAAAATAAAACTTTACTTTTATAACTTACACCGAGGCACAACTTATAAACACGAAGATTTCGACAGCACACCCTGCTTATTTTAATTAATTGAGAAAAATTCAAAAACTTTTCAAAATGAATGTTGTGGTAGAGTACTAAATGAAAGTAAATAAGGTATTTATTTGTGTGACGATTTCTCAGGTACTGACACAAGAAGATTGGAATGTAGTATTATTCAACGGCATGGAAAAGACAAGTCACTGGGCGGCGCTATATTTTGTAGCATTAATGACTTTTGGGAATTATGTTCTATTTAACTTGCTTGTAGCCATTTTAGTCGAAGGTTTTAGTTCCGAAGTAAGTATTATGCGACAAAATACTAAACATTTGTTACCAAAATTATTACATACAAAGATGTTTTGTTTTTTTTATAATCATTTATTCCTTATACAATATCGAAATCAACTAATTCAAAATATGATAATTGAACATAATCAAAACTAAGTTAAAATGTAAGTACAAACTAATAGAAAAAACATTAAATAACAAACATAAATTTATTTAGCCGTCAATAAAATAAAAATTTGTTAAATAATATGTTATTAGTTAAATCTATCTTTCATTATCTAAATGTGAAACTTTTAGCGCAACGAAAGAAGAGAGCGGGAACAACGGGAGTTAGCGAAGTCAAAATTGTCTGGCGAATGTTTTTCAGAACACAATGAAATACAATACGATGAATCTAATTCAGGGTCCCATTCTAGCGACAGTTTTTCCCAGGTGAAAACGTAGTGATGAAGTATTACTGATAATTATAATTAATTTTGACGATAATCACATAGGATTTAGTGATAAATGTTAATATATAGGTATAATTTTTTAACCTATTTCCTTTAACAGAATGAAATCAAAAACTTTTGGCGTTCCGCCGATGATGTCAGAAAAGCAAAAGATGACGTAAATGGTCATAAAGAAAAAGCGATGAAATCGAAGCGTAAAACAAGGTCTTCAACTCATCATCCAACATTATGCAAAGATTGCGCACAATCTAATAAATGTAATTTACAAAAGGTAAATTGTTATTTACGACACTACGCTTCTACATTTTACAATATACTATACAATAATAGATTGTAAGCTACTGTATGTTGACATGTTTTTCACTGAAAAAGATATAACTTACATATAAAATATACATACCAAATAGATAAATAGTTACAAACTAATTCTTTAGGATTCTGTACTAGACATAACTCCACATAGCCCTCTCCTGATTGGAGGATTTGTAATAACTGCAACGCTTGGCCAATGGATTAGCGATCGTATTTTTAAGAGGATGTCGTAAAGTCAACTAAAGACAACGATTACGGATGGTGCCATCTTAAAATTGAGGTGTGTGTACTTATGTACGCACGTAAGAAGTTATACTTCTTAAGCGTAACAATACAAAAATAGCTGAAAATTTTATTTCGTGTCCCAGTACTCTTTGTTTGGGAAAAAAGACAATAAATGCACACCATTTTTAATTAAAAAAATTCACTCTCATCATTTTTCCCAAAAGCGTCAAAAGAAGTATAACTTCAAAAATTGTACCAACAGAAGCAATACAATTTTTCATCTGCTATAAAATTACTACCTGCTGTTGTTCATGCACTATATAGTTCAGTGTACATTTTCTTTCAAATATAAATGCTTACAATAGATATTTAGCTAAGATAATCACGACAACCTTTTTGCTATAAACTTTTGTTTTTTAGGAATCAAAAATGCTAGCCAATAGCACGGCAGCTTCGGAGAACACCACGGTCGTACCGATGATAACGCATACCGCGGCTACACCGCAAGATTCACCGTCTACGACCTTGGAACCTGGTGTGTCCTTCAGGGATTTCAATATGGTTCTGAGTTTAGAAAGGTCTTCAATGCTTTCTAGTTTGGATTCCATTGACCGAACTTCAGTAAGTTGGAAAAAAAACATGTATTTTTAATACGTTGATTATACACGTAAAAGTATAATTTATTGTGTTTTAGGTATATGTACTTATTTCAAACTTACATAAATACAACAACTTGATTCACATCAAGTTACATAATACGCTACATATATTTTTTTGTGATTTTAGATTTCATGTTTTATTTCAGTGCACGAGTATACCAGGCTTATTGAAGCCCCCAAATAGTTATACGTTAACTTTACATTCTGCCGCCGCTCAATTAGGCGCTGAGAAAGCCCGTCTCCCTCCAATGACTCTTGCGCCACCCCCACTAACCCTAGCTCCTCCTCCTACGAGAACTACATCACCTGCATCTATCTCATCTATCACGCCTAGATCAATGCCATCTCCCATGCAACCGGAGAAAAATCTCCAAGTTACGATCGCGAAAGAAGATAACTGTCTCAACGCCAGTGATAAATCAACTCTTCTCAGTTCACAAAAGTAAGAACATTGTTAAAAAATATTTACTTTACACTTACATTCATTTTAAATAAAGATGTACATTTCCATTAATTTTACTACTTCTACGATTGTATACTTACCTAATATATATATCTGACGTATTATGACTTTCCGTATAATAGTGGTCTAAGAACACTCAGCAAGCTATCACATCCCATGGAAGTCATAAGAGTCGTCTAAGGAATAAATATTCAGAATGTCGTGGTTTTCAAGCTTCTGATAGATAGGGGAATTTGTCTTAAAAATTAAATAGCCTGGTAAGGTACATAGTAGCTTTGAAGTGTCTGATACTTCGATAGTCAAGTGTGACTATTATAGCAAATCCTCTCTACTTGAAACTTTGCTCAAGAGATCTTATGACAAACACGTGTAGTATCCTAACTACTGAAACAACAACCTAACTACCGCGACGAAAATCCGGGATTCCAATTACGGTATTATTATTAATATTTACATTGACTCAAACACTAATTCCTTTTGAGTACAGATCCTGTCACTGCATTCAAATTTACTACACATTATCTAGGATTAGGTTTTCCATTGAATTTACAATTATTGAAGGTTCTATTATACTACTTTTTTTTTAAAACATAACAAAACAATCTCTATTCTCTTTGTTAGAACTTATGTTCAGAAATAAGATCTTAGACAGGAGAAACTAAATAAACAATATATATTGCAGAAGCCTTGTCGTTACCAGTCCTTCGACTAATGGTGAAGACAAATGTAGGGTACAACGAGGATACAGTTGGCGTCTATCGCGGCCCAGTCTAAGACGCAAAAAACAAAGGACTGGCTCTGATTCTGATGCTGTGATTCTCAATAATGGTCGAGATCATACATCCTGTAATGGTAAGCAGAGATATAAAATAAAGCTACAGCTGCATGTTTTAATGTTGGTAACATTATTATAATATTAATACACTGCCATTTAGCCACAAGTTCGTTAAAATTAACGCCCTTGGAATTGTTCATTGAATTTATTTAGTGCAATTTATTAATTTAAAATACTAACGAATAGAATAATGTGCGACCTTTTCCTTCACAGGTTCTAGTGTGCGCAAGAATGAAATTCTTCTTTCGTCTTCAATGGTTATCAAAAATGACACGCAATCGGAATTACCTAATAATCGCACCAAGTCTCAACAGCCAGCTCCTAGAGTGCTTGCACAGCCTGCTAGAAGAGTTTCAGCTCATGCAACGCCTTTACTTCCAGATGTAAGACTATTAGTTTCGTTTTATTTCATTAACAGCAGTTATCAACCGTTATGGATGTTAATGACAGTCTATTATTTTCTTAGTAAAATGATAGTTCACTTTTCTGAAAATTTGTTGGATAGAACCAAAACTAAAAAAAGGGGGGCTCCGATTTTGTGTAGCACTTACCAATGACTTTAGATATTTTTGATTATATGATTCAGCATAGCAAAGTTCAATAAAAGCCATAACTATTGAGATTCACTTTCGAGTGAGTACCAGAATGACTAGTTTTCATTGATTTTACTATAGTTTTTTTTAATAAATGAAAAAATACACAGGTTCATAACTCATCGAAAATGTCCTTACGTACCGAAAATATGGCTATGGAAGTTCTAGTTCTGTATATATTATATGTTGATGGATTTGAATCCAGCTCCTATTTTTGACTATTACAATATGTTATTACTTTTTTTTATTTTTCATATATTGTTTATACCTGTATGTTAAAAAACTATTTAATGGTAGGACCCCAAAAAAAATATAAGAAATAGCAACAATGAGCCTATTCGTAAAGATTGTAGCCTGGCCAGTATGACTTAATGGCGATCATATTAAAATTTGCATAAATATAACAGATAAATTCTTATCTTTTATATTTATGCAAATTTTACTTTATTAGCCTGTAAAAGTCCACTTCTGGACATAGGTATTTCCATGAAAGCGCCAACAAAAGCAGGCATGTCATGCATGGAAGGTTTGCCCATACTCACTAAGCTGAGCGGGCGGGTCGGTCAGCGCAGTGCCGGCTCCTTCGCACTAGTGACGCTGCTCGCCGTCACTATTACGTGGTATTTAGTTTCAGTATATTCGGATAGATTTTTCTCGATCAGTCGATCGCCAAACCCTTGGTTTACAATTAGCAGGGTACTGTGGGATTGACTTTTGGAGGAAAAGTTATTATATTCGACACCCCATTTATGAACTGTAAAAACTGTAAATTTTCAATGACACACAACGCAATAAATTTCATAATATTAAATCTTTCCTATTTACAATTAGATTCATTAACGACACTTTTATAGCTTTCAGCTTCTGCCTTTCATTTAAAATTTTATTTAGTTTTCTTTTTTTATACATTATAATAGGTCTCGTGGAAAGCACCAGAACCTGGTTTTTCATCTGACTCAACTATAAGGCTCGAAACAGTTAAAGATCCACCTCATAGACTTTCGCTCACTAACGACTACTTGACAGGTAAATACCGAAAGAGTTATTTCATGTTATTTTAATGAAATTAATTGAATTTGCTTACGTATTAGTATTTCGTTTTTAGTGGTAATATATTTATAAAGTCATAAAGTTCGACAGATGAAAGATGTTAAGGTATTTCGTGGAAATCTGTAAAGGTTGCTCGTTTTGTATACCAATCGAGATTGTCATTCAAAATATGTCATTTTCTGCTATCTTCCGGGTTTTTTAAAATCTCCTCTCCATTCATCAACTTATCTGGTTATATAAGAAAACTTTAATCGAAACAACAAATTCCAATGGTATGACACGAAAAGGGTTAAGAAAAAAAGTAATGAAGTGGCTTACATTTTACAAATACATAAATAAAAAAAATCCAATTACAATATTTTTAATACTTTAATTGCCGTGTGGAAAATCTTTGTGATTTTAGAATAGTTTGATGTGGTAAATTTTACCGGAATCGGAATTGTGAAACTTTTTAATACATTTTTACCATAAAACTAGATATTTTTTTATTATAGTTACTACAGTTTCGGAGGTAAAAGCTAGTAATTTAACGCCAACTTCGAGTCAACTACCACAAATGCCTACAAGACCTCCTCGGAATGAAACTGCTTCGTTATCAACGCGACCCAACAATCAACCCCTGCCACGTATTAAGCAAATAAATGAAGAGGTATTGATTATACGTATTAAATAAATTTAAATATCAACTGTAATAATAAATATCGAAACATACAAAGTTTTACATTCATAATATTAGCATGAAGTATTAACGAACGTTAAAATAACGTTTGTCTTCTGCTTTAGTTTTTCTACTTCTGCCTATTAAATTTCACTGCTGAACATAGGAATATCTATAATCTATCTAATAATATAAACGTGGTAGAGCCAAGCGGCGGCTTTAGCTGCTGCTCGAATGGGCTGGTTCGACCGGATTGGTACCACGGCCTCGCAGAATACCGGCGTGAAGTAGAGGCATCTTGTGCTTCTGCGTTTCTTTCGGTGAGTGAGGAAACTGGAGGCCCATACCCTCTCCCTATTCCCCTCCTCTTCCCTCCCATCTTCCAAATATCCTCAAAGACCGGCAACGCACCTGGAGCATCTATGGTGTTGCAGATGTATGTGGGCGACGGTAATCACTTACCATCAGGTGAACCGCTTGCTCGTTTGCCGTCTTTTTCATAAAAAAAAACCCGGTCGAACTGATTCATTCGAGCAGCAGCAAAAGCCACTGCTTGGCTCTACCACGTACAAACCGTGGCTACCGAAACTCCTACAGCGCCTGCAAAACCCTGCATTTCTTAAACGTCAACCTCTGTCCGATTACCGTTTTTATTATTTAATATAATGATGCGAGTTTTTCACAATGTGTACTTTTAATATTATTATTTTAGGTGACAATCAATAATAGTGTCTGTATATTTTCATCGCGATTTAATAGACATCAGTACAGATTTAAGGATCTTTTTCGATTTATGGAGCCTACTGGGTGTCTTAAGGAGAAGGAGGATTATTCTCTGTACATATTTGCTCCGGATAACAAGTAAGCTTTCAACTTTGTGCAATTCTGAATCGATATGTTGATGATGATTGAACATTATTATGAAATCGTTACGAAATCAATCCAAATGTTTAAAATATCCATATTTCATTACTACTTTAATCTTAAAGGCCTTTTAACAGCCACAATTAATAAATAATGAAACTTTTTTATTATATTTTTTTATTTATTTAGCATTAGGAGATTCTGCACATGGATGGTAACAAGAAGCTGGTTTGACAATATTGTACTTCTGTTCATTGCACTCAATTGTATTACATTGGCTATGGAACGACCAAACATACCACCAGATTCAAAAGAGAGATCTTTTCTATCAAGTGCCAACTACGTTTTTACTGCTGTCTTCGCTGTAGAAATGCTCATAAAGGTATGATGCAGCAATTATTTTAACTTTAATTGGTACCAATAAGCTCTATAATCACCGACCGTCAAATTTCTAGGTCATCGCATCTGGGATGTTCTATGGACCTGAAGCATACTTTACTTCTGGGTGGAATATCATGGACGGTTCTCTTGTAATTATTTCCATAATAGACTTACTGATGTCTCTAGTATCTGAGTCTAGTCCCCGAATTTTTGGAATACTCAGGGTAAGATTGGGAAGCTTACAAATCATTAATAATGTGTATTTCATTCTAGTGAAATTAAAAAAATATTTAATAATTTTAGGTATTTCGATTATTAAGATCTTTGAGGCCATTAAGAGTGATTAATAGAGCACCGGGTCTTAAATTGGTCGTTCAAACATTGCTGTCTTCTTTAAGACCTATTGGAAATATCGTTCTTATTTGTTGCACATTTTTCATCATATTTGGCATTTTGGGTGTGCAGGTAAGTAAAAATTATTTAACAATTTCAATTACATTCTTTTAAAAATATAAAGTTTCAATATGTATTTAAATTGAACTCCATAATTAAAAGCTTTACAGATATAAATTACTTTAGGAACTTTGATCCATATAAAAGAGCTCACAATAAATTTAAAAGTAAAGTAGTTTTGAATATTTTATGAACTTTACTAAAATTTTAGTCCTAAATACTAATGACGTTCGCATTGAGTACCCGGCATCTTCAAATAAAATTACATCGAAATGTAATTTTCAGCTCTTTAAAGGCGCTTTTTATTACTGCGAAGGTGCTAATATCAAAACGGTTAAAAATAAATCGGATTGCTTGGCTATCGAAGGAAATGTTTGGGTGAATCGGAAGTACAATTTTGATGATTTGGGCAAAGCATTAATGTCACTGTTTGTATTAAGCTCAAGAGATGGCTGGGTTAATATAATGTACACAGGGCTGGATGCAGTTGGAGTCGATCAGCAGGTAAAACGCACTTTTTTTTCTATTCTCTGACTACCACAACGTACCTTATACTTGAGACCGAGGTGGCAATATTTTCAAGTATTACGGACAGACAGTGTTTTTCGTTGGCCACTAGACTCTTGCAATTATTTCGTTACCACAGCAACAATGAATTACCAGCGCCTTATTTGCCAGCCCATAGGTTACATACGTATGGACAGATAAATCAAACCTCAAATTTCAAAAAGTATATGAATATATTAAAAAAGATAAAACCTTGGCTTAATTTCATATTACATTATTTTTATATATTCACGTTCTTTTTACAGCCAATAGTTAATTACTCAGAGTGGCGTTTACTATACTTCATAGCATTTATTCTACTAGTGGGATTCTTTGTTCTGAACATGTTCGTCGGTGTAGTAGTAGAAAATTTTCACCGATGTCGTGAAGAGCAAGAGAAAGAAGAAAGAGTTAGAAGAGCAGCCAAAAGGGCACTGCAAATGGAGAAAAAAAGACGAAGTAATCTATTTTTTTTACATAATTCATTTTACTGTAAATTCCGAGTACTGACTCGGATAATTCTTTGAATATTTAGTACTTAATTAATACAATGTTGATACTTCCTTTGTTCTTTTCTTCCAGAAATGCATCAAAGACCCTATTACGCAGACTATGGTCAAACTCGACTGTTTGTCCATAACGTTGTAACATCGAAGTACTTCGACTTAGCTATTGCCGGTGTCATTGGATTAAATGTGGTGACTATGGCTATAGAATATTATCGAATGCCCCCGGCTTTGGAGTATGCTCTAAAAATATTTAATTACTTTTTCACTGCCGTCTTTATCCTTGAAGCGGTAATGAAGCTCGTTGCACTGGGAATAAAGATTTATCTTAAAGACAAATGGAATCAGCTTGATGTAATAATAGTTATTCTTTCCATAGTTGGAATAGTTTTAGAAGAGCTCGAAACAAATATTATACCAATAAATCCTACTATTATGAGGGTTATGAGAGTCTTACGAATAGCAAGAGTGTTGAAATTACTGAAAATGGCCAAAGGCATTAGAGCTTTGTTAGATACAGTAATGCAAGCTTTGCCGCAAGTTGGAAACTTAGGTCTGCTCTTTTTTCTGTTGTTTTTTATATTTGCCGCATTAGGGGTTGAGTTATTTGGGCGATTAGAGTGTTCTGATGAAATACCGTGTCAAGGTAAGAATGCGTCATATTTGTGGAATGTTGGGATTTACCAACGAGTATTACTGACCATGATTAATTTTTAGGACTTGGTGAACATGCCCATTTCGCTAACTTTGGTATGGCATTTCTAACACTTTTTCGAGTGGCAACAGGGGATAATTGGAACGGTATTATGAAAGATACACTCAGAGAAGATTGTGATAGTTCAGTGGATTGCGTTCGCAATTGCTGTGTCTCTACTATTATTGCACCTATCTTTTTTGTGGTGTTCGTTTTAATGGCTCAATTTGTGCTTGTCAACGTGGTTGTTGCTGTAAGTATTTGAAAAAAAACATTATTTTAATTATACCTGGAAATTGCACTGTATACCCTACGAAACGCTTTCTCTTTATTTATTTTTACTTGAATGCTAAGTCATAACTAAAGACGTATGTGTGCTTTAAATCAGTATTCCATATATTCTATTCCCCGCTCTTCTAAAAAGAACTAAAGAATGACTATTAAATATCACATTGTTGGGCATGATTTAGCCCGGACATGTTGGTGAAATTGTTATTTCATTGGTTGACAACTACGAAGACCTCGGAGTCTGAGCCTCTGTATTTAATGATTGAGATAACAAAGTTTCAACTAGGAACATCATGCACATTATCATGAAATGTTACTACTTTTTATTTTTTAAATATGCTCTCTAGCAATGTTGTCTTTACTACCGGGACAAACGTGTCGAAAGAAATTCTTAAGCACTGAATAACAATTTTCTCTATGGGCCATGGGAATGATACTTAAACATGCTTCCTAAGTGAAATTCACTTAGACAATGTGTGATCGTCCCATACACCTTACATGGAACGATTACTCAAACGTACTGATAATGGTGTTTATTTACTAGGTACTTATGAAACACCTAGAAGAATCACATAAACAAATGGAAGATGAAATGGACATGGATGTTGAGCTCGAACGAGAACTCGAACGTGAAGCTGATGATGAAGAAGATCGAGCTTTATGCCGAGCATTAGAGCAATGTACTTTACCACCAAGACCTTTAAATAAAGTACCATCTCTTCCAGCAAATTTTACATATAGCGAACCAAAACCACAAATGATACCATCACCGGTGCGTCGGCGTCGTACATTACACTCACATCATGCTCTTTTACCAGCTCCACTGGCACTGCCACAGAGAAGAGCTTCCCTGTCTCCCCATGCATTTGGTCGACGACGACAGGATTTCACATCTGACATACGAACTCTGTACGAGGAAGATGCTCGTTTCATTGATGCCGATGACATTGAAGAATTAGAACCTGGAAGTCCTCCTAGAAGGGACTCAATAGTAAATAATCGAAGACAACGAGTAGACAAAAGAAATTCCCTACGCGGAGAGGAGGCCAGGTTGTTAAGGCCGACCACGGTGTTATTAGCCGTTCCCTCAACGCGACAAAGTTTGAGACTTATTGGCTTAAAAAAACGGTCTTCAATAGAGTCTACTTCTAATAGCGACCATGGTTCAATGCGGTCTCATTTAACACCGGAGTCTATCGATCACCCAATCAGTGAAGAAGAAAGTATAAGGATTGTTATTGCAGAACGGCGTAAAATAGACACACCGAGACCAGAAAATATAGACGATATCGTAGAATTAACGGAATGTGGCTCCTAGTCCAGGCAGGGCCGGCCGCAGCAACACCATGAAGTTTACATCTAGATGATATGTTAGGTATCGAAAAACCCTCACAAATTTCCATTTTATGAACCTTCATATTCCATTAATAATGAGAAAGGAATGGCGAAGTTTGAACCCGGTTGCACAATTGTGAAGACATAAAACATAAATTTGATGAAAATCTGTAATTTTACTTGAGGGTCTTCCCTTGTTACAACCGGCAAGTGACCGAACTAGTGACTGTACTTGGAAAGTTTGCAATGACATCCTTTCAGTTTTATCCTTTCATCTTCTCTGACCTTTAATTATTACAAATTGCGGCCGGTTCAAAAACTTCACAGACTATTAAAAGTAAGGTAGTTTAAAAAGTTACTCGTTTTAATCATTAGGACTTGTCAATTTGCTGTGGTGAGAAATTTTCTACGTGAGTTAATATTCACTTCATTACTGTAGTCAATAATTAGTACGGTGCTCACTGTTCACCGTTATATAAAATATTGTACAATATTTTCAGAAAATCTCAACGAAAGAGTTTGTAGATTGTGTGTGTAATGTGTAGTAGTCTTATTTATCCAGTCAATTTTATTGAAAGAAAATACTTCGGTAAAGGTTTCAAGTCATTGAAGTTAAATATTATATAAGTCAACGATCTGATGAGACCATCGTAGTATTATTAATTCTTCGGCTTTCTGCACCATCTTGAAATGTACGAGCATTAAGACTTTGTTCAATAGATTAATTATGTAAACCAGGACACAAAGATCATAGTTTCAGTATTTTCTCTATAAAAATTTAATGTAATATTTTCTGAAAACAAATAAATCCTATTTTCATATTTACAATGTACTGTAATTAGATCTATAACTCGTGGTTATACGCACAGAAATGTAGACAGTAGATTACATAGAAATGTGAACTACTAGGAAAATTCTAATTGGACACTTTAGATTAAGATCAAAATTGGTAACATAATGTGTTACTCTGTTGTTTAGATAATATTTAGGCGTGCCAAAAATAATTAATATAATAAAATTATTAAATTGAACGTTTAAATCCATATTGGAATTGACATTATAAACTTCATAATATCCAACAGTATTCTTGGTTTCATCACAACTTTTACATCTTGTTATTAATAAGGAAGTTAAAATTTTACGTATTTCACACTAAAGGTTCAGGTTATAGTTTCACAGATTACCTGTAAGACCTTATCTTTGGATGAAATTTACATCTTGCGGTACTGGATATGGAGAAAAACGTAACTAGTTAGGGAAGTCAGCAATAAATTTTATACTTCGACTGTGCCTTTCCTATTTCTAATGTATTAGCTTGTGAGTAATTGTCAATAGACTTTGAACTTAATGTATACTTTAGGAGCTGAAGGGAAGGCGTTTAATTGTTATAATCATCCGAAAGCTACAATTAATTGTTATAATCAATCTGAAGTATGTCTATTACTTCCTCTGGTCAAATCTGTAAAAAATTTAAAACTCTTCGTATTTTCAAACATCACTAGTGCATTTAAGACATCTTATTTTTTTACATTTTATCGTGTAAAGTCTTCCATTGTTTTTATTGTTTACCGAACTTTAATAAATAGATTATTTAAAAATAGAATAGTAGAGGAAAACGATTACTTATGTTTGTATAAATATTGCTTTAACTCTTTTTAAAACTGTGTAAATGAATTGAGTAATGGGAATTTAGTAAATATAAGAATAGTATTCTCGTGATAAATGCAAATTTCGTGATAAAGATAAATAATTGTTTTTCGGTACTGACTAAGTAATTGTCAAATGTATGAACAATGTTCATTAGTTGAGTGCGTCTGTTATATTTAGCTGGTAAAATGTCAAGTTACGAAGCTGTTAGGTTGAAATATTAAATTTAAATTTGAACATGTGTTTTACTTAACACGTCAAAAATCAAAGCTACAACAATATAATTTCAGGCATAATTACAGACGTATTCACAAAAAATTTATTAAAATAAACCAGTGATCTGTTTGAAAAAAATAAAACAACGTTAGTAGTTCTAATTATATAATGTAAATAACGTTAGATATTCAAACCCATTTCCATCAACACTGTATCTTCAATTTAACTACTTGTTATTAATTTTTGGTTCGACGTACGCAGAATGAACTCACAATGCCTTGAAGTGATGCTGTGGTCTTGGATTGAATTTCATTTCTTACAGAATCCCAAGCAGGTCTTAGGATGCAGCCATTTTCTCTACTGAAATCAGGATGTGTTTTTTTTTAATTTCAATAGCCTCACGAATCATCCTTGGCAGGTATCGGTGTTCCTTAAGAAGGATTTGTGGTCTGTCACATATGTCACAACTGTAAACCGAGGTGAACGGAGGTTTATTTTAGTTAGAGTTTTTTCGGAACTAAATGTTTGTAGAATCATTCCTTTCCAACAAGGAAAGAAATAACTGTGATACTTAATATCCATCATCATCATCATCAGCTTTTTAAAGTCAACTGCTGAATATAGACCTCTCCAAGAAAGCATACTTATTTTAAAAGGTACGCAACATTACTAGTAGATATTCCACTTGAAAAACATTTTAAAAGAATATAAACAGTAAAACTTAACAATACTTTAATTTATCTGCAACACTTTGCAATTATTATCATGTTTAATAGAAATTATTACTAGTTGCGTACTCCATTAGCGCTCACAATTTGATTTTGAATAATACCTCGGAACAGATTCAGAACAGTATATTCTTCACTGCAGTGCCATGCATGGGAATAGTTGTACACTTAACAAAATATTTAACTTGTTTTTACTTTTAACCCTCGACATGTTGGGTCTTTGAGTCTAAGTGCAGCTGTGGACTTGTGAGTGTGGACTGCTTTATACTCAACTTGTATTTTCCAGCAAAATGTGCACAATTTTAAGCTATAACATTATATTCTATTACTTTTTGGTTGTAATGATAATTTCTCATATCTCATATCTCATACATGTGACATCTTCATCGCATATTATCTAATAAGACGTACTAAATAAAAACCGTATTGAAGAATAGTTCCAGATGTATTTACTTATTTCAAAGGGCTATCGCTTCCTAGTTAAATATAAATATATTATGCTAAAACTATCTGGAGTAATGAAATACACTCAATAAACACAAAACCTTGAAAACCTGCCATACGCCAACTTATTATGGCGCAATAAATAAAATAAATACGTTTAACGACCTTGTTATCTTATGGAAACACAAGAGTCGCTACTTTTATTCCCTCTTTACTTTCATATTTGTCTACGGCGCCTATCTGGAGCCTTAGCGAGGTCACGCTGACCTCAATTTGGAATTTATTTTCGATTTATTGTAAAACTGAACACAAGGTACACCGTGGTGGAACAGGCTCGGACATCATTATCATGGCATAACTGAAAGGTATTTTGCTATTTTTTTTTGACAGCCTTAACAGCTGCTGTAGGCCTATTTGTCTTATGACAAATCTTCAGTTTGTAAAGGCCTTCCCTTTTGATTATTTCCTTCCTTCCTATTTTATTATTCAAATAAGAAGGAAAAAGCCCGGAACCCGGGGGTGTTGGCGATTTCCCAATTGTGCCACTTATTCTTCATCATAATCAACTTGTTAATAGTCCACTTCTGAACATAGGCCTCTCCCAATGGGAGAAGTAGATCACCTAGGAAAGCGGATTGGTGATCGCAGTACCAGATACTTCGCACCTTAGTCGCTACCTGCACTGCCATTTTTTTAGGTGATTACTCCGCATTTTTAGGTGATGGAAACGCTAAGATTCTCAAGGCCTTTTTCATTTCTTACGATACCCACGGAAATAATGGGGGCTGTTAAATTTTATATACTCCGCCAGCACACGGCACTTATGATATATAGTTACTCGTAGTATCTATAGATCTGATATGGGACATTCATCTGCTTAATCGGTACGATATGGAAAAAATGGTAGGTTAAAAAAAATTACATATATAAGCCATTCAAATTAAATGATTTACTCTGCGTAAGTAGTTTTAAAGAGATGCACAAAGGTGCTGGGTAATCGTGTCATATTTTTAACTCGACTTTTTTATTATGATCTATCATGCAATAAGAACTTAGGTGATAATAATAAATTTACGCAACGTATAAAAGGCACAGGCGAGAATAATGGTAATAAGGAACTGGATAGTAAAATACCATTTACATTAAACTATATACCAGGTTTAGCCGGACCAGTATATAGTTGAATGTATTATAAATAGTAGTATGAAGCCCAGTACTTGTTACTTATTTACTTATCTTCCGGAGTTACATTGCCACCATTTCGATTCTAGTTACACCATTAGTCAATTATGACAACACCCATGAGAAGGATAATAAAATTTAAACATTTATTTTAATTTATAACTTATGAAAGTAACGTTTAGTAAAAAACTGAACTAGCATAGAATATTATCTGTATTTCAAATGCAATACATAACTCAAAATTTCTAAGATTGAAATCATTTCTCACATGTTCAGCGACAGCTGTTGGATAATCCGCTCTTACACCGCAAGTAATCGTCGACGATTGCATCGATCGCTGTCCAATAGGTCTCTGCTGATCGCTACGTTATTGATGAATTCATTCAATAAATGATGTCAATGCACCATAACAAATGATAAGGTGTACCCCTTATAGTTTTAAAATAATGAACTTTTGAAAACCATATAACTCGGGTAAATAGGCTTTAATGTCCAATTTCAACGAACTAAGCACACTAAGGTTTACAGGTAAGGTTCACTTTTACTTAATTAACAATAAATAAATGACGTCACTAATTAAAAAATATTTTATTTCATTGTATGTATTATTTTTTTTTTATTTTTAAAAATAGGGGCAATCGAGCCAACGGCTCAGCTGATGGTAAGTTATTACAGTCGCCCACGTACATCTGTAACACCAGAGGAGCTCCAGGTGCGTCGCCGGCGTTTAGGGATATTTGGGGAATGGGAGTGAGGACGAGAACGGAGATGGGAAAGGGGGAGGCCCTTTCCCATCCCCGTCCTAGTTTCTGCTTACAGCTCTTAAGAAGCACGCAACATGTTGGAAAAGTTCAACGGGGTCATCATTCTACATCAATCGTGGTCTGTCTGGGTATGTTCGAATTTTATCATGCCAGTGACAGTAATCTTCGCTATGTGATTGAAGCGTTAGAAAATCTGCTACCCCATTTCATTCCACCGTGGCGATGAAGAATTGAACTTTAGCTTTCAGATTGTGATATTGAAATTTATTATATATACCTATTTAATTAAATAGATATTCAATAATTAAACAGGTTCACTATTTAATTATTACACATGAATGTACTTATAAAACATTTACTATGCTCAGGCAATAATGTGGCGGTAGCTATATTGAACCAGCCATTTACCAAGATAATGTTATACTTTACATAGCACTGCTACCTTTTGTTAGACCCTTGAGTCGCTCAAAGTTGTGTTAGCCAAATTTAAACTTTACGGTTATAAGTTTAGGTTTATTCTTCTATACACGAAATATATTACGGTCTAATTCTGTGCGGTCGGGTCAAGACTACGTCTGTAATGTAACATTACTTAATTCCCTCACCTCTACGCCGTGTTTGTTGTAATGTCCAGGGACTTTTCTCCTACACGTTATGTCCCTCATTAATCAAGAACACGTACAGACACATTAAATACTTTTACAAATAAATATTATTAAGATTATTGAAGATATAAAAAAACCCTAAAACCATCGAACTTACATCATTATTTGAAATCGTGTCAAATTTATAAACATATGGGAACTTAAGAGCAAATCTATACATAAATTTAAACTTTAAAACTTGTACGTTTTTTAGTAAGCTCCAATCAATTTCAACTGTGTGATGGAGGCAGTTTACAAACATAAATTACACATCGGTAAATACTATTCCGGATCTGGGTGTTTGCCAATTGTTAGTCCATACTAATACTGGTCCCTTGTGTCCTATGTCAATAATCGAACCTGCAACTCGCAGCGCGGCAGTTAAACGCTGAGCCAATGTCCCACATAGCCGTAAGAGCCGTAATGTTTATACTTTTCTTATTTAATGAATGCAGCGAATGCTTGATTGACAAGCGAATGTTCTTATGCTATAAATGTAAAATTCTGATTATTAAATTTGAATATTTGCCTCTCATTCACGCCTAAAGAACTGAACGAATTTAAAAGAAACATGGCAGGAAGGAGAAATATGTGATGTAACAGAATAAAGACATTTTTATTTTGATCGATACATTAGGACAAAATTTACAATTATAGTTCGTATTTAAGTCTTTGGTTGTACTGTGAAGTAGGTATTAATATTTAAACTATTGCTTATCAAATTTATAATAAAAGCATTCCGAAACTTAACTACTTCATGTTGAAACCGGTTTAAGTAAACTATTTAATTGAATCTACACATGGATTGTGAATAATAAAATTGATTCCCATATTATCGCCATTTAATTCTTTTATCTCTCGTGAACCTTTAATATTATGTATAGCCTGCATTCCAAAACAGCTTTACTCATGAAAGATCTAAATGGTTAGCGTAGACCGTAGACAATATCCAGCGTATCGCCTGTGCATGCTGGGGGATCGATTTAGAGCAGCTGTTGTCTTTGTTATTCATATAATTTATTATTAAGAAGAATCTAGTTTCAAATTTAATTTTTATTCCATTCCTCTATATTTTAGTAGTTTTCTTTATTTAGGTAAGCAATATGCGGAATAAAAAAAAATCCACGTTACATCCCTCCCACAAGAGATACTTTACCACTATTGTCTCAGAAATTTGACTACAACAATATAATTTGATTTGGCAGTCAGTCGTTAGAAAATGGATTATCACCTAGTAATGCTCATAAAATTCAGGGCAAATATGCTATCTATTTTTAAATACCAATGTCACTTATACGTTTATAGCCACGTTGTATTTATATACGTTGTGTACCCAGCTAGCTAACGAAAGGGGATCTGGCATCCGCCGTCATTCGGATCCCCCCAATTTTACCCTAACACAGACTAGTGATGAGGAGTAACTACGAGTGGGAGAGTATCGACACCGCGGTCACCAACTCATCATGCCGGCGTAGTGAGTATGGGTAAATACTAAATGCATGCCGACGTTTGCTGGCGGTTTCTAGGAGAGATTTCTGTTCAGTAGTAGACTGACGTTGGCTGACGAAAAAGAAGGTTTAATTTTTATGATATTTCTACTATCATATGTGCCTAATTAAATCAGGTATTGTACACGGTTTTTATTAGCTTTTTTCAAAACTTGTGACCCAAATAAGCTCTGGTAAAAGTGGTTTGAAAGGACTAAAATAAAAATCTAGATCTCTGACCATCCCGTCATTGGGTACACGATCATGAGAGCTCATTTAACTTGAATAAAACATCCGACTGAACTCATGATTGTGATTTAACGATATCTTTTATCGCCCATTTTGTTCTAGACACTAGAACGCATTTCAGGCGTAATTGAAAAATCTTTCCTTTTTCCTCGACCTACATTTTAACTACGTAATTAAACATAAGCCATGAAATCTACGATTTACTTTTGTGACAAAATGTCGATTTAAATGTTGGTGCAATGTTTGTTTTAATAAAAGTTACAACAAATACGATTACATACATCGATATAAATACAGATAACAATTAATCCGTACTCCATAATACTCGTACTTTTACTTCCTCAGGATTTGACATGTATATACAAAAGGATGCATCATTTAATAAAACCATATTTATCTACAAATTTAAACATAACTAGAATAATGGAATAGCTCTAGGTGTGAATAAATTTGTTTATATTATTATAAATGTCTTACCTTCCACCCTTTTAAATGAATACTTTAGTTTCTACCAACCTTATTACCCTGTAAGTCCTTGAACATAAAAAGCCTCGAAAAGATCTTATGTAAATAAGCACTGGTAGGTTAAGTTCCACTCTGTTCAAGTTACTATGAAATCTTAATCTCGTTCATTATCAAACGCCTTCGTGCTTCAGAGCACACTTTAAGCCCTCCTAATATAGTCACGGTTATCGTCATTAAGCCATCACGAAGGCCACATTGATGTCTTAAGAACTCTAGCAGTAGAGTGGATTATACTGGTCTTTCCATAACTCAGGTGGGGTCACACACAGTTTGGTAGGGTTCGAGTTTCGTAGAACTATTTCTACGCCTAAAATAAGGCGTTTTATAATTTTCATATGTACGAAAAGCGCCCTTAATAAAAATGATTGATACCAGCAAGATGAAAAAGTCAGTAAATAGGTAATAAAGTTAGTAGTAGGTAGGTATACAAAAAAAAATTATATTCAATTTAGGCATCCATTTCTGACATGCTGCTAGGGATTTTTTTTTTTTGAACGGATCTTTTTTCAGATTTCAAAGAAACCCTACGTCTTTATAAGCTAGTTTATATTTCACTGCTAGACCTCTCCTTGTGTATACAGTATGGATAAAACTGTTAATTAATGTAATATTGTTTATGTAAACCAAATACTGATCTATCATTTGTCACAGATGTTGAAAAATGCATGACGAAAAGAAATTGCATATACTTTATGTTATCTCAATTCATAAGAAAGTAAAGACTCAAATCCCGTGTACTTTATAAAATAAGACCTTTAGTACATTATATTATAAGAAAGGTAAAAGCCATTACACTCAGTCGTCCCAAGCATCCGCGGATCATAATAAATCACTCGTCACTGCTGTTACTAAGTACCTTGTTTAAAGTATAACGTTCTAAACAAAATGTAAAAACAATGTTAAAGAGAATTCTGCTATCATTACCATGATAATCCTATAGACAGACAGATGGCCTGTAGATAATTTATTGCCGTACGTAAGCTTCTCAGAAGTCAGCGCGTGGTGGTGACGTAAGAGACTCTGCCACTGTAATTCAAGCTGCTTCTAGTACTTGGGGTTAATGTTACTCGATCCAGTCGGCGAGGCTCTGGCGACCCACCCGATGTCAGAAATCAATACTTATCGCAAAACTAGAGAAGGGCAGCAGCGTCTCTAGTGAGTCGGTATCGGTACTGTGCTCACCAATCCGCCTAGCCTGCGTTGTGAGTATGGGTAAACCTTACATGCTCAGCATGGCAGCTTTTGTTGGCCCGTGTCCAGCCGTGGACATATACAGGCTGTTTAAAAAAAAAGAAAAAGGATAGAATTTTCAAAAAGGTGTAAGAGGCAATATAGGATATTTTCTCCAAACGCTAACCTCGCTTGCACGTGGTGCATCCTGCTATCTAACCAACGAGACTGAAGATTGAATGACAGCTGAAAATCCATCCAAATTGCCGAGCCCAAACCTCACAGTGTAGCAGCTTCACTAGAGCGCGGGTATTTTCATGGACAAGACTTATGTCCAACAGTGGACTTTTACAAGTTGATGAAGAAAAGATAAATAATTCATCTTATGATTGCGGTGAAAGTTGACGGACTACCTGCAAAACGTGGCCATTGTGGCATATTCTTTGTCTAAAAGAAGACTATTTGAAGGTTATAAAAAAAAATACATTAAAAAATCCAGTACATTCAGTACGTATCGGATTATATATACATAAGCACTCCTAAGCTAGAAGTCAGTTACGGTTAAGGGTATTGGCAACATTGTAAAGGAAATTGTGTAACGATTTTCGATGCCGAATATCAGAGTCGTGTGCATGACGGGAGCAACTGACATGCGATTGGGAGCGCTTTCGTAAAATCGTGTAAAATTGCGATCAAGTTAAACTTTGATGCCGTTCGTAAAAACAGCGGTACTCCTAAGGTAAGACACTGAAGTTTACCTGGCTTACGCAACTTGCTCTTAGCCACTCATACAATTTTATTTTCTCATGTTTGTCTCCTTAATGTTTAAGCGAAAATTTCTATTAAAGGACCAGACGACTACGTCACTAGCGAGACACACACATTAAACACAAAACAAACAGTGCCATAAAATAATAATTTTTGCATAAATATGTACAAGACTGGTTTGCGAACCCAGGACCCACAGCTAAACAGGGGACTGTTTAGCTGTGGGTCCCTCGTACCCCTGTACCCCTGTAAAAGTCGACAAAGGGAGTGCCCAAACGCCAAGGCGGAAGGTAGTAAGCATCTAGGTCGCGAATGCTTCGATCGCCAATCTGCCTACCAAGCGTGGCTGTTCTTGTAAATCCCCCTAACATCTTAAAAGCAATTGTCAATTTTCCAAATAGCGGATAGTTTTATGAAAATGCTTTTTGTAAATTTCGATGGAATATCAATTGCGACTACATTTTATCCTTTGTTTCTATAAACCCACAAAATAATTGAAGCAAATGTTTATCCCACATAAAAGCAAGCATCGCTCACTCATTTCACTCAAAGCCGCCGCTACGTTTATAAATGACTGACCGCCTCTGTTCACAAGTACCTCGTTTAAACTAACAACCCCAATATAGAGTACATTTTCAAATTCCAATCTCTTCCCCTTTATAAAAAATATAATTTTACTCGTAACTATGTATTTTGGATATTATAACAAAAAGTTGCAGTTCACGTTTGCGTAATGCTTTAAGCGTTTTTCAAAGTGAACACCATTTCTCACTCAGTGGTAAAAGTCGATACAAAGGGACAAAATAAAATCGGGGTCTGGAACAGATGGCTGAATCCAATTTATGTATACGAGACCTAAATTTAACAAAACACGATCATCATCAGCATAAGATCTCTGTTACTCCGATCACCATTGATCCTGCCAGGCGTGCCGGTTTCGGCAAATCTATTGAACGGTACGAACTGAATCTTGAAGGTAATACTTCCATCTTGACCGCAGACGACCATGGAGACATCTTCCAGACACTACTAGAAATTATCAAATAACCAGAATAAATTATCGTACTCTCGGTTTTGCTCTACTAATAAAGTCGATGTAATGAAATGGCACTGTTTGGAATAGTTCACGTGAAACAATACATGTTTTATTTTTTCAAAATATCAAGTATTTATTGCAAGCATTCTTGTGCTTCTTCTCAAAAGGATTAGACTTAATCGCTTCGCTTGGCGATTTCAAGTCTGAACTGGTGTTGCTGCACGTCATCGGCCCGGAGGAGTTTTGGCATATTTGAGTTATTCCGATCAGAGATTTTCGGGCATTGGTCGACACCCACGGGTTTATTACCCGTGTTATATTACTCCATGACAGGTCGATACTTTAACCAATTTTATAACGAAATTGTTTATTCAGTAAATTATTGTGTTAAATTAAGAAGTACAAAGTAAAATTAAATAGCTAACAGAAATTTGTACTTAAAAGAAAGACATTTGTACTATTTTCAAACCTTTCAACTAATCGCGCTCTAACGAGACAGAACTTTTCAAGTAATCCCAGTTAACACTAAACAAGAACTAACGTGGAAAACGTTTTCCTACTATTTGTAACGTCGGTCTTTATTTGTTATTCCTTAAAATACTTTTTCTTTATCTTTTTGTACGTGCTATATAGAAAGGTGCATATGACACGTCGCATAAATTTGAATTTGATATGCTGTCGCATCGTTAGATGCTTGCTACCGCCTGGTTTCCAAGAAATTGTGTAGTATGTCGTAGGAAAGCTTTTGGACATGATTTGTACGGTGAAACCTCTAAACTTTGCCCGTGACGAACGAATAGTATGAAAAGCCTATCATTCTTATGATCAAATCACCTAGGCATTGAAGGCGATTTTGCAATTCGAGGTGAAAACTCTTGTAACTTTGAATGACGGCACGAGTCAGATAGAGGTTCGACATCGACAGACGAGACCGCTCTCGGCTAGTGTTGAAATTCAATGTGCCTCTTACGATCCAGTTGACATTGTCGCTTTTCAACCTAGCGATCACTTAACAGCCTGATCGTCAAGATAAAGTGGATCTAATTTTTACTGGATGTAGGTCAACATTCTGTGAGACATTTTTGGGAAGTGAATCATTATACAGAGCCCCTCCTTTGCAATAAACAGGTTCGCAAAACAAGACCTCAGAGAAGAACCGGCAAAATACTTTGGGGTTTTTTTTACAAAGGAAAGATGAGGAAGGCGGAAGGGGGAGTGGGCCTCCTGTTATCTCACCCACCAAACGAAACGCAGAAGCACAAGATGCCTCTATTTCACGCCGGTATTCTGCGAGGCCTGTCGAGGGGCTGGCCATTCGAGCAGCAAAAGCTGCCGCTTAGCTCTACCACGTATAAACGTTTTGCGTTTACTCGCTTTCCCTAAAAATAAAAATAAATGAAAATGAGAGGTTTCTATTAATCAATGGTTGAAGAGTTCCAGATATTTCTTAATATTAGTTTTTTAATTATACCATTGGGTAGGATATCCATTACCATAACATTATATATACCATTCGAATTAGCAGCAAACTAAATTACTTATTAAAATTTATCCGTAAGTACAAAATTCAAGATCAAGACCCTTCAAAGGTGTTTTGCTTGTTAAGGATCATCTGCGTCGGGCTCTCGGAGACTTATCAGGGCTTTGTTAAAATCAAGGTTCGAATGGATACTACAATTTAAGGGAAGCAAAAACTTAAAAGGCATTCAAAATCCTATCCTATTTTCTGAGAATATCTCAATATCTCAGTTTAGTTAATAATATTTATTAAAATCTTTTACAAAGGTTTTCTACTTATTTTATACAAAAATCAGAAACATTTATAATTTTACTCTGTGAAAAGGTTTCCAAATCAAGTGCAGACTACGTTATTATAGCAGTGTGTAGGTTTACTAAAATCTAGAGATATCATAATCCTTTTCGTAGATTTTAGATATTTTAGAATATGTCAAGTTCAGGAAAAAGGATAGGATAAAAAATATTTAATAATAGAGATAAATCAATAAAACCATTAGGAAATTACATTAATGCTAGGTTTTGTATACGGTAGCTTTATATTTGGTGACTTAAGAGAACAATAGCAAATTGTACACCTGAAATAAAAATATAGAAATGGCTGGTACGAACTGAATAATAACAATGACAGTCTTTCCAGGCGATTTCAACTGCAACGATAACTTTTGTGCAGATGACAAATTCTTTACATTACGAGTTACACTACGATTACTGAATTTGTCATCCGCTTTGGAAATGATATGCTGTAAGTAAATACACAAATAGGTACGGTTGTGTATCCTCACGTTCCATAACTTTAAGCCAACAAATATGAACACCCCACTTGCCTAACATTGTAACGGCCTTAGAAATAGTTAATTTAAAGTAAAGTACCTTCATTTAGGAAGTGTCAAAGCCAATAATTACCCGCCACTATGCTCTAATGCGTGTCGGTGGACTTCATATGTCCTCGAAATTTTTTCTCATAATATTTTCCTTCACTGCCGGACAATTAATAAATTCAACTCTTAAATTGGCAATTAACAATTTTAGCGGTACTGGGGGGATTCGTTCTAGTAACTTATACTTATTTAGTTTGAAACTGAAACGAGCATCCTGACCCCAGAGTTACCACGGCCGTTAGTATAAACTATATCTCGTGGTATAATTCCTTATGTACTGATACTATATCTTCTGTTTCTAATAAGATATAAATGTAATATTCTAAAACTAGGCCAAATAGCAACGGTGTTACAGAAAATTTTAACATTGCAAATTATTTATCTGTATTGAGAGCACGAAGCATAAAATTGGTAATGATTTCTTTGCCAACTGAATTTCTATTGCCGAATTCAAGGATGAAATTTTTAGGAAAGTTATTTGTTTATTTCTTTTAAAACAGTGTATTGACTAATACTGGATGGGGTGGACAGAAATCAATGAATTTACTACTAAACATATTTAAGCACCATTAATAAAATTTGAAACGTTGAAATTACCATCTCAAAAATGCCGAACCTAATACGTCTATCGTCAAAGGTTCACAGCGTCTAGTACCGCTATCGCTAATCCGCAAGTCAAACGGTATTTGACCAAAGTCAAGTAAATCAGTATCACATCTACATAACTTCAGGGCCTATTTGGCTGTTGAGCCTAGAGCAGCTACAGTCAAGTATGTTCGAACTCAGTACATGTAAAGTAAATTCTTCTCAAATATCTGAGGGGGTGTAGGAGCCGACAATGACTCGCCATACTGCTCCATTGCGGGTTGACCGGCTTCAAATAACCTCGAAATATTTTTTTTAATCATATCTCAGATATGCAATGATACTAAAGTGAGCGGCCTGACCACTAGGCTGCCACGGTACTAGGACATGTACTGCGTTCGAATCCTAAGCAAATCCAAAATGTATGCAACAGACAGATTAGTTATCAAGTCTGTTTTGGTCGAGTTCGGTGCAGTGAAAACGAGAGAGTGCCTCTGTTTGCGAGAATACGTCTGGCTCTCGTCAATTGCGCAGGAGATATTATATAATACCTCCTGTATGGATAATATTCGGACAGATACTTATATCGAACACTGACCAGTTTTAGTTCTTCACTTCTATTCTGTAAAATAAATGAAAGGATCAGTTCAATCAGTAGAACGAATACCTCCAGAAATACGAGTTAGATACACATGCAGTGGATATCTCACTCATCGCTCGAATTCGATCGAGCTTCAAGTTATAATTTCCGGGTCGGGAACGACGTCAACGAAGCGAGATACGTTTAATGTATTTTGGTAGACGATCCGATATTACGAGCGTGTCAAGCCATCACAGACAGCGTTATCAGAACTATATGTAGCATTGAGTACAAAATAAAATTTTAAAATATTTTACATGCTTCTTACTTTACGTTTGAATCAGAAACGTGCTAACTGTCCAGCTGATGGTAAGTGGCCACTGTAGCCCGTATATCTGGAAACAACAATAAGTTAACCGCCACCCTCCTCCCCACCCCCCTCCCCATCCCCCTCGATATCCTTCATCCCATCTCCCTAATACCCTTAAAGGCCGGTCAACGCACCTGCAGCACCTCTAGTGTTCCAAATGTACGTGGGCGATGGTAATCACTTACCATCAGGTGAGCCGCTTACTCGTTTGCCGCCTTTCCTATATAAATAAAACACCTTTGTTATATAACATCGTTTATTAAGACGCATAAACCCCAGTAACTTCACTAGCTTGAATATTTCGAACAGTAAACACTACTGTTTGGTGACAGAATAACTGGAAATGTGATAACATCAGATTTTCACAGACACGTAAATTGGAATCCAATAATCAATGCTACATATTAACTTTCCTATATCAATGATATATATATCTCTTAGATCCATAGATCTCCCCATAACGTCATATTTGTTAAAAGAATGTAACAAAATAAAAAATCTCTGAAATTCATTAAGCATTAACAAAGTTGCAGATAATTTCTATTTTCATATACTGAGCTGCATTACCATATAAATCACGATATTAAATCCAATTCAATTTTCTGCCTGAATTGGTTTTTCCTTCCGTTCTTATGCCATTTGCGCGCATTAGTGCTAAATCAATCTTTACTCCGAAGACAAAAACTCTACTCTGAACACTTACGGCTTATTATACCAAACTACACAGGATAGGTAACAATACCGTTTCTCTTAAATAAGATAATATTTTTGTTTTCATCATTCTCAAATTAATGTTTATTTTTCAACTTTTTGTCATTGCAGTAAAACCTTCCCAGTCGTACCAATATTGCCATCTGATGTAGAAATGTAAGACTTTGACAAGTTTTAACAATGCTGAATATAGGCCTCTCCAAGAAAGCGCCAGTAATAGCCGGCATACATTTTACGGAAATTTTGGCATACTCACCGAGCTGGGCAAGCGGGTTTGTGTGCCAGCACTGCACTCTTCCAACACCCACGCATTAATGGTGGTGCTCCCCCAAATGCATCATTAGTCTGATAGATTTGAGTTCGGCAAATCGGGATGGATGTTACGACATCATTCGATTGCCAGAGCGTCGTTTATTACCACCTAGCAGGATGGACCACATGCACGTGAGGTTAGCATTTAGAAAGAAAGACGGTATATTCCCCCTTACATCCGACACTGAGATAAGTTTATCATTATACATAAGCACTCATGCCTTTCATCCATAAGGGTACGCAAAGAGATTCAGATTACGATCTACCATTTCTTACTCTTTTTCTTTCCAATAATTATTAATGCATGAATTGGATTTTAAATGAAATAGCATCTACTCACTGTTCCGTTGCTTTTACAGGTCGTTAAAATTCTAACAATCATTGTTTTTAAAAATGTCGGTGTGTTCGAAAAATTTCGTATATCCTCAAAGATTTTAAATCATTTATGCGTGTGTATAAACTTTGATGTCATTTTATGGTCTATATAACCTACATCATAGTCTAAATAGACTCAAAATTAAGCATGACTCAAAAATAACGAA
Source organism: Bhutanitis thaidina (assembly GCA_029286595.1). Taxonomy (NCBI): domain Eukaryota; kingdom Metazoa; phylum Arthropoda; class Insecta; order Lepidoptera; family Papilionidae; genus Bhutanitis; species Bhutanitis thaidina. Next base: position 2,630,870 of record JAGSMS010000015.1, read on the forward strand.
ATAGGAAATGAAAGTACTTTTCCTTAATAAATTACGCAAAACTTGAAATATATAAATCAAAAAACTTTTTTAATTTTAATTCATATCGAAAATCTTAAGTATTAGTCCCTATGTTCCGCCACGGCTGGCGTACAAATTACATTTCTCTCGTTTATCATACAGACCACAGTGTAGATGGATAGGTATATACGAGTATGTAGGGACGATCAGGAAAGCAGTAATTTCAAAAGATCAATGCCTGCGTCTAGTGTATAACATACATACAAAATCACATGTCCGATTCGAATCTCAACCAAAGATCATATCTTTGAAAAACGCATACGTTTCTCTTTCGGATTTAGATGTTTTCTAAATGTGTCTGTATCTATTTTAAATTCGTCCCTTCTAGAAAATATCGTATCGGATAAGTATAAAACCATAATATAAATGACGGTTAATGAAGTCAATGGACGCTGACTGGATTTGCACTAATTTATTTAAATATATCCTGCGCAGATATCTACTTCTAGAAATTACCGTCAAATGACAGTTAAGTAAGTCCTTCTAATATTAATGTGGAAGTTAGTAAGTTTGGAAGTTTCTTGCTCAATCATCGCTAATCTCGTAAAGGATAGAACTGGTTTGAATAACTTTAAATTTGACATAGAGGTGATTATATTTTGGAAATAGTCGAGCCCCCTTTTTGTACTTTTTATCTCGACTATGGGTATCCTTGAGACAAATGTTTTAATTTATAACAAAAGGAATATCATTTATAAAATAAATGGTTTTTTATAAAAATTCATTTATAACAAAGGTAACGAAGCCATTTTCGGAAATTACCGTCAAATGCCAGTTCTAATATTAATGTGAAAGTTTGTATGTTTTGATTGCTTCTAGCTCAATAATCGCTAAAAGGAAAAAAACTGGTTTAAATATCTATTCTTGGCATAGAGGTTTTGTCTAAATCTAAGTCAAATCACTTATTTTTGGAAAGAAAAACATTTCGCTATTTTATCGATATATATCCCCTTGTATCTCTTCTTGTATCCCCAAGAATTTTTTTAGTTTTGTTAGTTTATAACACCTGAATTAAGCAACACTAATTGTCTTAAATAAAAAATAAATTTGTGTTTTTTCGGAGAAGGGAAAAGGGAACCTTACGTAATCAAGACCCTTATCTATGTCTTTTGTCTTGTTACTTATTTAATTCCCTCACCTCTCCGCTGTATTAGTTTGTAGAGTCCGGGGTCTTCTATCCCACACCTTTCTCATTAATCACGAATTAGGCCTGACAATTTTCTTGTTACTGAAATTTTAAGAAACATTTTCAAAGAGACCTTATAAGGGCTCGAAATGTCTCTAAAATATTTATATCTAAATTTGTATAATTTATATAGTAAAGATTTTATATTGTATATACTCGGACAAAAGAAATTGTTTAGTCATAATACGTAAGGAAACCAAAATTTTATAAGTATCTATTACGTTAATTTCTTCCCAAAATATATTCGACCGAGCCTGCGGCCATATTTGATTTTTAGGGTGAAGAATTCAATATTTCAAGTCCACATTCAATTAACAACACTTATTGTAACGATGCTCTTCAGAAAAGGTACTTTTTCTTTTAAATGGACATTTTTAACCGTTTCTGTATTTAATAGTCTCCTATTTAGTTTGCAACTCTGTATTGAATTTTTTTAATGTCAAATTTTATTACTTATATATTTTTCCTCTTCTGCATAGATTCCGATTTACACTGACACTGGCATCTAATTCGCGTACTTTCTTTTACCACACATTAATAATGATTGAAGTTTTGTAATATCTTGTACGGATCACATGCTCGTTGATAAGTAAAAAAGCACACCACGTGCTCATCCTGCTGGTGTCGTTCTAAGCCTATTAAGGGAAATGCGGTACTAGTGGAAAACGGAAAAACGGGGAAAGGACAGATGGCGGTAAGAAAAGTCTCGAAATATACCAGACCAAAATTAAACAGACCGATGACGGACAGCAGGTGTCCAGGTGCGAGTTGTCTGGTACTGCGATCGCCTACCCTCTTGCTCAGAGTAACGATTATGACAAATCATCGTTCTTATGGATTAGGTCCTGCAGTGCTACTATTTACAGGCTGTTAAGGTAAGAAATTTAATTAAAGAACGTTAACGGCAGCCGGTGGGTAGCGGAAAAGCGGATAGAATGGAATTTTTATAACCAAACAATTTTGTTTTTGTTTCAAAACTAACATTAATTGTTTATATGTAGACTGCTAAATAAAAATTATATTACAGAATAATAGCGTTACGATTTTCAATATTACGTTATACAAATTATAGAAAATATATAAACTTTGAATTTTAAAAGAACAGTTTTAAATTACATCATATGAATAAAATACAGAAAAGCAAACAAAAATAAAAGAAAATTATTGAACCTATTTCAAATGGATGTGTGTAACTAAATCATAGATATTTTTTTTTGCATAAGACTGCTATAACCAGACAACGTATAAGCTGGCAAAGGGTCGGATTATTACATCAATACCAACAAAGACAGTATATAATAGTGGGCACTTTATTACTCCGACGTCTCTGAAAGCTAAAAAGGTACATAAAAAATAGATTAATTATTTATAGATTCATTAGATGAGATCTTCGGAAACGACTTTGGAACTACTTTGTTTATTTTATTAGTGTTGACGCTACATCTAAAGTATATAGGTCTGGTAGGGGCCTGCAAGGAGCGCGGGAAGCGTACAGGGGCAAAAGGCAAAAACCAATCACGGCTAGAGGGACGATTGCACTTGCTCGCCGATAACTACCGATATAGACACGACATCAAAAACGTAAAAAGTTATACGACACGGTTAATATATATTAAATAAGTTGTCAAAAATTCAATTAAAGTCTTATTGTGTGAGCAGCCTATTTTATTTCATATTCCAATATTGAACAATTTGCTTAAAGCAAAGTGTGTCAATACATTGTAACGTGTAGTCAGATAAAAGTAAAAAATTAAGCAATCTTATGGATTAGGTCCTGCAGTGCTACTATTTACAGGCTGTTAAGGTAAGAAATTTAATTAAAGAACGTTAACGGCAGCCGGTGGGTAGCGGACAGCGGATAGAATGGAATTTTTATAACCAAACAATTTTGTTTTTGTTTCAAAACTAACATTAATTGTTTATATCATCATCATCATCATTTCAGCCTATCAGAAGTCCACTGCTGAACGTAGGCCTCCCCCAAAGATTGCCACGAAGCTCGGTCCTGAGCAACCTGCATCCATCGACTTCCCGGAACACTGCGCAGGTCGTCACTCCATCTTGTATGTAATTGTAATTGTTTATATGTAGACTGCTAAATAAAAATTATATTACAGAATAATAGCGTTACGATTTTCAATATTACGTTATACAAATTATAGAAAATATTTGAATTTTAAAAGAACAGTTTTAAATTACATCATATGAATAAAATACAGAAAAGCAAACAAAAATAAAAGAAAATTATTGAACCTATTTCAAATGGATGTGTGTAACTAAATCATAGATATTTTTTTTTGCATAAGACTGCTATAACCAGACAACGTATAAGCTGGCAAAGGGTCGGATTATTACATCAATACCAACAAAGACAGTATATAATAGTGGGCACTTTATTACTCCGACGTCTCTGAAAGCTAAAAAGGTACATAAAAAATAGATTAATTATTTATAGATTCATTAGATGAGATCTTCGGAAACGACTTTGGAACTACTTTGTTTATTTTATTAGTGTTGACGCTACATCTAAAGTATATAGGTCTGGTAGGGGCCTGCAAGGAGCGCGGGAAGCGTACAGGGGCAAAAGGCAAAAACCAATCACGGCTAGAGGGACGATTGCACTTGCTCGCCGATAACTACCGATATAGACACGACATCAAAAACGTAAAAAGTTATACAACACGGTTAATATATATTAAATTAAGCAATCTTTAAATGTTCCTCTATCGGGCCATTTATACATAGAGACGGTTTTGAAGCCAAAAAGAGTCCCCTACGCTACCCGAGTGCTACGTTGACTTCATAACTTCATATGTCCTGAAAATAATGTTTTATTATTTCATAGACATGCACGCTACCTAACTATAGTTTCCTTCATCGTACGTGATAAAGGAGCAGTTCACATTAACAAATTTAGTGGTGTCAGCTTCGGTAATCGTTACTAACCACTTACCCAGGTTACTGGCTAATTATGAAGCGAGCGCCCGGCCCCCCGCGTTTGATTTAATCTTACGCTTATAATTTATTCGGGAAAAATGGTAGAAAATATCTTCTGAATTTATAATGAAATTGCTTTTGATGGACTTGCGGTAAGAGACCTGGAGTGGAAAAGTAAACTTGTCAAATAAAAAAATTAGATTCTTCAAATTTAAAGAGGCCATTTTCGGAGTGTTGTTTCTGAAAATTTTAACAAGGAAGTAAAACATCTACAAGTAAATTCCATATCCAATTACAGGAGGGTAATATTTTTCCATTTTTAAGTACGTACTGTCCTCATCAACTCATTCAGCCGGCGTGCTAAAAGTGGGCAAATTTTCCTTATATGTTATGCCCCGCTTTGTTAGCGTTTTTGTGATATGTATTGTTTGCATTATGTAGATGTAATTAATTATAATAATATTTAACATACGGAACAATGACATACATCATCCAGTTTTATCTAATATACATACAAATATAAACATCGATTCCTTCGCGGGATTCAAATCCGCAACCCTCATTTTCGAAGGCAGGGTTACTACTGACTAGGCTATCGGATCGTTTTCATCAGTGTTCCTATTGAAGTTCTGTTGGGAGAAACGAATATTTCTTCTACTTGTCTGCTACTTGTTTTACTTACGTTTTCATTACAAAATATCCGATCAATGACGCCACTTTTGAAACCTTCGCTTGAAGTTGTTTGCAGTATCCGCTGTAACCACTTATCTCTGATGAACTTTTAGTGTGCCACTCTACTGTCCTAAGTCCCATTCAAAGTATTTACAGTTTATATGTCAAAGATACTCACATAAGCTTTTTAATTTTCATTTAAAATGTTTGGTTAGTCACGTATCAAGTAACGTTTTCAAGCTTTCAAAACTCAATTTAATTTGAATAATCCGCTGACCCTACATGATTGCAAAGACCTTAAAGTTAGAGCACATGTGTCAATATTTACATTAACCTTTTCACCCTTTTATTAAGGCTTTCTAAACTTACTCATCTGTAATGGCACTGTTAGCTTAGTGACAGAAAGTTTTGTGTAACATCGATTGCTCTATTTAACATTTCACTAATATAATACTACACACATAATACTACTCTACATAAAGAAAAAGATTGTATTTTTCTCCAAGTACCTACCTCACCTGCAGATGGCTAATAAACGAGATTCGGGCAACCGAAGGAAAGCAGTAAATCCATTCAAATTTGCCCAACCCAAATCCCACAGGACTGGTGATGAAAAACACCATCACTAGTTCGAGGGGCACTACTGCGCTCACCAACCCGCTTGTCCAGCGTGGAGTGAAGTCCACAACGAACAAACCAAGAAATTACACCCGTGATTTCTACTTTAGTTCAGGTATATTTTAATTACAGGAATTGTGAATGATGCTTCGATAAATAGCCCTATATAAATTGAACTTGTAAATAAATTACGCTTCTAAATTAACTAATTAATTTAACAGAGCACCAAGTGAATGTAAAGTCTCTTTTGCCTTCTATGTACAAAACTTATCTTTAAGAAAGTTGAAGTGAAACCTTCAGTTTGGAAACACAAGATTTTTAAAGAAAGAGAATTTTATGATAAAGAACTCAACTCCTTTTAGTATTTAATTTTTTTTTACATTGGGCATTTAAAAACAAATTACACGTTTTTAGGTAACTTTTGCAGTAGATATTGTGCTCAAGTTGTTGGGACTTTGGTTCAGTAAATTTGCTACATGTTACGCTATTAGTCAAACGTAGGTACATTCCTGTACCAGCAGGGATGGGTGCAGGCGAGTTTAACATACGTTGAAAAAGATTCATCATCATCATCATCACCATTTCAGCCTATCAGAAGTCCACTGCTGAACATAGGCCTCCCCCAAAGATTGCCACGAAGCACGGTCTTGAGCCACCTGCATCCATCGACTTCCCGCAACACTGCGCAGGTCGTCACTCCATCTTGTGGGGGGTCGTCCTACACTGCGTTTGCCCGTACGTGGCTGCCACTCAAGAACCTTTTTTCCCCAGCGGTTGTCAGTTCTGCGAGCTATGTGGCCGGCTCATTGCCACTTCAGCTTGCTGATCTTTACGGCTATGTCGGTTACCTTAGTTCTGCTGCGGATATTATCGTTGCAGACTCTATCACGCAGAGAAACACCGAGCATAGCCCTTTCCATAGCGCGCTGAGCAACTTTGAGCTTCCTCATACGGGCTGCAGTGAAGGACCAAGTCTCGGATCCGTATGTCATCACTGGCAACACGCACTGGTTGTATACTTTCGTCTTGAGGCTTTGCGGTCTACTCGATGAGAAGATATGACGTAGTTTCCCGAACGCAGCCCAGCCGAGTTGGATTCGCCGATTGACCTCTGAGTCGAAGTTGGACTTACCTAATCGGACAATTTGTCCCAAGGTATACGTACTCGTCTACAACTTCGAGCCTATTGTTCCCAACAACAACCGGTATTGGTGTGACGTGGACGTTTGACATGAAGTTCGTCTTGTCCATGTTCATCTTAAGACCAACCTGTTGGGAGACGTTATTGAGGTCATTGAGCATTGTACTAAGCTCCTCCAGCGATCCTGCCATAAGAACTATGTCGTCGGCAAATCGAAGGTGAGTGATGTATTCGCCATTGATGTTGATACCGTATCCTTTCCAGTTTAGCTGCTTGAAAACATCTTCCAATGCAGCGGTGAAGAGTTTCGGGGATATGACATCGCCCTGTCTTACACCTTTCTGCAGTTGGATTGGTTTCGTACTCTGATTCTGTACTCGGATAGACATCGTAGCCTCATTGTACAAACACCTCAGCACTTCGATATACCGAGAGTCTATCTGGCACCGCTGGAGAGACTGTAGCACTGCCCAAATTTCGACTGAATCGAAGGCTTTCTCATAGTCCACATACACCAGACATAATGGCAAATTGTACTCCTCGGCCTTTTGTACAATCTGGTGAAGAGTATGTATGTGGTCTATGGTACTATAGCCTTTTCGGAATCCGGCTTGTTCGGGAGGCTCGAAGTCGTCAAGTCTTTTCACTAGACGATTTGAGATGACTCTCGAAAACAGCACGTAGACGCGGCTTAGAAGCGATATCGGTCTATAATTCTTCAAAAGGCAGTTATCCCCTTTCTTGAAGAATAGGACAACCACGCTTCTACTCCACGCTTTCGGCGTAACACCGCCATGAATGACGGAATTAAACAGCTTCTGAAGGACAACAAGTATCGGTTTTCCACCCGCTTTCAGAAGCTCAGCTGTAATTCCGTCCTAACCCGGCGCCTTGCCGTTTTTAAGCTGTTTGAGAGCCATCCTAATCTCGCTCAGACTGACGTCCGGGATGTTATCGGAGTAATGTCGGATAAGCTTGGCTCTTGGGTCGTTACTCACATCAGTGAGTGGTTTCAACGACGTTGTGTACAGCTGTCCGTAAAATCTCTCGATCTCACTCAAAATCTCGGCTCCAGCGGAAATGACTGCGCCGCTTTCGGTCTTCAGCTTGGTTAGTTGTCTCTTTCCGATAGACAGATCTCTGGCGAAGACTTTGGAGCCTTGGTTCCGCTCTATCGCTTTTTCAATACAGACTTGAATTTGCGTAAGTCTTGCCTCATACATTTGGAGATCTGTCTATTCAGTTCCCGATACGCTGACGCATCCGTTGTAGACTGCAGCTTTATCTCACGCCTGGCTTTTATGAGTTTAAGAGTGTGATCGGAGAGCTTTTGGGGCTTGTTCGTGCGGCGGGTCCTGCAAAACTTAGCTCCTACCGCATGGACGGTTTCCACTAGCCTGCTATTCGTATCGTCCACTGTAACGCAATCGTCTAGGCACTGAAAGCGATTATGCAATTCGAGCTGAAAGCTCTCGGGGTTCTGGATAAGGGCACGTGGTGGGCGGAGCGTAGACTTCACCAGACCAGACCGCTCGAGCCTAATGTTAAGGTTCAGTGTGCCTCTTACCATTCGGTGATCACTGCCGGTTTTTACCCTAGTGATCACAGATACATCACTGAACAGCTGACGCTTGGTCGTCATGATGAAGTCGATCTCATTTTTTGTGGTACCGTCCGGGCTCATCCATGTCCACTTCCTGTGGGGCCGCTTCTGGAAATAGGAGTTCGACATAAAGAATCCCTCCTTTGCCATGAAGTCAGCCAGCTGTTGCCCTCTTGGGTTCCGTTGCCCTACTCCAAAGTTCCCCACTATCAGCTCATCGCCTTTTTTCGTACCTAGTTTTGCGTTAAAGTCTCCCATCAACACCGTGTAGTGAGTCTTAGAGCAATGCATGGCTCTTGAAATTTCCTCATACATTGCCTCCACTTCATCATCAGGGTGTGTTGAGGTTGGTGTGTATACCTGTATGACCTTCAGCGAATACCTTTCGGTTATTCTGAGTATAAGGTACGCGACCCTACTCGACACACTTCCGATCTCGATCACGTTGTTGATGAGAGACCTGTGGACGATAAACCCGACACCTCCTTGGGACAGATGGTCACCCTGCCGGTAGTAGAACAAGTTACCGGATTTTAGGATTATAGAGTCCTCTCCCTGTCTTCGGACTTCAGACAACCCTATAATACTCCAGTGTAACTTGCTTACTTCTTCTTCCAGTTATAGTATCTTCTCGTCGGTCCTCAATGTGCGCGCGTTATATATTTCCAGGTCCAGTCGTTTGGGTTGGCAGCTAGAAATCAGCCGGTGATTCTTCGCACCCCCTGCCTCGCCGTTACCATGGCTGCCACCATAGCCAGGACTAGCGAGACCGCCGGGGACTGGGGGCCATTGCTTTCTTTTACCTCTCATCATGGGGGGGTTTGCCTTAGTTGCCACGCCTGGCGAGCGGGTTGGCAACCGCAGTTTTTTTTTTTTTTGTTCTAGTGCAGGAAGATGCTGCTGCCCATCTCCTAATATAATTTTTTACCATTAGTCGCCTTTTACGACACCCATGGTCAGACAGGGTTGGCGCTATTCTTTACTTCCGACAGCCACACGGAAAAAGATTGTATACGAGTATCTCCCCTTATACTCCCAACTTTACAACCTTTCCCTCTTGTAAAGTTACAAGAGATAAAGGTTGTAAAGTTACACCTACCTTTTCATATTATTTTATGAAACTCCGAAATTCTTATGACTTCTGGTTATTTTATTGTCCATTTCTCTTATTAGTTTATGCTTCAAGCATCACATGAAAATAGGCAAGGCAAGATTAAAAATAAAATAGCACGCACAGGTTCCCCCTTGTCTTAACATGATCCTGTGCGTGTAATAATTAAAAAATAAGTAAGTAAAAAGTAATAATAATAAATATTTGAACAATTAAGAATGCCTATTTTTAATACGTCTAAAATGAGAAAAGTACGGACTGTAGATTGTTGAAATAATACTATCTAATTGGAACGAAGCCAGATTTTTTTGTGATATCAAGTTTTACCTTTACCTTATCCTTAATATCAGTATATTAAGGATAAGGTTAAGGTAAGCTGAAATTATCGTCCTTCCGTTCTAGCCGACCTATTCCTGCTACGGAAGCTACGGCTGCTACTGGTATGATACAACTGCAGCAGGTCTGCACCACATTTATTTTTATTATATTCTCGATTTTTTTCTTTCAAATAAATGAAAAACAGGTAGCCGCGGTATCAGTGATCTTCGAAGTTTACAACCATACCCATGGTCACATTTTTTTAATATAATATCGCGCATATAATATAGCTATATATATATAATATAGCGCAAACAAAAAAATCTTACTATTAAATATATATATTCACGTTCTATAGCCTCAGCCTGTAAATTCTCACTGCTGGGCAAAGGCCTCTTTCTCAAATACCTGAGAGGGTTTTTTTACCCGAGAAATATGTATATGCATATTATATTTAAAAGTTTATAAACACATTTATACTTATTGCAAAAAGTTATATAAACATTTACAATTCTTCAATGGAAAGTCAACAAGATTAGTTCTTTTATTTCTTTTTTCTCATTACTCACTTAATTCCTTCACCTCTTCGCCCTATTTTCTGTAATTCCGGAGACCTCTAACCCACAAATTACCCAGCTCATTAATCACGTAGCAGTCGTGGCATTTTTTGTTTCTTAAACATTTTTAAACGATTGAAAGAATTACCACGGGAATTAAAAGTTTATTATATATTACATATTATGAAATGTACGCACTAAGTTTGCCATTTCAATAAAATTTCCTGTTAGGGTCTGCTGGAAGAAATTTCAATGTATGGAATAAGTAGTACCCTTGTACTAACACTATGTTTTATTGTTTTTCATGCCTTTTTGTGTGTACATAAATAAATAAAATAAAAATAAAAATAAAAGTTCCATTTATATTGTAGAAACGGGACTGATTAATCCACAATAATACCAATGCGTAGTTTGAACAGTATAATATTTAATAATAGTAACTAAAAGGCTCCATGATTATAATGCCTTACTATGAAAGGGCCTCTATCTAGGATCGGATTACTTAGACGTAAGCTTTAAGTACATTTTGTAATTTTTTAATATGTGTGAATCGAAAGGATTCCATTAATGACCACCACAGTGCATCATTCGTAATTCACAGCAGAAATATGTTTAACATTTATACCATATTATTTAGTTACAAAAGATATTTAAGGGTCTATATCGTTAACAATCAAGGGCAGCACATCCCGTACGAAATCAAATTCAATTAAGCAAATTATGGACCTTTATATAATTGAAAAGTTACCTTATTTTTGTTACGTTAATTATACCCACACGGCCTTAAATTGCCAGTTCAATAACATTATACCCGATATCAGACACGTTGACAGCAATTGACATACGACTCTATACGGTTATCTGGAAATGTTTCAATGCAACATTTTGTTCCCAAAATCAATTTGCTGCCAATCATCTCGTCGGAGTCAGCTATTGAGTTCAAACGGGTTTACTATGATCGGTGCATTGAAAATCAGCGTACTGTCACTTACCACTGTACTACTGTATTAATACTTATACATTTCCAACTTCAGAATCGTCATCATCATTACCCTGAGTTCAATGCGTTGATGAAAAGGCTAATCGCCAAGTTTGACAGGCGGATTGGCGATAACAGGACCAGAAATCTCGTATCTTATCAGATGGCAACTTTGCCATTCTTAGGATTATTTATCAATTTTAGCCTACCACTGTAGGACATAGGACTCTCCCATAAAGAGGATTTGCCATAATCGCCACGAACGGCAAGCGGATTGTACCAGACACTTCGCACCTTAGACGATGCTGCTCATCATCGGTCGACTTCATTTTCTTGTGGTAATATTCGAGATAGTTATATATGTGTCGGTAGCCATTGTGATTTTCAGGAATTTCCCTTGGTTGCCTCTTACGTCACCCAAGAGAAGAAAGGGGGTGGTAAATTTGCCGATACCGATGTAATTTTACTGCAGAATGCTTTACCCTACTAAGTTAGTACCTAATTAACATTTAATCACATTTTCACCTCCTACTTCAAAGTGATAATGTAAAAAAATATATTTATTATTGTTTTATTGCATTAAAAAGAAGTTTTTGAATAAAAAAATTAATGAGTTTTAGTATTAACTAGTATGCCCAAAGCTCAAAATTATAATTAACGGCTGCATAAAATTCAATTACACTTATATGCTGTAACGTAAATAATAATATATCTTTGAAATTAAATACTTAAATGAATTAAAAGTTCCGGAATCCTTGATTGCTACTGGGTGCCTTCAAGATGGGGTGGTGTAGATTCTGTGTGAGGCCGGATTGCCAGCAGGGATGGGAACGAAGGACTGGTATCCGGGCTCGACGTCTCTTAAGGATCTGACAATAAATACGCTTCGGAGATCGGAACAGTGGCTTACTTGTTCGAACTAGAAAAACTGCGTTGCGCTGTGTCCCATTGAGGAAGCCGGTGTCTTTTCACACGTTACAAGCGGACCATTTGTCACCCTCCGGTAAAGGTGGGAAGTGTAATTGTTGTCCATTTCTTCTAGCTGACAATTTTGTAAAGTACTTGAACGTAGTGGTCGTCAAGAATGTTGGATCTCAGGCCATAGTGCGCGTGCTTGGGGAGAGTATCTGTTGTTTCACTGTGCCTAGTCGTGACGTCGCTTACGGGAGAACGGACTTTTCGAACAGGACTTTTGGCGATTTGGCTCTCTCTAGTGATCTTTGGCGCCGTAGCGATGCCTGGGTACGGTTCAGTGTAGCTGTGCTTGACTCTCAATCAACTTGTAGTCTGTGGTTTGAGTATTAAACGCCAACGAATTTGAAGGTTCCTTAGTGGCAACCTCGGGGAGGCAAACGCGGTGTGGGACGATCCTCTGTGGGACAAGACGGTTCGACGACCTGCACAGTGTTGCGGGAAATCGATGGATGTAGGTGGCTCGGTGTAGTGCTTTGTGACAATCTTTGGGAGAGGCCTGTGTACGTCGGTTTGTCAACTTGTGACAGGCTGAAATGATAATCATGACGGTGATTCTAATGATAGTGATAGTAATAACGATAATTAATATTGTATTAAATGAACTTTCGTTGTGATTTATTTAAATTGCTTCTTTGGCTGGGGTTTCTGTAATATGCGTGAATTGCTGGATTGTAACATGAGTTACATGTCATTGCAATTGTGATTGCGTCAGGTTTCTAATGTAATTGAATGTTAATAACATGGAGACACAAGAACAGTTTAAGTTTGGCCTCAGAAGTTGGACATTGTAGTACTACTTTCAAAGTTGAGATCTAACCTTGTTTACCTATTTTAAATTGTTTTTATTTTGCGTATTATTGACGTTAATACTAAAACATAATCGAAAAATCGTTATATTACTGAATTACTCAATTAGATAGATAAAAAGAATGAGTGTATTTTGATTTTATCTTGAATTGCAAATTAACGATATTTTTATTGATCCTATAATGTAGTACCTTTTCTTTAAAGGGCTATAACAGTGTAAGTATGTAACGTACGAATTTACAAACTACTAACAATAAGTGCGAGGACGCTCTTGTAACAGGATGGCCGAGCTTCCCCCGAACGGGTTTCCGCCTTATCATGGCTTGGCCTTCCACGGCGAACTATGACGAACGGCCATTTGGTGGGAATGGCTGGCCCGAATTGCCCTACCCCGAGTGGGCTTGGCGAGTTGGTAGAATGTGGGTTGGTTTTTGCATCGTTGCTTTGCACCGCTCTCCTTACCATCCACCGTTTTCCGTTATGAATTCCTGACAATATAAAGAACCACTAATTCTAACATATATAAGTGCCAACTAGAAAAACCCATATGATGAAAGTTTGCATAAGAGAGAAGAATAAAATCCATATTTTACGTGCTCATAAAATTTCTCATTACATGGATCTAACAGATGAATATGAGATGAAGATTACAGTTCGTCCACATTGTTAATAATACGTCGTGAATTTGGGAAAAGGGTCGGATTATAAAGACAAAGAGAAAACAGTCAAATATTGAATCATACTTCAAAACTTTGTAGGTACTAAAGCTTTTTAAAGCTAAGCAGGGTAAATGTAAAATACACCAAAAGCTACATCAGTCCAAATTCTACTTGAGGGATTAGGAGATTATTCATCTTAAATTGTTCATTAACTTATGATTTTATGAAAAATATTAACTTGTTTCACAAATTTCAATGTCCGATGGTTTCGGCTTATGACATCGTCAAAGAATATAAAAAGTTAAATGTATAAAATATAAAATGTATGTTAAGTGAACACTGTATCTCACCTTAACAACCTTAAATAGTCCACTGTAGGACACAGGACTCTCCCATAAGGAGGATTTAACATAATCGCCACGCTTGGCAAGCGGATTGGCGATCGCGGTACCATGTTCCATGCAACCTCGACGCTGCTGCCAGTTACCGGCCAACTTGTTTTGGGTCTGGTATTTTTCGAGATGGTTATCCCGCCATCTATCGGTTGCCATTGCTATTTTCAAGGCGTTTCCCTTAGTCGCCTCTTACGACACCCATTAACATATACGAGTACTCTCAACTATAACTATAACAATCACAATCATAATCACAATGGTGGTGATCACTCACAGAAAAAATGAATACTAGGATTATTCTTCTTTAACAGCCTCTAAGGACTACAGCTGGACCTAGGCCTGTAGTAATCGCCGCCTTTGGCAAGTTGATATTTTTTTTTCATAAAACAATTTGGTAACTTTGTAACCCTTGATGCTAATTGCATCTTCAATATTCAGTGAACTCACTAACTGCTTTAAGGGTTATCGAGAATTTATAAATATTTTGAATCTTAATTGACCGCACTTAACAGAAGATAAAACAATGAAAATGTTGACCTAACTTGGTGGTTTAGAAAGTACATAAGTAAAGAAAGTGTTAATTTTAAGTTACGCTCAAATATAGAATCTTGTTACAAATTTGTAGAATTACTAACTTAACCAAAAATCGAATTAAAGAAGGTTACAGATAAATTATCATCCCTGAGGAAGTTCTTAAAAGTAGAATGCCTCATAGCCTGTAACTGATATACCTTTTAAACCGGAACTCGACAGTCGTTGCACTGCTGATTGGCGGCATAAATAATTATCAGGTTGGTACCTACACAGGCAACTCCTAGATAGCGAAGGAGCATGCCTCCAAAGAATTACTCTTTTTCACGCCTAATGGCGCGCAGCGGCGTAAGATAGTGCTTTATACCTGACATGTCAAGGTCAAGCGGTCCTCAAATGCCTCTATCACAATTATATTGCTAATATATGCTAATTTGAATACACTCATATCAAGAAAACACTTTAATTAATTCATTAAAATTATTTTAACAAATCATTTATTATTGCTACTTTGAAAAAATAGTTAAAAAACATTTGTCGTGGACGTCCGGATTTTTTTTACCTTGAAGTCGATACGTCATCATACGTCTCAATAGACCGGATTTTTTTATCGTGCCCAGAATTTTATCTACTAGTTTCCTATTTAATATCAAAAGTCTAGCACTTGTAGTTATTAAGAATAAGAACAATAATCGTCTTGGACGTCTCATTTATTGAAACTCGCTATGATAAACATGGACAATATATTATTACTTCTTATTTATGTCACTTGATAACGATGGCGCCATTTAATCCAGTTATCCAGTTAATAGTTAATAATAATTATTAAAAAGAAATAAAATGTATATTATTATATATTTATATATATATTGTACAATGCACTGGACTTTTTTATTTTATTTTTTTCTTCTGAAATGGAAATATTTGAACCTCAATACGATTTTTTTTTCTTAACAGTTAAATGAGCGTCATGAGACGTGCACTTTTGGATTTTCCAAATTTAAAATTATTGTTCTATTAACTCTTTTCGCATATTCGTAAAAATTACTTTAAAATCAGTTAAGCACAAACTTATACTTAATAAAACTTAAACAATTTTATATGTAACATACGTCTTTGCAATCACGATATCAACCAGCAAACCTTTTGACCCTTGTCATTATCCGTTATCAGGCTCCCTCCAAAGGGTTCATGTTTATTTCGAGACGAGTAATTAATTCTGTTCATAATTACGTTAACAATTTCACTTACACACTCGCGTAACAGTATTAAAATATGAAAATGGTTTCTTGAATGTAACATGGATTAAAATGTTAAAAAAAAATTAAACAGATGTTTTTAACAACTGCTTTATTTTATACCAAATTTTCAAGAATCTGCTCAAAATTGTATACCGGTCTTCTTTTGCTTCTTAATCAGCCTTTTATAACTCCACCATTGACACAGCCTCTCCCATAACAGCGCCAACAAAACTGGCATGCCGTGCATAGAAGATTTGCCCACACTACCCTGCAAACGGGTTGGATGGCGCAGTGCCGATGCGCAGTACCCTCGCACTACAGATTCTGCTCACCATCTAATCTGTGAAATTTGGGTTTCGCATATTTAAATATATTTTCTACCATCGGATGGACCCGTCGTCCGTTAGCTGGCAAGGTGTAACGAGCCGGTAAGGTTTAAAATGATATGCATTTTAAAGCGTAAGAAAACTTATTTTGTGCACTAGTAACAGTATTAACAATTATATTATATTATCACACCACAAAAGTTAGACACAATTATAAATATAGAAGGCGATGGAAAATGAGTTACAGACAGTAAGAAGTTAAAAGCAAATAGTGAAATAAATATAGTCTTAATACAAACACTTCTGAGCAAGAGAACACGAAGTTTATAAACGTAGTAGTTAGCATCGTAGCAAGTAAGACAAAGCGCCTACTATTTAATTTAGTCAATGCAGTTTTGACATTTTAATAGAACTTCATTGATATATATACGAAATGAATACTCGTACAAATCACCATCCCCATTCATTCGAAGAATTCTTTAAAAATTGTTTTCGTAAGCGTTATAGGAGTTCGAATTTTTTCCCCTGTACAAAGTAATCCATTTTTCAAAAAAATAGATAAAAACAAGATCGGATCGGAGACAAGTACGGTGAATGACAGAGAGTTTCCAGTTGCATCTCCTATAATTTTGACACAGTCCGTTGTGCAGTGTGTGGACGAGATGTCGTGGAGAAGTAGTGGACTAGAGCTATTGACAAGTCTGGGTTGTTTGCGATCGGGCTTGACCATCATCATCCTATTTGAGCCATTACATTTATATTTTTTAGTCAAAGTTAGAGTTATGAGGTTGCCACTCAATTCAAACTAATTCTTTCTCCAACGGTTGTCGGTCCAATGTGACTGGCCTGTTGCCACTTTAGCTTACAATGTAATTTTACCTATACAGTTGGCTATTTACGATTATATGATAAAGCAGCGGTAGCCTTTATATGCAAATACTATTATGCCGTACATAACACTTTTTTTATAATAACATTGGTGACATTTTTTCAAAAATTTAGACGACACCAAATAAACAGATAATTTTGAAGTGAAAATTTTCTAAAGCTCATATTTCTCGTGACCACACGCTTAACTCCATACGTCGCTTTACACCTACAAAATTTCCGTTAAACGATAAATTACAACTTTGCTTTATATCACGGAAACCCTCTTGACAGCAACTTGGCTCGCTGCAGTTACAATTTATTGAAAATGTCTTGAACCCTGAATACTGTAATATTATGTTATGACACAATCTGAAATTTTATCCATATAATATAATATCATGTTCTTTTTCAGCTTAAGTTCTTAAGCTAGCGATGATTATCATTTATAGAATCATTATCTGATTCTATCTATAATAATTATTATTCTATCTTGAAACAATATGCAAAGAAAGAAATTAATCAGTGCGGCTGACTGTTAAGATTAAAATAATAAATGTAACAGCGCATAACCTCTAAGCATAGTCCTACTCTTTTTTAATTAGCCACTCCTTGTTCACTACATTTATTATTTCTCAAATAGGTGCTTGAGAATATTTCCTTAATCGCAAATGACAATCGCAAATTAACGTATAAAATTCCGACTATGAATTACAACGTTGCTGTCACCGTTTTTCCAACTCAGAGTATCCTTGTGATTTATGTAAGACGAGCTCCTTGCCACAAGTGCTATCTTAAATGTGCATGATGTGATGATGTGTGACATGATGTCTAGAACGCAGACTTCTGTTCTGCCTCTAAGTTTGGCAATTATGGAAAATTACTCTACACTCGAAGGGACTGATCAATTCATTTACAGCAGTACATTAAAGAACAAAAATTAGTTAGAATACTTTATATGACCAACCAACCAAACACAACACCTTAAGACTTTCATAAGTTTTATGTTAATGTAAATAATTGTAATCACTCACGACCGACCCCATGTAGGGGGCACAAGCACACACAAGTTCGTGCTCTAACTAAATTAATAACAGGGAAAATCATACCACATAATTTAATATAATATAAAATATTCATTTAAAATTTATTTTTCTCAATCAAATTGCTCTTATTACATCAGTAAATTTTCTTCTTCAGTCACTTTTGTTTCACGTTTAACTACTTTTGACATTATTGTCTTGGCAATTTCATTATGTGTTTATATAGCACCATTCCGCAATTAAGTTGTAAAAATTAAATTGAAATACAAATAGTTCATGACAGTTTTAGTGTATTTGGAAGAATTAATTATTTCCATTTTGCGAATAATTTCGAATTTGAGAACATTGAAGTATTTTCAATCCGAGATAATCCCTAGTAAGAATATACTCTTTGATAATCCCAACCAAAGAGTATACCAACAAAATAAAGGGAATTAAATATTAAAAATTACATAGAATCATGTTCTTTGAACACCATGGAGATTGAAACAAATTTTAACATATTCATATATATATTACTTTCGACTGTTCTTGATCGAGATCCCATATCTTATTAAAATCTCTATACTTCTTTCTAAAAAAAATTCAAATTTGTAATATTAGTGATTTTTCATTAATAAACTCAGTTAATTATTTAAATCATTTTACTGCATTTTAATCGAAATGACTATTTCTTATTTGATTTAATAAATAGTAATTTCGGTTATGCATAATTTAGTAAGTAGCGGCACAATTTCGATCGTTATACCACACACATCACACTATAAACGTTACTGTCCGTCACAAGTCTGTTTCTATATTTTGTCTACTACTTTCCAGACATTTCCCTTAGATAAGATAGGGTGGCAGATTTTCTTACGCTGCCACCACGCGACAGGTTTTCTTGCCTGATGCCTCTAACTAATTATCGGTTACACGCTTTATGTTCAAATAGCGCCGGTACATAGCGCGGAGCGCCGATCTGTCAATTACATAGTTTTCCTTGAGACAGCGGCATTGATAAATTCGGCTTTCACAGAATTACTTACCAAAAGTTCTGATTAGTCATGGTTTTCTGAGTAATACAATCTGTAGAGCCTTTGCCACCATAAATGTTATCAAAATAGTGAGAGGAGGCGAAAAGCAGCGGCTGTGACAAGTTTCTTATGTCCTTGAGTGGTTAGTGCAGTTTCTGGTGGATAATCGATCGGAAATGTAACTGGCTGGTTTATTTTTCTCTGAAAGCATAATTATAACAAAACCCTAGTACATGCTTAAACCAGGTAATGCAGTGAGATGTAAATTTTAAATATATCTACTAATAAGAAAATGTGTAAGAGATAACATATTACTTTTAATTCCCATAACGAATTAATAGCGTTTGACACACAATTATATTTACTGTACGTGTCTTGTTTATTATTGCTCTCAATCGTTGAACGTATAACAATAATTGAAATTTATTAAAAACTTTTTAATTAACGCGTCTCACATATATATTCAGTTAACATTTTGTTACGTACGTAAAATATGACAAAGACAGCCATAGAAAATAATAGCATTGAGGTGGGCAAAAGCCTCTACTCAACATTTGAGAGGGTTTTGAAGGCGGGAGCGGTCCGGAAAGGGAATGACGTATGCAAATATTTAGAATTAAACAAAAAAATATTACAAAAAGATCCTGTACAAATTGCGAATTAAATCAACCGATAAACATAGACCTTCGGCAACATATCCTTGAGTCATAGATCTCCATTGACAAGCCCAGCAGCAGCTTAAAGTTGTATCTTTTCGTTACATCTATCTTTGATAACGACCCTTGTTATATTCCTTACTTTATAGTCTAGTTGGTAGGGAATCCAGCCTTCGAGAAGCGGATGAGAATTGCGGATTCGAGCACCGCTAGGGTGCAACTATTTGTATTATGAATATGAGTAACACACATTAATTCCAGAGTTACTTTCACTTAATAAAATTCGGGTCGAAAAAAGTTTTATCGTATTTTATAAATAAAAAGTTGCAGTAAAATCTCTTTGGTGGTACTGTTTTTATCTGGCTGTTTTTGATACCAATAAATAGATGACATTTTAAAAACAGAAAAATCAAAAGTTATAACAAATGTTGGGAAACCACATTTTAATATTATTTTTCTAACCGCCAAAATTGGTTCAAGCGTTTTCATTCCGGGATTTTTGATACCAAAGATAAAACTCGCTCTGGTTGACCTGTTATGGATAAAGTCGATGTAATTTTTGAAAAAGTGGAGCAAGATCGGCCTCTTAGTAGTTACGACATACCACAAAAAGTTATATGAGTAGAGGTAAATAAATAAACATACGTAAATATATCTTATCATCTTCTCGTTGCCAAAACACAAGGATTCCTAATTAGGAACTGGATGACGTGTATTAAGTGTCCAATATATTATTATTATTATCTAAGCTTTTATAAACACTTATAAAAGTACAGACAGGTAGTTCGTTAAAAATGTAGGTCGCCGTGAGAGGAAATGTATTCCGATTTCATCAACCTATTCGTTTACATCTCAAAAATGTCATTATAATATGAATACCATAAGCATAGAAGATGTCGTTAAATTTTAATCGTCAGATATTTTATTTGGAAACGGTCTGTTGTACATAGAAGCAATAAATAGAAGAAGGAAAACTGTGTGTGGTAAAATTTATTTTGATTTAATCCTGATCACGGTGAAATGTTTCTGTACTACACACACCATCGAATCGTCAAAATATTTGAATAAAAAAGGCATATGGTTGCCATTAAATTTAAACTCACAAATTATTTGAATAATACATACCATGCATACGTTAGATCGCTTACATTTTTTACTTAACAGCTTTTAGTCCTTTGTTTACGTCACATTATTTAAATTTAAGCCCCAAAGTGTTTGTCCCTAATCTCGACAGCGTTAGCGGTAATTTCTGCCGGCCTCCAGCATACATTCCATTTCTCACGTAGCTGTAAGGGTACAATATTGTAACTGGGTGCGTTCTAATTTCTCCGGACTGCTCGAGAAGGTTAGACAAAATATGCCTAAAGTTTCAAAAGTCGTTGGGGATTATAAACCCTTGATTAACATTTTATAAATAATTAATGTTTAATATATTGAGAACTTCAAGATTTCTCTTAAGTGTCTTATATACTTTGTGTTTTAAATAAACCAAATTTTAATTTAATTTTTTTAATATTTCGCACATGTGGAACAAGCTCTCAATTAAGTCACATCTCACATCACATCAGTCTTTGAATTTAATTACACATTGTAGTGTTAAAGAAAGATAAAAGTGTCAACATTATTTAAATTTATCTTAAATAACTATATTCCTCAAAAATAATATTTGTACTTGTATAGAGAATAATCAACGTCTACTGTATTAGCCAATATTAATCCACTACTTGCCCTAGGCCTTTCACGGATAGCACTTATAAGTGCTCCTCCAACGAAGATTTGCGCATATTCCCCACGCTGGGTAGACTGGCTGTTGAACGCAGCACCGATACCCTCGCACAAGAGATACGAGGCTTGACTGACTCCTGTCAGTGTCCGATAGTCGGCTGAGTACCGCGTGCAGGAATGGTTAACCTTCGAAGAATAAGATGTATCTCCCATATAGAGAAAAATATTTATAACAGCAACCAAACAGTTTCAATAAACGACGAAATAAACATTAGTTTCGCACTTGATCCTTTTTTTAAAATCATGATATGGTTCTAAAAGAATCAAAAGGCTTTTATAATTAAAAAAATATATATTTATATGATTTAAGTTTTATAATCATCACCTTATTTAGTAATCCTTCAAATGTCGTAACAATAGAAATTCTTTCGCTGCCAAGGAGTCGTCGGGGTAGGAAACTTCGTTTGGTTATTTTTGATTAAATCTTAAATTTTGAAAGACATTTGTTACAGAAGAATTCAATAATGATTCGTGATTACTATACTGATATATTACTGCTATATTTAATTTTTTATCCCTATAGGTGCAGTAAGGATAGGTGAAAATTCTTTATTAACTTTATATTAGTAGAGAAAATTGGAGAATATCTATTATACATACTTTACTAAATTTATGTAAAGATAATGCATATAAATGAACAACGTACGCGGCGTGGCAAGATAATACCGTGACGATACCTGCATGTTCGAGAAATAATTAAAACTACGCAAGTCTAAAACATTCGTGAACTAACCCGCACTGAAGCAACGTAGCACAACCTGCCTGGGTTCAAAGTTCTTTAAGAGGGAAAATTTTTCTCAATGCCATTCCCCAGCAGTGGGACGTTTACAGGCTGCTACTTTTTACAATTTTACTATATATTTTCTAAATCAAATTACTACTAATAACTTACAGATAACAATGTTGTCTGATTATAGCCTTCACTGTTCTCGTTGCAATTTTTATTACTTAGGTGCTCTCGACGTCACACTTTTATTAATTTTAAACGAGCTTTACTTGCAACAATGCCGAGACGTATTTACCGTCCTTTGAAAATGTTTCTAAAAGTTTCAATACAAGAAAACTCCGAGGGCACTTTGCTATTAATGGAAAAAGTAACTTGTTGAAAAGAAATTCCCTAGGCTTTTTAAATACACATGGATTAGGAGAAAGTTATAGAATGAAATAGTACATATATAATATATATATACACTTACTCCTGTTACTCATAGCTACATGCATAGAACAGGATTTAATTATGGCACGTCTCTGGGTGCAAAATGGGGACGTGCCAACCACATCTCGCCTCTCCTGGATATAGAATGTGGCGAGCGGTGGGCCAGAGTCACACGACTGGGTTATCCCTAAAGTTATCCTAAGACGTACCATCTCTACCTCTGAAGTTTTAATAAATGTATTTCATTTACGCGACCTTTTTCTACCAAACGCCAACCTCACCTGCACATGGTGCTGCCTGCTTTCTAACAAACGGGGCTCTGGCGACCTAACGATGGCAAAAATATATCCGAACTGCTAACCTCAAATCTCACAGACTATTCATGTGTAGCAGCATTACAAGTGCAAGCGTACCGGCACTGAGCTTACTTACCCGCTTGGTACAGCGAAGTGAGTATGGGCAAACCTTTTAAGAAATGCATGCTGGTTTTGCTGGCGCTTTCTTGATAAATAATAATTGTGATTTAAAATGGCTTCATGAAGAAGAATAGATTTAAATCGATAATTTAACACAATGTGGATACTCCTTGTGGTGGCAGCCTTACACTTACTCTGCAAATTTTTGTCCAGATACGTTGAACAGGTTTACGTGATGCTCGGTGAACAGACTTGCAGACAAAAAAAAATCTTATTATTTTCGCCTTTGATACATTTCTAATGCGTGCATCCATCAGTATCTAAGGAACATGAAGTGTTTTAAAAATCCTTGGTCTAAAATTTCGATTTACAACGCACTAGTTCGAAGTGGGCTCGAGTACTGTAGCCCAGTGTGGAATCCGCACTATGACGTTTATGTTAAACGCATTGAGAGAATACAGAAACGTTTTCTGTGGCACCTTTCGTATGACTGTGGTATTATAAAGAAATTACCGAATTATAACAGCCGTCTAAAGCATTTCAAACTTTTGCCTCTCTCCTCCCGTAGGCAGCTTACAGATCATCTTACCCTATACAAGATTGTCAATAATGTTATTGACTGTCCATGTTTACTCTCAAGACTGCAATTTTCAGCACCATTTAAGTCAGTAAGATTATCTCGTTTTGTCCCTTTCTGTACCAAAATGTCTCGTACGAATATAGGATTTAATGCGCCACTAAATAGAATGGTTAGAAAATATAATGAGGAGTATAGAAAAGTGGACGTGGACATTCTCTCAACCAAAATTTCTGAGCTTAGGACTAAAATGCGGAGGGCATTATACAATAATTTATAGAAGACAATCGTAGGTTGCTTAATTATTTCTTTATTTCATTATTTTTGTTATTACCTTTCCTTGCTATAGTGTTACGTTAGATAAGCAATAGATCCGCTTATTATTATTATTAATATTCATTTAACTTTACTAGACTGTGTCTACTGGCTTTCCGTGGTTGCCTTTAAGTAAGATGGCACATGCCTTTTTTTTAAAAAAAAAACATTTTTATATAAAAAGAATTTGTTATGTGTTAACCTTGTTGGTAATCCTTATTAAATAAATAAATAAAATAAATAAATAAATAATCTATATAATAAAGAAGTAAAGTAGCAGCCTATAAGTGACCACTGCTGGGCAAAGGCCTCCTTCTCAAATACGAGTATCAGAGATACACATATCCTCGAAATGGTATTTTTATTATTTTTCAGACATACAGGTTTCCTCACGATGTTTTCCTTCAACGCTGAGCACGTGGTAAATACAGCACTTAAAATTGCTATTAACAATTTTAGTAGTGCCGGCACCGGGGATCGAACCCAGGTCACTCGCGCTCTGTGAAACTAAAGTGAGAGTCCTTACCACTAGGCTACCAGGGCTATGATGTGTATAAACAGATAATAACCTAGATCAGGTAAGTGTATTTCGAACCGTAAAAGCCATCGCAAGTTATCAAATATTTACATTTACGAACGTGTGATTTAGCACGGTTTTACTACAGCAGCGTCTTCAGGTAATTATCTGAATAATACATTACATATATATTGACCATTAACTGTTATTCGCGTGGAATTTAAATAAAAAAGATAATTTTAATGATTTTCAATGTTCGCGAAAGAAACTTAAACGTTGTCAGGGAATTCGTGAAAAGTTTCCAATAGTACCGGCATTATTGTACAACAAGCGATCACGCAAACATAGCGGTACGCACTCGTCTCCACCTTCCTATATCAGATGTTACGCTTATGCAAAAATATCAGAGTCAGAGACATGGCACGCAATTGAATACAACCACTAATTTGTATGTTGCATAAATATTGGTGGGAGATGGGATACCAACCCAGAATTCAACACAGACAGTCGTCTAATACTGTATTCGAATTTTCCTTCGGTAGAATTGGTTAGATTTACCTCGACGGTATTTGGCTTCATGGTGACCATGGGAAAAGTTAACGGTATACTTGTCGACACATTCTGATATTAACCAAAAACTGTTGGATTAATGATAATTACCAGAGTCTCAACCACAAAGCACCCACCCACCCATAGTTTCCATTATTCAAATAAATCCATTTTTTTAATTTCGAACCAAGTGAAGTATCTATAATGGGAAAATTAAAATTACTTTTTTCGTGAAAGTATCTAACAGGCCGAAATAATATCTCAATTCTAATATACGTACGTTTACACTAATCCCTGAAAGATAAATTTAATCGAAACGAAGTAGAAAACATTTTATCCACTCGAAAATGTATTCTTCTCTCATGAATTTTAAGTCTTGATTTAAATAAAAATAATTGTTTACGAAGACCGTAGTCCAGTAGGGAGCGATATATATAAAGAAGTAAATTCGGTTGAAAGGACCTAATCGTATATCAATAACTTTATGAAATGTAATTATGTTTTACTAAATGAGATGAGTAACGATTATTTGTAACCTGAAAAAAGAACTAGACTGAACTGTGGGTATTGCTTTACTTCGAGCAATTGATTGATTTGGTCAAAGGTTTACTCATACTTACCATGCAGGGCAAGTGGAGCGAAGTGCCGGGACCCGCGCACAAGTGATGCTGCTCCATCCAGTCATATCGTACATCTGTAGAATTTGGTTTCGACATATACGGATGGATTTTCATTCGGTCGTCTTTAAGAGTCGTTTGTTAGGTAAAACGGTGCACCACGTGGAGTTTAGGTTGGTATCTAGACAGAAAGATATTCCCCCTAGCATCCAGAGCATTGAATTATCCAAACACTTATATTACCCATAATCGATTATGCAAATGTGTATTACTCAGATCTGTTCCAAGATCTTCTGAACAAGCTGGAATGCCTTAATAATTGTTTTAGATTCATTTTTTTTCGGTCTGTGAAAGTACGACAATGTTTCTCTTACAGATCTCAACTTAATTGGCTGGCATCCGACATGGGCGCAATTCCAAAACTATTTTTGTTCTGTTCCCAATTTAAAAAAAAATCATCTTTGCCTTCTTACCTCAAGGATAAATTTCAGTATCTAAAGCTGGAGACAATTCTATACATAATTTGCTTTACTTATCGGAATTTGGATATATTATATACTGGAGAGTTACTACTTTAAATTTTTTCAGATAGTCAACTTGTATTATTAAACCAAAGAGGTTAAGTAATATAATAATAACGCACATATGTTTTTCTTTGAAATAGCGTAGTTTTTTTATGGGTAGAGTATTCCATACGAATTTTAACTTGACTTGTAAAGTTATTAATTCATAAGTAGAATAGTCTTGACACAAAAACAGACCGAACTGGACCAGATTATTTTGGTACGGAATCTTTCGTATGGTAAAATAGAAATCAATGAATGGTCAGATGCCAACTTAGAGTACATAGAGTACAAGCATTAAAACCTCTTTTAATGTTCCATGGTTTTAGGCCATAGCCAAAAAAGGAAGCGTTTTCATTAGAGCGAAAACAACCGAGTAAGTTCAACCTGATTACTTAATATTCGAATGTAGCATCTCGCTCCGGTTATTTCGTTCCCGATCAGGAAATTATGTCATGATTCTCGATAAGCCCTAGCTCCGAGTTAGTTATATCTTTTATCAAATGGGATCATAATTGAGTTCAGATGTTTACAATATAAGTTTTTTTCGTTTTTTTTTTATTGTCAAGGGACAAATTAGCGAGCGGTTCACCTAATAATAAGTGATTACCGTCTTCCACATACATCTGCAACACCAGAGGAGTTGCAGGTGCGTTGCCGCCTTTGAAGGATATTTGGGAGATGGGAGGGAGGTAAAGGAAGGGGGATGGGGAGAGGGAGTGGGCCTCCGGTTACCTCACTAACCGAACGAAACGCAGAAGCCATGATGCACTCCATTTCCATATTTCCTTACCTTTGAACAAATAATGAAGGTGCATAATCAGTTAACCCACAATAAGGTTTAGAGCACAAGTAATTTCATCATACTCAGCCTATTGCGCCCCACGGCTGGGCGAAGACATACCACCTTTTCACACCAATCTTTTCCGTTCTGTTCGAGTCGTATCCAGCTCTTGCTGACTGAGAAAGAACACCTAAATTATAATATATTTTAATGACAGAAAACATTTTATTAACAATCTGTCCAAGCAAATTTTATAAGATTCTACACTTCTTAAATACTGAATTAAATATAATAATTAGTTTTAAAATTTCTCAATAATTAAAAAGTCTTTTCAGATCAGAAATAATTGATTTAAAAGAAACTTTACCTAAAGTTACTGAATTCAGGACTGTACTAAAAATCTTACTGAATGTTCTTATTTAAAAGTAGGATTAATTTTCGAACAAAAGTTTGCGGTTAGCCTGTCACCGTGTTAATGTTCGAGCCATCTATACAAATCGTACATCAGTTTCGAAAAACTCAGTGGCACAAGTGGCAGAGAGTGGTGGTTTGTACCAACGACTAAGATATAATCTAACTGGCTTCACATATCCTCGAAATAAAAATTACTATATCTCAGACATGCAGGTTTCCTGACGATGTTTTCCTTCACCGTTGAGCACGTGGTAAATACAGCACTTAAAATTGTTTTAACAATTATAATGGTGCCTGCACCGGGGATCGAACCCAGGTCACTCACACTCTATGACATTAAAGTGAGCGCCCTGACCACTAGGCTACCACGGCTTCCAATAGCATCTACAAATCAACAAATAATGTTGTAATTTGATGTAATTTGAGATGTATTTTGTCTGCTTCAAGATTATAAAGCATTTACCTTAGTTAGATTTTAAAAAACCCACCCAGTGGCGGTATAGTAGTTTCTATTATGTCATCACCACAAGGCGGCTTCTACAAATCTTTTGGATTTAAAAGTTTCATCTCGATTTTAATTAGGCATTGTAATTTTTTTACGTGATGAAATCCGATATAATCGTAGATACTGAACCTCTATACTGAGGTATGTCGCACCCTCCGACTAAAATCCCTCGGGGGTTGCCATCAGCACTGACGAGGGATTACGGGGTTTCCGTTTGGTACACAACCATTGCTAAGCTAGAGCCGAGTGCACCTCGTCGCGAATGCGTTTTAGCGTTCCTGCCGTTTGATGGACACAAACGCATTTTCTAGCGGGCTACCACCGACGTAGTGGCGTAACCATCCCTCGATCGTTATTTTTTTTAATTTTTCTCTGAGTATATTTTTTTACATTTAACAAAAAATGTTTGAAGATTATTTATTAATAAAAATACCTTCAAAAACGTTTTTAATTTCTTTTACTTTTATATCATTGTAGAAATTTACTGTATATAATATAAATAGTAATTTTTACGATTTAACAACAAAACGTGATGCGATAGAATTAAATATCTTCTACTCGTAATTTAGAGTTATAGTTTGGGGATATTTGTATAGCAATACACCATGCAATACCAAGCATGGTATGACGGCTATAGATTTAAATTTATTGAAGCTTGCAGATCATCTCTGGACCAACACTTGTGTCAATTTATCAATTAGAAAAAAACTTGACATAGAAATTAAAATTATTCATCGACTTTATTTTCTGATTTTATATATGCTGTTATTAAGATTTTTTTTTTAAATATATATTTAATAAAAATAATACTAGCAATGCTATTTAACTAACACTACTAATATTCCTATTAACCTTTCAACTAATCATTAGAGCTTGTATTTGGAGTGGTTCACGACAATAGTCGAATGGTGGACTCGAACCTGCGACGTCATGTTTCGCAGTCCGCACCCTAACCCATTAGGCTACTGGCGCTTTCTAATATTAATATTTCTTGTTTAAAGAGACATTGAACACAGAGTAATGGATTCTCATTCTATGGTCAATCAGTAAGAGCATTAAAGCACCTTCACGATTGTTAAGTATCAGACAGTTCTGAAAGTTTCAACGCAGCACCTTACAGGTTAGTGGCTAATAACAATATTCAGTAAAAATATAGGTATTTTAGTATATACATAGACAGTATCGGTCTGTCTGTCACAAGTGATGCATCGATGTTTTTATTGTCAATGGGCGAGGTCATATGAGAGATATTCCGGGCTGAAAAATTACCATGTAGTGTGCTAGTGCTCTTTTAGCAAGCACTGTAATAATTAAAAATCTCTAATTATTTGAACAAAATGAATAAGAATCGACGAACGTTGACTAATTTGGTTTTTAATTTGACAAATATTGAAATAAATTGACCTGAGATCAAAGACGAGGATTACAATCAAATTTCGTTAAAGTAATTCGCTTATTAAGATAAATCTTCGTAAAATCTTATGATTCATGCCTTCCCCAGAGAATTTTACTTGATAAATTAAAATTTTCTTTGATCTAATCCTTTCCTTGGCTTCCAATACCTTTATAAGGAGAAAAGCAAGAACTTTTTAAGGAAATTAATAAATTCTGAAAACCATATTATTTTATTACAACTAGTAAAAACAATATTTTTTAATTAAATTTTTAATTTTTTTTTAAATCATTAAAATTAAACAAAAAATATTAAATAAAAAAAATACTTTTAAAATTACTATTTCAACAAGTGCGTAGTACTTACTTATTTCTAGTAAAAAGTTCACTTCAAAACATTCTGTTTTGTTAATCTCCTGTTCTAATTATTCTTCTCTTTGTGTTTGAGTTCTTAATTCCTGATAAATCGCTAAAGCATACGTCGAAGTACTAAACAATAGCGTTCTTTAAAGAATAATCAAGTAAAAAGAAAAGTTTTATACTAGATCCATACTTTTAAATTTCGATGCTCAGTAGTCACCTGTGCGTGATATTGTATTACCTTAACAGCCTATAAACAGTACACTGCAGGATATAGGCCTCTCCCATAGAAGGATTTGCCATAATCGCCACGCGCGGTAAGCGGATTGGCGATCAAAGTACTAGACACCCGCACCGTTGACGCTACTGCTTGGTACCGGTAATTTTCTGGATGCTTATCCTGCCATCAGTCGGCCATTACGATTTTCAAGACTTTTCCCTAAGTCGCCTCTTACGACATCCACGGGAAGTAAGGGGGTGGCAGATTTTTATGCCCATACCACACGCCAGATATTGTCATATTTTATATTACATTGCTATAATTATAATATTATATTCCCATTATTAGCAGTGCAAATAAAGGTGTCACAGAATAATTCACTTCCACACTAATCTTCCCGTTTTAGGTGATATCATCTGCACAAACAAGTACTAAATATCTAGTTGTCGTGCATAATAAAATACTTTTTTGTGATTTAACAAGGATTCGACCCCAGGAACCATAAAACTACATAAAGCAGTATTTTTTAATACTATGAAAACTTTATATACCTATAAAATGTCTTTAACATACCTTTTCACAAGTCTTACTTTTTTTTTAAATGTTACGAACAGGGTATGACGATAAATTGCTTAGCACCTTTATCAAGTCACAGGCAGAAAATCTGCCACCTTCGTGACAAATGAAGGTACTTTGGGATATAAAATCCACGTACTTTTGAAAATACATTTCAGCACTGAGAGAATACTAACGGCATGAACTAGAAAGACGAGGGTTGAGATATTCATACCACTGAAATTATTAGTTTTTTTATTTACGTTATATTTAACAAAAGCGTGAAATTGTAAAAAACAAACACCAAAAATTTTTCGTGTGACCAAGGTTAGATCCCCGACGCCTTTATCGCTAAAATTGTTAATAATAGGGATTAAAGTTTTTAGTTAAAGTAGGGGGACTACTGTGAATTAAAATTAAATCTGCATGGTCCAAGATTCGTGATTCAAACTTCAAACGTTTTTCATATAAAAACATTATTGAATTTTATTATATTCAATTGTATGACTTTCAACTGTTTTTATATTTAGTGTTTAAGTTAAACAAGGAGACCTCAGAATTAGAGTAATTTAATAAGAGTTGAGACGTGGTTAGTACCTCCATTATTATTAAACAAATTGTTTACTTGTCCACTGGCTTCAAAAATGTTCAGTGCCGGCAAAGTAAGAATATTAAAGCCCTAAATAAAGGGTTACGAGATTCATGGCATCTAGCTTCACATAAAACACAGAGCTCACAGAGTCGAGAACGAGAGGCCCTTTTCAAGTCAGAGCCTCGGAGATAAACTAGTCATTCCTGTTGTTGTGACATATACATTGTATGCAGCGAGCGCAGTAAGTGTTAATTGTTTCGTCAAGTAGGGAGTAACATACACAAGTCTATGAATCTTCTTACATACATCTCAATATTTGCTTTCCAATTGCATTTATGGTCAGTAATTATTCATCGTTATTAAACTTTATGTTAAGTTTGTCTGTTGGTATTTTTATTACAAAACTGTTAAGTGAACATAAATAAAACTCAATATAGCTTTATTTATCTTCACTTTTTAATTATTAGAATCTGACCTTGTAATAATATGATACTTGGAATAATATATCATTAACAATTAAGGATATGTCGTCTGCAAACATTAAACAAAGAAATGCAGTTATATCAGTAAATTATAAATAAGAAATATCGAAGTTCACTTCGTTGAGGCACACCAGTCTTTAACCACCAGTTGAAATCTAAATTATTTTAATATATTATTTTTATTTGGTCTCATTATTTCAACGCATTACTTTCGGCATGATAAATAGCATTTAGGCCAATTTAGTGTCAGTTCTCTAATATCAAACCTTTCTTATTTCCTGAGTAAGGTGTAATGACAAAGTTAAACGGTTTAGTCATGTAAGAAAAAATCGTTAATATTAATAAATATGTATCAAAATATTAATAAGGATGCAAGTGTTGTTTTGATTATTGTAATGCTAGGAAGGTAGTTGAATGACGTCAGTCTTGCAATAAATAGTATCGATGAATTACGATTTCTTATGTAAGACACCGAAACTTCAGTCACCAAACCGCCTATAAAGTATAGTGAGTATTTGTAAATCTTCGTTGCAAGGCATGTTAGCTTTTTACCTTTTTTTATAGAAAGCTTCTATCCTGTAGTGGACTTAAGAATTCACTCCCTATTTTTGTACTTATTCCTTTTAGTAAAATTTTACAACACGAAAATGAGATTGCCTAATTGATTTTAAGCTCCTATTCTCTATATGGCATAAATATCTCCACAGAGAACAAGTTCGGTTCGGTAACTGGAACATGTTGCTGTGTTGTAAATGTCCCATTAGTCATTATATTGGTAAACCATATATCTGTTTGCACACTGTTCAAGCTACTGATTTTTAGTAAAACAAGCTGTTATAAATTTCAACTAATTTAATGTTAAAAAAATAATATATAAATTCATGACTTATGAATTTCATGAATTTAAGAAGTATTTTTAGAATTTAAAGTGGCAACTGCACAGGCTTATCAAATTGTATTGCTAATATGTCAGGAGTCCTTAGTAAAGCCGATGTCATTTTAATATTTGCAGGTGTCTTAAGATCACGAATTAAAATTTCGGAACCATCTGGTTTCCAGCTAGAAAAGGTCCCAGTTAATGTTGACTGTTCGTATGTCAGGATACTACATGTTTCACCTGAACAAAAAAATATTTCAAGTATGTTAAAATGAAGACAAATTTATCAATAACAATTAAATACATGCTGAGGCAATTCTTAAACAAAGACATTCTCTAAAAAATGTGAACTCCAATAGTAATATTAGATATTTTCATAAAATGGATAATATATAAGTATATTATAATAGTATAAGCTACGCAAAGTTTTACTAGGTGGTAGGGTATACTTGTTTGCCTAGGAGCCGTCTGAGTAAGTACCATCCTATTTCTGCCGCTAAGCAGCAGTGAAACTACAGCAGTGTTCCGGTTCGAATAGTATACTGAGCCAGTACAGTTCCAGGGTGTGAGGCATTCCATCTTAGTTCTCAGGGTTACAACGCATCTGTAACCACCTTCGATTAAACTTGTTTACAAGTGTATTAGGGCTACAGTAGCCACTTACCAATGGCTGAACTGTTAGCTAGTTTGTCACCCCAATCCAATACAATGTAATGGTTGTGTCTTAAATAGTTTGTTATTTCTGTATATTTCGAGTTTTTATTTCAGTGGCGTGTAATTTATTAAGGCAATAAGGGGATTTGAAATAAAGTTTTAGAGTAGCAACCGACTTCGAATTCTATTTTCCCACCTTTAGGGGTGAAATATTTTCATCAAATTTAAATAGGATTATGGTGGACCCATACCTTATTCATTAAAATCGTTAATATTAATAAATATGTATCAAAATATTAATAAGGATGCAAGTGTTGTTTTGATTATTGTAATGCTAGGAAGGTAGTTGAATGACGTCAGTCTTGCAATAAATAGTATCGATGAATTACGATTTCTTATGTAAGACACCGAAACTTCAGTCACCAAACCGCCTATAAAGTATAGTGAGTATTTGTAAATCTTCGTTGCAAGGCATGTTAGCTTTTACCTTTTTATAGAAAGCTTCTATCCTGTAGTGGACTTAAGAATTCACTCCCTATTTTTGTACTTATTCCTTTTAGTAAAATTTTACAACACGAAAATGAGATTGCCTAATTGATTTTAAGCTCCTATTCTCTATATGGCATAAATATCTCCACAGAGAACAAGTTCGGTTCAGTAACTGGAACATGTTGCTGTGTTGTAAATGTCCCATTAGTCATTATATTGGTAAACCATATATCTGTTTGCACACTGTTCAAGCTACTGATTTTTAGTAAAACAAGCTGTTATAAATTTCAACTAATTTAATGTTAAAAAAATAATATATAAATTCATGACTTATGAATTTCATGAATTTAAGTATTTTTAGAATTTAAAGTGGCAACTGCACAGGCTTATCAAATTGTATTGCTAATATGTCAGGAGTCCTTAGTAAAGCCGATGTCATTTTAATATTTGCAGGTGTCTTAAGATCACGAATTAAAATTTCGGAACCATCTGGTTTCCAGCTAGAAAAGGTCCCAGTTAATGTTGACTGTTCGTATGTCAGGATACTACATGTTTCACCTGAACAAAAAAATATTTCAAGTATGTTAAAATGAAGACAAATTTATCAATAACAATTAAATACATGCTGAGGCAATTCTTAAACAAAGACATTCTCTAAAAAATGTGAACTCCAATAGTAATATTAGATATTTTCATAAAATGGATAATATATAAGTATATTATAATAGTATAAGCTACGCAAAGTTTTACTAGGTGGTAGGGTATACTTGTTTGCCTAGGAGCCGTCTGAGTAAGTACCATCCTATTTCTGCCGCTAAGCAGCAGTGAAACTACAGCAGTGTTCCGGTTCGAATAGTATACTGAGCCAGTACAGTTCCAGGGTGTGAGGCATTCCATCTTAGTTCTCAGGGTTACAACGCATCTGTAACCACCTTCGATTAAACTTGTTTACAAGTGTATTAGGGCTACAGTAGCCACTTACCAATGGCTGAACTGTTAGCTAGTTTGTCACCCCAATCCAATACAATGTAATGGTTGTGTCTTAAATAGTTTGTTATTTCTGTATATTTCGAGTTTTTATTTCAGTGGCGTGTAATTTATTAAGGCAATAAGGGGATTTGAAATAAAGTTTTAGAGTAGCAACCACCTTTAGGGGTGAAATATTTTCATCAAATTTAAATAGGATTATGGTGGACCCATACCTTATTCATTAAAATCGTTAATATCTTAGCCGATCGCGCAACGTACATACAAAAATCATAACGTACAGAGGAATTGATAACCTCCTTCTTTCTTTCCTTTTGAAGTCGGCTGAAAAAGTACTGCGAATCCAAGCTAATTTCCTAAAAATACTAAAATAGCTTATATGTATATAAATGTATATAACCTACTGAGGTATTTATGTATACCTCGTTTAATTAAATAATTCTAAATTTTAAAATTCGCATATCAAATCTCAAATCGTAAACTCGTCCCGCCTTCACAATGCGTGCTCGGCACAGAACAATGATACCATAGATAACATGAATAATACTCTCTTTCGCTACCGAGAGGTGAGCGATTACAGAACAGAACCTACATAGATAACACCTGCAATAGAGCCGACATCGAGAACGGTGACAACGGGAACGAACGGTTCGATGAAGTTTGTTCTGTATGCGTTTTGGCTTTTATTACAGCTAAATCAATCGGAGCGCCACAAACTAGTCAAAGATTTTAATGTGTGCGAGTGTTAGTTTGTAATAGACTCTTTTGGCATGTAGTAGTTTCTGTATAAAAAAATGTTGCGCATAGTTCACGCGTTTGTGCGTTTATCATTAATTACCTTACCTAACCTTAACAGCTGCTATAAGGAGGATTTGGCATAAACGCCACGCTCAGCTAGCGAACTAGCGATCGCAGAACCAGACACCATAGATACTGCTGCCCGTCGATCTTCTTATTTTTGGAGATGGTTACCCCGCCATCTGTCGTTTCAAGGCCCTTAGTCGCCTCTTACGACACACACGGAAAGAAAGGGTTGGCAGAATTTTACGCCGATACCACACGGCCGAACTTGGAACTAATTTTTATTATTTTATAATGTAGTAGCGACGGCAATCTTAATATTGTTTTTGAAAATTACCTATTCTAGACCTCACCAGGAACTTTGATACCTTTTGCAATAGAGATAATAGAATCTTAATATTAAAAAGATAAAATATATTAACTAAACTGGCTTCGGCTAATGGCTAACGACTTCGCTCGCGTTGAATATTGGTTAGCCTTTTATTTTAGCTGCCCATGTAATAAAACTGAAAGGGCGATCCTTGCTCAGACGAGGGACACTTTTAAATCTAGAAGAAAGCTTCGCCGTGTGACGCATAAAATTATCTCCGTAAATTCGTGACTGTCTTCTAATGACCTTTTGAATTAAATATGTGGATATTGTGTACATTTCTTTTGACCAAGACTACTCCTACTATTGGAAAATGTGATAGACCTCTCATACCAAATTTTAGTCTTATAGGTCAATAGGATAAAGTAATCGTTTTTATTCCTATAGCCACATGGAATCGCCAAACAATGGTTTGATAGCTAGCCATGGGCAACACATGCATGAGGATGGCAATTCCAAAAACTGTAGTATATTACCTCTTTCTAGGTCTCCGAATTTATAATTCTAGAGTAAATACAACTATAATAATCATCATAAAATGTGCTTACTTTGCATATAAGCGTGGATATTATGTTGAGCTACCTGTACAGGGTATTGTATTTGCTGAGCTTGACCGTCATTTTTACAGGCTTTGTGATACCATTTTACTGTACAAACTGTCACAAATAATAATTTAACAGACATTTTGGTTCTCGTTTAGTTGCTTCAAATCACAAATCCATTCGTTTGATTTCTGTGCATTATTATTATTCTTAACATTTATATAATCAAATCATTTAAAAGTCATACAGTAAATTAGCAGCCTATAAATGCCAGCTATGCAAAGGCCTCCTTCTCAATTATATGAGAGGCTTTTAGAGCTGGTAAGGGTCCGCCACACTGTTCCAACACGGGTTGGCGGACTTCAGTTGTCCTTGAGGTAATATTTCTCAGACATGCCGGTTTCTTTTAGGAAAACATCTTGTGGAAACCTCCGCTGGCTACTAGGCTACCACGGCCTGGCTATCATACAGACGTAGCCTACATGTTAAGGGTCACATATAATTGGATGTAAATCCAAAAGATTTTGCATGAAACATGAACACACAGATAGACTGCCAGACAGACAAACAAAATATTATAAATACAGAAATCACTTTTCTACAGACATGTAGTTTTGAAGACAAGGTCGGGTAGAACTGTGCTGTGATACTATTAATCAAACAGGACTACAACTTTAAACTTTGATGATAAGAATGTAAAACAATATTCACTACTTATAAAAAGATAATGTCATTTGCTTTGCATAAGTAAGTTAATACACACTGATTAATACATAAATGTTTCTATGAATTAAATATGTAGAAATATTATAAACTTCTTTTTTGGTGAGTCTCTTGATGCATAAATTTTTTTAAATATTTATTTTAAAACATTGTCGTTCTAAAGGTACTATGCCACAGATGTGCACAAAATAGCTTTCAGTGAAGAATGGTTGCATTTTGACTTATTATCTAATTCATCAATGAGTGAATCTCAATACAAAATTTTCTAAGTATTCCCATTTTTCACCAAACACCATCATTAATAATTTGTGATAATTTGTACTGAAACACTGAATTGTATTGGTTTATTTAATTGTGTGATAATAAAACTGACAAACATCAACTGTACAAACTGATAGCAATGTCTATTTATTGAAATTAGCCAATAACAATGTTTTTAAGTTTTCATATTATGAATAGAAAGTAAATATTATTGTGAAAAGCCTGTGCGTCCCAGAACTTAATTTAACATAGAAAGTAGATGATATTACTTTAATTTTAATAAAAAATAAGAAATATTATGAACTACTATACTTGGTTGACAGTTTGTGTGCCTATGGACATTTCTGGACGGCCTAAAAGTAAGCAAAATGTCATACCCTCCATACATGCTTTTTATCTTCGGCCTGTTTAGTTCTAAAACTCTGTGCACGCCACTACTTATACCGTAAGAGGTTGTAAATGTGTACTTTACAGTGATTAGAAAATCCAATTGAAGGACGGAAATCGTCGAACAAAATCAGACGAGGGCATCAAATAAGCATAGAATTATAAATACGCATAAACCAAAAATAGTGGTTACCGTTTAATATATTAACTGCTTTCAAAAAAGATTTTCGAAGTTTTGATCTAGCTTCTTGCTGCGGCGTTGTTTGAATTTCTGTACTTTCAGATTTCATATTTGTTTCAATCAGACGGAGCAAAAACAAATAAATAAGAATAATGACGTTTCTATGACCACAAATTATAAAGTATTATGTCTATGCAGTGTTGGCAACCTGGAAGATGGCTCTGATCGTACCGAGGGCGAAAGATTATCGTATCTGACGAAAAACTATCACACATGTTCATATAACATAAAAAGCATTAGTTATTAATAAAATTGAGCCCGACACGTAATTTTTCTAATTTAATTTTCACGTGTGCACCACGTAGTAAAGGCGCGAAAATTTGTGCGATTCAAAAATCTTACGAAAATAAATTACTCCTAATAGCCAGTCAATTATTAAATTTATACACATATAAAAATGACAAAACATGTCATATTAAACATTATGAACATAACATATATGAATCAACGAATCTATCGACGATCTTTGTACTTTAATGACTTCCGATGAATCTTTCTATTAAAAGACTGAAGAATCATCCGGCATTATAATATCGTTATCACTCTCCTGTTCTGTTTCGTAGAACTTTCTAGGGGGCTGGTCATGTTCAAGCTAGGGTACTGGACATGTATTGACTGGACTGGACTTAAATTATTTTTACATATGGATCATACAGCGTTCTTCGAATAGCCATAAACATGAGGCTATCTATCGGCTATCCCCTGTAGTAATCACTCGTTTAGTTTAAAAAAAAACGGCCAATTACGAATCGGGACTCCCGCGGAAAGGTGTTTCATAGATTTATAAAAATAAAAATTGTTTTCTTTAATTCAGTTCAGAATCCTTGGCGCAAGCCCGCCTGACAAGCGGCCGGTTTCTTATATTTTACTTTAGAGTTTTGCACTATAAAGGTGGTAGATACTTTATCTGTCTATCAGTCGTCAGGGTAGGAACCAGTTTCTTACTTGTTTCTGCTGCCATTCGGCAGTTTAATCACTTTTGTGTTCCGAGGTTTAAAATGAGAGCTTGTAAATCATTACATCATAGTTTGCAGACTTTTCAAAGCAGATATTCGTGGCAGTGGTCACCTACCATTAGTTAGACTGCTAGCTCGTTAGTCACCCCAAAACAATAAAAAGTCACACTGACGGACGGACGGACACGGACCGGTCGGCGTCGACTTAGTAATAGAGCTCCGTACGGAACCCTAAAAAAGATAACCTAAATATCAAAATTATTACTCTATCGTGCTTTACAGCGTAGCTAAATTATACAGCGCCCCTATCATTTTAAATCGTTTGTTCCTTTTCCCATAAAAAAAACTGTATATTTCACATAATCGATAATTTATTTACTTATATTCTTAGATTATCTTCTTTAGTACATATTTCACTAATGGACATTCCATCGTAACTGCCATGCTTGGCGGACAGGTGGCCGATTGAATTTCTATGAAATAAAATCTGATGTCATCAAAATTGACCTGAACTCACCTTGGGATTCCGGTATCATTTGTTCCCGAAAGAAACAGAGCTCTCCTCCCGCCGAAGAAGGCTTTTCTCGAAAGCAGGAAATGTAGTTAGAAAAACTTGAAATCGTATTGTAGGAAAAGGGTTAACACAGCTCTTATTCCTACATTCTCTACTAGTGAGGATTTATTTTGCACCTCTCGGTTTTCATATCCAAAAAAAATTTACTAAACCTTCGATCATTTTTATAAATTAATCGATTGTTAAAAATTATATATCCCGCGTCTTTGAAGGCCGCATGGGACGTGGAAAGTTGACGTTTCTCACTACTCATCACTATGGGCGTTTTCAGGATCTTCCAGGCAACGAAAGCAGTACTCTTAATTCTCCTTAATTGCTTTGGTAATGTAACATTGAAATTTGATGAAATAAATGAGATATACTAAATATTCCTTTAAACAAATTGGAGCTATTTAAAAACTATATCAGACGGTCATAGACCAGTCCCCATTTTTTTGTCTTGACATCTTTTCATGCAAAACGTAACTGTTTTTCTTTAAAATTAAACAATGCATCAAGATGCTATGTCTAGGCGCATCTGCCAATGACATCGCCCTGCGATCCCGTTGATACGCTCCACAAC
This sequence comes from Bhutanitis thaidina, assembly GCA_029286595.1. Taxonomy (NCBI): domain Eukaryota; kingdom Metazoa; phylum Arthropoda; class Insecta; order Lepidoptera; family Papilionidae; genus Bhutanitis; species Bhutanitis thaidina. Next base: position 2,670,791 of record JAGSMS010000015.1, read on the forward strand.
CCATCAAAACAAATAACGATAGTTACAAATCAGTACTTAAAAAATCAAAAGGCATATATTGCATACTATGTAAATTATAACTAATCATTTTGGTCGTAGAATTCACTACCACAGGGTTCTCTATTTCCGACATATGTATATAATATTATATAAGAATTATACGAGATAGATAAAAAATGGATTTTGACGCATGTTCTTACATAAATTATATACATACGTAGTTAAGTGAGCTTTTGCAATTTAATCAGTGGGGTAATTCGGGCATGGGATTCGTACGGCATCTTTGAAATTTCGACACTATCTCGTTGTCGAATACCACTTCACATATTTCTAAAATATAGGAGCACAGTAGGTGAATGACCGGTAATAATCTAATTTGCTGATGGTCTAGCGTACCGCATCTAATCCGCATCAAACGAACAGCGTTGTCTCAATCGCATCCATTGTTTATTTAAAAGTATTTCACTTTAAAGGGAACAAGTGTTCTTTGAAACTTGAGATTATTGTTGTTAGTTATTAGTTAGTGTTACCTGATAAGATGAACGCCTCTTTAGGCAGCAACAACTACTTACGGCAAATACTCTAAACTGTTACAGGCCGATGGTGACGAAATTAATCAGCAACCATTTGTACTTGTACCATTTGGAAAGGGTGACAGAAGAAACAAAAAAATCATTTCTAAAATTTAATAAAATAACCCTTATTGGATGGCTCATACTTAGTCATACACAAATAATTATTCTCAAAACACATTTTTAATAGTATAATAAAAATGATAAATACCTGAATCACTCCTCAGTGGAATCTGGTATACAGAAATAAATGACCTCCCTAGGGATAAAACAGTAGAGGTAGCTACAATTTACACATTATTCCTAAGTAGAAATAATAACAAGTTCATATCTAGCTTTAAACATACATGCATATGTAATAATCATTTATTTTGGAATCCTAGTTTAAAATTTCCTTAAGAGTATCCGCGACTATGCTATGTCACCTCGAAACTGTTGCAGGTTGTAGTTTTCTGGAAGCACTTGCTCTGTCTTCTAATTCACAGGTGTCTTAATTTCAAAAGTACCTCATTGATGATCGATGTCGCCATCTCGCAGGCTCTTCGGAACTCTTCTACGGTTTGCCAACTGAAAAGCCCATCGAAAAGCTAGAAACTAGCATGTGTATGTATATGTTAATTTTGAATTCACGTCTGACAATGACCAGACATCAAATTAAAATATATGAATAAAAAATATTTTTTAAATTCATCATTGTCAGCCATGTGTTCAAATGGGATAGGGTATTAGTTTTTTTTTAAATAACAATATAGCAACAAGTTTACATTTTCAGATTGTAATATTTGATTAAATATTAATTATTTAACATTAAAAAAAAGTTTGAGCGTTAAACTTGTTGCCACATATTGTAAAATTTGGGTACCTGGAAATATACAGTAGATGATGTGAAAACAGCATCCATTATTGTGACAAGTAGCATATGGGATATGCCCCCATCAGATCCCATGATATGTTATATGTTGGCAATGTAGAGACATAGAGATTGAACTATATTAATCCATATTCAACCAGTTTTGTATTTTTATATGTAACATTATTTTCTGCCCTATTCCCCTACAGCGATAGAACAAGCCCTAACAAATACCTTGCATTGCATAAGTCCACATCAGAAGATCGACTGGCAACTCGAAATTTGGCGACGGCAAAACATTCATATTTAAAATACCTCAAAACGACGCCGAGGCCAACTGCACATCTGAGTCTTGTAGGTAGCCCTTAACCCCCCCACATCTAACGGATTATCAGATGCGAGAGAGCGTAGGATATACCAACAATCATTTTCCAACGCTCAGCTCCCGGCAGCTGTTCAAAATACCAATTAAAATACCTGCCAAGTCCGTCGGTGTGACGACAACTATCGAATCAATGCAACGGAGGTCAACATAACTCCCCATATGATTGCCATATACTGAAGTTTTATTTTGGTATGTTACTATCAGCTGTAAAATAACAGTGTTCACTTTATTACTTGTATTAATATTGTTTTGGGGAGGGGTGGTACTGTGTTTATGAAATTGTTGTTAGTAAAAAAAATGCCATAGGTACCTTTGAATAAACTGAAATTATAAATAGTGAGAATCATGCTGCGAATGACAAATTATTTAATGGTTTGTAAAGTACTTTGTATAGAGGATATACTTACCGGTTTCAGGCGCTTTTGTGATACCTCAGTCAGTTGCTAGTGACGGTCACGTTCACCACGATCGCGAGAGCGACGACGCGACCGCTCGTGTGAGGAACCTAAAAAGTAATTGTCAATCAGTCTTGATTGACAATGGACGTAAACGCAGGTGAACATCTACATATACTTATTTTTTTAAATGTACCTCTGGGCACTTATGATGGACAGTCGCCCTTGAGGACTGTAATTCTCGACTTGTTGACACATAAAAAAAATTGTATCTAAAGTTATTTAAAATATATCTTTGCTTCATATTTTCATTATTTGAATATTATATACCCTATTTACTTGCCATACATAATATTAAAGAAAAATCAGATTTTATTTATAAAATATTGGATCAAAGCAAATAATTAAATAATATTACTGTAATTTACCTCATAGGCTGCCATATTTAAACAATTCTGTAATTTATTTTTACGATTCTTTTTACTAGTCCATAGTATGTATTAGGTGAAATTAGTGCTGGTAACCATTTTTGGCTTTTAGAGTTTCATGTCACGGGGCTCACGGGCTCGAAACCGCATGCAATATTTAACAAACGCATATCTATGCTGCACTGTATACTTCTAAGTTGTCTATGGACTGCACCGCATCTATGGCGGTCGAGTTGTATCGGTCGATCTAGGCGTCTATAGCATAAAGCATATTATAAACTTACGTTTCTCCTTGCGATGCTTGCGCTCGCGATCGCGTTCACGTTCGCGGTCCCGGTCCCGCTCACGGTCGCGATCTTTGTTGTCCCCCCTCTCCCGCTCCCGGTCCTTGTCACGATCTCTATCTCGCTCTTCGTGTCTGCTACCCTTCTCTTCTCGACTTGATCTATGTGTTGTTGAAGTAAAGTCTAATTAGTCACAGAAGAAATTTTAACCATTTCATCATTACTACTTTGTTCATATGTAATTACTTTAGCCATTAGATTCGTTTATTATTTTTAAATTAATAGTAAACTTCGAAGGTCATATTGGAAGACATTATATGTCAAAATAAAATTGAAGGACATGTTCTACCCATCTCCAAGGTCATTCTCTAAATCGTTCCTCACAATCACAAGTTTGCAGGATATTCAAGAAAATGTTTATAAAAATCTCACCTATGCCTTTCCTTATCTCTTTCCCTATCTTTGTCGCGATCATTACGATCACGTTCCCCACGGTCTTTTTCCTTGTCCCCCTTATCAGTACGATCTCTGTCCCTTTCCCTATCCCTCTCCATTCGCTCTCTGTCCCGTCTGTCTGATCCTAGTCCCCCACCACGAGCACTGCGTTCCCTTTCTCTTTCTTCTCGCCGCTTTCTCTCTTTCTCTTGTTGTTCCTTCTCTCGGGCCTCGCTCATCTCCTCATAGGCTTGGCGGAGTTTGAAATACCTGAATTATAATGAATATTTCAGTTATTTATTGCATTATTTTGATTATCACAAACAGAAATAGAAATAAATTTTTAAATTGTAGTTTGGGACATAGGTAAGTACACTATATCTATGGGAAAATCATTAATTGAAATGCAAATCCATTTATTGTACAACATAGAATTATATTACCATTTGATATTGTCAAAGTTCTTATACAATTAAAATAAAAACATACCCAACATGTTGTTTTCCAGAAAGATGGTCATCAATCCGCTGCTGTGCATCACCAACAATCAAGAAAGCACCACAAACAGGACACACCTCCATCTGCTTTTCCTGCGCTGCAGCTAATTCCGCCGTCATAGACCAATGACTAAAAAAAATATAAAACATAACTATTCGTTTTTCTTTCCTTAATAGTCCACTACTGGACATTAGTTCAGCAGACTACTCCCATAAAGCAGATTTGCCATTGTCGCCTAGCGGATTGGCGAGCGCAGTCCTCGTGTACCATTGTAATCTCAGATATATGGCCATCTCAATTGCACCAGATCTAAATTATTAAGACGGTTGACTGAATACGCCTAAATATGAGGTCTGGTAACCGCCATCCTACCTCAACCGCTAATTGTGACGATTACGGCAAATACTCCAATTTGCAGAGGTTTATGTCCAGTAGTGAACTGTTTGGAGACTGTTGAAAACAGAGAAGAAAGTGTAAAGTGATATCAGACAGTTCTGTGCTTACAGCACATTAAAAATCTAAACAAAATTAGCGCGCAATGTGTGTATATGTATAAAAATATGGTATGCATCTGTTAGTGATTGTGTTACTTTTAAACAACTTGACTATTTGAAGTCATATTTCTACAATATATTTCTACTGACGAGACGATAGTTCATAGCTATGGTACTTGCATACCTCCTCGATAGGTGATGCTGTGGTAATTATTAAATAAAAATATAAATTAAGTAACCCGACTGATATTTTTAAACATTTTTGTTTGATTATAATCACAAACGTTGAATAACGTTCAGTCTCCCTCAATATAATTCCCTAGAGAAGGCAAATAACGACAGAGAGGTTTCTTCCACTCCTAATAGCAGTGCTGCAACTCGAATATTAGAATCGCATTTAGCTAGTCGCATACAGCCGTTTAAACGTTTTCGAGTGTATCATAATGATCTCCCTCGTGATGAATTTTCAATCTTGGGAAAAAGAAAAAGTCACAAGTACTCAAGGTGAATAAGGATGCTGAAGAGCCTCAGAAATGTTTTTACTGCCCAAAAAGTGGTGAAGTTTAAAAGCGAGTTTTTTTATTAGTCGTTTTAGTTGCAGATGTGGATAAAAGGTGTGGTGGTAAAGTTTGAAAGCGAGTTTTTTTATTAGTTGCAGATGTGGATAAAAGGTCACAGCAGTTCCAGAGGTAATGATGCGGCGGACGAGCTTGCCTGTGGCGGGTCTGGTCGATGCCCTATTGGACCGGAACCCATCATCCCTATACCCTTTGGGTATGTTCGCTCACAAATATGAAACTGCACTTGGAACTAGCATGCGCAACTATGGACAAACCATGTAGAATGTAGACACGCTAGGGAAGCCCTCCCCCCCGAATGGGTTTCCGCCTTGTCGTGGCTTAGTAACCGTGGCTTGGTTTCCCATGGTGAACCAAGAGGAACCTTCATAGCCAACCTGTCTCTGCGGGGATGGCTGGCCCGAGGTGGCCGCTCCGAGTGGGCTTGGTGAGCCCTCTTCGTAGGTAGGTGGACTGTCAGCCGAGGTGGAGTCGCGGGGGAAGAAGAGTTTTGGTATTACGTTTCGCCATTCTACCTATCCTTTGCGACTCTGGCGGGGGCCACACCGCTGATGCGGCCGTAGTGGAGCCGCGGGGGGAGAGGAGTGTCGGTATTACGTTGTGCCGTTTTCCCTACCCCCCGCGGCCAAAACGTGGTCGGCGGCGGAGTTATAGACCAGATCTGCCAGAGGTGCCAGGAAAGCTGAGGCTGCGTCAACCTTCCTGATCCCCATGGTCTCCGGGTAGGGGCTCCATTGCCCTCCTGGCTTCCGAGAAGCGGCCGCCTACAGCAGGTCGGCGCTGGTGGGATCGCGGAAGTATGCGAAAGCGTTCCCGTGACCCTGCCGACATGCGGCAAAGGTGGAACATCATGGGGTTTTAGTCGGTGCAAACCCAACATACATAACCCGTCCCTGCCCCCGAGAGTGCGGGTATGCGTTACACATTAAAAAAAGCTAGGGAAGCCCTGTCAATGGTTAATAATCGCATAACCAAATTGCTCCTATGCCTGAATAAGTCGGTAATACCCCTTTAAGGGTTTACTGAGTTTCCTTGAGAAGGTCGGTTGGCTGGAATAGTTGATATTCCTGCCTACACGTAAAATACGCGCATAGTCGTAGAGTTGCGGATACCAGCCTGTCATAACATAACATAGTTGCAGATATTTAACATAATTTATCCATCCATCAATCCATCTACTTTCGTTGTTGGTCAGCCTTTCTTATACATATCCTTTGACATAAACTAAGCGCTATCAGTGCTGCTAGGGTGATTGATAATACATACATAATATGATCGGTCCATACATACAATGCATCTAACAAAACTTCTTGTCTTAAATATGGACATAATAAATACTAAAAACTTATTAATAGTTAATTTATTTAATGATTCAATACTTAAACAAACCTATTCTCTTGCTGTTTGAGAAGTTGATCTTTTTCCTCTTTCAAATGGTCACAAAGTTTCATTAGTCCTTGTGCCTGTTCAACATCTCCTCGGGTGCCTGCTTCTTCAGCCTCTTGCACTAATGCTGTTACTTTCTCTGACAAAAGTTTGACCTAAAGAAAAAGTTTAAGCATAGGTGATCTTTATTATTATCACTAGTGTTTGATAAGACAATAAAAACATTCATCTAACATGTACATTTTTAAATAACAATAATGATAATTAATCAATGAAAATGCAAGTTGTATGGTTTCCTTGAGCTTAAAAAATGTTTTGATTAAAAAGTTTTGTAACAAATTTACTTTTACCATCACACTATGCTAAACCATCAATAACATGTGTAAAACAATCAGATTCCAGTAACCAACCTGCTCTTGATTTTTTTCAGTTTGAGCCTGTGTCATGGGTGGACCTTCAGGTTTTGAATTCATAAGCTCTAATCTTTGTTTGCCTTTTTGAATTTTCCCTGGAAAGAAAATTTTTTTTTTTTTTATCATAAACCTGATTAAATTTATAGAATTGTACCCCTTTTTAAATATTAAATTACTTACTTTCTACCTCACTTATCATGTGCCTACAGAAACGTAAAAATTCTTCAACATATTGGGCTTTTTTATATGAAGACTCTGCCTTCTCAAACAGTTCTTTGACTTCATCATCATGCACTTTTGGACAAGCTCCAAGATCTGCTCGAGTGTTTACAAACAAATCATGGGGACAAAATTTCACCATGAAATATTTACAGTACTGAAAGAAAAGAAATATATCATTGATACTTTCGTAAGCCATGATAGCAATCTGGAAAGTATAAGGGGAGCTGAGTTTGGTCCCTTAAATGGAGGGCATGTTTTGTATCAATGAGTTGTTGGTGGATAATTTTTAATGTTCGTTATTTTGACTCGAGACATATTTGCTCTAATAGTTAACTAGGCCAATAACACCCAGGTCAAAAACCTTCATAACCATCCATGCTAGCACCTACTGCCCATATTAGTAGTTGCCGAAGTCAGGCTCTTACCAAGCATGGTAAGCTATTCATTTGATGAAAAACAACAAGTATAAAGGAAAAAATGCAAGCAATGTTGATGAATGAATGTGTACAGATAATCTTAATAGGTTTATTAATATGCAGTTTATAAGAAATAAAGTTTTTTTAAATTAAGTTCCAATAAAAAATGTGTTGCAATGAAACTGCTTTTTTTAAATAAGATTTTAGGTTTTCTGCTTATGTTATGTTCATGTTCATTTTCATGCATGTAATTATTTCCTTTTTGAACCTTGCAGTATCTTAAATAAAATACACATATAAAATAAACCAAACACAGTCCTAGGAATCAGCATCACTAGTCGGATGGTACCGCCACTGTGATGACCTAGCCTGCCCAGCTTGGTGAGTAATGACAAATTCCATGCTTCTAACGCATTGCAGTTGGACTTGTGATAATTATGGTGACACAGCAAGTTATAGACACAAAGTAGAAATTAATTATTTTAAATATCTAAATATCTTTATCTTTTGAAATTCTTTTTAAAATGAACAGGTAAGAATTATAGTAATAAATAGTAAAGCATTTATCATATCACGTCAAATACTCGGAAGCAAGCCGGGCATTCAATTTTAACTTTATTTGCAGTCAATGAGTAAGAATTTCAGTAAATATAACTTACTTCAGGGTCTTCCCAGTTAGGTTTTTTAATTTTCTCATTCGGATTTGTATTTCGATGCCGTCCCATCAATTCATCTAATAACTGAGCAGCAGCTAACACCGCCATTATTTATTACAAAGAGAATGTAATCTCTACATTTATTGAGAAAAAATAAATTTGAGACAAATAGTCAATGCAAATTACACAAAATAATAATCGTTACATAAAACCGCTAAGAGATATTCCTAAAATCAATTAAGTTAAAATGCACAAACAGTTCGACTTAAAAGAAATCTGGGTAAATCATATGAACTCGGCGTGTGTAACTCACACAGAATTAAAACGAAGTGGTTATTGGTTATATATAGTCGTGATCACAACGGCTAACAAAGACTGCGTTATAATGAAATGCTATATTTGGAATGCTAAATATTTTTGGTTTATTATATTTATATATCTCGGCTTTACCAATGTAACTGAAATGGTTATAGAACTGGAAGACAATGGACCGATTGTGTACAGAGCGTATCGCTTATCACATACTGATAGATCGGAGGTTAGTCAGGCTGTGTAAAATGAAGTAGAATAATGAGATTGTGAGGGAATCATCGACGCTTTATACGAGCCCGATTGTTTTGGTACAAAATAGAGAAAAATACCTGTATCCCTATCCGTTATATGATATACAAGCCCAAGAGGTTTATGTAATAAATAACCCATTTAACACCATTTCCAACAACACAATATACGTAGATATTGTGTTGTTGGAAACTTTGTTAAAGCATCTGTTTTCCTACTTCCGTGTTGGATTGAGCTAAATTAGGAGGCAGTACCTCAAACCCCGAGCAGTCTAGTAGTTACACTTACTAAGTTAAATATTAGCCCGCCCTGTTTGTGGAGTTGCACAACATCTACATCTTTGCGTGGGCTGAACATGATATCCTTGTAAACTAATTCATATTTGATTTTTAAGAATCTTATTAATCGTTCTCGAGAATACTGAAATAGCATTAACAAGATGAAATGGCATACGGTCAAATTGTCCATCTAGAGTTGTTACTCTATAAGTAAGGCAGTTTTGTGCCGGATTCATCAGATCTTGGTATTTGGTAATAACCAGTGCTACTATATCTCTAAGCGGTGATCAAAATCTGATCATAGACTCAGATGCTGGGCATAGAAATGCTTCAACTAAAAAGACAGTCCCTTCTTATTAAGGCTTGTTGGATTTATATCGGACCTACAGTACCTATACTGTGACCCTAGATGAAAGTATATATATAATTATATTGTTAGGTTTGTTATTTGTACTTATATCCGGATTATCTAATACTTAGTAGATTGACTTGAAAACACATTGCTGTAGATTTTTCTAAACGAATGAATTATTGTTAGTCACATGGAAACACAAGTGTTTGTCATCATCATTTCAGCCTACCACAAGTCCACTGCTGAACATAGGCCTCCCCCAAAGATTGCCATAAAGCGCGGTCCTGAGCCACCAGCATCCATCGACTTCCGACATCGATCCCGCAACACTGCGCAGGTCGTCACTCCATCTTGTGGGGAGTCGTCCCACATTCCGTTTGCCTGTACGTGGCTGCCACTCGAGAACCTTTTTGCCACAACGGTTTTCGGCCCATTGCCACTTCAGCTTGCTAGTACATTGGTGATAAATTATGATACGATTGTACCACTAAGTGAGACAAAGCGATGATAGTGTTCAATGAAGAGATAAAGCCCGAAAAGGCCGATGTAGGTCCATATCTACATCAACCATCAAATGGAATAGTTTACCTGAGAAGGTATGATAATTAGATATAGATACTTTTGTAATCAGTTATGTGAATTTAAAGGGAATTTTGAGCAATAAAACGAGAATCATAATAATATTTACCCTTACAGAAAAAAATTTAAACTTGTTTTTGACACAATTTTTTTCTCCTTTATTTATTGATAGAATGAAACCTCTTCTAAATATAAAATTTAATACATTTTTAGAACATAAATAATACTATTCATTAATTTAAATTCTCATATTGCTCTTACTATTTACATATATTATATAATATTGCGTTAGGTGCAATACCTAATTAAAAATATTTACTTAGTTTGTGTCCAGTTTGCACAAGTTCTGATTTTCTTAAGAAAATTGACTTTCAGTCTCGAAACAGCTTTAAACTCACCTGGACTCAACCTACTTATCAATAAGATTTGGCGGTATTAGTGAAAAAAAGGTTCTAGTACTGAGCTACCGGCTTTCCACACCACCATACAGTGTCAACAATGTATGTAATAAAATTCAACATAATAATTTGGACTTGACCTTTGCCGCAAAGGCAAGGGTTCTACTGGAAGTTAACCAACAAAAATGTGGTGGGATATCCTGTTGGTTCAGAACGCTTAATGGAGAATTTTGGCTGTGACCGATGCTTTACGGGTTAAATCTCTAAAATATTAGAGCACACCATAGAGAGTAAAAGACATTGTAGTGATTACACTATTAGAGTCTATTAGTACTTAATCTAGGGTAATTTATAATAACTATGTTACCTATCTGTGCTTTGATCCTAGGGTATACATAAAGTAACTTATAAAGACTGAAGGGTGTACAAAATGTTCTGTGGCTGTGATGCCGTGACTAATATAGTATTTAGCTGCATAATATAGTACGCTGTAGAGTACGTATAGCGCGTGATATCATAGCTCTCGTTTAGTGCTAAAAATATAACGAAACGAACATTAATCGTTGAGTTACCTATACGGGAAAGGGCTCTATTGCGGAAGTGACTGGGCCAGCCAGTCCAAAGAGACCCAGTCGTGCTTGCTCACGGTTGCTATCTGACGCGTCATCTAAGTTTTTTCCCGCAGCGAGCGCTATTTTAGACACCGGCAAACGATATAAAGTAGCATATTCAAACAACGTGTTGAAAATAATTAGTTTGTAATCTCTAACGCGCTGTTGCTATAAAGCTGTTTTGAACAATGCTACCTGTGAACCTGTGATGTTAATTAAAGTAAATATTGTAAATCGAATTAAACATTTGTATGTTTTTAGTTTTTTGATTGAAGACATTTATTTTAGTGGCTTAGATTCAATGTAGGTACGATAAAAAATTTCATAAATTTATTTGAACCATAATAAAATGGGTGCACTATTTGGAAAAAGTAAAAAACCTGTAAGCAGAGTGACAGAACAAGATAAGGCAGTATTACAATTAAAACAGCAGAGAGATAAATTGAAACAATATCAAAAGAAAATAGAACTTAACCTAGAAAGGGATCGACAGTTAGCAAAAAAACTTCTCGCAGAAGATAAACGCGATAAAGCAAAACTCCTATTGAAAAAGAAGAGATACCAAGAGCAACTGCTGCAGAACACTGATGCGCAGTTAGAGAAACTAGAACAGTTAACGCATGATCTCGAATTCACACAAATTGAATTACAGGTATGTAACTATTACATACAGGTATGTAAGAATGGACATGTAGCTCGATCGAGCTAACTAGGCACCTGGGATTAGTAATGTTAAATACGTGCGCTAGAAGTAGTGCAGTTTGCACAGCTGCGACGCGCAAACTGCACTACTAGCAGGACCGCATTCCAATGAGTGTGAGAAGTGCTTTATTTAGGCATAGTTAAATAACACAAAATAAAGACATAGATAAGTTAAACACTTTTTTAAACCTTCATTTTGAAGACAGCTTAGAGATAAGTATATCTAACTCTGAACCATGGGTTGCATGTGCAAAGCATATATTTGTGCAAAAACACATTATTGTTTTTTGGGCCTGGTTGTGTTACATGCCACTGCGCCTGTGCTGCTAATACTGCATCTGACCCAGTCTTATCTCATAATTGTTACAGTGGATATGGGAACATCAATATAATATCTTCTGTGTAGTTGACAATTGCCAATATTTCACTTATATTTTACTTTTTAGGTACTAGATGGCTTGAAGACTGGAAATGCTGCATTAAAGAAAGTTCATGATATTCTTAATGTTGATGAAATAGAAAAAATTATGGATGAAACTAGAGAGGGTATTGAAAAACAAAGAGAGATAGATGAATTGATTTCTGGAGAATTGACGACAGAAGATGAAGAGGCTATTGAAGCTGAGCTTGAATCTATGCTTGACATCACAGATCAACTACCAGATGTGCCTATAGATAAAATTGAGAAATCAGAGGAAAGGCCTGAGAGGCCACAAAGAAGTAAAGAGAAAACAAGAAAAGTTGCCATTGAAGCTTGAGAATTATAAATATAGAGTAAGAGATACAAAAAGTTATACCTACCTAGTCTGGCCATAAATTGTTTAGCAATTATAAAACTTTAATTTCAATCAATGAATTGGATGTAGTCTAGAGAAGATTGTTTTTTTTTATGAAAAAGATGGCAAACGAGCCAGCGTTTTACCTGATGGTAAGTGATTACCGCCCACTTGTTGCTGGTGCTATCCCACTGGTGCGTAAAGGATATTAGGGAGATGGGAGGAGGATGAGGATGAGGATGGGATGAGGATGTGGGCCTTTGGTTACCTCACTCAGGAAACACAGAAGCACAAAATGGCTCTACTTCACATCGGTATTTTACAAGGCCGTGGCCGTCAATCCGGTCAAGCCGGCCCATTCGAATAGCAGCAAAAGCCTCCACTTGGCTCTACCATGTTCAAAATGTTCTCTAAGACTGACCACAATTTGTGGTACCCATGAGGTCCAAATCTAGACTGGTCTGTACATTAATTTAGAGCCAGGTTTGGGTAACAAACATAACCTTCGAATATAGTTTGATACTCCATAACACAAGTTACGCAGCTCCAATCAAGAATCTTCCTTTCAACATTTTTTTTGTTTTTTTAAGTGGTGTCGACTTTTGCACGAATTCTGGCATCAACAGCTTTTACACAATTTTAGTACCATAACAAATTAAAAACAAAAAAAAATATATCAACATAACCACTATAATAAATGCATTCCAAACATTAAATGTTTCTTTTAAATTGTTCAGTATTTATAGTCAGACTAGTAAATTAAATATTGTATATACCAACTATGTATCTTTAAATAAATTATATTTCAAATATTTCTAATATTATTATAGCATATTTATTTCTACAATTGGATATAAAATAACTTTAAATATGTCCTCTGTTATTATGCCACAATAGCCGAGTTATTAGGGGATCAGCTTCAGAATCAGGTAACTGAGTTAGATAGCCTTAGCATGCCATCATTTTGCATGGACCCAAAAGGGGCATTCATTGAGTCATATGTGTATGCTTTTTGCAGAAAAATTAGAGTTATGGCAACATTAGCAACATAAGGGGAGTATACTTTTTTAGGAAATCTTTCATCCAGAGAATAAGGATCATTATGTATATTGTGAAAGAACTCAATTATTTCCTTATGGCTGAAAGCGGATCGTGATTGAAAAAACCACAGTTAAGTTAGTCAAATACCTAATGTTCAGCATAATTAAATTATTTGATACTAGCAGAACCTTACTCAGTTACAATTGTTAACAGGAGAAAATGAAAGTGGTTTTAACTTCCAAAGAAAGAGAATAGATGTCCCAATTTGCAGCAGACAACCTATATTATAAAAGTGTCTGTGGGGCTGGTGGTGAGGAAGAAGAATGGAGGTGGGAAATCAGAATGGGTAGGTGATCACTACCATAGGAGCTCTAAATTACAGACCAGATAAGAAAGGTAACTAAGACACAAGAAAACAGGAGCAGAAACATGAGAGAGTAGGTATCTTCTTTTTGTTATATTTTTTTTAATTATACAGTGAGTATCATGTTATTACAATACAAATTTAAGAAACAGTTTGGGAGCGGCGATCAACTCATTTCCTAAGGTTAGAACTATCCATGTATTCAATACATAATAATCCTTTTATGAAGTCCATGATTTTAACTTATTAGATTTTGTTGTACAAATATTTGTTCCTAGTATTTACATTGTGTAGATCACTAATCTTATAAAATATCGTTAGGGTTTCCATTGAAATCAAACACTGAGCGTAAGGCCTTGAAAATAGTGTCAGAGACGAGGGCCATACTTGGTTCTTTGAATATTATAAATCGTAAGTTAAAATCTGAATCTCTACTATGATGAACTTAAGTTTTGGGTAAAAACATTTGAGTTTTGAGTATGTATAAAAATAGTAATACGAATATTTTGAACTTGAAGGTTTGTATGAAAAGCCGTGAAGTGTACACGCTCTTAACTGCAGTCGAAGGAGTCAAAAACACCTTAATTTTATATATTTATTACAGATTGAAATATCTTTTTACTATAGAATAAAAGTAACAATTAAAAAACATATCGATGCTAGAACGGATTTATTTTATTATATCAAAAATAAAATAGTCTTTATGTTCAATTTGCATCCGGTGAAGTCAAAGGCTCAAGTTCTGCAGAGTAGAAAAGACCATGCATTAAAATTTTGTCGTAGTTGTCTGTCACCTCAGGCAGAGGTACTCAATAGTTGCTGCTGATATTCAGTCCATTGTTCGCGTAGCTAATTAATCACAAATGTTCATCATCATTACAGCCCGTCACAAGTCCACTGCTGAACATAGATTGCTACAAAGTACGATTATGGGCCTATCGGTCAATCAACATTGTAAGCTTGCTTGTACGAGGTTGCCACTCGAGAACCTTTTTTTTCCCAACGGGAGTCAGTTATGCGAACTATGTGGCTGGCTATTTACCACTTCAGCTTGCTGATCTTTACGGCTATGTCGGTTACCCTAGTTCTGCGGCGGAATCTTCGCTTTAGATTCTATTACGCAAAAAACACCGGGCGTAGCCCTTTCCATCACCAGAAAATGTGTACTTTGTCCATACGGCAGCACTCGTTTCAGCTGCTTATTTGTGAATGGGATAGTCTCAATAAAGAAGAAAAACATTACTTTCATATTTTAATCTCATTCATATCAAATCACTGAACATAATTTAAGACTTTAATGTACACTATTGCGTCTATGATTTAAGATTTATCTAAAAAATATAAATTAGCGTGACATCATTATAAATGGATATTAACCATATGCCTATGATATAAAATTATCCCAATGATTTATTAGCTTATGAAAAGAAGACTTAAAATACTAGACGATTCAGAATCGTGTAATACCTCTCTGTTTATTTAATAATGTATAAGTAAATTCAGCAAGTTTACATAAAAGATAATATTTCTAATAGTAATTTGCTACAAATACAACTAACGAATTAGATCTAAGTATGTACAAGTAAATACACGCTATATTATGTTTACAAGCTGTGTAACAATTATATCAGAAGTGATTATAACACCACTCCATTTACCGGATCGCCTAAACTTTAAGCAATATAATTACTTTGCAATATCTGTACAAACTCACCTTCTCATATTATCCCAGTAATCTGTCACTCCCTTGTACGGTACAGAAATGGCAATATAATAATTATTAACATTTAAAATCCGTAAATAAAATAACTTAAAATACATTTAACACAGAAAAGCGACATATAGCTTTCAATGTGATGTGGTCCCCATTCTTGTGGTAAAATGTTTGCCCCCATTTAGTTCCGGCCAATTTTGAAGTTGAATATGTTACTATCATCAAAATTACTTTAAATACCCAACAATTACCATTCATTTATTATCAATAAGTTTTACAATCAAGATGGACATTTGAAGAAATACTGCTATAATATGTCATAGCTGACTTAAGATATTTTTTGAAACAATTATGTACTATACAAGTACAACACTAAGTCCCTTTTGGAGTATTAATAAGAGGGGCAAATAGTTAATCGGTGCATAACCATGTTAATTCACAAGAGCGAGTTATTTTTCGCAATATTTAAAACACCCGTGCTTCTTTGTTACCATTTTAAAATCCCAAAGTAGTTAATTTATGTCGTTTTCTTATGACTAAGTTTTAAATCATTGCTTGGCAGACATTTAATTTTGTATAAAAAAATAATTATTTATTATTATGAAAAGCTATTATATATATAGCAAAAACAATAGTTTCATGGTTAAATCAACAACTCAGCTATTTTCAAATCTTTCGGTGTATGTTTTCACTGTTAATTAATATTAACCAAAATACATAATATTACATAGTTCATGATATATTACAATATTTTGTTTATGAAGAAGCCGTTTTATCATACTGCGTACTTAGAACTTGCCATCTTTCATGTAACTAGGAAAGAAAAGTAATTCCTAATTAAAGCCAACTTTCTTCTTCAAATTACTCCAAAGTATGTTTGCTTCCGAAATTTTTAAATGTTGTGATCGGAAAGTGAAGTACAACAAGAATTTCAAACTTGGAAATTTCTTACTTTTATGCGACACCCGAGCGGAGATCGCATACCGTATGAAATAGTGAACTACCTAAGTAAAATCCACATTGATGCTTACTTGGTATTTTCTAAACCTTGACGTAAACATTATTTAGACATTCTAATAGAAGAATTAATTAATATATTAATTATTAATGATTTAATCTTGTTACTCGGAAGAACTTCAATACGAAAGTGGCATCTTTAACGCCCTCAAATAATTTCTCGATTCCCGACAACATAATACATACAAAATTGAAGGAAGTCATCAACTACTATTAAAATAACAACATATAATCCCCTAGTTTTTAGTAGAAATACAACCCGTATTTCTACTAAAAATCAATATCAAACGGTCGAGCTATTCTCACGTTATGCGCGAATTTACAAATGGATAAGCAAGTGAAAATTCTTTAAATCTTGACGTGTTGAAACGATAGTAACTCTACTAAATTCAAATATTTGTTATAAATAACCACTATGAAGTTTCAAAAAACTATATTGAATGTACAGTACAGTACTGTAACAGCAGTAGAAATAGATAATGACTATTTCTCATACAATTTTGTTTTAAAATTACATAGAAAATGACAACTTCACACAGCATAGAATGGACGTGAAATGAATATGCCTCATAAAAATAGCGAAAGTAATTACCTTTGCACGGCATTAGAATGCTTAAAGAGTAGAAAACAGTTATCCAAAGGAATGTAATTTACTGACAGGCCAACATGAGAAAGACTCAGAAATTTGGAACATTTTACAATTTCATCTGTAGTTGTATTCAGTCAACTATTGTTAAATGTGCATTAGACAATTTATCAAACCATCTTAATCTTATAGTTCCGCTAACAACAAGCGACTCTGCTTGCACAGATTAAACTCCAAATATCTTTATACAAAAAATAATACACATTCTACAAACTAGTAAAATGGGAACATTTATTTCTAATATCAATATAACCACATTTACAGATTAACATTTCTAATGTATTATCTTTTTATTTTTTAATTCCTACCCTATGAAAGTAGCAAAAGAACTTACAAGTATTATTCACATTATGTTTGTACATATTTCATATAATATATATATATGGCAGTCAGTGTTCAATAGCCTTCAAACTCAATATAAAAAGAGTGTCCATGATTGCAGTGAGACGTGTACAAAGTTGTCAATATGAAGAGTTTTTTTTAAATACTTATCACTGTACATTGCATCTTATAGAGCAGAATCCAAAGTCAGGTACTAGGAGCACATGTGTGGCTTGGAGTTAAGTCAGCTGTCCATGAGCAGGAGTAAGGCATCGTCAGTGGCGTGACTCTGTTGCAGAGCACTGGGCGAGAGCTGCCGCTAGTAGTTTACAGTAACCGGATGATGTGCTATCGCATTTCCGGCATGGTGTTGCGGGCTCGGGGTGTGCGTGAAGGTTGTAACACTGGCCGCGCTCGTAGCTACGCCAGCGCGTACTTGCTGAAATTTTTTTACAATATTTTATATTATGCTCATTACTATTTATTAATAGAAAAGAAACGATTTTAGTTGCGAAAAGTAGATTTAAGGTTAAAGATGACGTAAATCAAACTAAAGTTTTTCTTATTAAATAATACTAAAATCATGTTAATTTATTAGACATAAATTCTTAAAACTTCTACCATTAATCAAGTGGCTACGTGACATCGTGAGAGCGCGTGGCATCAATTCACTGCAGTTTTGTCGTTTGAATGGTGTAGTATTGGGAATAATGAGTATATAACCACTATGACTTAAAGTTCGTATGTAATAAGCTATTGTGACGATAAAGTATACAAATCGTAGATAAATTCATATATGTTTAACTACTTTTTGCTTGTGGACATTTTCAATGCACTAAATGAAACAGCCATATTATTGTTTCATAGTTTAGCTTGAAAGTTGCTGTTTAAAACACCTTCGTAAATATGAATTTCTTCACCAAAATTGTTATTTATATTAATGCAATATTAAAATCGACCTACCGCAACCTACCGCTTAACGAAGCAGAGAAATTGCCCTATAATACAAAAAGAGTTGGAAGCTGTAGTTTGAGTTACAAAGTATTTTAGACCTTATTTGTAACAAATTCGATAAAAGAAGTATACTAACGCATATCCTAAAAACTAGACTTAATATTTGTAAAAGAGAGAAGAGAAAGAAAGAAGATAAGAACCTAATGTAGTAATTTTATACGACAAAGGTTAAAAATAGAACAAAACGTTATTACGTATAAGTAAAGTTAAACATAAAATTTTACATGTGTTTTTTTTAAATTATAATCAAGCTCATTCTTTGAACATATTTACAGGCTGTAATTATACTAAACTATAATATTCAATATAAGGTACTAATGCACTATTAATTTTCTTATATATTTTATAGTAAGTGTCAGCATACAACCTATCCAAGAGGTAAATTAAGTCTAAACATCAATCAGTGAAGCAATCTCTTCCAAATATAAGTTTGTTTCTTCAATAAATCAACCAGTCATTAATGAACTTTAGCCATTAGTGAGTATTCACATAAAGTTTCCAGCAGAACTTACTATATGCATAAATAAACATGCCTCCACCAGCGGCCTGTGGAATCTTAAGTATTCCACAACAATAAATTACCACCACTGGGTGTTGTCCCATGTGGACATACCACTTATATTAAACAAGATTTTAAAAGAGTTTAATACTTCCAAACTTGCATTTCGTTTAATCAATGTTATGTACAGTAAAAAAAATGCTTCTGTACAGTACTGGATTGAAGAGTCTCTTGAAATTGGTCAATTTTATTTCAGCAGAAAAGACAAAATAATAAAACTATTCATAGTAAAATATTTCTATTATTTTACACACATACAAACTCCATATAAACATGTCACTGCACCGTGATAGTTTCATAGATTTCATCCCACTGATTATTCTGCTCTCTGCATTATATGTATGTCGCCTACCAGCTTCAATAGTCTGGTATAGTAGTGAATGTGTTAACAACTAACTTCCTTACTCTTTTCACACTCAATAAAATCACTCACCTGGCTAGTAATTTGCATAACCGTGTTACTTTGCTGGTTTTGTGTTACATCTTCTTCTGTAGGCCTATTTTCATTTGTTGCTCTGAAAAATACGAATACATAATGTTTTGAAATTTAATTGATATGCGAGTAAGCCTAGCCTTGCGCGACCAATATACTATTCTGTATGCTAGCAGGTCAGAAGTCTAGACATTTTAGTTCTACCCACTTTTCAACAGACCTTATTTTGGACAATGTTAAGGGTGGTGAGCCTGTCGACATCTTGGTGTCCATGTCAAGTATACAAATCGTATGTTTCATAAAACCTCTCATAAGCCCTCCAAATCGAACTCGGGTCTCTTGATTCGGAGCCAGCTTCACTTACCATTCAGTTATCGTTACATATTTCGTGCTTGTACTGTCCTGTTTAGTGAGAGTATAAGCATGATGGTACAAAATTATGAACTTGTTCAATGAAATTGAGACAGAATGATGTGGGTAAGATAAGAAAGAAATACGGTCCAACCTAATATCATGTTTACGTTCCGGTCGCTCAGTAGGCTCCTTATCACAATCGCCGCATGGCTCTGCCTCTGCTACTTGTTCATTGCTTGCTACAGTCTCGCCGGTTGCCGCATGTGTTCGCTGGTGTGATACTAAGTGCCCTGAAATTTTTTTATGACAATTTGTGTTCGCGCAATTTACTAAAAAAATATAGTTTTTTTTAAAAATAATTTAGTTTGTTGCAACACAAGTAAATGTTAAATTCGTAAACCTTATGATGCCTGGTAACTTTTAGAGCTCCTATTGACTGCACCCTCATTTAATATCGGTTTATGTTTACTATATTTGATAAGTATTTTTTCATCATAGTTTTACAGTTTTCTATGTGTAACAATTTACAAACCTTTACAAATGAAGTCCTTGGAACAAACTTCGCATCTGAATGGTCTATTTCCACCGCCCTTTTGATGAGATCGTTCATGGAATAATAAGTTGCCTTTCAATGGGAATGATTTTCCACATTCTCCACAACTGTATGGTCGTTCACCACAACTGTGCGCTCTGAAAAAGTTTGATAAAGAAAATTATAACATAAGAAAAATTGTTTGATCGCCTTTCTTAATAAAATCAAATTACGTAAATATATATTATTCATTAATTATTTATGTCATGTGTCCAAACAGAAACCTATTGTAATTCAAATAAATGACTCCCCTAATTATTTACCTTATTGTAAAATCATCTTTAATAAGCTATCCCCGTGACTAAATGAGGATGAAACAAACCATGAAAAAAGAAATGATTCAAAGTTTAATATCTGTGAAAATTTCATTTCAACAGAAAGTTTTTGAGTTATAATCTTTCATTCAGACAGACAAACACACAACTTTTTAAACATCAAATTTGGTTTTGGGGGAATGGGTCATCAATTTATAATTATTGTATTGAATTACAGAAATCTGTTCATCACATGATTGGTTAATCATTAATCAATTATGCATAAACATATTGAGTGGTCACAATAAAGTCTTTGTGTTGTATTGTGATATTGGATTATTGATTGTGGCAGTTTTATGTGCAGTTTGCACTTGTTTCCACACTGCTCTCTAGTACTCTTTAGGATGGTATAAGAGTGATCATTTGAATAGTTACCTCATGTGGGTTACCAGGTGTTCCTTTCTTGTAAAGGGCTTGGAGCAGACTTTACAGGCATGAGGAGTATCTCCAGTATGCTGCTTCAAATGGTTTGTGAGGTGCTCCTTCCTTGTAAAAGTCTTGTCGCAGAAGTCACAGCGATGAGGTGATTCGCCGGTGTGTATCCTGATAAAATTATAGAATATTTGATAGACAGTCATTGACATAAAATATAGTTACATAATATAATTGATATATTATTGTGACTAGACTACACTGCTGAGTTAGGTTAGGTTCTGGGTTAAATCCTAGCCAGTGTCAATACTTATGCAACTTATCAATTATTCCTCGATTTTATCACTATAAAGATTATATCTGATATGGGAAGGTAAAGATAAGTGAGTGCTCATACACTTGGCACAATGATATCTCCGGCGCTTTTACTAACTGCCGGAATCGGCCAAAAGGACATCATATCATGCAATTTTTACACACATTTACAAAATCTGTAACTTTTCATTACATAGTATATTTAAAAAATTCAAAAATATGACTTTAGTACAGAATTTTCTAAATTGAAATTAACAGAGTCAAATAATTTACTCAAACCATTGTTCCAGTTTTTGTAATATGAATAAAAGGAATAGGTAAATCATATGATTAAATGTTTTGGATAGTCACCTAGTATATTTTAATCAATAACAGTACAATATAAATGATAACTGCATACAGTTAAAATACAAGTTATAGGTACAAATTAAAGATTAAAAAACAGTTTTGAGAATCATAATAATTTTCAAGTACTCATCAAAATTGTGTAAAGCTGCATTCTAGTCTAAAACTTTCACTTATCACTCCACTTTATTTTGAATTCTATTAATTAATAAAACAGAACTTTCACTTTTTTGATGAACACACAAAATTTAAACGAAAAATGATTATCACCTGACATGGTTGGTCAAATGTTCCTTCCTGGAATAGGTTTTGGTGCAGAAGGGGCACTTGTGTGGAGTCTCTCCAGTGTGAAGGTGTACATGATTCGTTAAATGTTCTTTCCGCGAGAATGCCTTTGTACAATAAGTGCATTTGAACGGTGTTTCGCCAGTATGTTGCCTGTGGGCAATATTCCGATTAAGAAAGCATTTTTTTTTCAAAATATTACCAAAAAAATCTGAGTACTTGAATTGAAAATCTAATAATTTTTGTTCCAAGTGAGACTTCTTCCTGTCGGTGTCGTCAGAGGCCATTAAGGGTTTCGATATGACAATGTTAATCTCTGAGAGCTCCCGTCACCAATCTCCCGGAGACGAAAGTTGGGTTGCGGGTGCTCATTTGATAACGCTGAGTCGCGCCAAAAGGAAATCCGGACGTGGTTGACGAGATGCTTCTTGCGCAAGAAGTGCGTACGGTGCGGATACGAAGCAGACGGGGTTGACGATGTGCTCCTTGCGTGAGAAGTGCGTGCTGTGCGAATACGAAACGGACGTGGTTGACTAGGTGCTCCATGCGCGTGAAGGTCTTATTGTAGTAGGAGCAGGGGTGTGGCGTTTAACCGGTATGCTGCCGCACGAGGTTATTAAGGTGCTAATTGCGAGAGAAGTGTGTGCAGTGCGGATACCAACCGGACGTGATTGACGAGATGCTCCTTGCGCGTGAAAGTCTTGTTGCAGTAGGAGCAGGCGTGCGGCGTGTCACCGGTATGCTGCCGCACGTGGTTGTTGAGGTGCTCCTTGCGCGAGAAGGCGCGCGGGCAGTACGTGCACTTGTGTGGAGTTTCGCCCGTGTGCTGTCTGCGCAACAGAGTACATTCCGATTTGTTTCTAATTGCCAATTTTATGGTGCTTTATTGATTGAACCTCATTAATTATTTGTTACTGGTTCTGACTGATGTGTTATTTAAGCAAACTGACAAGACCTACTCAATGGGGATTTCATAATAAGCCATCGGCTGGGCTGAATATGTTGTTGTGTGAAACTTTTGTGACTTATTACTTGAGCTGTTAGGATAAAATTGAATGGCTTAAGCAAAGCAAGTATATCATTTAACTATTGGAATTACTATACTTAGTTCTTAAGGATAATATCTATAGACCTTCACACTATGGGAGATCTATCCCTCCAAACTGTAATATTTATTGTATTTGACATATTAATTACTTTTGGCCAAGCTTGTCTCTATTAGCATATTAATCTGCAGTAAGCAATATGGGATGGATTAATAATGGTGTCACTTCACATTAGAGCTCAAATCGGAATGCACAATGCTGTGCTACCATAATTGTAGCATTCAAAGGAAACTTCACACAAATGCCAATAAGGCCTTACCCATTATATCAATAACATGGCATGGCCTTTCGGCGTTTAGTGATGTATTCGGTTTAAAATAGAAATAGGAAACGCGACATTTACCATACAGACAACAACGATAGAAACATGCCAAATACATGCAACTAATTTGGACTCATGCCTAGAGGATTCAGGATTGGTCTACTATTATAGGAGGAGCAGGTTGTAGCACAGCATTGTCAGTCGATAAGAAGATTGTGAATAGAAACAACAAAAACATATATAGCTAAAAAATTACCATTATGAATGTAAAAGAGTAAACAAAAAATATAATGAGAAAATTTGACTGCTCTATAATCCCAACAACCAGCTTGTAACAATGATTAGTTAGAAAGAAGTGCCACAGAATTCTAATTATATTATGTGACACAGATGTTACCATAACATTATATCTTTGTAAGATAATTGTGAACCTAAAGTTCATGTATTTTTAGTCTCCTAGTAAACAACAGAGTAAGCAATAGTACAATTCTGCGACGCTTCTGATCTAAATGATATCTGTAATTAACTGACCTGATATGGTTAGTAAGATGTTCTTTCCTTGTGAAAGACTTAGCACAATAAGTGCAGCGATGTGGCGACTCGCCCGTGTGCTGACGTACATGGTTTGTCAAATGTTCCTTACGTGTGAATGACTTTGTACAAAATGAACATTTATGAGGCGATTCTCCTGTGTGTTGGCGTACGTGGTTCACTGCAAATATTCCAATATATAACATTATATTAAAATCTATACTAATATACAAAATTGAGAAATTGAGAGTTAAAAGTTTGTTGTTTTATCACACTTAAAGGACTGAATGGATATGAACGAAATTTTGCAGAGATGTATGCTTTTTATCTTAATTAAGAGTTTCCTTGTGCCAAAATTTGCACGCGTCAAAGGAGAAAACGGCATTTACTATTACCTAAGTGATCCTTCCGAGTGAAGGCTTTAGGGCAATATCCACACTGGAAGGGCGTCTCGCCGGTATGCTGTCTCACATGGTTGACGAGGTGCTCCCTTCTCGTGAAGGACTTGGAACAGAAGGTACAGCGGTGCGGCGACTCGCCCGTGTGTTGACGGACGTGGTTTAATAAGTGCTCTTTGCGAGTGAACGTTTTAGAACAAAAGTCGCAGCGGTGCGGCGTTTCTCCTGAAACGGTAAATACGTGGTTTACTGTGAATTTTGTATAATATTTTAGTTTAAGGTAACTGCATTTCACATTTACAGGAACCTTATTATGAAACATATGGTAGATTTAAAAATAAAAATTACAATTGGCTTTTGCCAATTATAATTTCTAATGAGTTTCACATATGTTTTCCTTCACCACCTAGTATGTTGTAAATACAGCACTTAAAATTGCTGTTAAACAAGGCACCGGGATTTGAACCCTCACTCGCGCTCTATGAAATTAAAGTGAACACACTGAGCACTCGGTTAAGGTAAATAATATCTTTAAATTGTAAAAAAGTTACAAAAATAAAGAAATTAACATTAATTGATATTATAAATTCTAATTAAAAGAAAATGTTATCAGTTATATTTATATTAAAACCAAAACTAACAAACACAGTAAAAGATTTAAAAAAAAATTGTTAATTCACACATGCATGTTAGGAACTTTGGAAAACCAAGCCTGACCCAAAGTTGAACAGCCTACAAATGTAAGTTCTATTGTTATCATTAGACAACGTTGCATATAACGACTCGGTACGGCATATAATGACACTGACTGTACAATATCAAAGCTATACTGACCCGTATGCCATAGTATGTGATTGGTGTAGTGTTCCTTTCTTGTGAACGACTTGCCGCACAATTCGCATCGGAATGGAGTATCATTTGTATGAGATCTCATATGGTTGACTAAATGCTCCTTCCTAGTATACTTCTTGCCACATATTTGACAATGATGCGGTGTTTCACCTATTTGGGTGGGGCAGAAAATAAATTGTTAAAATTCAATGATGCAACTATGTTACTTTGGACTTCAATCTTTTTGTACCTAGTGTACAGTTTTGAATCTTCCAAATTCTAACAATTATGATATGACTGTTATTTATTAAACTATATTTCGAGAGATATTCTCTTTCATCTATAAGTAAGGTAAATAGTTGAATCATTCAATTCTACTTTCTGCACCACTTAAACCATAACTAAGGTGCAGGCTTGGATATTCCATACTACCTAAAGGTGCGTAAAGCATTAAACAGAAGAATGAAAAAAAACTCAATAAGGTCAAGTTAGAAGCTATACTCTAAACTATGTTTTGATTTGCAATGGGACAGTGATAACAGAATAAAACATTAAAAATGTATCATAGGAACAAAGTAAAGGTTACATTTTTATGGTCAAGTAGTTTACCAAAGGTTTTCATAAATCTATTCTAAAAGTAATACTAAGAATAATACCCAGTTTAATTTTATGAAATTATGATGTCACAGTCTAGCTCAAACAAGCTAAATTCCTGTTTTAAAATTTTAATTATCCAAAATTTACATACAATTAATAACCTAGTGATATGAGTGAAACTAGTCAAGAAACCTATCACAAATATCAACTACCAACCAATTTACATTAACATTTTTAACTGTTACATAAACTGCTTGATAATAAACTATATAATTATTTTATCATTTGATAAAATTATAGTTATAAAATAAATTAAAATAGGAATTTAAATTAAAGATCTGGACTGAAGCCACTTTAAAAATGTATAAGTAGTATAACCATACCTGTGTGCCACATGACATGATTCATAAAATGTTCTTTTCTAGTAAAACTCTTCTTACAGATATCACATCGATGTGGTGTCTCGCCAGTATGCTTCCTAACATGGTTCACCATATGCTCCTTACGTGTGAAAGTCTTCGCACAGAACTGACACCTAAGAAAAGACAAACTAGGTTAAAGTCCCAATTGCCAAATTTTAATTCGAATTTTTTATTTGAGTAGTATATAACAATAAAAATAAAACACAGCATTAGATAATGGTTTGGAAGACTTAGTTAGTCTAATTCTTTACTTTACTAAACTCTAAACTTGTTCCAGATAATAAAACAAACGTTTTTTTCGTATAGGAAGGATACAAGCACATGAATTAGAAATGAAGATGTATCATGCAGAGCCAAAAAAAATTATTTGATTAAAATTACCTATAAGGAGTTTCTCCTGTATGGCTTCTGACATGGTTGTCCAGATGCTCTTTACGAGAGAATGTTTTGTGGCAAGTTGTGCATGCATAGGGTTTATCTTGAGTCAATCTTTTCGCTTGCCTCTCTGCGGGGTCTCCGGCTAGAATGACAATAGAATATTTATAAGTGAATACATAGACAAACGTGGGTTGGAACTTTGTTTCACATTATACAAAGATATTTTGGTTTTTTAATTTATGACCTAATTCACAGCCATCTACATTTTGTATGGAAATTTTAATCATATATACATAATATTAAGGGTAAAAAAATCTTAAAAGCAGCATAACCTAAGGTATAAAAACATCTAAAACATTTAAGAAAACTCTGTTAGTTATTTTCCATGAGAGTTTCCCGACATTTTTCTTTGTAGACTTATTTGTAGATTTGTAGATTACCAACACTCAAAAGCGTAAATCTGCCTATCTAGCTTATCTAACACAGCATGAATTTTATAAGTAACATTGCTTGTAACATGTGTAAAAGAAAAAAAAATATGTTCATTACCTAGGTGACATTTTCCGTGCCTCGATAGTTCAACCGCGTTCGCAAACGCCGAGCCACACACTTGACAAGTGTAGGGTTTACTTTCACCATGATATCGTCTAAACAAAAAAAAACATATGAACAACAAACAACAACTTTCAACTACCTTCCTTTGAACAACTGCACCCTAGATCATCGGTCCCTTCAAAGATTAGTGTTAAATATGTATTTTATGAAAAGGAAAAGAGGTTTAAAGGCCTTATCCATATCCATACAAGACAAAAATTTACAAAATCCACAATGTATTTTTTTTTTAATATGGTTTTTAATTTTAAAATATTTTTAAGCCCTTAGTCGCCGCTTACAATACCTACAGGAAGAGAGTGATTAGATTCTTACACCGAAACCACACAACATATTCTACATGACAGTTAGCATGAAATCCAATAGTGACTCCTGCTCTTCTCCCATTTGATTGTCACACTTAGTTTGATTCAATTATTTTATAGACAGATTTGACAGCTTTACTGAATTTTTCAGTGCAACTGCAAAATAGATGAACAAAATACCGTGAACCTGTAATACCTGTGAACAATAAGCTGATAACGGAATTGAAATATTTTCCCACAAATATCACAGGAATGATGACCGGGCGATGAATCCGTTTCGGAAATGGCGGCACTAGTGCCAGCTTCTACTTCCACTTCGCTTATTACCTGAAAATTAGTGAAACAGTAAACTTTACATGTACTATGTTCATTCCATCAGGGTTATCAAAAACTCGGTTAAACTTAAGATATTAAGTTATAGTGAGGGAATTTCACATAATGAGAAGTAGTTAAAAACTATAATAGAAAAAGATGCTAGAATATACATCATAATTCTAAAAGTATAGTGGTGGAAAGCAGTTACTAATCTAATACTATAATTATCACAAATTAAGAAATGCTGATGTCCAACAGTGGTCTGTGATGAGGATGGTAATAGCGACGATCTTTTGACAACAGCCTTTCAGTAAAATTATTGTACTAACTGCAACAGAAATCCCCAATCCAATATTCACAAGGAAAACATAAATACAAAACATCAAAATAAAATAGGTATTAAGCTACCTTGGCTTGTTGTTGATTCTCAGGATTTAGTTTACCAAACACTTCATGGTATGCCAACAGTTGAGAAAGATCTTCCACATTAACTTTGTACATAGCATGCAGATCATGTTCTGAGGCTCCAGCTGAAATTTTTACCACAGCTCCTTCCATACCCATCGCTCCTACACTCTGAAATCATATTTTATAGTTGTTAATCTGAATTATTAATTTGTTAAGGATAAATATTTATACTAAACTTAGATATTAGATTTATTAGATAAAAGGTAGCAAAATTAGATAAAAGAATTTTATTATGACTATGGGTTAAAATTATAAGCCGACTAATGTTGCTCAAAAATATATGTAACACAACTTATGGAATAGTGTTTCATAATTGTGGTCATAATGCTTTCAATGCAATAAACATTAACATGCTCCATTGCGCATTGTTGTTTTATAAATTGCTACATTAGTTTTGCTGCTAGAAGTGAAAGTAGCTTAAATTAAATATTCATAAACCAAACACAATCATTCATAAAAGTAAATCATATTAAAAAAAAAATTACCTTTAAGTCAATACCCTTGATATCCTTTATATCTGTAGGTATTGCAAATTGGGCTGATTCAATTTTTGCAACATTTTTTTCGTCTTTTACTATAAGTTGCTCTGTGGAACTTGTCTCTATTGAAGTGGTACCATCAGGATTTTGTGTTACAAGTATGTTTGCAGGCTCTCCTGTTGCTTGCTCAATGCGAACAACACTGTCGATTACCTGCATTAGTAAGATGTTATTTGTATATTTAGACTTCTTGTGAATTGAATTTTGTATTTCCTATGCTGTTGTATATCTATCTAAAAATTGATTACAAAATTTAATGTTTTTTTAACAATTCTCATTTACTTTTTGCTTTACTATTTTGTGTGAGTTTATTAGCGCGTAAGGGGGGAATTTACCATTTCTTTCACCAAACTCACCTGAACATGGTGTATCTGACTACCAAATAAACGAGGTTTTGGCGATTGAATGTTGGTGGAATATTCATCAATATTTGCCAAACCCAAATCACACCAAGGAGGTAGGCTCCTCCTATGTCTAGAAGCTGTCGGGGAGGTACCACCCTCTTACCTATTTCTATTGTGTTAAAAAAACAACAAGAGCAAAGTACACCACATGTAGAAGTTGACATTTGGAGATAAATCTGCAGGATCTTCAATGTACCCTGTCATTTTTGTTGGTGTATTCTTGAAAAGCCAGTTAACAGTGCTATGTAGAGAATATATTATGAGATCTGTCATTGTAAAAAAATATTTTAGGTAAACAAGAACCATGTTGTAGGTAGGCTTAAGTGCAGACATGAAATATTCATATTGTTCTTTTTATTGAAATAGGTATGAAGCTTACTTTGACTTTAATGTTTAATTTTCAAATATCATGCAGACCAATCTCAATTTCGTAATATCTGTCAAAAAGGACTATGACACAGACAGACAACAAAATAGCCCTGTAAAGGTTTGTTGTACAAAACTCTATTAAAATGATATGACAACAAGTTTAGAGGTATTGGAAAACTTTCTATCCAAGTAGTTGTACAAAATAGATGAATTTGTATCACTCTATTCTATTTTAACTTTGAAATAGAAAACAATATTCAAAACAATGTGATAAATGATATGTGTATACCTGATGATGTCCAACTAACTGTTGTAACTGATGCACTGTCAGAGTATGTTCTGAAGGCATTTTGATGGCTTCATGTAGTTCCTCTTTGTCTACAAGTTTGCCTCCTCCAGGCTCCACTACAGTGACAATACCATCTTCACTTACTGTTAGCTGAATCTGTTAAGATTTTAATTACAATTTTTTTAATATATTACAGCTACAAGTTTGCATATCTTTAAACATAATAAGAGTAAATATATTGAGACAAATTTACTAGCTTTATAAATTTGAAATTAAACTAGCGTTTATGGATTGAATCGCGCTTAATTTTACTTACTATTATATTCTCGACATTTCGATTGCTTTGCTTTACACCAACTGTGGTCACGGGGGGGACAGAAGTCTATAAATTTATTTAATAGTGTGTCATAAAACACCTTTACACGCATAATACACTGTTGTTTAAGGAGAAACACAATGTGTGATTCAATGACTAAAAACATAACAGTGTAACTTTATCTTTGACATATTTGTTTTAAGAGCTTTAGTTATATACTACTGTATGTGTACATTGGATACACTAATTTTAAAATACAACTTTAATTACGTCAAATTGATAATAAAAACTTATCAAAAACCGAAAAAACAATTATATTAACCAAAAATCTCTTAAACTATGAATTGACATATGAATATTAAAAAGCTAAAAACTTACCTCACTGACCTATAGATTTGTGTTATCAAGCAGCGTGAAGTAAAGTAATATATGTATTTACAAGTGTGCACAATGTTAATATACTATGAAAAATCAATAATAAATAGTACATACTTGTTGGTTAGAATGGTCTTGCCGGGTGGTTGTCATTAGCTGTTGTTGCATTGAATGTTGTTGAGAATGATGTCCCTGAACAGAAAACAAAATTGTACAAATTAATCAATTTCGTTAAGAAATTGTCTAAATAGATCAAATTAAAAATAGTTAAGTTTTTAGTTTCATTATTAAAAAATAATATTCATTTTAACTTAACTCAATCTACAATTACATTTATGCATGCAAAACTGTTACGTTACACCTAAACAACATCTTAATATAATTGACGCAGAACACTTTCTTTATAAAATGTTAGAAAATAAAATATTAAGTTTTTTCTTTTGCATGCATTCCCCATACACTAAAAATACATTGTTTTTTTTTTCTACATAAAAGCAATATATTTTTTTAGAAATCTATTCTAGCTAGTAAATGGAAAAGGTTACCACAGGATTTACCATATCAATGTTATGATGTTGGATAAACTCGACCCGATTATTGGGTACCTGCTGGTGAGAGGGCTGGCCTGTGCTAACTGAGACCTGCGAACCATTGCCTGAACCTTGCTGGGAAGCAAGTTCTTGTTGCTGGTTGTGACCCACCAATGATTCTAAAAAATATTAATGACACATTGCATAATTTTATCTTAACATAATAAATAGAACATAACATTATAGGAATTTCTTTAATGCTATTATATGCAAATTATATAAGACACAGTAAAATCTGACGTTGTCGCCTATATACATAGTTTGATCATCGTTACTAGATCTCTAGAATATCAGCTTTTGTTTGCACTTTCATGGAAAGACATGTATTTACATGTATAAATAATGATTACAGTACATATAGTGTACCATTTGTCAAGCAATATCCCTCTACAAGATTAACAAGTGTACAAGCTTGGCTGTGAATGTGATTTCTTTTTCATAGGGCAACATAAAGGTCTGTAAGGACCCGCTTAAAGAACACAGCCAATATGAAACACCGACGCTCTAGGAAGTCTGCAGGCTGTGATCTAGTGTGATATAGTACACCTCACAAAAGAACATTGATTCCTGCCAAGGCTGATTTGCAAGGCTGTGGCAATCAAAAACATCATAATTTCAATAGAGAAGATGGCTGGGTACTACCACCAGCTTAGGATCCAATAATAAATAAAGTTAAATTCGAAACCGAGCATACCACTGCACAACCTCAAGGTATTGTGAGCACATTCTGTGTAGATCAGACCAAAATTAATTGGTTGTAAGGGTAGCTCAAGTTGACTATGACATCTGGACATCAACATCTCCACCCCTCTGGGACCACGGCTGCTATAAAGCACTTGTAATGTCGGGGATATAAAATTAAAATTAAATGTGATAAAATCCATAAATAATAGTGTCACTTCAAAATAATAATTCCACCATTTTGAGAATCAATATGGTGAAATTTTTCACACAATAATTTTGGTATTACCAAAGTCAGTGCAAAATGGGTGCCAAGACTGCTCATGATGCATCAACAGCAATAGCAAATTGACACGTCTAGGAACTTGAAGCTACATGGTGAGGATGGTACACCAATTATCCAGTGAATTGTGGGGATTATACATGAGTTCATTACTTTGAGCAAAGGCTTTCATATTAGCAAGGTTGAAAAAAAAGAGTAAAATTATCCAAAGGTGTATTGCTTTTGCAAGACAATGCATTCACAAGAGTAGTGGCAATGGTTAATTTACACAAATATGGGTTTGAACAGCTTGATCAGTCAGTTAGTCCCTACAGCATATTTTTTTCCTAATTTAATAAAAGAGTTACAAGGGATTAAGTTTTGTGGCGACTATGAAGCCAAGGAGACTATTTTGGCCCATTTTGAGTGCAAAAAGTTATTATCCCAATCTGCCAAATGTATTGAAGTTGTGGGTAATTATATTGAAAAGGAAAAATAGTTTAGTTATTTGATTCCAGAAACTTTTAAACATCCCCTTGTAGGTTCTCATTATTTGCTGTTATTATCACATACTTGTTGCTAGTCTGGTAATTTTAATGTTGTTATTACAGAATCTGTCAGATGATGCCATGCAAGAACTCAAAAGGATGAGATTGAGTGATAAATTTTATTATAACACTACCACACAGTGAATAATCCAAATCAGACTATAAAAAGATAATTATTTTCAATATATAAATAATAAGGTATCTATTTTAAATCTGTACCCTTTTAGATTATAATCTAGGTGCTGTCTTACTACAGGAATACACTTTTGGGATGTTTGTGAAGGCAACCAGATCTTATATCCACATTCTAGAAGACATGTACAGATATTTCTTTATACATGACTTGAGCAAGTATACCTATGCTACACTGTAATTTAAAAACAATATGAAGTACAAGTTTTAAATTCATTACATTTAGGAAAACAAAGTTATAGTTGATGTGTTGAAACAACAGAAATTGTATTGTTATGCCTGGAGACAAATAAATTACCATGAGTTTGTCCAGATTGCAATTGTGTTGCAATAATTTGTGTCACAGGTATTTGTTGACCACTTGGACCTGACACAGATAATTGTGTTTGCCCGGCATGTTGCCCAAGTATAATATTTGGATCACCATTCAGGAGGCTTGCATGGGCCTGGCCGAGGTCCTAAAAGAAAATTAATACTCAATAAAATATTAAATTAGGGAATCATTAACTAGTATGTATTGCATACTGGTTAATGATGATGAATCATTTAATAATATAATTAATATTCAATAATTATTCAAATCATTAAAGTGGATGTACATTACGTTACTAGTACATATTATTTTTACTTACCTGTACAGGTTTTCCATTTTCTATTCTTGTATTGGAAGGTAATCCATAGACAGATACTTGAGGTATTGGACCGGGAAATAAGTTTGTAAATACCCAATATTTCGCGACGCTCGATAAAGCAACATTTACTGCTGCAGAATTAACTCGTAGGTCCGTAGCAGATGTAGTTGGAGTCAGATTATTGGATGGTTGTTGTTGTTGTTGTTGCTGACCAGATGAAACTCTTTGATTCTGTGACTGCAATTATTAACTATTAGGTATGGAACAAAAACTAATTGGAATGGATAATAATGAAAAAAAATATAAGAAATGTAAAGCACCTCCGATGTACCAGGCGGTTGGCCACCACCCGTGTTGATAGTATGGTGTTCAGGATTCATTTTAAGCCAATTTATTGTAAAGATTAATGTCCAACACTAGGTTAATTACAAAACCATAA
Organism: Bhutanitis thaidina; assembly: GCA_029286595.1. Classification (NCBI taxonomy): domain Eukaryota; kingdom Metazoa; phylum Arthropoda; class Insecta; order Lepidoptera; family Papilionidae; genus Bhutanitis; species Bhutanitis thaidina. The sequence goes on from JAGSMS010000015.1 coordinate 2,704,607, forward strand.
CAACTTTTACATTTCTACGTCTCGGCATTGTCATATCTGACTGTCAACGAAATGGAGGCGCGGGGGACGCGACGGGCCGCCATTATAAAACTTAGCACACAACAACATTTTCTCATCTATCTATTTACAGTTGTCTTTATTCAATAAATAGCGAAGGAGTGTTCAAGAAAAAGATAAAAATTCACAACACAACATTTTTATCATGGATTAAATCAAGTTCATGAACAATTTCTTAAATTATCACTTTACCGTGGACGAATAGCGAACGAAACTTTGTCAGTTGTCACGATTACAGTAAAGCCAACGTTGCGATGATTATTATCAAGTACACAACTTTAGTGTATTATTTACGAAGTCTCGGGCAATAATTATTCTAATAAGGAACTAAGGACCAACTCTTCAAATGTTATTTACACACACACTTTAATTTTGTATATAAGAAAAATATATATTTCATTAAATTAATAGTACAAAAAGGACTGAAAACAGCCAAGTGCAACAACATAGAGATAATATTATTTATTTTAAGCTGTACGCTTTGTACTCCTTTGTTCCCATAGACTATATCCAACAGCACATATTATTGAGATTAAAACCAGTAACCACTAGTATTACAGATCCTTGAGTCGAAACCGAAGCCTATATAACTAAGTATAAGCTTATATAACTACACTAGAGATTGCAAAGCAATCAATAAATTGATGATCGAAAATATGACATTGAATTACGCCGATGTTTTTTTGTCTCTTTTTTAGATGTGAACATGATTGTCTTTGGTGTAATAAAAAAGATACTTGAGTATTGACAAAACCAAATATTTATTATAATTGCGGAGAACGGCCATCGATCGATTTTGTTATCATTCAAATTGACATATTATTGTTTTACACGATAAAATTAACATAGGTAAGTTTGGTTAGACTTTTGTTTTTTAAATTGTTTTACTTTGACCCTTTTAGTGTCCTCAAAGTTAACATTTTATACATTTACAATACTAAATTATGCCCGCCACATTAATTTTTAATGTAGTTTTGTAAATATTTCATCATCGTCATCATTTCAGCCTATCATAAGTCCACAGCTGAACATAGGCCTCTCCCAAAGATCGCCACAAAGCACGGTCCTGACCCACCTGCATCCATCGACTTCCCACAACACTGTGCAGGTCGTCACTCCATATTGTTGTTCCACAAGAGTTCAAAATTTTTCAAAATAAAAGTTGCAGTGTTCAAAAAAAACTTTTTGAAGTTATTCTACTTTTGGCGCGTTTGGGAAAATGTATTCGCTCTCATTGTGTACATTCAATGACGAAAACTAAAAGATTTTTAAATTACAATGCTAAGAAAGAAAAAACTAAGAAATGAAATATGTACTTGTAAATAATTCTTATAAAGTACTCATTAATTATTAACTGCTGCTCTATATAACGTGAAGACTAGAAAGTAGTAAAAAAATTATAAAATTTTCATAATGACTTTATTAGCCATCCGAGTTTGCACGCACACTCTATTGATTATAATGAATAATAAATATTCATTATAATCAATAGGCACCTCTCACATATACCTATTTTGTTTAAATACAAAAAGGTAAAAAAGTTGAAAAATTTGTTTATCAATAATGTTAATTTTGAATTATGTAGTATTTAACAACGATTATTCTCGCGTATTGTGTAATGAAACGTACACGTCATGGACGCGCCTATGTCGTTGTTTACGTAGCCATAGATTTTCATAGTTATTAGAAGAATGTGCTATGTGTTACGAAAAAATCGAAAATGAATTACGAAAAAACAATCTTCTGATCTTTGAATTGATTCAATTCACGACGATCTAATAGTGGATCGATCCACTATTAACATATTACTGTATCAAAATATTAGTTAACAAAATCCTGAAATTTTCTGTCATACTATTATCTCGATGTGTACACAATAACGATTTTTATGGAAACTATACAGTTATTAACAAAATAACATTATTATCGATATATTGTGAAATCATGTTATAAAAAAGAGTCTTGCGTGGTATTCATAATTTGCAACCTCACGATTTATTGAATTTATTTAAATAATTCCTTTAAATAAATTAAATAAATCCAGAGGTTCTACAATTTAACTTTTCCCTGCAAAACATTTACGAAAATGTTATGTATGTGCGTAAACATGATTCCCTGTTCTTAAAGAATAGTGACAGGTATGTGAGAAATAAATATAAACTAGATCCAAAAATTTGGCTATATGAATTAAAAAAAATACAAGCAATACAACGCGTTTGTACTCCAAAGCTTACTCTAGAGTTTGAACGATTATTTTAATAAGGTGGCGTGGTAGTACTCATTTAGTTTGAGACAAACTATTGTAAATGTGATGCTTTTATTATTTGAATACCTCATGAAAATGACAAGTATGTTAAGTGAAGTTATAACAACGTTCTGCGAACATAGTGAAATTATCGTTGTGGATAGTAGACTTGATTGTATCATGTTCGCTTAAAAACCTTTGATCGGAGTGGCGTTGTATGCCGGGTCATTCATTTCCCTTTGATATGGTTGAGGATGGAGATGGCTGCCACATTCGTCATGTTTGTGAAGAGGAGTTGCTTGTGGGGGCTGGACACCTCGCGTCTGCTAATCTTGTATTCCTTTTTATTATACTTTTGTTTTTAGTATTTAATTTTTCCTAGACTATGCTTACTACGTGCTCGTGTAATTACCACGTGCTCGGCGGTGAACAAAAACATCGTGAGGAAACCTGCATATCTGAGAAATATTAAAAATAAAATATATTATTTTCGAGGATATGTGAAGCCCGCCAATCTGTAATGGAGCAGCGTGGCGACCATTCCCGGCTCCTACACCCTCTCAGGTATTTGAGAAGGAAGCCTTTGCCCAGCTGTGGGCACTTACAGGCTGCTACTTTACTTTACTTTTAGACTATGCTTTAATTGCCTGTGAGACTATTGGTTGCTTTTTATTTTATATTATTTTATTTGGAATGTAAAAAAACGGTGGATACTTATAGAGTTTCTTTCGCCTATTTCTTCTTCGTCTGAGGAACCTCATTACGACACGGTCGTAGATTGTAACAAAAAACGTAATACAAACAGATATAAGACTAACGGTAAGTTTGTACGTGTCGTAAGACAAAAGTTGTTATTAAAACAACCAGAAATAAAAATAGTTTAGTAGTTTTTTAAATCTTGATTATAGTGCTATTAGCTTCTGATCAATCGCTTCAATGTTTGAAGCATCAAATAAGTGAACAAAAACTTTATAAAAATAGTATTTTGTTTCATACAGCTTTTAGCGCCTGACAATAAATATTCTGCAAAATATCTTCTTATAATCTTTCGACTTCGAAAGGTCGGCCATTTTAAAAGTTGTTACTCATTCCGTTCAGTGCTGCCATTATTATGCAGAATGTTAGATACCTTATGTAATTCCTGCTTAACAAAATTTTTATTTAAGCCTAAAAACAATGTAAAACATGTGATATGTTACCTTTACGAATACTGTCCTGTACACACTAAAATTGTGTAACCACTAATTAATTCACGTAATATGTAAATTAAATTAATGGGTATGCGATTAAGCTACTTCCTAGGGGTTATTTTTCTATATATTGCATAAAACTGCAGAAGTGAACAAACCTGTGTAGTTTTCTAAAAATGTTTGCTGCATAAGTATTTTTTTTTATGAATGACTGAACGTGCTATGCAGTGACGTCAAGTCAATATTTTTATTAAGATAAATAAATGATTTGCCATAAAAAAAAATTTTTTTAGAAACATATTTTAACAATTTTCTTTCCATCTTAAAGATGATCATTAAAGCTTTTATTTAAGTTGAAGGATAACAAGGGACTAAAGAAATAAAAACTAAGTAAGTTACCTATTCGCGAGTAACCCATCATCACATTGAGTAGTCGATGTGATGATGGGATAGTTATCATTATAATAATTAGCTTATATTTTTATTGTTTTAAAAACATCTTTACATATCCTCGAAAGAATACTTTTATTATTTTTCGCCGGACATGCAGGTTTCATCAGGATGTTTTTCTTCACCGCCGAGCACGCGGTACTTAGGTCACTTGGTTATACTATGAAATTAAAGCGGACGCCCTATTGACTAGGCTATCAAGGTTTTGGGAAGCTAATTATATAAAATTTTACGCACGCACCCTGCTATCTTCTAAAAAAAGCTCCGGCAACCGACTGATGGCAGAAAATCCATCCGTATACTGAACCAAGATTCCTTAGACCAAACTATTTTAGGCAAGAGACCCCTTTTCCAAAAAAAACTAATACCTCTGACCCCCATTGCCTAATTACTTTGAAAATCCTATCTCTTGCGGTTGGTTAGTAAACTTAACTTAAAGTGGTCGACCACTTTGGGAATCCCTGCCATAGACTAGAATACGCAGGGCAAACTGAGCATCCACGATTAGGTACCATAGGAAAGCCTGAACGTGGATCCTCAGTGAGGGATTCTCCTGAATCGTCAGTACTGGTACCCTCCTGGGGTAGCTCAAAATTAAATACCGCTACCATATTTGCGGAGGGGGGAGAGGGCTTCCGGTTACCTCACTCACCGAACGAAACGCAGAAGCACAAGATGCCTCTACTTCACGCCGGTATTCCGCGAGGCCGTGGTACTGATCCGGACGAGCCGGCCCATTCTGAAGAAACAGAAGCCACCGCATGGCTCTATCAGGCTTAAAAGAGACTATTGATGAGGAGCAGCATCTCTAGTGCGAAAGTTCCGGCACCGCGCTTACCAACCCGCTTGTCCAGCTTGATCTGTATGTGTAAAATTCTAAGCATTATCGAGTGTGCTAAAAGACAATGTCAAGCCGGGGACAGGAAATACGCCAGTTTATTGACAGACAGACAGACTTGAAAATTAACAGACCATTTTAAGCAGACCGATGACGGTAGCAGCTTCTACGACCGATATTCACAGTATCAAATACCTTGCAGCAAGGTATTTGGTACTGTGATCCGCTTGCCGAGTGAGGCGATAATGGCAAATCCTCATTATGGGAAAGATCTATGTCCTGCAGTGAACTATTTACAGGCCGGTAAGGTAAGGTAAAGCTGCAAAAGAATAGTGAAGATCCACAATTTCTGGACAAAATTAACCTTTGGACAAGAATTTTAAATAGCCAAATCCAAGTCATCATTTGAGTAACCAAAACCACTCCAAAGTTATTTCAGTTACTGGGATGTACTTAGCAGCAGAAATGGATAAGTGTGGTACCAGGCGACTCCTACGCAGTCAAGAAGTCTGTGTATCCTGTAAAATACGTGTGATCGTTACTACCACGATGGTTGCCCAGCGCATTATGCTTGCTATGTACTGGATTATTTCAATGAAGAGTATCCAGAAAAGTGAATTAGCTGTCTTGATCCAATTTTGATTTAAGATTTAAACCCATTGAACTTTTTCTTACAGGGATAGTTAAAAGAAAAGTTGTGTTCCTAGTCAAAATGAAGAAGTACTACCCCAACGAATCACTGAAGCTGGTGATTAAATTAATTTTCGATGCTAGTCAAGCGTGGTTCCGTTTTTAAATCTTAATTGAATGGAAATGGCGAGTTATCTTCGAAAATAACTTGCCTGGTTAACATATATATTTATATATATATATATATAATGTGTGTGTGTGTATATACATACATAATACTATATAAATACACTGTATATTAATGGTTCGCAGTTGACGGCACTGTTGAGGAGGGATATCTGTTGAGCACTTGGGCTAGTCCATCAACCAGCAGGGAATCAGCGTGGTTACCTCTTCTCGGCTCCAAAACCCTCAAACTTGTGGGTTCTTCGTCATGCATTGGGACATTTATAGGCTGCTACATTAATTTTATGTGTACGGATATGGATTCGTAGTTGCCGGTTCCCCCTATTTGTTAATACAAACGATTATTCTTATTTTTATAAAAAAAGAAATGATTGTTGAGTGACATTTGATATATTCGATGTTTAATGTACTTTTCCTCTATGTTATATAATTTTTTTCCAACCTGTATATACAATATTATTATGGTGTTTGTATTAAATACCTAAAAACAATATGCGTAAAACAAATTTATCCTTATTTAATTCTTCAAGATGCTTCGTCAGAAAATTTACCTAATATTAGGTAGTTACAAAGTAGCCCACCCCGGAAAATTCTCGGCTCAAATGTTACCGACAATGTCAGCAGTATTGTTGAGCTGGATGGCTAAAGATAACCTTTTGACAAGAACCGATCGAGAGGGTCACATCCTCTTTGTTGCAGTCTCTTATATACTTTCTTACAAACTCTTATACTTATAATCTATACTGTAATAAAACTGATGCGAAACTAAATCTGTACATTGAATATATTTCCAAAATTTTAATTGAACAGTATTATACTATCGATATTGAAGCAGGAACTACAATTTTTAGAAAAGTTGTCTCTCTGTCTGACCAAGCATCACGCAAAAACCAGTTGACAGATTTCGATGGAACTCTTATTATTGAGTTACTTGGAGCAACATTTAGGATATATATCTATTAGAAGTACTGGGCAGTTGGCGTAATAGAGTACCTCTCTACAAATTTAGATGAAACTTTCAACACAAATTAGAAGATGTAATAAATACTCCAGCCGATGTAACAAATAAATATCTTCACGCTATCTTCTAAAAAAGCTGAAAGGTAGAAATTAATATATTAAGATAATAAGATATTAGATAAAGGAAAATTTCGACAACAGGAAGTTTTTTCTTAATGCCAAGCTCCTTTCAAAAATATGTAACTATATTTATTTACTGTTTACTGAGTATTCCTCTTTTATTTTTTAATTCACAGCGTTAAGCAATTCGCAACAGTTTCTCCAGTGGTAGAGCCAAACGGCTGCTTTTGCTGTTCTAATGAGCAGGCTCGACCCGGGCGGTACTACGGCCTCCCAGAATAGCGACGTGAATGCACGTGAAATGCACAAGAGGCATCTTTGTCATGGCTTCCGACAGATTGCGGATTAACCATCCCTAAAACAGCCATAAAAGGCCAAAATGTACAGACAAGCAACTAAGGAGTATGTAACTGGTACTGATTTCACTATTCCGACTGATTAACCGAAGATATTACGGCAACTGTATCGTTCTTGAGATAGCAACATATTAAAATTATATTGTAAAATTCTCAGATGCATGAAACTTTATCGCCCGGTGCACCCTGGAAAATCAGTGAGCTACCTGTGCTAATTGGCTATCCTTTCACCACGTCGACACCCCTGGATACAGGAGGAGCTAATAAAAACTTATAAAAACACATTCTTGTAGTTTACTTGGCATAATCTTAATGGCCATCAACTCGATACACAGAAGACGCATGTGTATGTTTGTTCTCTTCGAACAAACATATGTAACTTCTTCTTCCCGACCGTGTTAGTATCATCATTACAGCCTGTCACAAGTCCACTGCCGAACATAGGCATCTCCCAAAATTAATACAAAGCACGGTCCTGGCTCACCTGGAAGTCGATGTGTGTCCTGCAACACTTCGCAGGTCGTCATTCCATTTTTTACTCCTTTTCTGCCTAGGAGCCGTCCGGATATCATCTCACCTATTTCTGCAACCACTGCTCTATTTCGGTTTTAAGGGTATAGAAAGCCAGTCTATTTACAGGCTATGCGGCAATTTCTCCTCAGCTATGACAACGCAACTGTAACCTTCTTTGATTGAAGTTGTGTACAAGTATTCATGCCCTGCAGAAGTTACTTACCATTAGGTCTAAGTCTAAGTTATGAGAATGTTTGATGTTAATTTTCAGAAAATTTTATTAAAGCTGCATGTAAAATTTAATATAAATCGATTGCATGTTCTTTATCATCACAGAGTAAGCGTCCTGCAAGAAGATTATAATGCAACGGCAACGCGAATCAAAGTGTGTCTGTTTTGTACTTGCGTTGATTATGGCGGTTCAACTTAGAACGGACTATACTGTTTCTCGGACTTCGCGCTGGCGTTGGCGGCCTCAGTAATAAAAGTGAGGCTGTACGGACCGCGCGCGTTTTATTCTCTGAACCGCGTATTTATTGACGACAGCCTTAAAAACTTGTTTCTAAAATCGTTACCAATTAAATATAGAGATATTCCGGTGAAAGTGATTCAGAAGATAATATTCGAATTTCATTTTCTGCTGGTTTGTAAATATAAAATATCTATCTAATCAAACATAAAATTTGTTTAAAAAGTCGCCAGTATCAAGATTGTTTTGCTGTTGGTCATCTATTCGCAGGTTTGCAATTATTTTATGTTTACGTACTTACTGGTTAATTAAAGGTGGTGCTATGTCGATTTCTGTGTGAATGTTCACTACAATGGGTTGCGGTTAAAGATAAGAAAATGTTGACGTTTGTGCGCCGTTTTAATTATTTAATTTTTTAATTTCTCGTTATGTCTATGTTATAAGACACGGTTATTTCAATTAATTTTAGAATTGAGTAGAAATGTAATATTATTACATAGGGATTGTTACATAAAAATATAAGATTAAAAATAAGACCAAAGGAAGAAAAAAAGTTAAAAAAAATCTTATTCTGTTTATTAATAGTATTTGATATAATAGTATTATTGTCCCTAAAATATCGAACTGTACCATTGATATAAGTGGCAACAATTAAACCTGTTCTTATTTAACAAAAATGCTTTATGCTCAAATAATAATAAAAAATTAATCGACAAACTTGATGATTATTTATCGTAAGATTTACAAACTGACTTTCTTTAAGTCACATTTCTATATAACGTACATATGCCTGAGAGAAGTAACTATTTCTAAGCTTGGATTGAAGTCTGAAATTGGTTCGTCCGTTTTAGAAAAAAATATATACGTAAGCTGCTGATCGGTTAAAACCAATTGGACAAAGGTTGATGGACAGATGTTCTCCGATCTACTCTGTGGTCATGTGGGAAGGATATAATGATAGTACTGAACCTTTGACCAGGAATTATTACAATATATCCTGCAATAACCTGATGGGAGTCGTCATTTTCATTGAAGAGAGAAGAAATAAAGAAAGTACGCTTATTTGCGACGATCACTTCGAACATAACGATATACAATATACATATAACCTCCTTAGATAGAATTGACAAGAATTAACATAACGGCATTTTATAGCGTTAATATATATATATATATATATATATGATATTATAAATGTTGAAGCTATTACAAATTCTGGTCAGATTTTTTATTAACTACAATATTTCTGTAAAGCCATCTTATCTAACTAACTCTGCGATATATATTATTATTTAGAATTTTTAATACCTCATGTTTTCAAATTTTTAATTACTTGTCAATATGAATATCAAATTTGTACAAACTACCTACAGTAACCTCGTAAATAAGAGAGATTTTGTAAAATATTATACAACGCAAATTTTGCCTAAAATCCGTAACTGGGTAGGCACAGATCCCAATACTTCCAACCGTCTACGTTAAGATATATTCGTTAACAGTTGGTTCAGCCAACCTTGACAAAAACTAGTATACAGCATCCAAACGTATCAGGCTGTTAACCCATCGCCACATATTCTGATACTACATAAAATATGCAAAAATATTTACCACTAAGGTGTCTTCTACTTGCGTCAGTACGCCTTGGTCAGATTTAATTAAGACAGATGCACAGAATTGTCATAGGCGGCCACATTTGTCAAGCAGCAGGGTGAATTAGCATTTGCCAAAATAAAAGCGGATTGGCGATCGCAGTACCAGACACGTCCCACCTTCAACAATACTGCTTGATTTTGGTCTGGTATTCTTCGACAAGGTTTTCCCGCCATTTTTCGGTATCTATTGCGATTTTCAAGGTTTTTCCCGTAGTCTTCTCTTACGACACCCTCGGAAAGATAGGGGGAGTTAGATTTTTACGCCGTATTCGCCGTGTGGTAATAATACATACGTGTTCACCGTGTGGTATACAAATGCAATGAATTTTATATTAGTATATGTAATGGATATGATTTACATTAAAAATATTGATCGAAAGACATGAGACTTTGTTGGTGCTTTCCGCCATGGAGATAGGCCTATGTCTGTGGACTTAAACGTGAATAAAAAGGTGCAGAAGATTTAGATATAAACAAACACGAAACACATTATCAAGTAAATTGCCACATACCATGTAGTAAAAGCTAAAAGGAATTAAAAAACAATTAAGTACCCAAAGTAATTTGTATGGTTGGTTTCATAGAACATGCAATTATATAATCAAAAGCATGCAATTTGCTACAATAGCTCAGAAGAGCGGTCATAAACATACCGGGCTACTGTTTACAAATTGTTGCATTACTGGCAATTTCACGATTGTTCGATACGAACTGATTGTTCTAATTATTCAGAAATTTCTTTGTTACATTCGACTGTAATCGCGTTGCTTGTAATTTTTGAAACTAATTTTGTGTTCATAGCTACTTATACACTTACTTCTTCTGTATGAAGTTCACTGATGTCACAGGTCGGCTTTTCCAAGACGACACCCACATAGTCTGATATTTGTTTCTTGGAAGTTTTAAGGAAGACTATCAATACATTGCGTGTCGATGAATGCCTTGCACTGCACTAGTAGTGCTGTTCCTCGTCAGCACTTTGTAAAATTATGGTTCGGTATTGCATCCCATGATGTAAGAGACGATGGGTGGATAATCTGTGAACTCTAAACTTAACTCCAATTTGTTCAGACTTTTATTTATTTATTTCAACCATTACAGGCTTGCATTAAAATTCCAAATGAGTAAGTAAATTAAATGATTCGATTTCATAAAATTTACTCAATTAGATGCTGATAAGATATTTTCTCTAATTAATTATTCCGGACTTTAAGTTGTCTTTCACAGCGAAATTTAAGTGAATAACTTATTGCCACTTACTACGTAGCTATAAAATTGTACTAAATAAATAACCTTTAATTAAGAATTTTCAGGTCGAACCCGACCTGCATGCTATAAAAATATTTCATTTATATACTAATCTTACATAACATAAATTTTTTTACACCATCGTTTTTTTTTTGATCAGAGAGTTAAAGATTTTTTTATGATTAAAACACATTATTAGAGAAAGTATTTGTTTAAAATATAAGAACACCTTACTATTAATATTTGCTAAATACACAGACTCCATACGCACATTGATGATGAAAGCGAGATGTGTTTGTTATTCGTCGACAATTACTATGCATATGCAATATTGGCGATGCAATACTCACTGGGCGACTGCGTTCATTGGCATTTGACTAGTTTATTAGTTGTTACTTATGTACCAATGTTCAACACTGTGTGAACATTATATGTATAGTTTAAAGATAACACATACAACGAGAGCGCTGTATTAAAAAAAGAAGTGTCAATTTCATTACAAATAACAGATTTACGACATGTGATTTCTTGATGCTGTTTAAAAAAATGCTAGTCATTTTATAAAACGATAACTAAGAATTTTAAATTTTAAATCATTTAAGCATTATGACCACGAACTAACAGTTAACTACCGGAAGTTGACATATGCGGATTTTATTGGCAAAAGTGCTCACGTGAACACGTTCTACTAAAACTAATAAAACGCCTAAATGATACGACCTTACATTGTCCTCAAAGATGACAAAAAAATCAATAAGAAAGTACGGACACACAGAAACAATGTTTTTATTCACAAATATTGAAATCGGCTGAGATTCGACACATTGCTTGCTTACAAACAATTAACTGGTTCTTAATTTTTATTGTTTAGTTAGGAGTGATAATTTTTTTTTAATTGTAACCAAGTAACCTTGCGCACGCACGTATGGACAAATTCAAAGTTCAAGAAAAGAGGTTTAAACAAATCCTGAATATTTGGAACTCTACTCTACTGTTTAGATGGTTCATAGAGAGCGATCAAGAATTCTCTCATGATTGTCACACTCACTCATGCGTCATGGGAGCGTCAGGAAGTATCCTGTCCCTTCTTGCGCCTATGAGGTATTAAATAATCTGGAACAATATAAGTACAATCTTTACGCAATAAAATTTTGAAATATAAAAACTACGTGTTTAGAATCGGTACAGTCGAAGTTCAGTTATATGAAGTAAGTTCTAGAACGTTTCAGTACCGGTACATTAACCATATTCGTTTCAAATGACAAAACAAAACTCAGCAACCATATCGTATTTTTTCATGTTCTATTTCCGACGAAATTGTTGACTTTGTTCAATGTATAATTAGGCCTCTTCAGTGAGTGTTTATCTAGTATCAGTTGACACGCTATAATGAACTCGAGAGTTGAAACTTAATTACGGTCATTGAGATTTTCAACCTCTGACGGCGTTAATGACCGCGTGGGTTCTATTATACCATGCCTTTGCTACTTCTCCCGACCCTTAACTCTGATAATATCGCATAAGCGTTACATTGTATACGAGAAGATGAAGACGAGTAGACAATTTGCCATTGTACAATCTTCGCAACGATTTTGTATCAATTGCATAACTATTATTTACTTTATCAGATTTCTGTAAGGTTTTTCTTTTGTATGTCACTATTCGGGTAGGGCATTACTGGATTTCTTTATATTACGTGTGTGGTAATTTTAATCCTTTTAAATGCAACGGTTATTTGTTATTAAATCAATATTCTGCAAATTTATATAACAAGGTAAGCTCTATAGCTCTATATAATCTAGTTGAATAGAATACAGGTTAACTTTTGGAAGTTGGTTAAAAATACCTCACCATGTTAATAAATACTTCGTTTTAGGCAATGTTAAGTTAGGGTACAAAAACGTACTGTAATGAACTCCATTTCCCTCGATCGCTTGTTTTGCATTACTCATCCTTGACTTCTTTTGGATTAAGTCAATTTGAAACTTTGTACATGCCTAACGTAAATGTCAGAGTTGTTCATTTTGTTATTCGCCCTTGTTTATATGTGTTTTACGTTCTAGTGACAGACATGTCAAGTTTACGATAGTTAAAAAATAAAAGATTTTGAAATTTTCATATAGTTAAAATCTTGATTATAGTTAAAAGCCTCAAAGGTTTTATAGTTTTTGAAATCAATAAGAAACTAATATATCGTAGTGGGTTAGATTTATTTCTGAATCTTCTTCTTTGCTGGTACTTACTTTAAAGATTTTCTGGCCTCCCGAGACTACTATATTTCTGGCCTGGTAGCACTGTACTTGATAAGATCAATCGCGACAGCCTTTAGATCTGATCTATTACAGAATCTAATACACAAACATACAGTTTGCGACTTAAGCCTTTTTAGGATTTACACAAAGTTTTTAAATGTTATAATCTTGAAACACAAGTAAAATTTCTTGCAAAATTGACGTTTCGATAAACGCATATTGATAGCGTAATTTTTTTAGAAACTTGCAAACTTCTACGTGATTATTTTTTTATTTCAAGGTTCAATGGCTATGAACTCGGTGAACTATACAATAATTTCAAAATAAGTTCTATCATAATTATTTAAATATTATTTACGTTAAACACGATTATACAGATAAGATAAGATTGGGTCATTTTAACTATATGTTATAACGATATTGCGAAAATTATGAGATATAAAATTTTACAAAATGGTTGATGAATAGTGAGCGTCTTTTCATCTTGTAAGACATTTGTAGCGTGAAAGTACGTAAATACATTGAAATATACAATTGTACATCTAGTACCTCTAATGGCCTCTAACTGAGTCTATTATAATACTTTTGTTATACAACGGTGTTGTAAAAATAAAGTGAGAATGCATTACGTCGGGTCGGATTTAGCACGAACTCTGTGGTCACGGTCAACTGCTCGATTTCCTATTATGTTGTTGTTGTCAACATTAAATTACTAAATCCAATGTGTCATATCGGACGTGTCCGTTCAGAAGAAACTCGTTTTAAGATGGAAATGTTATGTTTGTATGATTTAGAAACTTTTATATTTATTGAACAATTCCACGTTTGATTTTCATTTCATCTAATAGTTAAAGGGTCCCGAATGCTATCACCGTCCATTTAAAAAATACGGAATGATTATCCCTTTCAAGAATCGACTAACCAATCATATGTCCAAATGTCATTACTCATACATAATGCTATAAAATTACTTGTAGGTATGTATGTTTCAAAAGATTTAATTTTAAATATAGATATTAATGGAATTTTATAAAAATACTTCTTATGACTCCAGAAGTGCTAAGTTTTATCCTTCTTAATTAAACGACAAATATACAAACGGGAAACATTCAGTCAAGCTTGAAGAACTGAACGGTTATGAATGAAATACAGTAGAGGTGTAGATGCTGTGAGATAGGATACTTTTTTATCACAATTAAGAGTTCTCTACATCATTAATGACCACGCGGGCGTGCTATAATATTGGTTTGTGTACTCTGAGAACAAATAGACAATAGGTTTTTAGTGCTTCAGTATATGCAAGTCATATAAGGTACTCGTAGGTGTGGTAGGTGTGGTTTTATTTAACTATCATTACTCGCGCCCCTCCTCGTTAGCCATTTCCGATGAGCTGTGAAGGCCACTCAGTAAACTACGAACTGCTCCTCACGAATACAGGTCTATAATTTTAGTACTGTACATTTTATCGCAATTCAGCTGAAAAGATAAATATTTTCTTTCACACATCTATGTATGTTAATTCTTAAAGGGCCCCAACACACATGCCACGGTTGGTGAGGATGTATAAACCATCCAAAAATGTATGTTACATTTAGCTGGTAATTTCTTGCAGTGGGCTATGCATAGCACTGAACTAAACTAGGCCGATGTTGTGAAATAATAAATATTATACGGGTGATATTGATTCTTACTCACGAGACCTTTATCCAGAAGTGGGACATTTACAGGCTACTACTTTACTTTATATGGGTAATATAAGGTATTGTGTTTGATATTATGTTACGTTATCTATCTCATATTATGTTTGATCAGTTAATGACATATAATTGTCATAGAATATTTGGTTTTGACGTAGAGCCTCAATTAAAATTATAAATACTATAATCGAATCGGTATCATACCAAACACAGATGCATTCTTGCAATGTAACAAAGTTAGCGTGTTGGCCATAACCATTATTACACATTGTTAAAGTTACGCTTTGCGCTTCCCTGTGTTTCCTTAATCATAAACCAGGCGTGTAACAACTACTTCTTTGATTTATAGCACATTATTTACGAATATTTGTAGCAATTCAGCTCTTTATATGCAATTAAATCGCGATTAATTCATTTGCATAAACCGAAGAAAAGTTTCTAAATAATATATAGCGTAATTTCGATGTAACGGAAATTCGATTTCAAGTAAAGTGTTATCTTTCGATTAACGTCGCGTCAACTTCTCAAAAGCAGAAAATATTACTGGTTACAAGTTTCAAGTATTTTCCTAGACCTAAAATTAACAAATTTCATTAAATACAAGATTTAACTGTTCATAGATTGAATAATAAAATAATATAACCCAATTATACTCGTATTATATCTAAAAGTAAAACACTTTGGACTTGTACTCGCACGTTTAACTTGTGCTAATATAATTTACAAGCACTGTTTCCCAGTCTACAGCCGGCGCAACAGGCTTTTTAATCTTCCACTTGTGTGTAACGAAATCAACTGCAAAAAGTTATACAGGACGTATGGACCAGCTCTCGAATGTTTCGTAACAACTAATGTAAAAGCTATATATTGTTCGCGTGAACTTCAAATTAATCTATCCTCAATTTTTTTTTAAATATTGCGATACAAGTTACAAAATACTATGTAAGTTATAGAGTTACTGTCTATAATAATACATACAATACACATCACGATCTCTACCTTTGGTAATAATACGTAATGTACATTCTTACTGATAAATAAATAGAGAAGGCATCATAAACGAAATACTCTTAAAATGAACAATGGATTTTAAGTACATTTCTTTTCCTAGGCAAATTCTCTTTTTAAAAACAAAATACTGAAATAGTAAAAATATTTGTTGTAGATGCCTAGAATTTGTGACCTTAGTCAAGAAGTTATAACGGTGTGTTTAGTTAATACCGTTACTAATTACTCAATCAGTAGGCAGCTCGTTAAGGAACAGATGAAATTTCTTTTTCCTGATTCTTCATGCATTTTATAATCGTACCTGCACGCGTGCGTTGCTAATGAAATGTCTACTGCTTACCGCAAAATATGATACAATGGTACAGTATGGTAAAATAAGTTGAATTGAATTAACTAACATTATGTTACCTTATAATTTTAATTTTAAAATTTTTTAGTTACTTTTTATTAAGTCATTCACCCTTATAATTTTTTTTACTATTTATTTATGTTAGTCGGTCCACTAATAATAACAATTAGGTTCTCATGGCATCAACAATCCAAGAATACATTACATAGGACACTTCGTAGAACAAGAAAGTCTAGTGTAATACTTCGTAAATAGACAAAAATAGGCATACAATTTTAGTTTTTGTACAATATAGAACTTGTAAATCCTCTTCTTCGAAAATAAATTAAACGTACTGAAAGTTTTCTTTAATTACCGTAATATTGTTGGATGTGGTCAAAGTCAGTTACAAGGTCAGCGTTATTGTTTTTTTTAAATAAGTAAAAATATATTTTCATTTGATTTATTTTACGACTGACAATGGTTTACCACGTATCCAAGCTCATGCTTCACACGGCCATGTCGAAACGTGATAATGATCGTGAAATAGGATGCGAATATTATTTTCTAGTACGTTTTAGTCTTGTTCGACTTTATTTCAACCGCAATAAAAATTATACACATATACAGCCACCATTTTTATTCTTATACTAACCATCATATCACTGTATGTGACAAAGTTACATTTTTGAAAGGACGTGGCACATGTTTTATCCTCACTACCCCTAATTCGAAATAAAAATAAAAATGACGTCTTAGGATTATTTCACCTCGATATGGTTTAGCTTTGTCACTACAATGGACATTTCTAATTTTAGTTTTTGAAAGATTTTATTTATTTTTTATCAATGTATCAATTAGAGTAATATTTCACATACAAAGGTAATAAAGGTCAAAATCGAATTTCTAACTGTCTCTGTGATGATAATAAATTCAACCGCTTTGAAATATTCCCAGTTTAACGCTGTTATTCCCTCTGCTGTCTGATACAATTAATAGAGGAAGTCAGCTTATTTTCGTGGGATATTTTCATTGTTGTTAATCGCATTATATCTAATACAATATTGTATTTTGGAAGACTTTGCCATTCAGCTTTTTGAAACTTAGTAAGCTCTGATGCTTTTAGGTTATATTAGTGGATGAATAATTATGATAAAGTTGACATTATACATTAGTATCTGAAAATTGCCTATATGTACCCATAAATATTTAAATACAAATACGACGTAAAGGTTTCTTTAACATATTATTCTGCAAACGCCATCCTCACCTGCACGTGGTATATTCTGCAAGCTAACAAACGGAGCTCTGGCGACCGAAGTACCTAGTGGTTAGTATAGGCAAACCCTTCAAGAAGTGGATGACGACATTTGCCTGTGCTTTCTATCTGTGTAATAAGCCTATGTGCGGATGTTGAAGAAAAAGAAGACTAAAAATATTCTTCATCCTCGTCGTTTTTCAAGAATTCGGCAACAAAAGATTGCACGCATTACATGGGAGATTTGCCAACACTCAACACTGTTTAACATTGGTATTTTTTTAAAGTGAACGTAGTCCAAAAAAGATAAAGTTGCATGAAAAAGTAAAACCATCTTAATTAGCACTGCATATCTCAATAGAGATTGTCATGTATTCAAACACCTAGACAGAAGTGTAAAGTGAACGCAGCCCAAGTTGACAAAATAAAAGTCAAAAAGTAATTTCGTTTAACCACAACGATTGATAGAGAACGTATCTCTATTACGAATGTTTTCGACGAACAAAGTACATGTTTTTAATCTATATTAACTACCAATTTTCTATTCTTCGCTCCTTGTATCTACGTCGTGAGATGAAGAAAGAAACTACCTATGTTAAATTCCACAGATATTAAAAATTATTCGGCTTTAAAAATATAAAGTTAAGTATCGAAACATTTGCTTCAACATTTTTCTTTATTTCATCAACGTGTCGATGTCAAAGAATGACACTGCCCTTATCTTCTTTTTATCTTCCTTCCTAAAGTGACCAATGTCTAATAACATCTTCGAAGCAATAGTTATAGAAGAATTGCGACAGCCCCGTTTTATTGCTATAAATACACATTTTTTTGATAATAGAAGATGGTCTTACAATCAATAAATACTAACCTCTAACAATCAATAAATTATTAGCACCTCTTCTTACCACATGAGAATGAGTTATGTCGTTTGTATCATCTTCGTCAATACAGCTCATACAAAGTCCACTACTTAAAGTATTCATTATTACCCCGTCTCGTTTAGTAGAAGTAAGCGGTGACAGGACAAGAGATGGTGTACAAAATGCATTTTTTTTTGTAGAAGTTGAGGCCCTATATGAATCTTTGAGTTACAAAACGAGATAGAGATAGACAAAGCAGAGTAGATACAAAGTCGACATATTTAAATATTAGTTCTGAGAAGTTGTTCGCATATGTAAATGATATATCGGACGAATTCAGCCGGCCGCTTGACAATCGGGACGCGGGTCATTTTGAGGCAATTGATTCATCGAGACGCGGCAAATATCCTGCCATCGACGTATGCGAACAAAACAAGGAGCGGAAACGTTGGATTTGAATAATTTGAATATAGAACTAACGTTGCACAACTTTTTATCTCCGGCAATTTTCTAATATTCGCTCCGTGTATCTACGTCATGAGAAGAAGAAAAAAACTATAGGTAGTTTTTTTCTTTATACTGCAGTTGCCACATCCAAAGAAGTAATATCAAAGGTGTTATTGTGTTACTAAAGTTATTTGAGAATAACTGTCTCTCCGTCTATCCGTCCGTCAGTCTGTCCGTCAGTCCGTCCGTCTATCCGTCCGTCTGTCTGTCCGTCTGTCTGTCCGTCCGTGAGTCTGTCCGTATGTTTCGGATCTTATCTCAATAACAACGTTAGTTAGGAATTTGGAGTTTCTGTATATTATGTACCATATACTGTATTAAAACAAGAAATACAGAAAACATCGATTCATAATGTAGTTTATTAATTAAAAAAAATTTATGGTTTTTTTTCTTCAATGTTCAACATCACAACAACCCGTGATCTTGGAAATGAAATATTTTATGGATGGAAGTGCTGCAGGTGCGTCGCTTTTTTTTAACTGCCGGAGCCGGGGAACGTGGAGTGGACCATCGGTTACCTCACTCACCAAAAGAAATGCACTCAAATACCTCTACTTCACGCCGGTACTTTCTGCAAGGCCGTGGTACTACCCCGATCGAGCCGCCCATTCGAGCAGCAAAAAAAGTCTCTGCTTGGCTCAACCACGCTTTGTTGTTATATTTTATGAAGCTCTTTACCTTGTAAATTCATTGCACAATAATGATTCCGAAGCATATAGGTTTAGTAACAACCGGCCAGCATTTCATAGACTAAATTTTGTATTGCAAAATCCTGACTTCTCTCATAAGTAATCTAGACTTAATGTAGGTAGGTTCATTTAGCGTCCATTCGCTTTCAAAGATTTTTTTTATTCTCGCTCCCATAAATTATTCAGCAATGAAATCAATGGCGAAAGTGAATAGATAATAATCCTACATACTTCGATTGATTAAATATATAATTTTATATAAAAAAACGATTATTACTTTTTGCATATATTACGCTAATTTCATATGTAATATATATTATTATGGACCTAATATATATTATGGTTGTGTTTGATATAAACACACGCACTTAGCTTCTAAATTATTATCTTAGATATGTTTTAAAATCTGTTCCTTACACAGTTTGGGTTTACATGCGTGAAGATATAATAAGAATATTTCTATGAAGACTTGATCGTAATAGGTCAGTTGCAAAATGTTTTTTTAGCTCTGTAACCAATAACAGGCAGAATTATACAAAGCGTGATCGGCAAAGGTCATTCGTGTCAAAATTATTTATACTGAAGCCTTAATGTGATCCCTGCATAGATTTATGATACCAAATGTTAAAGTGACAGAAGAGTTTATGGATTTTACACATCCATTTTTATGTTTTCTAGATACGTTTAATAATGTTTTATATGTATTTCATAAACATTCGTCACGTATCTTAAAAGGCGTTCCTTTATTCTTCACTTTTCCGTTAAAAGTGTGGATAAGGCCTCTACCAATGGTGGGGATCACAATACAGGATGAACCTTTGCACCATAGACGCATCGGTCGGTGTGTTTTCTGCATGTTTTGAGATAGTTATTCCGGCATCTGTCCAACTCCATAAGATTTTCAAACCAACCTGAATCGTCTCTAAAGACACCCACGGGAAGAAATACGGCTCTATATTTAAAAATGATTTTAATATTTTGTATTCTATGTTATTGTTAGTTGCTATCTATTACTACAATTTATAACAAAGTAATAGCACATTTGTGTATCTATAAAAGACATTGATCAATACATGTTATATCAATGTGCATTGTTTGTTTTTCTGCAGTTAAAACATGTGTGGAATTGCGGTTATCAACCGCTACCCGCGTGTTTGCTATTTGAGTACATATAGACACAACACATCTTCTATTATTATATAAATGCGTAACCGATCATGTGTGATGTGTGTGTGTAGATGGCTAAGCTTTTTTTTAAAATGACGCTTCTAGTATGTAATTATTTACCTTTATACTCGTACATTTAATATTAGATAAAATAATCTTATATTAAATACTTCCAAGTTAATTGTAAATAGTAATGCTAACCGTTGAATGACGTTGTCGTGTTCTAGTACCTATTTGACGTAAACAATACGATTATTAATAATAATAATTTAATATTTTGATATTTAATATTAAAACCATTAATTTGTTTATTTAAATGTATTGATATAGATTCCAACCGGACGTGATAACTACCTTAATCATTATCATTTGCAGCCTACTACAAGTACACTGCTGAACATAGGCCTACCCCAAAGATTGCCACAAAGCTCGGTCCTGAGCCACCTGCATCCATCGATTTCCCGTAACATTACGCAGGTTGTCACTCCATCTTGTGCGGGGTCGTCGCACACTGCATTTCCCTGTACGTGATGCCACTCGAGAACCTTTTTCCCCAACGGTTGTCGGTTCTGGGAGCTATGTGGCCCATTGCTATTTCAGCTTGTTGATCCTTGTGACTATGTCTAACTAGCTACCTTAATATCCCCATAATAATCACCCTGCCTGGTAGTGACTCGTATTACCACACACCATCAACGTCCGAAACGTCGAGTCTGTTGGTGCACTCAGTCAGTCAAGAACTGACGACAGTTTTTAAACGGAAGCTGTCCTTTGGGACGTAATCATCTAGGACGATACCGTCTTGTTAATTATACCATAATTATTTAATGGTATTTATGGGTTGCAGTCGTCGATACAACACTACGATGGGTGAATTTAATTTTACTTAAAAATCGTTCCATTATTAAAAGAAGTAGAAAGTTTTGATATTTTATACGTACGATATGCATTAACATTGCAGGTTTATATTTTCTTCATTAACCAATGTTTCTAAACAAAAGCAATCATCCCGTATAATCATAATACGATAAGTGAAACATGTGTTCGAAAAGAAATATAATGAGAACTACGGTTATTGCTTACTGCTAGGAAACGATACGTGGAATGTAAATATGGAAATTATGAGAAATTTAAAAATGGTATTGCGCATTATCATTTTGAATCACAATGCTTCTTTGTTTTATCAACGATTAAAGAAATGTATTTGTTTATGCCCATTCCTGTTATGCTAATAATTTTTTTTTTAATTTAAGTACCATTGAATTTATTTCGAAAAATAAAGAGCGTGTGTGGTGAAGTACACAATTTTGTGTTCGTCAGTCATGGTGGTTAATAAATGGTAGTAGATACGTATGTAAATTCTGCATGTAACGTAATACTTATAAAGATTTCAATGGGACATTTGCATTTAGTGAAGACGGCCAAGTGCTAATTTGGCTATACTAACTTTATGTTCGCTCCTGATATCTCGCCGTAGGTATCGTAAAAACCATCCCATGGGTGTCGTTAATATCAACTGAGAGAAATACACGACATACATGCCCGAAGTGATGGGCACAACGTCTAATGTGTGAGGTCGTCGAAAAAAGGCTTTATTTGTGACGATGATGACACTAAAGTAAAATCACCGAAGAAAGGTTCGGATTTAGATGTTGATACACAGAGATAAACAGAACGCACTCATAAACGCAGACCACAAAATCATCATTTTGTGGTCTGACTGCGTTGCGTTGCGCGCCAAAAGTAGTATAACTTAAAAAGTATGCTTACTTTACGACTGGGTGACAAAGTCTAGTTTACTTATGTTATACTAACTTTAGCCCACGATTTCATCCGCATATAATCTAAGATTACAGAACATTTTTAGTTTTAATAAATAGACACATTCACAATTCATAAGCTTCCGAACAGTGTATCATTTAAATCGTTCTGTAGTTTTTGTGTATGAGCCAATTTTGGCCATTACTTATGACAAAAAAATTGTTTATAATGTTTTGTGCATATTACTTATTGCTTAGTCACATTTTTGTAATAATTAGTGTATGTGTATTTGTGTAACCTACCTTATTTATATATTTTTAGAGATTTTGCTGTCGTCAACGTTGTAAAATTTTACATTAATGGTTTTTTAAAAAGTACGTACGCAGCCGCCCGAGTTGCCTCGAAGTGTGGCCCGGACTGAATCAGAGTCACTCAATGTCGGGATTTAGATTTAGAATCTCGACTGAGTCCAGTCCATTTCGCGGACTTATGCTGCAGCACAGACTTAGTTTTTTTTGTTTGATATTTTCATTCATAAAGGTTTAATTTATGTGTTATTTTTGCTTAAGTAATTTTTCGGTATTACATGTTGTATCTACTTACACCGTGAATAAATATGTTCCTTAATTTCTTTCTTTATTAATCCCGTTCTGGTCGATCCTGGTATTTAGTAAGTACCTATCGGAGTTTTTATTTTGAGTCATACGATTTCGAACAAACTTTTTCCTAATTTGTCCAGTATTTTTTGCGTAAAAATGGCGTACAGACCAATCTCGGAATTTTCCCTAGGTAAAAAGTATCGTAGTTTTTAAGTTGAGTCATAACCTTACAAGTAGTGAATACCTCATCAAAATCAATCCAGTAGTCATTGGGTGATGAAAAGAGAAACAGATAAACAGACATTATTTCGAAGTTATCTTATGCCAAAAGGTTTTTTTTACATGTGTACATTCACAACTTTTTCTTAATATTTAGTTAATAGTAGGAGACTAAAAGAACTCTATGAATATGTTGTCATCGAAGTACACCGTGTCCATGGCCTATAAGTTAAGTTTCCTACGTCCAACTAGTGAAACCATACTATTACAGCGTGTTACGCGTGATACTTAATGAGATTCAAACTCGCTTACATTTCACTGGGTATGTTACTTTTGTGTCTATCATAAACCTAAATAACCAATCCCTAAAAAACAACGAGGGCCTGTGATGTTTTACGAATGGTTCCACTAATTTCCAAAACCAAAAAGAGTCCGCCAGTTTCTCTAGGGCGGGTTATCTAATCTATACAATTAGCATAATATTTCAAATTTGTTAACCCTATACTTGTCATAACCGTAGAATTTCTATTGTTTCAACAAATTAAATGTCACTATGTGTATTAAATGTCATTATCAGCCAATGGCCGCGATTTTGTTCGCATGATATTTGTATTCGCTTCCTAGAAATGTACCTATATGTTTAATAAAATTACAATAGAGGCATTTGATAGAGAGATTAAGTATTTAAGACAGCGAGGGTGGGCAGTAAAAACCACAATGCAAAATTCAGTTAATTTCGTCTATACACTTCATGGAACTGTAACAGTGAAGAGCCATGTATGTGATATAAATTTCTATGGAATTTGGTACTTATTTCATGCCTAGCTGCTACAGCCCACCAGGGTGTAAGCTTGCATACAAAAATTTGTCTTTAGAATATCACTATATAATTAAAAAAAAACAGTAATATAGATTAAATAATAAAATATGTAATAAAATTTACAGATTTTATCGCGATTATATAGTGTTTTATGATAGTAGTTCGAATAAATACTAGAAAACATTATGAAATATTTATCATAGATTTATTGATATTAATTCGATCCTAAAATTAAGCGTGTTTTATTTAAATAACTATTTCTATTTCACCCGTGTAAAAAATCGTTCCCTATACACAAACCCTAAGCCCCTCATAGTATAAGATTTTATATAATTATTGATAATGTTAATCTTAACCGGAGTGTAAATAAAAAAAACCAACAAACCGTAAAGTCTTTTCCGCGTCATTAAACTGAATCGGCGATTGGATTATTATCTCTGCGTTATACTTTGCTTAAGCAATAAATTAATGCAATCGTTAAAAAACTGTGCGGTAACTAAAGTACAGGTTAAAATTACAAATAAAATAAAAGTATGGCGTGACTATTATTATCTACTAACGGGATTTTTGAGTACTTGTAGTTCTCGTGCATTGTAAGTGCTACACAGTCTGTTCTATAATTTTTTCCTTACAGTATCCGTAACAGTTTATTCAGCAAAAAAAACTTAGTAATTTTCCTCCGGTTTTAGATACAAATATCATTGCTCAATAAAATTTAACAGTGAATTTGTAACGTGTAATTGTAAAGTAAGTTAATCGAAAATTATACCCGATCTTACTTAACGATAACATGTTACAATTTATTTTTAAACTAACAGACGTGTTGCCGTTAAGTAGCGGCGTAATAATCTGCCACCCCCGTCGGTGAATGTGGTAAGGCGGATAAGGAAAAAGCCTTGACAATCTCTTGGAATTCTCCGGGATCAAATATGGCCAAGAGGCTTACCAATCAACAGGTTCTTATCTCCTAGAAGCGAAATGTAGGTCGCGGAAGCACGTTTTCGACGCTGAAAAGAGCGTAATGGAAATGAGTAATCTCTGCCAAACATTTGGGTAAAGGACGTTAGTAATTATGTATATACGTGGTAGAGCCAAGCGGTAGCTAGGACTCGTGGTTCATCCTGTTATTTTTAGAGGTCGGTGTGCGCGCGTATGGTACTAATGTAAGAGACATTTAGAAAACTACTTCTTCCTGTTAATTTTAGATGTCGGTGTGCGAGCGCATCGTAAAAATTCACTGTCATAATTTTTCCCAAAGGCGCCAGAAGAAGTATAACTTCAAAAATTAAATTTCAAAATGAGAAGCTGCAGCTTCGGTATCTTTTATCGGTATCACAAAGAAATCCTGCAGGATTTCTTTGTGATACCGATTCGCGATGAGCGTGCCTCAACGAATAAATTATTGATTTTAAAGTAACCTTACCCTATCTCCGAATTCATCGCATCAGATTTTCACTTACTATCAGGTGAGCCGCACGCTCGTTTGCCCCCTCCTTCTATAAAAAAAGTAAGGGAAGGTAAAGAGGAGTAAGTGTCTCTATATGTTATACCTATCCTGCGCAGTTGACGACTGAAGCTGTCACCGAAATGACCCAAAATCACATCATATAATAATAGATCGCCGTTTTTATTCAATTTAGCCTTGATATCTAACTTAGTCACAAGGCTTGGCAGGTGGGTTGGCGATCATATTATACCTCTAGAAAATTTATTTCTCGCATATTCAGTCTCGCATAGTCAGAGTAGATAACACAACACTCACGGTGAAGGTTTTACAGACTCTTGTTTCCACACGGCACATTGTTTAGAATCTGAAGGTCGCCTATTTAATTTTTTACACGGACCACAAAAAATAATGTTGCTAAAAGCTAGTATTATATAAAAGTATTGGAATTCTTTACGTTATTAGTATATCTTTATATTAAATAACAAAACAAAGTCGCAATCCGCTACTTTGTGAATTCGCTTATAACTTCTAAACTTCTAAGTGGATTTCAGTACGGTTTTCAACATCATTATAGAATATTTTACGAGGAAGGATTATATAATGAATATATGTATAATGAATTCACATTTAGTTTATAGATTACAAATATGTCCGTGCGATGCCAGCACCGTTTGCTAGTTGATAACAAGTTTCATTAATAAGTAAATGTAGTATTACTAATATTAGTTTACCGTAATCGGGTTTTGTTTGTTGTTAAAGGTTTCTTAAGAATATTATATACACAGACCCACGCTTGTTACCTAGAAGAGAAGCCAGAGATTAGGGATTTTTATCAGGCACGATCAGCGTAGCCAAATGGGACTTCACAAACCATTTTTCGCTGTTGCTCTAGCTAGAACGTAACAGGTGACGAACCTTGTCGCCCCGTTTGATCCCGGAGATTGCCATGACATTTTCAAGGTTCTTAAAAATAATGTCAAAATAATTAAAATGTTACCGTTTATGACATTACCGAAGTCGACCGCAAATGTAATAAGATTATAAAATATTTTTTTTGAAATATACGAGTTCTGATAATTTTATATTTTAGATTTAAAGTGGGGTTTCTGCATGTTTTTGTCTTATAAATATTAAATTTGTTATGTTCTTTTTTGAATATTTTAAAGCGTAGACTAATGCAGAATATGTATGTTAGTTACGTTCTATAGCCGAGAGAGACCGTGTCGTTGATTATTTATGACACTGGGCTGTGATAACCGCACAGGAACGCTTTGTTATATGGGGTTTGTTTCTCCTTTAAAGGCTTGAGATCGTTGAAAAGTGGTCTATTTGTATTGTATTATGATTTCTTCTTTCGTCTTCTTCAACTTCTCAAATTTGAATACAAAATCACAATATTTAATAAGTAAATAATAATTAATTATATAATTACACATATTTGTAGCAGAGATTTGTGTAGCAGCTCTTTAGGTGTAAAATTAGGTATTTTACACTTAAAGAGTTATAGTTATTTATACTTTAAACTACTACTAATGTTTAGTATAATTAACGGCTAAAATTTACAGAGAATAAATAGAATAAACAGATATAACATTTTTGAGTAGTTGCATAATACAAAAGATATCTAAAATAAAAACATTGACTTTTTTATTTAAATTACCATTTGTAAGCAGTGTTTCAAAGCCAATTTTAGATACCTACTATGTTTGTTTTGCTATACTAGTTTGTCTTCTATCTTCTCTGTGTAAGGGTAATAGACCATCAATATAACCCTTCACGAGTCATACCATCGAAATTATTTTTTTATTAATCGTGACAAGAAGACAAGAAGGGTACAAAATAAATAAGTTTATCATAGCCCCAGTTGGGAAGTTTGTTTGGCCGAATTAGTGATACGGAAGGTTTGGAGGTAAACTTTCTTAATTACTACCATCACACTACACACTACTATTCATCGTCGGTGTGTGTTTTTAATAATAACCCACAAAGTGATTATGTGAGGAGAACCTACTACGATCCTCTATGATTAGGGGTCGTATTAACGAGTTCTTCGAGACCTATGTACAATTTGTATCGTTGGCTTAAACACCAAGACGGCACATGGCTCATCACCATTCACCTTGTTCCGAATAAGCACTGGAATATTATGTTGAAACGGCTAAAATAAATGTCTAGACCTCTTACTGCTCCATTGTTGGATAAACGGTAGAGCTTATTTTTATATTTTATTATTATATCACCTATTGGAAAGCCTCAGCCACAAAGTTTTCTTAGTAGAACTCTTACTACTATACTCACGAGATAGGATGCGGTACCACCTTACCACTCATTGACTTACACCATCTGACGACAATACAATAAAATAATATCATCAATTAATCTATTAAGTAAATATATATAACAGTTATTCAATCAAAAGAAAAACAGAATTTCTTCGCGAGCGTAACGTCGGGCCATTATCCGCGCTTGGTTCGCCTTGATCCGATGACACAGTGGCCATTCCACTTGGAAGTTTGCTTTAACAGTAGGGTTGCCACAATATTAAAATATGGTGTAATTTGAGAACAAAATAATGAAAACATATCAAGGCTTAATAATAATATAAGGCTTTAACTAAATAGTGTAATTTGAGAACAAAATAATGAAAACATATCAAGGCTTAATAATAATATAAGGCTTTAACTAAATAGTGTAATTTGAGAACAAAATAATGAAAACATATCAAGGCTTAATAATAATATAAGGCTTTAACTAATTGATGGGTATTGTTGCTATAACGTTTAGAAAATTATGACCTACCTAACATTCAGGACATGATATTGCCAATTTAAAATGTGACCAAATCAAACAAAATTTCAATTGAATCAAATATTCAAATATTACATCAGTCATAAAAATGAAATATTCTGTACAACATACAGATAAATCGTTGAGATCTTTGAAACAAAACATCTGTTAAATCATGCATTGTTCTGTTTGAAGAATTACACGTACAAATATTAACGTACAGGAACGAATCTATATCATAAAGATATAAGTGAATGAATACGTCCCAACATCCATAAACACGAATGTGAGTTTTATAAATAGAAAGCTAAATTAGGCCAAGATGAGTCGAAAATAAAATAATATTCGTTAGGCGACAACCATATAATATAAATCAGCGCCGCATCGGTGCTAACCGTACCGTACGACTGGCAGAACAACTTTCGCGACTTGTCCCAATATTGCTAGTGAACTATTACATCAGAGGCTTCTTCTCGTCTCCATGCCATCGTTATTATGTATTCAAGGAGAAATAGTTAACAATGCTTCCCATATGAGACAATTTTTGCGTCTTTGAAGTTAACTTGTGGCATAAAAAAATTAAAGAAAACGAAAAATCCAAATATTATGTATTACTCATACTCTTACAAATCTAGGTAATATTAGTGCATGTATAATGGTGAAAAATGTGTACAATGTCTTCACTTTTATGAAATTAACATTGACGATTTGGCGATTAAGTGGGCGACAAAAATATTGTCCACGACTAAAACTTAACGATAATAAACTATTGACAATTATTATTACCTCCTGTACTAGTTTCACAACACATTTTATTTGTTTATATAATGAAATGACCGGTTTAACCTTACGGCATCTTCAGGGTATTTACGAGTAATTATGTGTAAGGATATAATTAATTGTCAATATAATGAGTTTTTACCAAGTGAAATCAATCGCTAGTATAAGTTACATAACAATCTAGTTCACCAGCAAATTTGCTGGTGATATAGACTATTATCATATAGTAACCGTCTGTTAATTAATAGACGGTTAGTATATGATCAAAAGTTCAGTTCTTATTAAAACTGTTTTGACATAAATTTCTCGGTAATCATTTATCACACGTCCGTTAATTTACCGTTCTTAATAATGTTTTTATGGTTCGCAAATAACTAATTTTAAAAATATTATTCCCTCCTAATTTAGTAAGAAAGAAAAAGTAATTTACTAGTTTCTTTGATGCGATTCGCTGTAATCAACGGCATGCTTTTTCAGCCAAAACCATGTTACGATGGAACGAGTTCTTGGTTACGGTTAATATGAAGCAGTTTTATGCTCGTTAGTTATGTTAGGTAATGTCAAGGTAACGTATGAGTAATATATAAATAAAGAAACGTAATTCACAAACCAGAGAAGATAAAGCGACTAAAGTAAAACAAGTCCATACTTTGTCTGACACACACATCTCTCTTAACCACTGACAATTTTAATAAATCTTTTCAATTTTGTCGATATGATTAGAAATGCTGACGATATAATTTATACAGAATGTAAAGTGTACTAGTGTGTATACTTAAATACAGTCGAATTCTGAATTGTTCTTTTTTAAACGACTTGGCTGTGTAAATTTTAACGTTTATTTTGGTAAAATTAAGGTGTGTCGAGAGCTTTTCACAACATCAACCTGTTGTTATGTGTCTGTTATATGCTTCCAGGGTTTTAAAGGAAATAATAAGTTGTCCTTCTAAATTTTAAGTATTTGACTTCTGTATACAAATTATATAAAGGAGGGGTGTGTAATGAACGGTTAATGTGATGTGAACCGTAAAATCAATACTGGAGTGGTCTGAGGACTGGACTTTAATTTTTGCCGTTTCCACCAACTATTCATCAGAGTTTATTAGGGATATCGTGACAGCTTCTCACCGTCTTAGCTCATACCGATGGGCAGACGCCAGACGCTGACTGGGTGATGGCATTATCAGAACTCTCGCAGTAGAGATGCTGCTTTTCCAACTCCCGCAGTGAGATTTGGGTTCGGCAAATTCGAAAGGATTTTTCAGCATCATTTGATCTCCAGAGCCTCGTCTTACATCTAGCAGGATTCACCACGTACAGGTAAGGTTAGAAGAGAAAGATGCTATATTCCCCTTTTACACTACGTCATTCATTACATCATTAATTACCGAGTTCTAAACTTTGATTACACAATTAAGTAACTAAGACATATTGAACATCCGTAGGTTACAACACGAAAATGTTTTAGCACTAATTAAATCGTAAGGCAATTATAGTATACAAGATTAATCAAATTGCTACGCAGCTGGGACACCTTATTTGAAATTCATAAATAAAACTCTTGCATACAATATTCCAAAATAAAACTGAAGTGGCTATCGTTTCTAGACCTGTCTTTCACTTTTGACCTTGGCTTGCGGGTAAACCTTCGAAAAGTGTAATCAGCATATAGACATTTTTGTAACAGCATTGTGCGTCTGTTATTCGTTCATAAAATAAATAAATAGTTGCCGTTTCTACTTAATATCATAATAATAATAAACGTTGCTGTCGCAATGCCTTCTCGTATTATGAGAAAGTATTAAACCACAGTATTCTAAATTTCTCAATTGTGAGATAAAGGACTTAACATAATTTTGATTAATTTGATCTTAGACATACAGGTTTCCTTTCCATTACTTTCCAGGTTATAGTACTGTTACCAACCGGTTTAGGCAAGCTAATGAAATAATTTGTAGGAGATTGTAGATTCTAGGAGAAACGCTTTTCAGCTGTCATTTAGGCGTTTTTACATAAAAAAAAAATCAGAAAACTTTAGCTATTATCCATACGTATAGGTCTCTACTTACCCATGAAAGAGACCATTTGATAATGAATGTTTGTAATAATCGGTACTTCTTACCTATATAGACCTATATAGACATTTTTGTAAAGCATTGCACGCGTTGTACCCGCCTAATCAGAAATAACTGTTTTACGATTTAAGTTTATGATCGTCTATTGCAAAATCCAATAGCTGTTTGCCATAAAACCATATTTTAGGTACAATAGTAACCTTGACTATATTTTTGAATGTATTTTAAACTTAGATTTTACATAAGATTCAAAGCGATCCGATCTGTTTTTTTATACACATATATACATTTGTGGAAGTAGTGGTAACACATGAGTACGCAACCCACGTCACTTGATTGAAAGTCGTCACTGTATACCATAGAAAGAGTCGCTGGTAGTACCCTCTCTACGACTAGTAGTAGTAGTTTTCGTCTCATGTAGTACAATGATACTGATGAGACCTGACAATGATGTAAAGGCAGCGTAAGCGAACGCGTCACTTCTACAGCATCTCATTCCGTGGGTGTCGTACATCTAGACTAAGGAAAACTTCAGAAATATATCTTGGCCTCCGGCAGAATAACCTTAATAAACTGAACCTACGATGTCTAAGGAGCGAAGTGTCTGGTATGGCGATCGTCAATCCACTTGCTAAGCTCAGCTCGGCGAATCCTCCTAATCGGAGAAGCCTATGTTTAGCAAGGAACTGCTTAGACGCGTCTAAAGTAGAATACTTAGTTATTCACTAATTAGCTTAATCATGTTACTCGAATTAGGGTTTTGAAAAATTACGAACACTCTGTCATACTTCTAATGACCTAATTTAATACTATTTCGATAATATATTTCATTTACCGCCACGGCTCCGTTACACATATGCATAGCCAATTGAGTTTTATGTGTGCTAGGTAATTTAAGTTTTTATTTGATTATTAAAATTGCCACTGATGTTGACTACATAATTATATTCATGCATTTTTGGTGTAAAAATGTAACAATACGAAGTGTAACATGAATTCAAATTAAAAAATACTTTTGTAAAGTAGAAATATAGAATGTATAACCCATACATGATATTTATGAAAAGCTTGTTTGCGTTTTCCAGGCAACCTCGCGAGCAGGGCCGGGGACATACGAATGCTCGTAATAGACTCGCTCGTTGCGTAGGTGCACGCTCTTTCTTTACAACGCGTTTCGCTCAAAACATATCCCGTGTGAACGTGGATCGCTTTACATTATCTTCGTTTTATTTCTCCTATCGTTTTTCAATACTATTTTTTGTGTGATTTGTGAGAACTCGAGAGATATTGAGTGATTTTAGTGATTTTCCTTCAAGATGCGTTACGTACAGTTTTGCCTAGTATTATTGTACAGGTAATTAATATTTTTATTTTTATTTTGTTTTGGATTTATTTTGGGTGACGGGTGTACAAAAAACGCCTGTAAGCAGGTTTCTGAATGTAATATTTGAATCGTTCTCAACTATTTCTTTGAAAAAAAAATTCTGTCCTTCGTATATAACATCTTTACAGGGAATATAAAAGAACTCGTATCGGTCCAAAAAAAAATAAACCTTGTTTAGTTTTCGGAATTATACCAATTAATTTCTTGCATTAACGCAATACATATTTTACTAATTCTTTATCGGGGTTCAAACAATTCACTGCTGGGCATAGAGTACTGTAATGCATGTCATCTTAACTCTCAGGGATGAGAACGCATCTGTAACCTTCTTCGACTGAAGTTGTTTGCAGGCAGATCATGCGCTGCAATAGTCACTTCTTACTGTAACTACTGCACGCGTGGCCGTATGCTAGCTGCAGCTGGTCACCAATCAGTTAATTTAGGTGTGGTATTTATGAAATGGTCTATACAAAGGTACCGCTTATTTCTTAAGAAATTTCTGCCAGCAGACCTGCGACTGGAGAATAGTTACAGAATGGTAGATTGAGCATAATACAAAAATCTTACATATATGCAATACGCTCTATATGAATCCACATATACCTAGATATAGACCTAAATTTAATCAGGAACTCAAATATCATACGACGATCTCAAATTATTTTCCGTTTACACCTCCCTGGTTAATAAGGAGGCGCTTGTAGAATCGCTTTGGCTGGCCATCAACCCATCACAGTGACCTGTCTATCTGCGTCCTAATAAAAACATTTTAAAGGGCGACATTGAGGCACTACTTAATTTAAGCGGCTCGGTGATGATAGCAGAAGATTTAAATAGTAAAATCATCTGTTAAAACAGTAACGATCGTGCCCTCCGTACTTTAAGTTTAATCATTAATTTTGACGTCATGGGCTCTCTAGAACCTACTAGAGTGACCATATATGCGTATCAAGTGCATCATGAATTAAATTTGGAACATCGCCGTGTCATCATGTTGCTAGGACAGTCCCACGCAGAGGTCATCATGACCATAACCGAGACGAACTGGCGTAAGCTCGAGAAATATCACGAGACTACGAAGCTTCCGGACCTAGAAAATATCTCGGTCAATATAAACACCAAGGAGACTGCTCTTGCCCATCTCTTCTCTCACTTGAAGACCGCTTAACCGTGAATTCTCTAAGCAGGAACTGCAGAGAGAGAAGAATACTGCCCTGAGCACACGACTGATACATCACTGACACAAATCGAGTCGACTCCAATGGGAGGTAAAATGGGCCCATCGCTGAGTTTAGCGTAAAAGGCGAGACAGAGTGATAAAAGACATCACGCCCTCGCCTACTGGCCGTTGGCTAGATCTCTGAAATCGGAAACTGTTACAGTAGCAATACCTCGCCTGATCAGCTCCAACGGCCAAACTGCGAAGTGCAAATTCGAGCTGCCGCTGACG
Organism: Bhutanitis thaidina; assembly: GCA_029286595.1. Classification (NCBI taxonomy): domain Eukaryota; kingdom Metazoa; phylum Arthropoda; class Insecta; order Lepidoptera; family Papilionidae; genus Bhutanitis; species Bhutanitis thaidina. The sequence goes on from JAGSMS010000015.1 coordinate 2,738,612, forward strand.
GGTGGCCCATAGCCGCTAACTGAGAAGAGGACGCTATGTAAATGGTAAAGGTTAAACGAATTATCCATGACCTCAAGACGGACCTCTTGGAGCCGACGGAATTTCTAATAGATTTATTAAAACGCTCCCTAACCCGCTACTATGCTTAATAGTAGCCACTTTCAATGCCCTACTTATCAGCTGCTCTTTCCCAGAGGCTCACATCATAGGCGTTTCCAAAAGAGCAAAGCCGAAAAATCAGGCCTCAAGCTACCGACCTATCAGTCTCTTCAGATGTCTGGGGAATAACTATGAATGAATAATACTCATGATAGTGTTTAGTCCTTTTATATCGTTCCACACGAACATTATAGATTCACTAACAATACACACCGACCGACCGTATATGGCGTAAAGGCCCTCTAAAAGGTTCACGGCCTACACGAGATATGTGTGCAAAGTAGTTTTCAATTTCAAAAAAAAAATTAGATCCATTTTCATCCTTATCAACGGTACTCCAAGCCGTGGTCACGCACCTCCTTAAAATGGGGCCTTGGGTTGCTTCGAGTACCCCTATAGTTTTTCGAAAGTGAGTTTCCGTTAACTTTCGTTAATAGGGGTCGGAGCGCGCCACCCTGGCATGTTGCATCATGAAGCTGAGCGTCGTGTCAGCCAGCAGCGGTGTTACTACTTAAATTATTTCAGCGGCTTGTCTCTTCCGCCGAAGCTGTCAAGGCCGCCGGGCCAGCAGAGTATCTCTAGTCGTGGAGTCTTTTAATTGGTCCGGCACTTAATGCTTGTGTAGGGACAAAAAGAAAAATCTAAAAAAATTATACTTCTTTTCTTGAGTATTAATTTCAAAAGTGGAATTTTTCGCTTTGTCAAGATTTAAACATACACACGCAATGTCCCGATGAATAGACCAGAGGACATTACATCTATATTATTATCGGCAAACGCCAGTAACATTATTTTTTCAAATGTCACTAGACATCCAAGGTTTTGAATTAAGCGGACACTGTTATATGTATATCTACGACTAGTATAACAAGCTTCTTAAATAATTATACTTTCAATTGCTAGCTGTATTTGATCAAGGCTGGTAGCTACAAATACACGTTTCACCATAATTGTTGACCTGAACATAATAAAACATATTTTTATGTTTATATAGTAATAATAATAAATTCAACATAAAGGACAAAAAACACAAATTTAGAAAATATTTTATTACGCAACACTATTATGTTACGTAATAAAATAGTGCCGGTGTTTTAAGATCCTGAAATTACGAAAAAAGTTATATGGGGAAACTCCAACTTCAACAAAGCTTGATCAAACAAATAAATAGCCGGTATATGTAATAGCACAATTTCATATGAAAATAGATATAGAGAATGTTTATCTTGTAAATGGTAAATTTTACTTTCGTTCTAATCTTGTTATAACAACATCGCAAATGTAAACAATAAATTGCATATAAATAAATGTATTCGTCTTGTCTGCATCTTAACTACACATGTACAGAAGCTTAAAAACGCGTTGTTATCTCATAGGTACAGTTCTGACCACTTAGATTACGTTCGCACCTGATGCGAGTCGTCATTCGTAAACCTGTCTTCGACCTTGCCTCTTAAATAACTGCCAACGAACCGGTACCTCGCGTATACAAATTCTACACTGCCTGGTATCGTGAATACGAAGCGTTATAATTTCATAAAGAACTTACCGAATACCTTAGATGTTTTAGTTCAAAATGTTTTCATACTGTGTCTGTGACGTGTGTGTGTGAATCCAGTAATGGTCAAAGCTTAGAAAGGATATAATCTGCACACGTTGATTTATCAACATAGACATTTGTAATCGTCAATAGAAAAAAAACATTGACATATAATAGAAACTTTTAGCAAAAAGATTTCTGGGATATTTTAAAAGCAATTAAAAATTGATTCTTTGATAAAATAACATTTTCTCATGCTCATATTAACAGATTGCACTAATTAACTATGTTAACTACAGAATCATTACAATATACTTTTCATACATATACTAACACGTCTAACTTTAAACCACTACTATGTGAAAAGGTCCCTCATAGACAAGCGTGCTAAATCTTCGATCGCATAATTGCTTAACATCCTGGTGCGATAGCAGTCAAACGTAAGCCTATTGATAATAATAAAAATAGCCTTACATATTAATAACAGTTAACTGTCAATACTTGTAGTATTAAGTATTGTAAAACTAATAAGATACATGGTAATCAACTTAAGGAATCATTTAATATAACATACGTCTAAGATGGGTGAACGAACGAATAATGGTTAAAGTATTTTTTGATTGGCATCAAAATTTTAAAAAATTGCTAGTAATTCACGTCAAATAATTCTTAAATCTAATTTTCTTTTAGTATAAAAACGAACATAAATGTCACATTTGGTAAGGTTATAATGGCATGGTTATAAATTATGCAAATCTAGACGGAATCTTTACAAATATAACATAGTAGAAAATTAATTATATGTTTCCGATACTACTCGTAACAATGTTGTAAGAGAGGACTAAAACAAAAGCTTTTAAAATCTCATAGTGATCATCGGTGAGCAAACCCGGGCGTCGAGGCTCGTCACGTTCTATCTCTCGGAACAGGTTTGGCTGAGCTGAGATGCAACAAATAGAAAACGTTAATATATTTACACAACTCTTCGCTAGACCACAGCTACGGTGGAATTCTTACAATGAAATACGGTCACTCGTTAAAAGCTTTTAACAAGTTAACCTTCTTAGTATCCAGTTTAATAAAAAATGCAAATGCAAGACCTCGATATTAATAACCGTGTGTGATATTAAAATGACTATCATTTCACCTAAGAGCTTATGCAGCTGAGATTACTTTAATCTGCATATATACAAAATTGTTAGTTATTTTTAAACGTTTGGTTTTAACAATATTCAAAGAAGTGCAATGCTTTTCGAAAATATTGAAAATTACTGAAACTTTAGTTATGAAGAGGCAATTAGATAGCATTTAATCGATGATCTTTTTTACCGATACCGACCACGACAACAACTTCGGATTACGGTTAGCGGTTCTCAGCTGCGCAGGATTAAAGTACGGCAAATGCACGCGTTAACAGAGACATTCAATTGTCTTTACCCTCTTGTACAGATCCTGCTTGTGTACAATATTTATCATGCATTAGTGAATAAAATCGGGCAAAAATCATAACAACTCTAGACACAAAAATCAACTCAATAAGTATACGGACGGACTAATACTCGTACTAACTACTATTGGTTTCGAACTCAGAACTTGTAGATAGATAGTATCTACCTTATCCACTGATTCACGTGGCTAACATTGTAAGTACAGTGAACCATCACCTTTTTGTTTAAGAGTAAGAGCTTCTCACATTTACTTAAGCTATGTAACCATATTGCGATAAGATCGGAGAAAAGGTCAGAAGCAGTGCAATACCCCCTACAAGGGACTCCGCACCAAACAACCAGACCATAAAACATATTATTCATGTGATGTACAAATTATAACGTAATGATTACATTCTCTTATATGTGACTAGTGATAAATTTACATAAATACAAAAATAGGTTGTTTATTGGGCTGTTAAATATATGTTTTTACTCGTCTGAAGAGCTATTGACACATAATTGCTGATTGATTAAATTACCGACCTGAATACATTTGTGCGTATTTACTTTACTTGAGCAAACCCGGCGACAAAGGCTCTTCGTTCGCCTCGATCTCCCGGGGCAGCGAAAATTTGGTTGCGGAACTCTACGTTAGGATATGCCAAATGGAAATCTATGCCTACCTATGGGCGACAGGCGGGAGTGCGTTACGTTTGGAGTACCTTCATGTATATTGCTTAGTCTGACTCTATAAAAAAGTCTGCACTACATTTTTAAAAGTTGCTATTTTTCATCTCGACATATGATGCACAAGATTTTTCTACCAACCGTGTAAAGTAAAATAACAGCCTGTAAGTACCCACAGCTAAGCAAAAGCCTTCTCAAATATATGAGAGGGTTTTGGAGCCGGGAAAGGCCTGCCACGTTGCTTTAGTGCGGGTTCACATATCCTCGAAATAATATTTTTTATTATTTCTCAGACATGTAGGTTTCCTCACGATGTTTTCCTTCCCTGCCAAGCACGTGGCCAATATAGCATCGAAAATTGCTATTAATAATTTTGGTGGTGCCGGTTTCGTAATATTATTTAAAAAGATTCTGGAATTATGAAGTTCACACGAACAAACACGTTAGCAAAGTAATGATTAGAAAATAAACGATAAGAGAAACTAAATATAAAACCACAGACATACTTTAACATTGACGTTAATTACTCCAACTAATTAGTCGACAAATGTAAACTAATTGAAACTAACTTGTAAAGGGAAGTTTTCAAATTAATTGTAAAGTAGTTATATGTAAAGTAGTAGCAAATATTTTTATATATTTGTTGTGATATCTTTAAATAGTATAAAACCAATTCTCAATCCGAGTTTATCTGTGTATTGGCTTCGAAGTGGATTTTTATACGATTAACACCATCATTTAGAACATTTCATGAGAAAGGTTATTGCGTGCGAAGTGCGAAGCCAGCGCGATTCGCTAGTTAACTTAAAATGTAATATTAGCTTCAAGATCAATCCATTATTTGATATGATTTCAATTTTAATATTTTAAAACATTAATTTTCTTCATATGATGATCGACTTTCATGCAGTATATCTAAAATCTAAAGCATAACATCAGGTCTTTAACACTTTAATATGGTACCATTTTGGAAGTATAACTGTTAGAACGCAAAAAAACGGTGTGTGATATCTTCGAACATACACAAAAGTTATAGTCGAATCTTAAAAAACGAAATGTAATCAGGACATTTAAACAAATGACAGTTCCGTGCATGTCCAAACCAATCACAAAAGTGGACGACTTCAAATTATAGAGTTAGGGAGACTTGAGTTTCAAATGATAAAGTGTTACCGAGCAAGATGCCGTTGCCACAATTCCAAATTACTGAGGGGACCAAAATATGTTTTTTTTTTACAATTTGTTAAGTATTTTTCAAAGGACCGGGCAAAAACTACAAATTATCAAGAGATTCAAATGATTAAAAAAGTGTTAAATTGTCGAGAGTTGACTTATGACTTTTAATATTTAAAGTTTTCGTATGTGAAAGAAAAATTATTTTGAACTCTCGATAATTTGTTCTTTTTCTCTGGTCCCTGAATGTTCCTTATGATTCCAGAAGTGTACAGTACTTCAATAGCTAAATTTAATCTAACTTAAAAATTACAATTGTGAAAGATCGTATGTTTGTCGTTCGATCACGCTTAAAATACTGAACTAAAACGTAGATTATCCCATGGAACGGGGTAAAGACTTTTTTTATCTCAACGAAGAGTTTTTTCTCTTGCGATAAAATTTGTGTACACTCAGGCTAAGACGCGGTCTGTCGCTAGTTTCAAAATTATGTGCCTGTGACGAGGTTTTTCTAATAATTTAGTTTATTTCTCAGCCAGCAAATGTAGGGTAATGGTTTCATCAATTAGTACCAAGTTTCGAGTTCTGTTAACGTACCAATTTTCTGTTTGATTTTGGAGCCTTTTTATCTAATGACTGATATTGTTTCCCTGGCGTCCAACCCTCCTTAATGGTGTTTGACGTCCGATTTAGTGATGCTTCAATGTTTTTTAAACTTCGTTATATCTCTTAAGTGCTAATACACATAATTTATTGTTGCACTGACTCTAATAAATCCGTTAATGAACTTAGTTAAACCAGGATTTGGTTTCAGGAATTTGTGAACGTAAGAATACGCCACGCGCTTAAGAGTATGTACTTCCGTTGCAGCCTACTTTTTCTCACTTGCTCACTATACACGTGTTTTGTTTTTTTACATCAAGAGAGCGTTCGCGTGGCTCTGTAAGTTCTCGTTCCATGAGTTTAAGTTATATGAGTTTTTTTTTATAATAGCTTCGTCGATTATCCTTACAAGCCTATAAATATTCTACTGCTGGACATGGCCTCTCCTATAAGGAGTAAATATAGCATAATTCAGCAGATCGAAGAAAATTAGAACTAGTCATTATTATAAATTACAATAAGCTTAATTAAATAATTATAAAAAGCATTGTACGAGTAACAAACACTGATATAAGAGAACAATGTCTACTATAATTTGAGAGATTAGATATAAATCTAAAATCCACAAATAGAATCAATAAAACTGATGGTTTAGTATGTACTCCAACTGTACTTCACATACTTGGCTAAGAACTCCACTACGGAATGCAAAAATAATATATACGGTTAAATTCGAACTTTTTAGTGTTACAACTGAATAATAGTTTCTGGAGGTGCTACACACGCTGTAACGCTGATATCGGCAATTTTTTGAGATAGGAGTAAGGGGTAGCTTGCAATATTAGAACTCTGGTTGGGACAACCTAATAATAATAAGTGTCGTAAGAGGCTCTTTCGAGAAATGCCTTTAAAATCTCAGGTGAGTAAACCCGACGATGAGGTCTACCTCTCGTCACATCTCCCGGAAAGTCGAAAAGTGGCTTGATGAAGCTCGTTTACGAGATTTTATATGTGGTAGAGCCAAGCGGCGGCTTTTGCTGCCGCAGGAATGGGCCGGCTCGTCCGGATAAGTACCACGGCCTCGCAGAATACCGGCGTGAAGTAGAGGCATCTTGTGCTTCTGCGTTTCGTGCGGTGAGTGAGGTAACCGGAGGCCCTCTCCCCCCTCCCCCCTCCCCAAATATGGTAGCGGTATATAATTTTGAGCTACCCCAGGAGGGTACCAGTACCTACGGTTCTGGAGAATCCCTCACTGAGCATCCACGTTCAGGCTTTCCTACGCTACCTAATCGTGGATGCTCAGTCTGCCCCGCGTATTCTGGGGGGGGCAATATTCCGCTCTCTTTCTTTCCTACTCTAGGCAAACGCAGCAAGGAAACTATGGCATCCCCTACCGCGCTCGCCGTGGATTTCTGCAATATCAGGGGACTCCACTCGAATCTTAGCGCCGTTCATTACCATCTTGAAACGGCGAAGCCAGCCTTGCTTTTTCTTACAGAGACTCAGATATCGTCTCCGGCTGATACCTCTTATCTCCATTACCCGGGGTACAAACTGGAACACTTCTTTGTGCCCCGTGCCGGAGTTTGCGTATACGTCAGAGATGATATCTGTTCTCGACGCCTCGGTAGTCTTGAAGGTTTGGACCTATCTACTGTTTGGCTGCGCATCGACAGCGACGACCATCCGCGCGTCTATGCGTGCCTTTACAGGTCCCATAGCGGTAATACCGTAACTGACCGACTCATCGACCACATCCAAATGGCTACAGATTCCGTGCTACAACAGATCCCATCCGCAGAGATCGTGATTCTCGGCGATTTTAATGCCCACCACACCGATTGGCTCGGTTCTCGCATAACCGATCATGCGGGGAGATCTGTTCACGACTTTGCATTAGCATATGGCCTGACACAACTGGTAACCTCGCCGACACGGATCCCAGACGTGGAAGGTCATACACCTTCCCTGTTGGACCTTTTGCTGACCTCACACCGGGACGGATATTTGGTCTCAGTCGATGCTCCTCTTGGCTCGTCGGACCACTGTCTGATCCGGAGTGTAGTGCCTATCGCGCGCCGATCCCGAACGCGATCTGCGGGCTTCCGCCGTGTGTGGCACTATAGGTCGGCAGATTGGGATGGAATGCGGTCTTTCTTTGCTTCCTACCCATGGGGGCAGGTTTGCTTCTCGCTGGATGATCCCAACGCCGTTGCAGATTCTGTCACCGATGTGGTACTTCAGGGAATGGAACTTTTTTATTCCGTTCTCTGCAGTGCCTGTCGGAGGTAAATCCCAGCCTTGGTTTGGTCGCACCTGCAAAATAGCGTCATGCCGAAAGCGGAAGTGCTACCAGGCCTGGGCCGATGCATCGGCGTCTCGGGATGCAAAACCAGTGCTCTTAAAACGAGTACAACTCTGCCTCCAGGTCCTTCAAAAGAGTTATCGCTGCGGCAAAGTTAAAGCACATTGGCAGAATTGGCGCGAGACTAGTTCGCCTCCCATCGGGATCCCGCGCATTCTGGTCTCTCGCCAAGGCTGTCCAGGGAACTTCTGTCAGCCATCTCTCCCATCTCTACACAAGGAGGATGATTCGCTGGCCCATACTGCAAAAGAGAAAGCCGATCTCTTGGGCTCTCTTTTGCATCCAACTCGACTCTTGATGACCGGGGAAACTCTCCACCTACCATCCCGTGGTGTAAGTGCTCCATGCCGGAAATTCAGTTTCTGCAGAGCTCAGTGCGAAAGGCACTCCGCTCCTGGACATTCATAAGTCGAGTGGGCCGGACGGAATCCCTCAATTGTGCTGAAGATGTGTGCCCCTGAGTTGGCACCGGTTCTCACGCGTCTTTTCCGGCACTCCTACTCTTCAGGCGTCGTCCCGGAATCTTGGAAGACAGCATTTGTGCATCCAATACCCAAAAAAGGCGACCGCTCTGATCCGTCCAACTACAGGCCTATTGCCATCACCCCCTTGTTATCTAAAATAATGGAGTCACTCATCAACACCCAGCTCCTGAGGTATCTGGAGGAACACCAGCTCATCAGTGACCGACAGTACGGTTTCCGTCACGGACGATCAGCTGGTGATCTTCTAGTTTACCTGACTCACCGATGGGCAGAAGCAGTTGAGTCTAAGGGGGAGGCTTTGGCGGTTAGTCTGGACGTAGCGAAAGCATTTGATAGGGTTTGGCATAAAGCGCTTCTTTCAAAGCTTTCATCTTACGGGGTTCCTGAGAGATTGTGCAACTGGGTCACCAGCTTCCTCACGGATCGGAGCATCAAGGTTGTTGTCGACGGTGCATGCTCGGACCCCAAACCCGTGAATGCTGGTGTTCCACAAGGCTGTGTGCTATCTCCCACTCTGTTCCTTCTGCATATCAACGACATGCTACAAATCAGTAGCATTCATTGCTATGCAGACGACAGCACGGGTGATGCCCTATATACAGGCCGTGCGAATATTTCTCGGGAACACGTCGACGAGTGCCGGAACAAACTTGTGTCTGAAGTCGAAACCTTGTTATTCAAAGTCTCGGATTGGGGTCGACGTAATTTGGTCCTATTCAACCCCAAAAGACACAGGTTTGCGCGTTCACCGCTAAAAGAATCCCTTTGTCGTTTCTCCTCTTTTGAGAACATTCCCTTATTGCCTCAGCCAGTATCAGAATCCTTGGCGTTGACATATCGAGCGACGTTCAGTTCCGTGGTCACTTGGAGGAAAGGCCAAATTGGCCTCAAAAAGCTTGGTGTGCTCTGTAGAGCGGGACAGTATTTCACCGGTCCACCGTTTGCAACTTTATAAGGCGCAAGTTCGGCCCCACATGGAATACTGTTCTCATCTCTGGGCAGGGGCACCCCAGTACCAACTCCTTCCATTTGACCGTATCCAACGTCGAGCAGCTCGAATTGTCGGCGACCAAGCTCTCTCTGATCGGCTTGATCCTTTGGCCTTGCGAAGAGATGTTGCTTCTCTTTGCATTTTTTACAAAATTTTCCACGGGGAATGTTCTGAGGAATTGTTCGGATTGATCCCAGCTGCTGAGTTTCACCATCGTACATCGCGACAGAATTCGAAGTTCCATCGATACCACCTAGATGGTTGGCATTCCACCACAGTGCGTTTTAATCGAAGTTTTCTGCCACGCACTTCGATTTTGTGGAATCAGCTGTCGCCAGCAGTATTTCCGAACAGTTACGACTTAGGGACCTTCAAGAAAAGAGCTTATTCCTTCCTTAAAGGCCGGCAGCGCATCTGTAGCTCCTCTGGTGTTGTGGATGTTCGTGGGCGTCGGTGATCACTTACCATCAGGTGAGCCGCACGCTCGTTTGCCCCTTCTACTATAAAAAAAAAAAAAAAAAATATCAAACTATCGAACTCAGTCGCAATAGCATTGACGAAAAAAAATATTTTCCCCACTTTCTACAAAGGAATATTTTGTACCTAATAAGTTAAGAGGAGTTTAATATTTTTCTCGCGAGTGAACTTATGCATAACGTTTATTCTTTCCGAGAATAAAAAGCAAAATCAACTTTTTTATGTAGCATAGTTCGCGTTAGCACTAGAGTCTTGAAAAGCAACTGCATAATGCAGTAATGTGCTAAATATTACTATAGATGGCAAAATAGACGAATTCCAGAGAATACTGAAAGTTCTTACTTTAAAATTATGACAACAAAATATTTTTTCAAATTTTAGCGACGAATTAGTGTATAATTTCAGTAGTAACCAGAAGGACATTTTTAAAAGCTAGTAGTAATAGGCATAGGCCGTCCTATATCTGGCATAGAATTCAGGATTCGGGTTATATGAACTTAAGGTGTTATACTGTACCGTAATTAATTGCGAGGTAATATAATACAAAATAAAATTTTGTATGTCTATAACGTAAACATAATGAAAATGGTGGTTAGCGTACCTGAATGTTGAGCCATGGGTTTGAATCCCACACGAAACCAATATTTGTGCAAAACACAAATTATCCTTTTTCGGGTCTGGTTGTGTTGTAGGTCTTTGAAACTGCATCTGAACCATCCTGTAATCTTATTTTCATTATTACATCGGATATTTGAAGGCACACTGCCAGGACTATAATATCTCCTGCACAGTTGACAACTTCTGATAGTATTTGAAAGAAGGGATGGACTTCCTATTTATACTTTAGAATATAATTAAAATTGTACAATACAATAGGTATTCATGATAAGATTACTGGCAAAATCGTTACAGGTACGACGCTTATAATGTAATTAGCCTTTTACTATGTAATAAGATAGCGAATTAATATTTCCATGAACTAAGCAATTATGTGCAATAGTATTGTAGCATTGGGCCAAATCCATTACATACGATTATAGCATATTATATAATGTAATAAAATGCATCATTTATATCACAGATTAGTTTTGGAAAATAAAATCATTTCTGCGGTGCGTTAATTATACCGCTAGCCAAACACGCTTTTGCTATTGCTTTCTTCTTAGGCCTATGTCCATGATGGAACGCTGATAAAAAAGTTATGATGAAGATGTTAAAGAGATTGTTTGGGAATCTTTTACAACTTAATAAAAGATTAAGAACGAGTAGGTATCTCTTGTTGAGCTGTGGTAGCCATGTGGTCAGAGCGTTCACGAGTGACCTGGGACCGGGGAAAACGTCTTGAGGAAACCTGCATGTCAGAGAGATAACAAAAATAATGTTTCGTAAATGGGTCCTCAACCCGCACTGGAGCAGCGTGAAGGATACAATATCTCTCAAAAAATATCTTTGAGGGGAGGCGTTTTCCCAGCAGTGGGCATTTATAGGCTGGTTCTTTTCTTTACTTGTACTTTATATATCTTAGTATAAAGAAAAAGATAAGATGATGAAGTTTTGACATTTAGTCTCAAATCATTATATATTACTTTATAGATGGAAAATGTCTATGTTAACACAATAATTCGTTAATATAATATGAAGAATATATTATAAAACTAAATAAGTTCTCACGACCATATACCCAATAATAGGGTGGTCAGAAGTTTATTCTAAACAGTTATTTTGGTCAAAGACAACTGGTCTGTACGCGAAAAAAAAAAGTGAGGCCAAAGAAAAAATTGTACATAAGATTTGAAGTGATTGGTACGAGCTCCTCACATCGAACTTCTGATTCGAAGGACTTTATCTTGCTTGGGTATCTCGGTGAACAACCCATATTTTGAATATATATCATGACGAAAATTCGAGACTAGGTTTAGCAAAAACGTTAATTCATGTTCTGTCACAGTTAGACCGTCCGAGTCGTGCAACCATAAATCAAAATCAAAACTAGGCTAACTTTTGTTACCAGTTTAAATAAAAAATATGTGTTTTGTTTGGCGTCTGGTGGCTGAGTAAGCAAATATGATACTACCTTTCTTGCAGTGGGTCAAAAGTGTCTGTAAAGGAAAGAAATTGAAATCAACACGGCGTCCGACAGGTGGGGTATTAAGCATGTCAAAAATGCAAGACTGAAAATATGCAGACCGATGACACGATCGACAATCCGTGGAGATAACAGAACTTCTTTCTATTGGGAGAGGTGGATATTCTGCAGTGGCCGGCCTAATGACTGATGTTTTTCTGATTATTTTATTTGTGTGTCGAATATGTAAAGATGTTATAAATAAAGTAGTTTCTTTTACGAGTAGATGATTCCTTCTATCGTTTTTTATAGAAAAGAAGATAGTTTCTATAACTTCTATGGAAGTTTTATACATCTATATCTTTCGTAATCAAAACGGGCCTCCGACTGTGATTTAAAGCAATATAACCGCCTCAGATATACTGGAATTAAATTATTGAGACCGATCACGGAGACGAGTGCAAGGCGGTGCTGCGATCGCCAAACGTCAACGTTTTGGGACAGGCGTACCTAGGAACCGCAGTAAATGTTAAAAGGCTTTTAAATGAGAAGATGTAGAGATTGTCTTAATTTGAAATCAAATTTTGTTACTTCAATTAAATTAAAACAGCACCTAATGGCATTTATCGTGCATATTAATTCCTAAACATCTATTTTAACGATCTTTTTATTTTCAGGAACCTGGGTGCAGCTGTTTATTTTTGTTTTGGGTAAGTTTTTTTTTATTCAATGAAAACGTCACGACCTTACAACGTACCTTCCTACGTGCTTAAAGAAAACGAGTAATTGTCATTATTATACTTTTGTCGAATGGCATTGGTAACTGTTATAGTAAATTACTGAGTAACTGTTAAAGTTAATAAAGTAACGGTAAAGCTAATGCAATAAGTGGAAATTAAAAAACCATGTGAGCAGTCACACGATATACTCATTTATTTACGAGTAGGGCAGAGCATTGTGTTGTACACAAGAACGGTTGTAACTTTCGTAACTCAAAATAGATCTTGTTCCATATGAACATCCGTACGATTAGCAAAAGTAATCTATAATAACAGTTTGGTTAATCCTAGTCATTAATGTTGTTTTTATTTGTTTTAACGCACAAAAGATAAATTTGAGTCAAATGCATGATAAAACCTTTTTGTTCGTCGTAAGAATGATAATTTCGTTTGTCAAATGTCAATTCTTAATTATATTACAATCTACAACCATTTGGAAATGAAGTTCAGAAGGCGAAGAAATAGGCGTAAGAAACTCTCTAAGAATCTTATTTTTATGATTTTACCAAGCAGAGGCATATTAGTGAGCATGACATACACAAGCCTGCGATACATATAGACATTATGATAATTTATATTTTCATATACATGTATAAAAACAGCAACACTATCACACTTCCCTTAACCTTCACTTCATCTATAATTTTCTACGATATCATACATTAACAAATAAAATTAAAAAATTGTGTTCTAACTATTCGTAAAAAAGCGGCGTCAAGTTACAAAATAGTTCAAACTGTATGGTTACTTTTCTACGCTTCTCTATCATTAAGATCATCATCAAGGTCGATTGTATAGAATATATAGTATGCTTTTGAGCATAAACTCTGTTGTGTTTCAGAAAGACTCAACATTCATTCAGAAATTTTCTGTACAGTGTGTACTCTGCGACTCTGGAGCTTCCATAGTAGCGTCCACAATACTGACACCGCGTCTATGTCTATTTCATAGACATTTTATACATTTAGCGCGGTGACACTCGTCTTTAGGGAAAGGGAAGGCAAGTTTAGTATTAGTTATTTTGGTACTAGAACTTGAACTAATTTTACTAAGTTATAGATGACGAATTCTAACTATAAAAGAAGGTTTAAGAAACTTTAAAGTTTTACTAGGTTGCCTTCTCCTCTGCTTAAGAGCTATCTGGATATGAACCACCCTCTTATCAATTTCTATCGCTAAGCAGCATTGTAACCACCAGTTGGGTTATGGTTTGAAAGGCACTAATAGCCAGTACAATTCCAGGCTGTGAGGCATTTCATCTTAACCCGCAGGGGTGACAACGCATATCTAACCTCCTACGATTGAATTCGTTTGCAGATAAAAAGCTGGTTGCATATAGCCACTTACCGTTAGGTGGACTGTTAGCCCGTTTGTCACTCCAATCCAATAAAGAAAAGGTTGTCTCGTGTTGACACTCTGCCAGGATTTTCATTTGACACAATTCACCGTCGCCAAATGGACTTCCACGACTCATTTCTTGTCTCTTAGGGAGAAAAACTTATCGAGCGTCGTTCTCGAGTTGGCTTCCGGAAATTGCCACAAGATTTTCAAGGCTTTTCCTTACAGCGGCTTTTCTTACGACAAGCATTCATTATTTTGCCTTTTCTTTAGTAAAATCTAATATTTTACTAAAGAAAGGGTTTTCTTAATTTTATTGACTTGTGTCATTTTCAAAGTGTCAATTTCTTTTGATAAATGGGATCATTCTTTAAAAGGTGTCTCAATTTTTATTAACTGTACACATTTATTAAGGCTGTATGAGTTCAAATATCTTACAAGAAACATCTGTCTGTCTATCTATCTACATATATGAATAAATATGTAACGTAAGTGATATTATGCGTTTTATTCCTTAGTTTTACATAATATACAGGAATTTGTTAGTAATTTTATTTTATTCTCCGCAAAAAAGAATCCCTTTGTCGTTTCTCCTCTTTTTGAGAACATTCCCCTTATTGCCTCAGCCAGTATCGGAATCCTTGGCGTTGACATATCGAGCGACGTTCAGTTCCGTGGTCACTTGGAGGGAAAGGCCAAATTGGCCTCCAAAAAGCTTGGTGTGTTCTGTAGAGCGAGACAGTGTTTCATGCCGGTCCACCGTTTGCAACTTTATAAGGCGCAAGTTCGGCCGCACATGGAATACTGTTCTCATCTCTGGGCAGGGGCATCCCAGTACCAACTCCTTCCATTTGACCGCATCCAACGTCCATCCATCCAAAATTTTCCACGGGGAATGTTCTGAGGAACTGTTCGGATTGATTCCAGCTGCTGAGTTTCACCATCGTACATCGCGACAGAATTCGAAGTTCCTTCGATACCACCTAGATGGTTGGCATTCCACCACAGTGGGTTTTAATCGAAGTTTTCTGCCACGCACTTCGACTTTGTGGAATCAGCTGTCGCCAGCAGTATTTCCGAATAGTTACGACTTAGGGACCTTAAAGAAAAGAGCTTATTCCTTCCTTAAAGGCCGGCAGCGCATCTGTAGCTCCTCTGGTGTTGTGGATGTTCATGGGCGTCGGTGGTCACTTACCATCAGGTGAGCCGCACGCTCGTTTGCCCCCTTCTTCTGTAAAAAAAAAATTATCTGCTCATAAATATTAGAGCTACATATTATGTAGTTAACGTTCCAGGAGTTTTTTTTCTTAGTTATTTGTTGTGTATTTCACCGCACCATAGGTTGATTAGTAGAGAATCTTTGGTTTTCTCTAGTAGAGACGGCTTTTTTGCATTAAATTAATTGCTTTGGTGTCCTCCTATATAAAAGAACAGCAATAAATATTAAATAAAGAAGAGAAGATAGAGACCTAGAATTTGATGTGTACTTCTGAATATTGCTAAATACATTTTGTCATGCAGTCAAAGATATTTTTTTTTGTCAGAAATTTTCGTTTACCTTTATTAAATTTTGTCTCCAAGAATACCAATTAAAATGAACTAAAACAGGTATAGGTACAATATACCAGTTTTAGTTTACTTTTTTTGTATCTGTCACTAAAAAACTATGAAAAGTGTTGATTGTGTGTCTGTGTTTTGTATCAGTATTTTATTCACGGATTAAATACTTTTACGTTGCGTAGAGGAAACTAAATAGAGACAATACTAACATCCATTACGCGAAACAGTCTCAAATTGCTCCTTATCTTGGAAAGTTGACAATTACACGTATGAGTGCGTTAGGAATATACATTCACTTTCTCCGTTGTATATTTTAACCCTTGAAACGGCTAAAAGAATGATCAACATTTCATTGTTATTAAATAGCTAGTTATAAGGTGTATAACAGGTACCTAAAATATCTACATTGTTCTTCATCTTTATCAGCATGAGAAAAAATATAATACATATTAATAACCCATCTAGCCCTTATTTTGCGTAGACAGGCGGTTTGGTGAGCGGAGTGCTGGCACCCGCGCACTGCACCCGTTGCACCTTAGAGATAGTTGCTATCAGTAAAGTGCAACGGAGACTATACAATCTTTATGACCAAATGTCACTCTGAATTTTTTATTCAATTTAGGTTTGTTTAAAGCTTGTATGAACGTCAAAATCTACACTGGTTTGCAAAACATGTGCTTCTCCGGGAAGAACTGGAAAGTAACTCTGTGATCTTTCTTTTTTTTATGCTCCTATGCTATTTACAATTTACAATAGAATCAATACAATGCCAATTATAATAAAATAAATAGAATGTCAAATTTATATTTATATTTTTATAAAATGTACTTTTTTTACAATGTACGCGTAGCCAGGTGACTAACAATTCATTTATTTATCGACCTCGAGGTAAGCATACAGTAGAAATAACCGGGACAAATATAGATACCAGTCAAACAACGCAGGCTTACACAAACGAATTGAGGCATTCACAAATACTATTACCTATAAATCAAAAGTGTAATAAACTGTTGACAAGCGTACAACCGATGCTTTATTTTAAACAAATTAAGAACCAAAAAATATCAATAATTGATTCTGTAAATATGTTTACCTCGAGATCGATAAATAAATTAATTTATAGAAATCCCATTTCCGGTTTTGATAATTATTTCTTAATTCTTTGTCGGTTTTGATAAAACTTTATTTAAATATTTGTTTACTGTAATCGTTATGTAATTTTGTTATATCAAATATACGTATAAATAATACACATGTGTAAACCAGATTTAGACTCATCGATGTTATATAATTAATACCAGTTCGGTAAACGCAACGAACTCTAACATAGGTCACTTGCGGGCGCAGTGACCGATTTGATATTTAGTTTGAGATTTCCTTCGTAACTTTATACTTGCATAACACTCGGCCAAAAGGTGAATGTGCATCCAAGATAAATGAAATTAATGCAAGCGAATGTAAAACACTGGATGTAGAATTATTAGCGATAATTTTAGGCTAGGTTTAAGTTGTCACTTTTATTTTATGTATTTAAACATAAAAAGTTTATAATGAGACAGCAAAAAGAAATCTACTTTGATTTTTATGTACGTAAACAATCAGTTAAATTAGTAGCATGCATGTCTAATAATAAGAAATGTAATTTACAGCAAATTAAACACGATTATGTAACTGATATAGCGTGCGTGTGTGTTCCGCATCCGATGAGCAGGAGCCCGGTCAGAAGCACGTGAGAATTACACGCTTGGTGAAAGGCCTACCGCAATTAATTAAAAATTACTGGAAGATTTTTTTAAAAAAAAGAATTTTAACCATATCATAAACATTTTAATTTTTTTGAGTAAATCTTAGTCTTCTGTGTCACTCGTATCTCATTAATCTACAGACATAGCATTAATTTAAGTAATAAAAATCTCTTCTCACTTTTTTATCAGCCAATGTGAGTCCACTGCTGGACAATGCTTTTTCATGAGAGCGCCAACAATAAAGGGCATATTTAACATGGCAGTCAGGATCCTCAGCACTGCAGAGACGACTGAGGAGGCGGATACATGGGAGACTTGACTATGCTCACTACGTTGGCTAAACGAGTTAGCAAGAGTAATCCTCGAATTAAAGGTATAGCTCCCCGTCCCTCAGTCAGTCAGGGCAAGCATTGTTCCTCGCCGGAGCCTCGTCCGTCAGTGAACAAGGTGCACCACGTGCAGGCGAAGTTGTGATTTGGAGAAAAAGTTTGTGGAATATACCTTACATCCCATTACTAATTATGTTAGGGATTATACGCAGTGCGGTAATAGCATAAAAATCTGCCACCACCATTCTACTCGAGGGTATCATAAGAGGCGACTAAGGGAAAAGGTCAGAAATTCTCATGGCAATCCCGGACACTCCCAGTGACCATGTTCTATCTTCTGGAGAGGCAAAAAATTTGTTGTAAATGTCAGTTTGGCTACGGTACGACGTGCCAAATGGAAATCTATAATCTTTGTCTACCCCTGTGGATGACAGGCGTGCAGGATATTCGTTCTAATATTAAGTTCATTATACTAAGTTAAGTTTATACGATCTTCTGCTTCTTTAACAGAGTTTAAACAGGATATTGCTGGACATAACCTTCTCTTTAATTTAGGAGGATTTGTCGCTCTAAGTATAATCACTAATGCATTGCTATCTCCTGATTAAGGTCCTTTGTCGTAACTCTCTCGCTTTAAGTAAGTAAATTAGTAGACAGTTAATGCTCACAGCTAAAAATGGCCCAATATTCGGTCGAAACATTTTTTGATTTTTAATAGAGAGAAATTGGAGCCGGGAAAGTTCCTCCATACTGCTTCAATTTTTATTATTTCTTAGACATGAAGGTTTTCTCACGATGTATTCTCCGCCGATCTTCATCGGCGAGCAAGCGGCAACTTCAGCACTGAAAATTACTATTAATCATCATTACTGGCAACAGGCACTGGATGAATAGTAAACGCTTATTAAGAGAACCCTAACAAGCGTATACCCTTATAAAAATATCACAAGTAAATAAAGTGCAGAAACAGTTCTCAAAATTCAATTTCGCACACATATAAAAAAACTTGAAACGGCTGATTTTACAAAAGCGACTTGTCTCATAAATCAGACGCACGTATAGTGTTTTATCGGAAGGTAATCAAATTTATATGGCCATGTTATTTCTTGCCCATCGACTGTTTAAATTCAGATTTCACGACGATCCATAAAACTGCATGTAAGTTTTATAACGATGGGGATGCATATTATTTTCTACTTTAATGCATTATGAAAATTATCTAAGGGGGAATACACCACATTATTGTCTAATGGCAACCTCACTTCCACAAAATGCAGGGTGCATCAAGATATACAAACGAGGTTCTGGCGATCGAATGTTGGTTACAACTCCATCCGAAAGGGCTGAACCCAAATTCCACAGACTAGTTACGGTGAGCAGCATTATTAGTTCGGGGATGCCGGTACTACGCTTACCAACATACAAAACAAAACAATGTCTGCCGGGTGTTGCTGGCTGGTGCGGATCCAGGTTCTATACTGTTCTACCTACCTCTATTTGTCTAGTTTCTTGGTGAGGCCTGATGTTCAGCTGTGGGCTTAAATAGGCTGATGAAAAATGGATGAAAGTATATCGACTTACTGCGAGAGTATTCATTGCATTCCGAGTACCTATAAACGCTACTATATTAAAAATAACTAAAACAAACATTTAATAAACAAATAAAAAAAATTAACAAGTTTCGATGGTGATGATTTGTGAATTATACCTATTTAATATTGTTTTTCACAAAAAAAAAAGAAGTAACGTTTCGCTCTCTGAATTTTCTACTGAGTGCTGGTGGCATTTTACTGATATAAATTTCGCACGGTTAAATACCCAGACTTGGAATTACATTTAGGTTATATAAATACTTGTCCCAACCCAACTGTGACGACGAGCGCTGCAACCGAACGCTGAGCCACTGTGACAATCGAGCCGTCGATTACTTTAAACATTAAAAGTTCATTAACTTAATATTCACAATCGTACTGCACTTGTTTATTTTTATTATTATATATATATATATATATATATATATACATATATACATACGTCTGGCACTAAAAGCAATTTTAAGAACACGGATTTTGTGAGGATTTTGAGGCAGTGCCTATAATCTATAATATATATAATGAATCACTGGTGTTTTTTTGAATTTCAAAACCAGGTTTAGTATGAACCTACCGACGACCTACTATGGTAAACAAGTAGTTAAATAAGCCAAAAAAACTGTAATAAAAAAAAACAACTTACCTTCCGTAACCAATGAGCATTTACTTAAATGTTTAGTATCCGAACGCGCCCAGGGGTTAAAAAAATGTCAAAAATTAAAGAACTTGAAGTATTGATGGACTTCAAACCCATATAGGAGCAAGGTGGCGTTTTATAGAAAAATTCTAAGTCGTAAGTCTTAAATATTTCTAGAAATTAATAAAACTAATTTCACACTTCGTTTACGATCGAGACTTACGAGTACATCTGACCGGTTTTTCATTTAAGTATTAAAGCTTGTACTCAGATATGTAAGTGTGCACAAAGAGTATTTCGCCAATACGTAAAGTGTGCATAAATCTGTCTCCTAAAATAAACTCAAATAAAAATAACCAATTTTCTTATGAATGAAGTAGAGTTCTATTTAAAATAAAACCCAAAATGAGATTGGACGCATGACTGCAAGATACGAAGAGTTTTTCCAACCTGAAAAATTCTACCAGCCATAAATTTATTTTTCGAAGATGTCTATGGGCCATACACACACTTTATTATCTGTACCCTGTAAAGGAGTTTCCTTTACTATTCGGTAGCAGAGCATTTTCACACAATAGTTAAAATCGACTTTGTGCCTCTTTTTCCTTGAACCTTTCATACTACTATACTCGTATATTATAGATGGTCATATTGTCTTTATTATTTTATAATTTGTGAAGGTTTTTGAGAGGGTTTCCAGGGAAGGTTACCGAATGACGACTTTCTTTTATTTTTAGCTTTGATACTACTATTCTTCACTTCTTTTTGTTCTTTTAAGATTCGGTGAATTTTCTTATTAATTAAAAATTTTCACTCATTCGTTAATTTTAGCCTCACGCAAGTCTACTGTTGAACATAGGCCTTCCCCGAAGATTGCGTCAAAGCACGGTACTGTATAAGAGTAAGACATAGTTTTCCAATCAATAAGTTAATGTTAAATACAGAATTTCCCTCAAATAACAATAATTGCATGTGCAAAAGTTGGAGAAGGAAAATTATTTCGTCTCAAATCTATACAGTCTGTTGGTCAAGTACGATGTCTAAGTTTTATATCACAACTACGAAATACTTGAAATGTGTTTGAGGAGCAAATATTCGTGGCGAGAATGTACTTACGTTTATTTACAGATGCCGTAAGAGATTATCTCGACAGGGCGACGACACCTGTAGATACCCGTGCCAAACAATAGACACGTGAGATCTGTCGCGCCCAATTAGCGTAATAATTCGAAGAGACAACATGTAATTTTAATGCTTTCGATGAGTCTTTCAACGTGGAGTCTGTTTAATATAATTTCTTCAATATAAAACATATATTTATTAAGTACTGTCACATTTTACATAACATTCAAGCTATGTGTACACTTTACATTTCTTTGCAGTTATTGATCAAGTTGTATAGCTAATACTACTCTCGATGGACATGTGTTTACTTGCATAAACATTGTTATATACCACTACCACTACTGCTGTATACATTGCTTGTAACGATAAATATTAAAAAATAAATAAACAGAATTTTCTTCTATTTATAATTGAATCTCTAGGTCAACTGTTAACAGATCAACGAGCGAGCATTGGAAGAGGGCCAATCCATTCACTCGGATCTGTTTGTCGAGTTACTAACATATTTAAAAAAAAAAGGTTAAAAACTTACTGGCACCTTACAGTAAATAAAACTACGTAAGATTTATTCTGAACATTGAATTAGCTAGCTTGATTACTTTTTTTTTTCTAGTTTCCGAGAAAATAAATTTCTGTTTAAGACATATTACGTAAATCATGTTCATGGATTCTTAGTATAAATTACCGTGTACAGTGTTAATTTCATCAGCATATGGAATCCTGAAATATTATATACTCATAAATTCACAATGACTGGGAAATATTGCTTCTAAATAAAAATAAACTTTGTGTTATTTTCATTGTCTATTTGAAATAATTTGTTAATTCAATTAACTCAAGAGCCGGTTGCTCGTTTTAATTTCATGGTATGAGTTAATTACCATGTACTTGGCTATGAAGGAGCAATGCGCTAACCTACATGCATAATTGTAAGAAGTAATAAAAAAATATTCAAGGACTTACGATAAAAACGCTCTGGCGTGGCGGATTCTTCTCGGCTCCTAAACTTTCTCAAAAGGAGAGAAGGCCTTTATCCAAGAGTAAAATCAAATTAACTTTTTTGCTTAATATTGTAATTTTTAAAGGCACCTTATTCCGTGGGGTCCTGAAATTGGCACCACATTCCAAGGTATTTGAGAAAACGCTTTTTACAAGCGATTTACAACCTCCTTTTTGCTGAAAGATCTCTTTTACAATCTTAAGTCACAATAGCCGAATAGTTAGGGAATCTACTCCGAACCAGGAGACTCGAGTTGGAACCCGGGCATGTACCAATGAGTTTTTAGAAACTTTCGTACGATTTATATCGGCTTGGACATTAAGACTGCGACAGGCTCCCCGACTGTCGCGCCCCAAATGAGCTCTGATGAAAAGTGGGTTGAAAAGACAAAATACGTCTCTAGACCTCTGGCCTCAGCAGTACAGGGACCACGGTCGTGGGAGCTTTTTTTTACATCTTATTTAATTGATAATATTCATTTACAAAAAGTGCGAGGCCGATGTTCAGGGCCCAGTACTGATTTCATAATACATTAGCACATCGCCGGTAAGACAAAGATTGCTCAAGAAACATTTTACTTAAAACAGTTTTCAATGCAACCACTTGTTGAATTTATGGACATTTATCAATGGAAACGTTCTAAATTTGGGACGGTTTTGTACGTAGCTGTATCACACGTCGCGTTTGTTCACACGTCGCGTTTGTTCACACGTCGCGTTTGTACACGGTGTGTAGGTGTAGCTTTACGTTTAAACGGCAGGGTAATATGTACAAATAGTAAGGCAAAAACTCATCGATCGGTTACTTATATAAGCACTCACACCTATAATTTTTGGGGTAGGCAGAGGTTATGGATCGAATTTAGCGCGACTTTTTGAACGGGCTCCCGCAACCCACGCTTCGTCCCTGGGAGAAATGAAGCGTGGTTAGACCACGTAGATTCTCATGATTGTCTATATTGTGAGGCTCACCTCGCCAATGGAGGAGATCACTAATGCACTTCATTGAAAGTTCAGAAGTTAAACCATAAATTAACAAACCTTCCTCTGTAGCCGAGGACAAGTGCCTACTGCAGTGTTTACGCTCATTCTTTCATCACTGATATACCATATGGAGATGATTGCTTGTGTAATAGCCATGATGGATACTCAGACACAATGTAAAGATTTAAAATAAATTTTTAATTGACGGAATAACTAGAAATAAAGTTTTACATGTCAGATTTATTACTGAAAAACGAGTACGAAAGAAATATGTGCTTCTTTAGTCATGTTTTCAATAGAATCGAATGGCGTAATTACTTTAGAACAATAAAAATATTTTTAACAATTAGTTTAAGGTAAAAATTGTTATTTTTTGTTACGGATAATGTGCACGATGTTAACGAAAGAATAATATAACAATTTGAAATCAAAATGTTTATTTTTTAAATAAAGGGATAAAAGAAAGTATATATGTTTATTATTATTCCAATTATTATGATTTTTTTTTAAGTATAGCTCATACTTAAAATCCTGTTTTGCACAACTTTTCTCACACTCGGAAATAATGAGAGTTATTTGCTTATGGCATACAAAATGAATTAGTCCCGCTCTTGCAAAATATGCCTTTAACTACTGGTTAAGTTCGAGCAAACTTACGATAACATTTCAATTAGTGCATGTTTGAAATTTGTATTTTATTTTGAAACTTTTTCACTTTTGAGCCTTTTTGCTTTGTTAATAAACAAGATGTGTAAAACGAACGTGCCTTCG
This sequence comes from Bhutanitis thaidina, assembly GCA_029286595.1. NCBI lineage: Eukaryota > Metazoa > Arthropoda > Insecta > Lepidoptera > Papilionidae > Bhutanitis > Bhutanitis thaidina. The sequence goes on from JAGSMS010000015.1 coordinate 2,762,446, forward strand.
ATAAAAAGTACCGTACATAAATAATGTACAGATGATTAAAAAATGTGCAACTTCACACATCAACTGATGAATTATGTTATTATTAGATAATGTTATCCACGCCGCAGAGGTATATGAAATGAATATTCTTTCGATGTAAGAAAGAATCTTTCGTTTGTCAATATATTCTTTTCACATCAGTTGACTTTACGCATGGAATTTATGATGAATGTTTAAAAGAATATTTTGAAATTGAATTCATCTGCAACTAATAGGTCTGTATGTTTTCTTATAAGTTTTATATCTTGCATCGCCTCACAAAATAAATATAAAGGGTGTAGTTACATATATATTGGAGTGCTGTTAACCATTTAGGCTTTTACGGTTTCGTCGGATTTTGCGCTTGCGTCCTTGAGGCCGTAACGTTTTTATAGTGTATTTTTTATATAAGCTATCTATGGACCGTGTAAGAGAGGTTTGGGATTTATCTCGGACAATCGAGTTGTGTCGATCTATCTCTCTTGGCGGTGAAAACCGCCATGGTTCGCGAGTGTATCTTATGTATGCGTGTGTAATGTTTGCGCGTCGCTCTAATGCAGCGGTAGGAGAAAGACACCTGAAAAGCTTGGGAAACATCCGACGAGACCAGAATGAATAAATTTCTCAAGTATGACAGACCTAAGTTATCTAAACCAGTGACGGGCAGAATCGGCGAAGGTGCGCGGTGTCTGGTAGTACGATAGCCGAACAAACGTGGTAATTACGGTTAACTGTTCAAGTGGAAGTGTATGAGACATTTTTCCGTATATATATTTCACCTATGAATTGTTTGGAGCCTCGTAAAGAAATGATTAACACTCTTGTTTGGATTTACGATTATCACTGCCGTTGGTGACAGATGACGTAGTCGCCTTTCACTCAGTTAAAGTATAACTGAGAAAATACAGCCGGTATTCTGAGCACTATATCGAGAGCAATGATGCAATATTATATTATGTGGGATTATTTGGAAATATACTCGTCTAGTTGGGAGATATATATAAATATGTACACATAAAATATAAAATACAATAAAATAAATAAATGATCCTTAAATATATTATAATTAAAATACTTAAAGTAAAATAAAATAAATAAATAAATTATAACTCAACCAGACGGAAGTCCTCGGCCGGGGAGACCAGACGGCCGAGGGTTAGAGGCGAAAAGGAAAGAAACCGGCGGACGATGCGAGCGGTATCAAGGAGCACCGCTTTCTGCATTTGAGTTAGTAGCAGTCCGTCACGGAGTCCCAGCCGCCTCAGATGTTCCGAGAGGCTGACTGGGATTAACCCATTTGCAGAGACGACTATAGGAATAATTTCGGCCGGCACACCACCCCACATGTCTGTCAACTCGTGAGCCAGGTCCAGATATTTCTTATCTGTTTCGGCTTTCACGAGGTTCTCGTCATATGGAATGGTGGTGTCGACCAAAAATATCCTCGACTGTGCCCGGTCCATCAAAATGATATCAGGCTTGTTCGCAAGAAAAAGAATCTGTCCTGTCCGTGATGATGGACCGGTCCCAATAGAGCCTGGCGCGGTCATTTTCGAGCACGGCTTCCGGCAAGTACTTATAGTAAGGTTGTCTCTGATCCAAGAGACCGTATTTATGAGCGAGCTCCTGATGTAGAGTCCTGGCTAGCAGGTTGTTTCTGTGCAGATACTCAGAGTTAGAAAACGCCAAACAACAGGAAAGTATCCCACAGACAAAGCCATCGGTATCCCCAATTTTATATTTATTATTAATCATGATTTTCATTTGGCAATACTTGAATTACGTATGCAATGTCCGCCTGGGGCGTTAAGTGATTAACTCATTACATGTTACCAATGTTTTATTTAAAAGTGAAAATTAAAGAAAAATGCATGAATGGTTTTGACACATGTTATGTTATTGTTACGGGTGTTTTATGCTTATAAGCGTGTGATGTAATTATTCTTTGAAACAACGCCAGGAATTCGCTACGGGCACGTACGACTTTACGGATGAATAGAATTTAATAATAATAGCTGAATAGGCAGCGAGTGAATAGAGGATTCTGCAGCTATTCAATTCTATAAGCGATAAAAGTGCGTAATGTCACGTAACAAGTACGGATGAGCGTCGCAAATGTACCAGCTGTGATTGAAGTACCCGTTTGATGAAGAATAATCGATTTTATTACATTCACTTCACAAGTACACATATATATTGATATGATTCTTCTGTTTGTGTTTCTTATGAGGTTGGAGGGAGAAACGAGCCAACAGTCTACGTGATGGTAAGTAGCTACAAGGCCCATGGACACCTGCAAACAACTTCAACCGAAGTAGAAAGTTGCAAATGTCACCCTTAAGGAGTAAAATGGAATGCCTGTAATTATATTGGATCTCTATATCTTTCAATTCGGAACACAACAGTGGTTGCACTGCTGATTAGCGGAGCAGAAATGAGAAAAAGGACGTACGTATTCGGACGACTCCTAGGCAGATAAGGATTGGAATCCAAATGCTTGACTTAAAGACATACGTAATAATGATTTTTTAGGTTTTTTTTTCTACGAAAACCAGAAGTTTGGAAATTTACTGGAGTTAAAGTTTACACAAATCAAGTGTAACAACAGCAGGCAAGAGCGTGCTATTGCATATCTTTTCATACAAGTTTCCCGATTATTATCGACCGTTTTAAGCTGTACCATCAGACTTCCGCAACCCAAGTTGAATATCTTTAAAGTCATTGAAGATTATAAGTGATCTAATATTATGCGTAAATTTCATTTAATGGGTCAATGTATTTTTGTTATAAAAGTAGTCTAGGGTTTAACGTAATTTTTTTGGTTATATTTGATAATTCCTGGAGAATAGTAAATACTTTTCTATGGCTAATATAAGCTATATGATCGCATAATAACGATCCCCAGTATTGGGTATACGTGACATAGATATTTCTACTTACTTTTCATGAGAGCTTGGAAACCTTAGCTTTAGAACGATGTGACGGGTGATGAGACTGTCGCCGGCCATCGATACATAAAATTCGAAAATCTCATTATTCCGAGTTCTCCTCAACGGGAATCGAACGTGCCTTCTGAAGACATGTTAGCTATTGCTGGTTTTGTAACCAGAGGTTCTACCTCTTCTCATTTAAAGAGGGTTTTGCATCTTTGCGAACATTGCAGAGCGAACATTGCAGTGCGAACTTCGCGACATGTGAACTCAGTCAACCCTCAAATGTGTCATAAGTTATAATAAAATCTGCATCGTGATGCAACTTGCTGAGATCAATTTAAAAAAAAAACAGTAAACCTTTTACGAAAATGTCAATTCGATGGCGTAAACAAAAAGTCTATACTAAGATTATAAAGAGTAAATGTAAGTTTGTATTTCAGTGCGGGATGACCTTCAAAACGTCTGTACCGGTTTTTAAAATCCTTTCATTGTTTGAAAGCTAAATAGTCATCTTTTGATCCCATGATCCGTAGAAAACTGCAATAAAATTCGATATTTATACGAGAAACAACCGAATAGTGAGTAATAGGATTTTTTATAAAAAGTGCTCCATACAATTATATTTTAGCCATGTACAATGCGAAGCCGGCGCTGTTCGCTAGTTAAGAATAAATTTTGTTTAGTGTCGAAATAATTTTCACTCTTGTTGCAAATTCCCTCGTCAGCTGCTAATGGTAAAGAAAGATACATCATTATCATTTAAAACCAAGTCGAAATCTGCTTGAATTCTGAGAACAACATAGCACATTCATATTTAGTTATTAGTTGTCTGTCGGCGTGCTTCGATTGCAGTAGTATTGCAACGTTTAGCTGTATTCGGTGATAATGTCTTAGCTTCGGAGTGGATTTCAATGCGGTTTTAACTATCATTTAGAACGTTTTACCAGGAAGGTTTATATGTGAAATATTTAATCTATATATTACAGATCTGTACGTGCGAAACCGGCGGGGTTCGCCAGTACCAAGAAACTACAAACACCAATTTTTTATACATAACTCAAGTTTCGATCCGCACAGCTAATTAACTTTATTTTTTTTATTATTCTTTGAAATTATTTTGAAATATTAATTATTCAAAATTATTATTTATTCTTTGACTTTAATGCGTGATGTCTTTTAATATGATAATACTTTAAGAGAAGATGGTTGGTGCCTCACCTTTCCTTGTCTGTTGACAATTATTGACTAAAGGTTTGACTTTATCCATATTAGAAACAATAAATTTATAGACAATAATGTATTTCTCTGTAAAACAATTTAGTTTCTAACCATAGATTAAAATAAGATACTGTCGCGGTTAAAGTTCAAAGAAATATCTCATTCATATAGACTTAAGAAGCTTTTATTTTGCTATTACCAAAATTGAACACGGTTTCCTCATTTTATGTTTATGTCAAGGATAACTAGAACGTCATTAGGTATATACTCTGTAACTTCTGTAAATATTTAAAAAGTATGCATTCAGTTTGTGTTTTGTCTAAATTCACTTTACGTGACGTCGATAAAGATCGCCGTCATACATGCCTAAGTCCATGAAACTGGCTGTGCCGGAGATTAGCATGCGCCTCGTGCCAGTACCCATGTGCCGTGCCTTATTAACCTGACATACTTGTGACTCGAGAACATCGTGCTAGCTAAAAAAAAACAAAAATCGTACGGGCGTTTCAGTGAACTGGCGCACGCGGTATTCATTATAACAGAGACTGTAAAGTGAGATATATCTTAATTAAGGGTCATCATCGTCAACAAACCTTTAATAATGGACAGTTGAAACAGTTGGTAAGGTTTTATTTGTCTTTTTTGTTTACATCTCCGATATAGTAACCCTGATTATTATTAACTCCGATATAGTACATTTAGCCAATTTGTTTTGGTAATTTGTCCGTATCTCAACCGTGGCATATTAAAGTATGAAGGTTTCAGAACGTATACAAATATGACTTTTGTTGTTAGTGACAGGTCACTAGCGCCTTTGTGTACGTGTTACACTGTGACCGAAATGCGGTATATCACCTATTGTGAAAGACCACGTTGTCAATGCCAGCCGCACTGTAAAGGTGTCAATTGGAGTTATTCCTGTTTGTCCACTTGAGGTTTAGAATAAATGTGTTGACAGGAACATAAGCTATATTTTGTTTTAGTTTTATTTCACTAAGTAGACACAAAATAATAAACGTAGAGTAACAATTATAGGCCAAGGTTATATTTTGAACAGAGTTTTGGAGCCTGAATGAGTCCACGTCACTGTTTCGATGCGGTTTGCCGGACTTCATGTCTTCGATATACTTTTATTATTATTTCTTAGACATCGTAAGGAATCCTCGATATGTATGATATATTTAGTGGTGCTTACATCGGGATTCAAATCCAAGTCAGTCGCGTATGAAATTAAAGCAAATGTCATGCCCCCTGAGCTGGTCCCAGGTGACGACAGCTCACGTTATGACGGCGATAGATTATTGAAATAAGCGGTTACTTAAAAGTTTGACGTATATAATATAAATATTTCTTTGCAATTATAACAAAAATTAACATAGAATGTATTTATACATAGTTACATCACAACCTTCTCAATATATTGTTGTTCTATAGTTCCAATAAGATATTCAATTAATAATCTACGAGTATATATACATATACGAAAATAAAAATATAAAGTTCATGATTTTCCTCGAATTTGGATTAGTAATATAATTTAGTGTCCCCTTTAAAAAATCTAAATGGGGGAAATTGCCGAGCAGTGGGACACTTGGCGGGACACAAGTGAAATCTAAAAGAAAGTTTCGACGTTTTAGTACTCAAAACTTATTTTCATCGCAATTAAATATAGCCTATGACACTCCGGGATAGTGTACCTTTCTATTATATACATGTTTAAAATCGGATCGGTAGTTCCGGAGTTTGCCCTCTACAAACATAAAAATTACAAACCTAACCGCTGTAATATAATATTAGTTTAGAAATATAATATTTCTTAAAAAATCCGAATAAATGGAAGTTACATGATTTCTTAGTAGTTGCTTTCTATGTGAATAGGTGTCCAGATAAGTAAAATAAATGTCCAGAAGGCAATCTTAAAATCTTCAGTCTTGCTATTCTGAAATCGTCACTCAAAAGCGGGGAATGAGCCGACGTTGAAAGAAACTCATTTCCGCCTCCGACTTTCTCAATACATTTCATTTAAATACTTTTCAAAAGTCTTCCAAATGCTGAGTGAAGGTTTTAATTTCTCACGTTGCTCCGTACGACAAAGACAAGCGAATGCTTTCATCTTATCTCGGCTTTAGGTTCTTCAGCGAGCAAGTAGCGGCGTTCAAGGGTGAATATACTTTACAGTATAAGTTTTAAAAAAAGAGTATCCATATAAATATTGTATTAAAGATGTAATTAAAATTTAAAAAAATCAGTCTAAAATAAATAAAAAAGTGCTAGACTAAAATGTAGGTTTTAACTAAATTTTTGATATTTGAAACAGCTTTATTAATTTCAATGTATTTTAAAATATAGTAATTAATATAGAGATCTTGTAGTAGAGAAATGATGAAGATACTATAACATTTTCGTTGAACAAATAAAAATTCTTCAGTGTTAAAAAAGCAATTCAATATTTTGTGTACCTTCGTTTACTTAAGCTGGTAATCAACTGGATCCCTCGAATGTTTGACTAAAATGTGTTAATCGTGATTATCGAATTATGAATATTCTCTTGAGTAATATTGTCAAAGGAAACATGATTTAAAGTAATGTGAATCAAACATAGCTTACCTTGAATTATATAAAATAAAGACCTTAAATTTGATTTTCATATTCGAATGTTAGCGGCCGTGTACTGATTATGTGCGCCCTTCTGAGTCCATTCTATTACAATCGAGTGCCCCAGTTTATAAGAGTCTTTATGTGCGAGACCGACGTTGAACGGAGTAATTCACTGTCGAGGTCAGAGGAATTAAACATTCTGTACACATTCACTGTTATAATTAGTCAGCGATCGGGGTTTCAGTACTTACTTAATGCTTCGTTGGAGTTATTATGTACTTATGTCTCGCAGTAAAGCACGTCAATTATGTTATTAAACTTACGGTAGGAAGGCAATTTGTATCCTTCCGTTACATAATTCTAAGGACAATTTTGTTATTAAGGCAATAGTTTTTAGTATTTAATGTCTAAGACTATTTTAGACGGACCCCGTCATGCTACTTCAGAGCGGGTTATATTTTTATAAGATTTTTTTATTATTTTATAATTTTTTCATAAATGTTTCTTTTAACGTTGTGACTTTTTTCTTAGCGCTATGCTTGCTTTTGAAATAGTATATTAATTTTTTATTTAAATTATGTACTTACTTTTCGAATTTATTTTAGAAAGATAAAGTCAAAGTCAAAACCATCTCACCCTTTCTGTTAGTGGATCGCTAGCGCTCACATTATGAGAAAGCTCAGAGGTAGTCGGCGAGCTGTGAGGCCTATACTCAGAGACCTATAAAAACCAAACAACCCATATCACATATAAAAGTAAATCGAAGTGGCAATGAAGTGGCCGCAAAGCTCGTAGAATCGGCAGTCATTAGGGTAAAACGTATTTGAGAGTCAGGCACGTATTGGTAAACATTTGTATAAATAAAAAAAAATATACGAATGGTTACTTACCATCGGCAAGCAATTCTACTAATGTGACAAGACGTTGTGAGTTAAAAGTTACCTCAAATTAGATACACAGTTACAGCACACTGGAACACTCCTGAATGTGTTTTATTTGAAAAGTTTCCTAAAATAATAATAACATTAATATTTTTAATGTATAGAAAATTAATAAAAGTCCTAAAAAAAGGTAAAAGAATTACAAGCGATGAATTCACCGAGTTTGCATTAAGGTGGTTATTTATAGAAGGAGCGTGCGTATAAAAGAGGACAATTGTCTTATGAACACTTTAAAATTTGGAGTTGTTCGTTAAAATTATTAATTTAATATGTATATACCATCTGTTTCTCTAAATCCCAACCCCGTCCAAACCGAAGTACCGACGCTCGCTGAATGGCAAATAGTTTCCTGCGCAGGAATACCGTAGCGCGAGTCACACCAGAACCATGCAAGGTGATTCTCTTTTTTATACACCAGGTGTAATGGGGAGGATATCATTGTATGTAAGTAATGGGGAAAATTTTCACTAAATATCAACCCCTCCTTCAAGTAGTGCACTTTGCTAACTAATAAACGAGGCTCTAGCGACCGAAAATAATAATTAATTTATAACGTATGATGATTATATAATAATAAAGCTGTAATGGTTTTGTTTAAGTATACATGATAATTTTATCTTTTTGTCTTTTTTATAGTGTTACACATAGCACAGTGTTGCATATTGTTGTATCTATTGCGTGAGCAAGCAGGTTTTGTGTTAATTCTCTATCAAACGAGTATTTGCTACGATTAGCAAACCAAATGCGGGACTAGTTTCAAGTAATATTTATCACAAAGGAGTATAGTAAACAAGTGCCTGTATTGAAAGGGGCTTTGGTATGAAATCGTCAAGGCCTCAAAAGTGGACCAATAGAGTTCAGTGACGAAACTTTTTTAATAAGAAGTATTTTTCGTCGAACTTCATCTTCAATAACACTATTTTAGACCAAGATTACTTTACATTACAGTTTCCAGGAATGACAACGAACCGCTTTGATTCTTCATCGAAGAAGAATGCGGGTGTGTCAATGACCATAGATAAACTGTGATTATTTGTTACCCTTACTTATATAATACGCTGATATTTTTTTGATTATACGTATAGGTATGATTTGGATTCATATAACCGATAATTTATGAGAAAAGAAATGCCATTCTTACGTATTTGTTTATAATGTCCTTCCTTTGGAGAATGATTCATTATAGAAAGTTGTAACTTATAACCATTTTACAATCAAGTTTATTGAATGAAAACCCGCCGAGAAATTAATGACCTTTGCTTGCCAGTATACACTGATAGATGAAGAATAAGGAGATCGTTCCTATTGGCAATGAGCTTTCCCTACGTTAAACAGGATCTTAATCTTCATCTGCATATTTAAGTCCTTTGCTCTACAATATGATCTCCTCTATGAAAGTTCATGCTTTATCCAATTATTTTATAATAAAGATACGGTATATGCTCACAAACCGACCGAAAAATTATCCGAACGCAGCGGCAACATACATTACTTAAAATTAGTGCATTTACATAACGACATTTGAAGCTATTAAACGTAATCTAAACTCGGGTAGCGGGAACGGGGAAGCAGAAGCAGTAAGCATATCGCCCACTTCGAAAGCAACTGAGGCCAGAGGCAACAATTGTAGGCCTATTGTCTTTTGTAGGCTTCATTTTCGGTGCGCTAGTAACGTATCTACTCTTTAAGTACTATAAAACTATTGGCTTTTTTGAGAGATTTGTCCATAATCACTACGCTAGGTGGACCGATTGGTAAGCGCAGTATCGTATGTGAGATTTCCGTTCGGCAAATACGGATAGGGTATTCGCCTTCAGTCGGCCGCCAGTTTTGTTTGTTAGTTGCACTTACAGGTAAGGTTGACATTTAGAGAAAAATATTGCATTCACCCCATTACACCTGGTGTGTTACAAATATGATAATCACCTTAGAAGGTGCTGGTGTGTTATAAATATGACAATGTATCGTCATGGACGCGTGTGACTCGCGCTACGGTGTTCCTGCGCAGGAAACAATTTGCCATTTAGCGAGCGTCGGTGCTTCTTCATTGGCGTAGGAATGTCAACTAACAAATTATGGTCAGATGCGTTTAAAACTAACGTTTTATTATTATTTACGACTGAGGAAAATTGCATGTAAACATACCTAGTACATTATTATGTTAACAGATTAACAAAAGGTTTAACTTGTAATACATTACTATGTAAATTACAGTCTTACCTCTATTGTAACAAACATAATGATAAAAAATAGTTCTTGAAAGTCGGTTTGGTTCATTATCGGCAGGTTAGGTTGAAAGAATAGCTTATGTTTAACTGTTAAACGCAAGTCTTCCAAGTCATCGGATATGCTGTAATTGGCACGTTTGTCAAGAAGATTGATAACGGCCTGATAGCCTGCTTATTAGATATATGTATGGTAAATATATCGAGGGCACCGTGTCATGAATGCTTAATTGATGTTGTTAGACGGGAGGGGGTAGGGGGTAGGATACCTCCGGATACCCCACTCACCGAACGAAACGCATAAGCACAAGAAGTCTACTTCAAGCCGGTATTCTTCGAGGCCGTGGTACTTACCTGGTCCAGCCGGCCCGTTTGAGTAGTAGCAAAGCCGCCGCTTGGCTCTACCAAGTTAAAGTCGACTTTTCCAACCTTCCTAGGTGCTAGTGATTACAACCATGTTTACTAGTATTACTTTGGGGGAGGCCTATGTTCAGCAGTGGACTTCTGATAGGCTGAAATGATGATGATGATGATGTTATCTACGATGACAATTATAATAATTACATATATTTTGTAACAAGGTAACATTATTAAGCAATAGGTAATATTTTCTTTTTCTTTTATTAAGAAATAATATTATAACCCCATGCATAAATCACACATGGACACAAGTACATTAATTACACCCAGATCCGGAACAATTATTTGTAGTCCATTCAAACACTTGCCTCATGCGGGAATCAAACCCACGCGGCACGGTGGCCAAATGCTTAACCATCGCGCCACCGTGCCGACAGAATTACGCTTATGTCAATGATGAAAAGGTCTGTGGTAACCTGCCATCCGATTACGGCCAGTGGGTATTTTAGACAAAATACTAAGTAAAAACCTTGAAAATCCCATGACTATCTCCGGTGACGAGGTTCATCAGACACGTTCTATCTCCCGGTAAGGTGAAAAGTGGGTTTCGGGAATCCGTTTGGCTAAGTCGAGTCGTGCCAAATGGAAGTCCGTAATCTTTGCTCATCCCCATGGGTGACAGGAAAAATGTATTATTTTATTTTAAGGAAGGTTTAAAGAATGTGATGATCTTAACTGCTAAACTATATGCACGTGAAAGTTACAACGTGCAACTTTGCGGTGTAGGAAAACAATGTAAGCAAGCGCTCAGATACAAAAGACAATATTATTTAAATGGCTTTCGAAGTCCGGAACTCACCCACAATGAGATGTGGTTATTATTGCCCTTCAGTAAAACGTGTAAGGTCTGATATCAGAGTCGAAAATATTCAATGTGTAGTAGTTATACGGAAGTATATTTAGCTTGGAAATTTTATTATTTCCTTAAAATATTTACTATGTTTAATATTCGACCGTATGTGATTTTAAAGACATTTCTTGCCGCTTAATTAAGTACCTTACCAACTTAATTATATTTTTTGAAATTCATTTGACAGCAATTATTAATACATTCATCTACTTTTATAGGTATTACATGCTTTCTTAGCCTGTCTCCAGGCCTGCCAAGCGCCCATTGCATGTAAATCATTTACCCAAATAATTTTTTGAACAATTGAAATAAAATGGTATTCTCATTTTTGTCATTAACTGTGTAGGTGTGTTTTGGAATTTGACATAGGCATGTCAAATTCCAAGTTTTTATCTCATTTGGATGTACGAAAACCAGGTGCGGAAAATTTTTAAGAGGATTTAGAATAACAAATCTGTAAACAGTTATGGATTGATATTTTAATTATATTATATTGTATTAGATTTATGTAATTATGTGTGTGTTTAGAAAAGTATTGATTAAGAAAAAAGTCTCCTATTATAACTTATCCAGGCCAACAGGACTCCTGTAAGAAAATCAATGTTACCTACAAATACATTAAATTACGAGTACATCAATTTCATTATTAAATAAATAAATGAAAACAGCTTCATAAATATTGAAAGTAATATGTGTTTTTTGTAATGTTTTAGTACTTTTTAGTATATTCGTACGGCGATTTCAGTGCTGAGAAATAACATATTTTGCCAATTAGTTAAAAAAAAATGTTAAAACGACTAGAGTATTTTTTTTTAACTTTTTATTATCAAACGCATGGGTTCGGGACACAGATCAAATATAAAGTCTCTGTCTCATTTGGTTGTCGAGATAAGGGTAGTGGGAAGAAATACGCTTCGGAATTTTATATACAATAATAATAATAATACGCTTTTATTTGCTTTTCCAACAAATTCATACAATAACGTCAACGATTATAAAGATTATTGTACTGTTACAATAATTAATCTTTTAGAAAATTACAGCATTAATTACACAGATTAATATTAAATTTAAATTAAAAATTAAAAAAAATTCTTCAAACAAATGTAAATTCTTTTCCTTTTTTAAATGTTTGTGTTGGTATATATGTGTGTTTGCATCTGTGTAGAAAATAGTGTATGTGTATTCGATTTTCCAATACGCTGGCGGCATAGGAATTGACTTACGTTTTTTTTTCCAGTTTTTGAGTTATATATAATTTTGTGATAATAAATTACTAATATAATAAAAGTTGATACCTAAAAATATTAAAATATATGATTTTAATCAAGGAACGTCGGCCGCGTTTTCGTCTTTATTACAATTTTCCAGTGTTTTAGATGTAAATGGAAAAAGAGATAAAGGTCTATAATTATTGATATAATCTATCTGTCCCAGCCCTTGTACAATGGGGTGATTAATCTATTTTTTTAATAGATCTGGGAGTATGCCTTGGTTCAATAATAGATTAGCAAGGTGCTTTATGATAGAAACAATACAGTTTTTTACATATTTTAAATATAGTTTGGAGTGTTGTATGATTTAAGGCTCATTAAGAATTAAATTATAACCAATGTTTAAAATTAGGTACATATATATATGTACATACATATAAGGAATGTATATATATATATATATATACCTAATATATACAGATTACCATTGAAATAATTAAAGCGGAAATATAATAATACGATGTAAATATATGAAAGCATCGCATATTAACTATATATAGGCAGAAATTACATAATACCGTTTTGGCACGACTTCTGAAAGCTGCTTTTTGGCTCTTCAGGAAATAGCACTGGACAGGTGGTGAGCGTCGTCGCCGCATTTGCTCTCGGAGATTGTAATGAAATTTTCAAGCATTTTCCCTTAGTCTTACGACACTCATGGGAAGAAAGGGGTGGTTTTTAGTTATTCAAATATAAAAATACATGAAGTTATATTAAACACTTATTTCCGATTGCTTGTGATATTTACAAAACCAAAGAAAAGACAAGGAAGTTACGTCATCAGCTGTAGACATGTCTGGATGAAGGATTGTTCCATTTTAATAATCTGTCAAAATAAACACGAGTAGCAAATATTTGATCTAGAGAATGTCTTGTCTTGGTTACCTTGATATTCAGTTACAGATCTAGATTAGAATGTCTTGAAAAGTTGATTATTAAGTTTATTAACCTTTATCAAACAATATCGTCAGTGAACTAATTCTGTACAGCTATTGAATCATACTCTTTAGTTAATTTAAAAAAATAACCTTACTCATAATTAATTAGATGCATATCGTTAAGGTCAATTATGGTCAATCCTTCCTCTTTGAAGATGCTTATGGGTATATCAGCGGACTATTTATAGGCAGATGATAATAATATTTAAAATTTGTCAATTACACCTTATGTGAGTGTTAAAGGGATTTTCCATGAACTTTCCTGACTTTTATGTCAATCACGGAATTAAATTTAGTGAGTATGCTCACAAGTTATCTCTTAATTAAAGTTATTGTAATTTTTTAAATTTCTAATTAAGCTATACTACTTAAAATGTATGCGCTTTTCCGAGAATCAAAAAAAATCATAATCATCATCAGGAATTAAATTACATTTAGAAAAAATATGTCTTAAGACATTCTGCTTACCTCTTTGCATTCCATCTGATAGACTATCTTAAACAAATGCTTGTGTAACTATACTTGTTCGCACCACTGCGCTCAATAAATTGCACTAAATGCAATGCATTTGTTAGGAAAAAGTGTCCTATTTCCCATGAGAGATTTTCCGCACCATTGTTTAGTACTGGTGACTCTACAAGTTATTTACCAGAGATACACTGCGGTCTTATAACTTGAATGTGACTTTTACTTAATTTCTTCATTATGTATAGCTACTAGGTGCTATACAAAGTAAAATACTATATAGGTATTTTACTTTGTATTGGGATGGGTAATAGCTAAAGGGGCGGACTACAAAACATGACGTCGCTGGTTCGAGCCTGCTATGCGACTATTGTCTTGAACTACTCTAGATGCAAGCTCTTTGATAGTTAACAGGAATATTAATAATGTTAATAGCATTGCTTGTATTCTTTGTTATTAAAATAGATCTCAAGTAGACAAATAGTTTTCTAGAAAAGAAAAGAAAAACGGTTAAGTGCACAATGCACGATCTGCGCAGAGAACCATCAAATAAAAAAGCCAGTTTATGAGAATAATCAAGAAGATTAATAATTTTACTGTAAATTGTATGTAAATTGAAGTAAGGTTTTGTATTTTGTAACTGTTTACATTCAACAGTTTTAAATGAACGATGATTTTCTATTGAAATGCTCTTACTACTTCGACTTTCTTTTTTGGGTTTGATGTAAATGCAAATATAATAAAATTCTGGCAGATATACTAAATTATACAGAAGCATAATTTAAAGTCACATCACTATGATAAAATTCTTAGTTGCCAGTACTTAGTTCTTTGGAATTCGTCACCCATCCTCTAAATGTTCAGTGATTTAGTTGGGATAGGTAGATATTTACTACTTTGAGTGTCTGTGGTAGTGTAAATTACATAAGCTAGGGCTTGACTACTGTCTCATCTGGTGTTCAGTGGAGTTGAAATCCTTTGTAATAGCGGACTAACTCAGTAAGAGCCTATTCACTCCTCCCTTGAAGTCACCCACTTTGACTTCCGACGGAAGTTGACACTTGACTTCCCCAACTAAGTAAACACATTTGCGAGTAGAATTATTTCTGAAACATTTTATTCATTTCTGCTTACTTGCCGGAAATATGCATTAACAAAAAAAATCGTCTATTTTTTTTCTATTATCTTGGTATCTCTTTTGGTTAAGGCAAAAGTTAAAAAGGAAACAGCAAAGAAACCGTTTAATTCAGAAACTAAATAATGTTATGGGCTACGAAAAAAACTGACCGTCCGATTTTTTTTCATATGGTGACAATTTTTTAAAAATCTTATATAACAACACTAGTTCCAAAACCATAAAGCTTATTATATTTAAATGATACTGACTAGAAAATTGGACTCATCTGTTTCTACTAAACTTAATAGAACAAAAATTGGAAAATGGTAATGTGAAATACTAAGTGACAACACTTAGTATTTCACATTTAGATTTATGTTACAGAATATTGAATAAATACATTAAAATTTTTCCAAAAAAATATATTGAGGCCGTTTTAAAAATTGAATCCCAAACAATAGTTACGATGTTCTTAAATTGAACGATGAGTTACGAAATTAAATTGTATGCGAAAGCCATATTTTTCATTGCTATCTGTCTTATTTGCCTTAAATTGCAATATGTTATTTGATATTATTAACAACAAACTACTTCCTCTAAATTGTCCACACATGTTTTCCGGTGCGGAATTACGCTTCCCGATCTCCATTCTTATAAATTCCCGTATATTGTTTTGCGCGTCCATCATACTGCGAGTACATTCGACTAATGGAGGCTGTGATATGAGATATAATCAGTAGAATAGGCGCTGTTTAACTATTGTTCATCTGCTCGCTAAGTGGCTAAAGAGACCATTGCGTGCGTCTGGATTTTATGAGCGACTGGTATTTGTTTTAGAGTTAGTGTGCTTTTTAAAAAAATATGTAATAAACGATATTATCATGATATTACCCAGTATGGTATAATATCAGAACAAATATATATTTTCGGATGAATTCAAAATTAAGTAACAAATACCGATAAATACGGTTGTAAGTGATCTCGAAATTGGGACCCATTACTACATATTTTATGCAGCTGGCAGGTCGGAGTGTCGAAATTGTGTTGCATTCAATGACGACGACATTAATACACGGGCGCATGGTCATGCAAGCGGATAATGAGCTGTAGGTAATGGAACGATGTTCGCGATACATAATGTTGGCAAATCTCTTCCCATAGGTTGTTGAACAAGCTTTATGCTGTTGCAATTTACCTACTTTTTATGCACTGTGTTTAAACAACGCAGTGAATGTATTTGCTGCATTACTTTACAAAACTCTGAAGATATCTTTAAAGTTCTTCATACTTTTGCTTATCATCTGATCTAATTAGTAAAGAAAAGATAAGGAACTAGCAAAAATTCCAGAAAATCCTCTTTTAACTTCTTTGTCAAATCAATACGGCGATAGATAGGCCGCGTTTCAATTTAGGTCTACGAGTAACAATAGTTGCAAAATGCATGATGTGTTCGTTCCTGCCATCAAATCTTAACTAATGTGATGAGTATGAACCTCCCCTTAATATTGTAGACGTATTTTGTGGGTACGAAGTAACTAACAATTTAAATCTCTATCGCAGTCAGCCCGTAATTGTGAGTTAATTTTTTGTCTGTAAATTTCATTCCTTACCGTCTTAAAAATAAGAGGTGTCAATTGCACAGTAGTGGCAGGGGGCATGTGTGGTTAGGCGGACCTCATAAAATTAATTTTGTTTCATTGCTACAATAAAAAAAAATATAAAGTTTTCAAGTTTTATTCGTAAGTTTTCAATTTTTTTTTATACGAGTATTGTATATACATAATGATTCTAAAACTTAATAAATTTTCGACTATAATAATAGTAGTAGTATAATAAGTATACAGTACACACAAAAAGTCCAAACACATAATGAAACATTAAAATCAAATGTTGCCTACTGTTTTTAGTTCGTAATTGTTATCTTTTTATTGTGTGATATCAACTTATGAACCTGCCACACCTTTTCTACTCATGAGTGTTGTAAGAGGCAAATGAGAGAAAAGCCTTGAAATCTCTCATCAATCTCCGGGAGCAAAAGCGGTGATGAGGCCCCATCACGTTTATAGTCGCTAATGAAAAGGCAAAAAGTAGGTTGCAAAAATCCGTTTGGCTACGCCGAGTCGTGCCAAGTGGAAATCCTTGGCTTTATATTTATGTTACCTTTTTAAACGGGACTTCTAGCGTCGCATTTGTGTTACATCTACGTTATTTTTGATGATGGCTCCTTGTTACGTAAATACAAACGTTATTTCGCTTCAAAAATTGTATCCCTGAAATAGAGTTGTTTACAAGCAAGCTGAAACGGTAATACGTTTGTTTATTCATGTACGTTCATTTTGTCCGCGTATAATGGATCATAGGCTTTCTTAACAATGTTTTGAAATTAAGCTTACTTCTTTTAATATATAGTTGTATGATGTTTTCTGGTTGTTTTTTCTGGCCCCTTACTTTATCTGTACTTAGATAAAAATATTTTAATCTGAGCACAGAGAAAGTACAAGAAAATACCAGCTTTTTCTTTAAAATCCAACCTCATCTGTACGAATTGCACCATGCTGACTAACGTTCTAGCGCTAGAATAATGGCGGAAATACCAAATTTTTCAGCATGATTAAGATAATATTTGACACAAATAATTTTCGTAAACATGGACGAAACGAAAAACAAAGAGTGTCTTTTAAACGACCATCTTCTTCGCTCGTGAAAATAATGTTTGTTTTGCGAATCTGGTTAGAGGGGTAAGATTATGTAGAAAAATAAAATATTTCAATTTTTATTAGGCTTATTTTTAGTTCTAAGAACTTTGCGGTTTAACCTTAGATTTACATAGATACACAAAAATGATCACGGAAACATTTCTTGCGATGTAAAATTTTCTTACTGTGAACATTTTTCACAAAAACACATTAAGCAAAGCGGCCCAGACAAAATATTTTTCTCCAAAGAAGATGACTCGCCAGAAAACAGGCGTTCATTCATTACTAAAGTACGCGTTACCATCTTTTGCTACCTCGGCAAAATGAAACGCGAAAAGTTTTTTGTTTTGCCTAAACATTGGTTTAGAATAATGCATTTTATTCTTCCAGCGGAGGGAACTGGAAAATTATACTTAAAACTTGAAGAAAGTATGTAGGTACAATCTGCAATTGGATTTTGAGACTTGCCCGTGGCTTGTATGGCTATTGTATTGGGTTGCGGGTCCTACTCTTCAGGCGTTGTCCCGGATTCTTGGAAGACAGCATTTGTGCATCCGATACCCCAAAAAGGCGACCGCTCTGATCCGTCCAACTACAGGCCTATTACCATCACCCCCTTGAAATCTAAAATAATGGAGTCACTCATCAACACCCAGCTCCTGAGATACCTTGAGGAACATCAGCTGATCAGTGACCGACAGTACGGTTTCTGTCGCGGACGATCAGCTGGTGATTACCTGACTCACCGATGGGCAGAAGCAGTTGAGTTGAAGGGGGAGGCTTTGGCGGTTAGTCTGGACGTAGCGAAAGCATTTGATAGGGTTTGGCATAAAGCGCTTCTTTCAAAGCTTTCATCTTACGGTGTTCCCCAGAGATTGTGCAACTGGGTCACCAGCTTCCTCGCGGATCGGAGCATCAAGGTTGTTGTCGACGGTGGATGCCCGGAGTCCAAATCCGTGAATGTTGATGTTCCACAAGGCTGTGTGCTATCTCCCACTCTGTTCCTTCTAATATCAACGACATGCTACAAATCAGTAGCATCCATTGCTATGCAGACGCGATCACGGGTGATGCCCTATATACAGGCCGTGCGAATATTTCTCGAGAACAGGTCGAAGAGTGCCGGAACAAACTTGTGTCTGAAGTCGAGACCTTGTTAATCAAAGTCTTGGACCCCAGTACAAAACTAATTCCATTGCCAACGTCGAGCGGCTCGAATTGTCGGCGACCAAGGTCTCTTTGATCGGCTTGTTTGATCCGTTGGCCTTGCGACGAGATGTTGCTTCTTTTTGCATTTTTTACAAAATTTACCATGGGGAATGTTCTGAGGAACTGTTCCAATTGATCCCAGCCGCTGTATTTCACCACCGTACAACGCGTCAGAATTCAAAGTTCCATCAATACCACCTAGATGGTTGGCATTCCACTACAGTGCTTTTTAGTCGAAATTTTCTGCCACGCACTTCGACTTTGTGGAATCAGCTGTCGCCAGCGGTATTTCCGAACAGTTACGACTTAGGGACCTTCAAGAAAAGAGCCTATTCCGTCTTTAAAGGCCTGGAACGCATCTGTAGCTCCTCTGGTGTTGTGGATGTTCGTGGGCGTCGGTGAATGTGATGATGTCGATGAATCGGTGAATCACTTACTATCAGCCGCACGCTCGTTTGTCTCATTCTTCTATAAAAAAAAATATATTTCTTAGAGTCTAGCAAATTATAACAATGTATAAAGATCAACGCCATGCACCCGGCTGCCTATTTTTTTTTAATGGGAGAGGCGGCAAACGAGCAAGCGGTTCACCTGATGATAAGTGATTACCGTCGCCGACGAACATCTGCAACACCAGAGGTGCAGAGGTGCGTTCCGGGCCTTTAAAAATCTTTGGGAAATGGGAAGAAGGATGAGGAGGGGGATGGGGAGGGGGAGTGGACCTCCGGTTACCTCACTCACCGATTGAAACGCAAAAGTACAAAATACCTCGACTTCACTCCGTTATTCTGCGAGGCCGTGGTACCAACCCGGTCGAGACGGCACATTCAAGGAGCAGCAAAAGCTGCCGCTTAGCTCTACCACGTAAGAAAATACGTTTAATACTTAATTACGTACTATGGGCTTCTCAGTAGAGAAAGTAGTAACTTTGGCCGCCGCTGAGATCCTATGTCCCACCAAGTTTCAGCGTATTCCAGTCATACGTACTATGATTAAGGTTATTGACAGGACGGGCCATGGTAATAAGAGGGGGTAGTACAGCTACGTCTGTAATTTAGGCCGCGCAAGCCTACACAAACCCGGTAGTATTTCTATGTAAGTTTTTGATAGTTTGGTAATCAGTCCACCGCTCTTCTTCCCGTGGATGCCGCAAGAGGTGATTATGGGAAAAGCTTTAAAAATCACAATGGTTACCGATAGATGGTAGGATAACCGTCCGGCCGTAGTAGCAGACATCTCGCACCATGGACGTTGCTGCACATCACTGGTCTGCTTACGTCATCTGTTGAGTCAGAAAATTCAGGCATAGAAAATAATTGTATAGTGTTTATATATAACGACAATACTTTAACATTTACAATGTATGCTATTACTTGTTTATTACTAAATCATTAAAACAGATAGTCAACTTTGTAGTTATATCGGGATCAAGGCATAACCTAACCGATAACCTAAAAGATGCAGAGCGGTGCATACACGTGTAGAATACTTGAAGTTAAAGTATCAAATTGACGTTTTAATCAAAATATTATTTTTTTAACAAACCTATTTATATATAAAAGAACTGATCTGCTGATGTTCCTCAAGGTATCTCAGGAGCTGGGTGTTAATAAGTGACTCCATTATTTTAGATTACAAGGGGGTGATGGTAATAGGCCTGTAGTTGGACGGATCAGAGCGGTCGCCTTTTTGGGGTATCGGATGCACAAATGCTGTCTTCCAAGAATCCGGGACGACGCCTGAAGAGTAGGACCCGCAACCTAATACAATAGCCATACAAGCCACGGGCAAGTCTCAAAATCCAATTGCAGATTGTACCTACATACTTTCTTCAAGTTTTAAGTATAATTTTCCAGTTCCCTCCGCTGGAAGAATAAAATGCATTATTCTAAACCAATGTTTATGCAAAACAAAAAACTTTTGTTTTGCATAATTTTTGCGTTTCATTTTGCCGAGGTAGCAAAAGATGGTAACGCGTACTTTAGTAATGAATGAACGCCTGTTTT
Source organism: Bhutanitis thaidina (assembly GCA_029286595.1). Taxonomy (NCBI): domain Eukaryota; kingdom Metazoa; phylum Arthropoda; class Insecta; order Lepidoptera; family Papilionidae; genus Bhutanitis; species Bhutanitis thaidina. The sequence goes on from JAGSMS010000015.1 coordinate 2,783,354, forward strand.
CTGGCGAGTCATCTTCTTTGGAGAAAAATATTTTGTCTGGGACGCTTTCTTTATGTGTTTTTGTGAAAAATGTTCACAGTAAGAAAATTTTACATCGCAAGAAATGTTTCCGTGATCATTTTTGTGTATCTATATTAATCTAAGGTTAAACCACAAAGTTCTTGGAACTAAAAATAAGCCTAATAAAAAATGAAATATATTATTTTTCTACATAATCCCCTTTTAACCAGATTCGCAAAACAAACATTATTTTCACGAGCGAAGAAGATGGTCGTTTAAAAGACATTCTTTGTTTTTCGTTTCGTCCATGTTTACGAAAATTATTTGTGTCAAAAATTATCTTAATCACGCTGAATGATTTTGAGTTTCTACCTGGAGACTTCCAACAGTCGATTCTTGTTAGTTTCGGTTAACATTTCCGGTACTGATCCTGCCAAGATTTTTTTAACATGGAATGAACACTCTGTGCAGAAATTCTTCTATCTTCAATAACCATTTTTGCCAATTTTTTGGGTATTGGCTTTCTTTTACAGGCATAGTTATTTTATAGCCGCACGTAACTTGTCTATACATGTTTGGTAGACTTAATCAACTTGTTATTGCAAAATAATTAATAAAATAGGTTTTCTTTATATACGTTTCTAAGAACTTTTTGATGCACCTGTATTTTATAAATAGAAACATGTTCTGTATTAGTTTAGGTTAGAGTCGTAGTAGCTCGCTGCAGCTCTAAATTGATCTATGTTAGAGGCTATGGTCCTCGCTTTCATTGCAAGATATGCCCATACTACTACGCTGCTTATACAACTCGCCTAGTCAGTGAACGTAGTGCCGGTTCCCTAGCACCAGAGATTTTGCTCACCATCAGTAGTCTGTGGGATTTGGGTTCGGTATATTTGGATGATATTTCCGCCATTATTTCCATAAATAAAAACCAATAGTTCATCTATACCATGTCTTTGATAATTAAATAAAAAATAAAAATATCTTTATTTACGTAAACACGATAGATCATAATATCATCGGGGTATGACGTCCCACGGAACTATTGTAAAATATTTTTGCGGCATAGCGGATAAGGTATGGCAATTTATTTCTTAAATTTATACGCATTAACCAATTTTTCCCAAATTTTCCGTTATAGTGGCTTAACCCTGCACGTTTCATAACTTTGATACGATTGGAATTCTATTGTAATGAATCATGTCAGAACTAGTGACACTAGAGAGTGAGAGTTAAGGAAATTAATAACGTTAATTTGAGTCATATCCATAATTTAAGTTAGTTCCACTTAGTTATCGTGATATAAGTAATAATTTCAATAACTCTTTGATCATTACCAACTTGCATTATGTTTGCGCGTGACGAAATTATCATAACACACTATACACGCCCTAAGGCTTTGTGCACTGTATACGCCAAGTAGTTTTTATTGTTTCGATGCTAAATATTATTTTAACTTTATTGTTTATAACAAAAATAACTCTGATAAAATGAAGTATGTTATTGTACTGGTAACGACATTATATATAATGATTCGTACCAGGGTGACCGAGCTTCGCTCGGCGTCTTCTGTGAAGGAGCCAACGATGAAGTAGGTACCAGTTGAAGAGTCACTTAACTTAACTGCAATCGGCATGTGGCAGTCGCATAATGACATTACTAACGAAGCACCACACTCTGTACATAGATACCTCAATTTTCTAAGGGATAGCGTTTTTATTTATTTTAATTATTTGTGTAAAAACGAAATTTCTCAGGAATGATACCTACCTAGCTTAACTAGAAAAATATTATCCAAATATAAAATTTCATAAAAATCGTTAGAGCCATCTTCGTGAAACGAATTACTTATATATTTATTTACTTACATGTATACAAGAATTAATTTCTTGAAGTATAGGATAGTCGTTTACGTTTAACGGCAGTCGAAGACTTTTCTTGAAGGTCCATTAGTCGTAACTAAACCTATTCCTTCCTTAAAGGCCGGCAGCTCCTCTGTATCTCCTCCGATGTTGCGGATGGTCATGTACGTCGGTGATCACTTACCATCATGTGAGCCACATGCTCGTATGCCCCCATCTTCTATAAAAAAAATGTTCGGAAATACCGCTGACGACAGCTGATTCAAAGTAGAAGTGTGTGGCAGAAAATTCCGAGAGAATGGCACTGTGGTGCATTGGTGGAACTTACAATTCTGTCGCGATGTACGATGGTGAAACGCAGGTGCTGGCATCATTCCGAACAGTTACTCAGAACATTCCCTGTGGTAAATTCAGTTTGCATTTGTATCGATTGACAATGCCTTTAAAAGCGATCGGTCATGAACTAAATTAAAATAAATACTTATTTTTTTGTTGTTGTTTGCTTCATTCAACCAAATTAAGTATAGAATGTGGAATTCTATACTTAATTTGGTTCAATACACACAAGAGAATACAAACAAGAGACAACGTAAAGACAAGGGTAGCGTAACCCTAAGATTTTAGGTTCTTGGACACTATATCGTTATCATTTTATTACTTAATTAATTTAATAAATGAATACACCTGCTACGGCTATCTCACCAACCCATGGGTTGACTGGCAGAGAATGCCAATAGGCATTAAGTCCGCCCTTTGTAACCTCAAATTGGGGTGTATGCAATAAAGTATTTTAAATTAAAAATTAATTAAATAATATCGGACGCTGGTGTTAATGGGCTTTATTTTCAAAGTTTGTTGATATCGCAAATATATTGAAACGTGATACGATGACTATAAACCTGAAGAGAGCAAAATAGCATGCTATTTTGTTGACTAAAAGTTTATTCTATTACGGTCTAATTGGTTTATGTGACAAAGATGATAGTTTTAATTATTCAAGTTGCTAGGTTATCGTAAGCGAAGTGAACAGTTTTCAGGTATACTGAATTTAAGAATAGCAACTAAGGTGAATTAAATCATAGATGATTACCTTTTGCCATTTATGTTTTTTTTTTAAAAGAATACAACCAATGCTATTTATTAAGTAGCATTACTAATTAATAAATTTATGTTAGGTTCCTCTTGCCAGTGCATTTACTTTTTATCTTGGGATGATAAACAAAACCTCCTGAAGGTGAGTGGCTGCTGAGTCCCATGGATATCTGCAAACAACTCCAATCGAAATATCTTACAGACGCGTTGTCACCCCTGCGAACTAAGATGGAATGCCTCACTTCCTCAGTTCACAGTTATTATACAAGCTCAAAATGTCACTCAGACCGGAACTCAATGGTAGTTGCACTGTTGATTGGCGGCCATAACATGTAATAAGGTGGTACCCAGGTTACTCCTGGACAGAGAAAGAGCCTACCGCCTAGAAAACGGATTATATAGTCTTATAATGATAAATTGCCTTTTTAGTTGACAGTAAGAATACAATTTTAGACAGATATAACCATTAACTTAAAATGTAACCCAGTTATGTATGTAAAACATAATAGTAGTTCTGTTACTATGTTCAAAGATTGACTGTTGTTCCGAGAATGTGAAAAACTGTATTTAAATACTCGTGCAAAATAATTTTGAACATTCTGTTTTCAGATAGTTTTTACCCCAAAATATGTTTTAGAATGAGGAATAAATTTAGATGTAGGTATAGATTTTAGAAAATATGTATTTTCTCATGAAATAATTCGTACTACAAAAACAATGGAATAAAATATTTTGTATTTTTAGTAGCGCTTTCTCATTTCAATTCCATAACCCTGTGAACAAGTGGTGGTACGAATTAAAATAGTATAATAGGAACAGCTACAGTTATTCTGAAATAATAATATGACACGTTGCTAGATTTGCACTTTGGTATCGTTGCATATCCGGTGACGTCTATAAAATTGATTTGTCAACATTCGCTGTATCCCACACTACGCGTCACCGAGAATCATGTGAAAAAGTAATTTGTTTGATTATTCAAACGCTAATTGTTACTTAACACATTTCATGTAATCCTGGTTAGATAGTATATTTTAGTCTGCTAATATATTGGCGTTAAATAATACTTTTTGTATATAAATTACTCGTTGCCCTACTGAAAATGAATTATCATTTACATAAATAACATAGATATATACGAAATTCTTATACTTTTCAGAAAATAAAATGTTTTGAATGAAAACATTTTAATAATAACTTGAGTTATGTGGTATATAACATGGCTATAACGTCGCAAAATCTTTTAATAGTTTATAATTACGTTATTGCATGTACAGTTACTTATTATGTGAATCTAATTTGCTTCTGAGTTGATATATGGTTAGAATAAAAAAAAAATTGTTTCCATGCTTATTATAATGATGTGTTTAGACATACGTGGCTTTTAATTTAGTTTAAACTACCCAGGGGTTCTTTAAACTTCTCAAAAGGAGCGTAGGTCTGTGCTCAGCATAGGTTTATAGGCTTAAACATTTTAAATCAGAGTTTAAAGGCTATCCGTCTTTCTGTCCGTGAACACCGACAGAAACCAAGCAACATGTGCTGAAAATTAGTAAAATCCTATTACCTGTTAACCCAGATATTTTGAATTAATTATGACTATGAAATATTGATGATGAAAATCCAAATCTCATAGTCTTGTGATGTGGAGTATAAGAGATAGTAGAAGCCAAAACCTCTATCAGATAAAAGTAATAACGTCACATTTAGCGGCTATAACTCGAGTTACAGCAGTTTTTATAATTATGGTTAGTACCGAGCATTCGAATAGAATAGAATAAACATTTATTCAGCACGAGTATATAGTAACAATCGATATTTGGATCGAGTTTTCGCCATCAGTCGATTACAGAACCCCCAGGATTCAGACATTAGAATGCACAACGTGAATTTCGGTGAAAGAGTTGTTATGTTCCATCTTCTGTCCTTAAATTCTTGCATTCCCTATGGACATAGTTATACATAGATCATTATGTTTGTTGGACTGTTTTTTCCGTTTGGACAATATAAAAAATGATTAAAAAGACATGTTCATTTTCTATGCGTAGATATTCTTGGCACGGCAAAAAATACTAAACGTGCTTTAGTTTATAATTAGCAATTAAATCGTAGATAAAGAGATAGTAAAGTAAAGTTTTATCGTGACGAGTTCAGAAATTGTAATGTTGTCTATGTTTTACGATTCATACGCACTTCGAAAGAATGTGTGTACATCCGGACCAACAACTATTCATTATTTGTCAAAGAACAATAAACGATTTCACATTTATGTTAAAAAAACATATACAGGACAGTGTTCAGGGCGTTCGCTTTCATTTCATGGTACGTGAGTGACATCAGTACAATCCTGGGTTCCGGCATCACTATAATTGTTTATGACAATTTTAAGTGCTAAATTTTCCATGTGCGCGGCGGTGAATAAAAGATCGTGCAGAAAACTGATTTTCTAAGATATAACAAAAGAATTGGACGTGTTAAGTCCACCTACACGTCCGCTAACAGGTTGCTACTTTATTTAACTAGAGCTAAGACTATCTACTAGCAAATGTGTGGTAGAGTTTAGTCATCTTTCCTAAAACGAAGAAACTCAGCGAACTGAAAAACGGCTAAAAATTTAAAAGTAACATAATATCTTATGGTCTTTGATTTTTGTGTATCTCTATTATCTTATTGCATCAGGTATGGAAAGGTGAGCAAGTGCCTCTGTGTTTTTGAGAGCATACGACATTTGAATAAATATGGTACTATAGTGTAATAAACGTCTGTGTGGAGGAATTTAAGGAGAAATTCCAATGGGTTTTTATGGTACAAATACACTATTAAGATGTTAAAACAGTTTAAAATATGTTTGTTGCGTATTGCTACTGTTATATGGCGGAACAATTCGTGTTGTGCAAAGATCTTTTAAGGTGATAAGTGATATCAGTCAAATGCTACTGACTAGTTAACTTTGATAACAAAAACGAACTGAAATAAGTAGGTCTAATAAAATAATTCTCTTTTATTTCTTACATTTCATACTATGTTATCTGTGCATCACATGAGCCCCTTTTGAATTTTTTCAATGTTGAGATGAATACAGTCCACAACATGACAAGTGTTCTTTGTGACCTACAGACGGCGTCATTCATTGCCGATAAATTAAAATCAAGCGTTAGTTACAAATGGTTTATAGTTCTCAGGTCTCCAGTTCTTGGTATTCATCATGCGCAGCTCTAGCGTGTAGAGAGTGAAGTAGTAAGAGCACGTAGATAGTAAATTCTCCCAAGTAGAGAGTTCTTGTATTAACCGCCGGGCTTTAATTCTGCATTTTTGAAATGTTTCGAATAACAATTCCGCCATCTTAGTTTTTGTTAGAAGACTTTTATGACACCTAGCTACGATTTCAGGAGTAATTCTCGTAATTTTAATGCATGAAAAGTTGTAAAATGTATCAGTTTTTTTTTAAGTTTACTATCCATAAACTTAGCTATTAATCAGCGAGTCTTGAATTACATATCTAAGATTAATAAACATTTATTAGAAAACAACAAACAATTGTTTTTCGGCGCGTCTTATCACCATTATACTCGTAAAATATGTTTCACCTCTATAGCTACGTTGTGTTAAATAACTACTAAGTAGCATGATAACAATACATTTGTAATAAACTTAAGTAAAACAAATATCAATATCAATTACGAAATAACGTTTTTTTTTAATAGTGACTTAATTAATTTGGTTTGGTTGCAGCGTAAGCGGGTGGGCGCGCGCGCGCTGGCGGCGGCGATGGCGCGGCGCGCGCGACAGTAAGCGATCGCCGACGCCGACTCTGACGCCGACGGACGGCCGCAGTGCCGCCGCGCCGCGCCACCAAAACGCGCGCATCATGCTCAACATGAAGCTGAAGGAGCGCCTCGCGCTCGCAATAAGCGCCTTTCTCGTCCTCTTCACTTTAATGCTTGTCGTTGACATACAAATGGACTATGGCATCTCCGGGCATAGAGTCCCGCTACACGGGCGCGTCAGAATTGGCGACGAGGTAGATAAGGGAAGATCAGCGTACATGGAATTTCGAAAACGATTTCTGCAGAAAAGGTGAGGAGTGGTGTTTTGATGATTTACTCGTTTTAGAATTGTGTTTTTGTTTTGTGATTAATTTATGGATTCAAGATTTTTTGGATTTAAGAGGTATGTATACGTTTTATAAATGCAAATAGTTCAAAATCCTAAATCTAGAAAGAACTAGAAATTCAATTGTAGTAATTGTTGAGAAGACCCTATGCTTGAGGTTTATTTTGACAAGGAACATAAGTGCGATTTTAAAGTTATATATATATATATATATATATATATTACGATACACGTTATATAGACTTAATATAATAAATATTTAGCACAGATATAATTAAAGTCACTATACATGAATAATTAAGAGCTCACAATATATGTAATTTAACATCTAGTACCTAATCATTATCACGCTAAATAGTTAACTAATGACACTGATTACTAAAAGACTAGTGATAATCCCTAACTATGGAAAAATAACCTGGTACTAAATACAGTTGCTGGACCACACTAATTCAAAACAATAATTATTATTTACATGCCCTTTGAATATTAAACGTGCATAATGTTATCAAGTGACGTTATCTCTACGTTTGCTGCTTTGACAGCGTCTTCGCAGATAAATAATGTTCTCAAACAGCGTTCGTAAATATCAAATCAACAAAAAAAACTATATTGAAGTAATTTACAGAATTTTACTACTGTTTAATATTAGTAGAACTATAATTATCCCCATAAATTTAAATAAGTAATGTTGAGCAAATGAATAAAGATATTATATGTTTTGGACTTTCAAATAATTTAAAGACTGTAAAAGTAAAGTAAAGTGGCGGCCAGTAAGAGCTTGGCAAAGGCCCGCTCAAATATCTGAGAGGGTTTTGAGCTGGGAAGGGCTCCGCCACGCTGCTCTAGTGCGGGTTGGCGGGTTTTATATATCCTCACGTTGTTTTCCTTTATCGCCGAGCAAGTGGTAAATACAGCACTTAAAATTTTTATTAACAATTTTAGTGGTGCCGGCACCGGATATCGAACCCAGGTCACTCGCGCTTTATGAAACTAAAGTGAGCACCCTGACCACTAGGCTACCACGGCTCTACTACTCTCTGACTAGACTGCTTTACTATTATAATTGTTTTAAAAAGTAAATCCCTTTTTTTATGGGTGTATTATAAATATTGTAAATAACTTTATATAAGAGAGGATAATTATTTATATATTATTATGCATTATGACGAAAACGTTATTAAAGGCAATAGATTATTTTATGGCGTTTGAACAATGGCTTATGATGAATTAATCATAACTTATTTAATAGACAACTAATCTGTGATTCATAAAATTGTTATTTTGAATTAATAAGACACTTTAACGTTATGACAATAAAATAATATATTACTATAATATTCTTCAATGTCTTTGAATATACACATAACTAATAATAATATAATATAAATAATACACCATATTATTTGGTTTTCGATCAGTTTTGTTTTATTTTAATTATTCATTAGAAAAAAAAAATTTACGTTTCTGTGGCATATCAAGCATGTTTGACAACATATTTCTGTAGGCTTAAATAGAGCTGTGTATTATTTTGTTTTAAGCACTGACCGATTGAATCTGTATTAATCAAAAAATGGGGTGTATACCATATCTTGTTCCAAATGGCAAACGCGTGAATCCTGCTAGAAAGCGAAGTTCTGGCGAAGTAACGATGGCGGGATATCCATTCGAATTATTTGAACTACTACTACTCAGACTACTCATGAGGAACAGTATGAGGGTACCGGCACAAGCACTTTGCTCCCGAACTCGTTTCTCCCAAGCACCCAGCAAACTTTCCAAGAAATGTATGCCGGCTTTTACTGACATTTTCTTGGAGAGGCCTATGTTCAGCATTGGACTACAAAAGGTTGATCTAATTATCAAAAATAGTATAGGAATTTGAAGAAAAAGATCAGCTATTTCTTCATATGCATACCTCACCTGCCCGTGGTACATTGTGCTAGCTATATTTTGTTAGCTCTGGCGACCGTCTGATTATGAGTAATCAATCCGACTATACCGAACCCAAATCTCACAGGCTTGTGAACGGGAGCAGTATTACAAATACGAGGAGTATTACTGCGTTCTCGAACCCGTCTGTTCTGAGTGGAGCGTATGAGCAAACCTTCCAAGTCGTTAATTTCGGCTTGCGGGCGCTTTCTTGGAGTGGCCTTTAATTTGCAATGGACTTAAATTGCCTGATAAAGGAGAAGAGGAGGAGGAATAATGAAAAATATGGTCAAATTAGAACTGTATTTTAATTTATGAAAATAAGAAATATTTATGAAATATAGAAATTAGACAAATTAAAAATTTAAAGAACATATTCGATTATTTGTTTTACGTGTTACTAGCTGTGCCCGCGGGCATAGCACTACTTTCACGTTATATTTTAAGCTTTGGTTGCAAAGTTATTGAAAAGAAAGAAAATGTACCTTAATTCCTTCAATTTATTCTCCGGATGGATGGCGTTTGAGTGATTGACGGACAAAAATAAAAAAAAAGTTGATTCAGTGTTGTTTCTCTCCAAAGATCCTTGTTCAATACTATATTGGTAATTTATTTTATGTAGAGAACAAAATAAAATATTTTTTTATGATTAGTTCAAGAGGCCCTAACTGCTAAATTTTGGTTTTAATATGAAGGAGTTAGCGCTTCTCGAAGTAAATGTGTTTTTGGTTTTCTACTGGTCACTCGTTACATGAGTTAACATGGTGATAACTATTTTAAATGTAGGTTTGTGTCTTCTGGTTTACCAGAAATTTTAATTTTAGATTTTTGTCATGATCTATGAGATGTAGAATGAATAAGTTTTAAAAGTGTACTAATATTTATTATAATATGAAATGTTCTAGTACTTCTTCTCTTATATATATATATCGAATGTAATCTTATCTTTATATCTAATCGTATCGTTAACCAAAAAAATTTATAGTTTATGAATTATCCAGAAAAATTGGTGTAGTTGGAATCAGGTTAGACATGTAGGGCAAATTTTAGAATAAACTTAAAATTATTTCTGATATTAAAACACATTTAATTTTTGTTCGACAATTGCGATAATATTCACCTCATTAAATTTAAAGTTCTACCAAATATGATTTTGAGTCATGAGTTTTCACATGTAACGTACTAAAAAGAGCGGTACTGTTGTATACTTTTCATAGCCCGTTTAACAAAATTGAGTGTTGGAAAGGAAATCCGTAATCTCTGCCTACCCTATTGACAGACGTGAGAGCTTATATAAATTCTGCACACCGATAAACGGTTGCTGAGTGTAAATTACATTATGTTGATGATGATAATCATTATAACTAAGTAAGACAAGCAAAGAAAAGTTTCATGATGTTAAACATAACTTTTAGATATTTGCTTAAAATGTTAAAGGTTAAATATTAAAAAATCGTCTAGACACATTCTCTACAGCTTAGACCCGGTGGTCTGGTTTTGTGATGTTTGTGCTATACATCCTACACCATTACGAGTACTATAACTTGAATAAAGACCTAGAACCTATAGATGCGAGGACTTCTAATTCCAGAAGTTGTTCTGAAAGATTAATCTGGAATTAAATTTAATCTTAATTTCTATAATATTGTCAACTCAATTTGTTCGTTTCCATATTCTCTTACGCCGTGTGGTGGTGCCACCCCATCTCTTTGCATGAGTGTCTTACCAGTTAAATGAGACCGACAGATCCCGGAATAACCATTTCAAATATGCCAGACCTAAATTATTTAAACCAGGAGGCGATGGGCAGTAGCGTTTAAGGTAAGGTTTCTCGTATGCGATCGCCAGTCCGCCGGCCAAGCTTGGTGATTATGGTGAATCCTAATTGGAGAGGCCTAGCTTTATGTTTAACACTGGACTGTTAAGGCTACTAATGAAGAGAACAGTGGTAATTATTTCGTTAAAATGTGAAGAACCCTAAATTCATATTTGCCATAATATTAACCTTATAATTGAAATAGGAATAGAAAACAAAACTGTGATAGGTGAGTGATTTTTCACTTGAAGAATAGAGGGACATAATCCTCCCTCTCACAATAATACCAAAATAATTTTTCTATGCTCATCTTAGTGAAATAAGCTTCTTTTTCTGTCTTAAATATAATTATTCCCAATTTCTTCTTCATCAGTCTTTTTAAGTTAGGTCTGAACAGGCCTCTCTAATAATTTAATAATGCTACTCCTCATCCCTAGTATGTGAGAATTGGGTGCGACTTATTTGGATGGATCTTGCTAGAGGTGGTAGACAAAAACATGGTATACTCGTATTCCCCCTTATTACTCCACTGACTATTGTCTAATAGCTCTAAATCACCTTTTATAAAATACTTCTTTTTAAATCTGAGCATTTGACCATTTTGTCTGTTAGAATAACACAAAATGAATGTAAAAGAATCCTATAGTTGATAATGGTTTATCGTTAAAATATCAACAAGAAAATATGTCGTAAATGGCTAAAAAAGTATTATCTAACGTTATGAACAGGTACTCAAAATGATAACATTGACTAATTTTGGCCCTTTCATACAGTCGTCCCAATCTATTATTATTATCAGAAATTATCTCACACAGCATAATGTTTTATCTCCTCACTATACACCTAAGTATTATTATGTTTTAAATATACCTAGTAAGGCCATAAGTTTAGTTACACATTAAATATCTTTTTTTAAAAGAAGCAGGGTTATAATAATAAAACTTATCTATATTTATCGAAGTCTAAGCGATGAATTAAGATATATTTTATTTAAAGTGTTCGCTTTTGGATTTCATATAGGCCTTTAATGCCTTTGACCACGAATCTATGGACTGACGCTCCATCTCCTTCGAGATATAGCTACTGCTATTTTTTTTTATTCAAATGGTGTTAAAATTTGCTAATAGTCCACCTGATGATATGTGGAAACTGCAGTCCATGGACACCTGCAAATAACCTCCATTGAAGAAGGTCACAGATACGTTGTTACCCCTGACGACTAAGATTAAATGCTCTCCTCTCTATTAATTTCAAAACAGAACAAAACAGTACTGCCGTTTGGCGGTAAAAATGGGTAAAAGTGTGGTACCACCACTCCTAGGCACAGAAGGGGACTACCACCAGTAAAAGCTAGTGGTTTTAGGTCTAAAGATTTCCTTGAGGGCCTCAATGTCGGAGTACCGTTTGAGCAGGCCATATGGTCATGCCCTCTAGTATTGACCACAATTTGTAGTGTTGGATCTGGACTGGACGAGGGCCAGTCTTCATTTTTATAAAGTCCGGAACATTGTACTCGAGCTAGGTGTGAGTTGTTCGTGCCTTGTGACCAGCCGCAGAGGTTTTCTAGATACTTCGCAGTACGTTTTGGAAAGTGTATCACCACTCGATCCAAAACAGTGTCTTGATAAACTTTGGCCGAAGTCTTTCCTTTTTCACAAATATTAAAAATAACATTTCTTTCTGTCAAATAAATGTATTATATGATAGACAGAAATTACCGTTTAGAATTACAGTAATAATTAATGTCGGTACACATTCAATAACCGCCAATCATTAACCAAACTGACCTATTATATAACACCTGCTAATGGCCTAGCTCATGTAAAGGGCAAATAAACGGTTATAACCTTTAATGGATACACTTCTACTCGTAAATGTGTGTGTGAGGCTAAAAACCCACGCCAAAGCATTGACAAAGCCAAGCAATAACCTTATTCTATTTATTTAGCCTATGATTACAAAAAGAACAATAAAGTTCCAATTGAAGCCACCCCTGTGTTACCCGTTGCTGATTAATACACGATCCCCTGGGGACTGATAGTCGTAAAGCTATTGTGGAGTTGGTGAGGGTTTAATTGTTATAGATAAGGAACATGTGGCGAAAATAAGGCCAATGTAGCCTCAGAGTATATAAAAATGTATAATTGTTACAAAAATATGCAATAGTTTGCTCAAAATGTTGCTATATTTATTGTGTAAAAGATATATACCTTTTTTGAGTACCTATTTTACAAACATCGTGAGTGGCTTGGTAATAACTTCATCTGAAGAAGATCTTGCGATCATACCAGAGAACTAAAATTTAATGCCTCGATTGTGATTATGCATGCTCTCTGCAAACAGAAACACAATTGTGGTTGCACTGATGATTAGCGGCAGAAATACTCAAAAGGGTGGTTCCACCCAGACGCTCCTATTTTGAAAAGAAGTCCTACGTCTCAGTAGAGAATAATAATTTAAAACAACTAAAAACGAAAAAAAATATCTTTTTTTCTACAACAACTTTCCTCTTCTTTACCTTCTGTAAACGCTAGAGATAGGCCTCTTAATAAGAGGATTTGCTTTCAGATCGGCAAACGCAGTACGCTGCCGCTAAACGGCGATACATATCCAAAAATATAAATACTATTTCAACAATTAATTGTTAAAGAAAATTATAACTGCTCTCCATTTTCATTACTCTGCACACCGAGCTCCGAAGATATAGTAAAACAAACTTGTGTGCCTTTGGCTACTATTTCTTTCATATTGTTCGGATACTAATTTTTAAAAGTTTTGGAACAATCTTTTTAGTAAAAAAGAACAAACGGCATCTGTTTACAGCTGTTGTTTTTCCTAGCAAAATTTTCCATTGTTATACCGTTAGATTTCCATCTATTAATGTTTAAATCTTGTCAATCGTGCCTTAACAAGTATATGCCGTACATCTTTAAACAATGCCTAATGACTCATTTCCGTTTACGACAAGCAATGATTTAATTGCTCACACTACAACACGAAACCCCTATCTATACGGGACATAATTCTCATACAGAGTTTAGAGGATTTTTCGAAATGATTACATTTGAAAAGCGAATTGGCTATCGTAGTACAAGAATCTCGCACCGGAATCGCATCTATTTGTCACTGGTCTATGTATTATCGCCTTCCACTTGGTTAATTACATCGACATCTGTCGGATAGTACAAGATTTTTACAAATCTCATAGGATGAGAACTGATGGCAGATTTTTACTCCAATATTGTGGCTATGGCATTATATATTTAACTTATTTAGAATAAGTGACTGCCTGCAGTTAAACCCATGTTGTTCTTATATTCATGTCACAGAAAACTCTTGATCGAGATAAAAAGTATTTATTTTATTTATTTATTTAAACTTTATTTGAATAAAAGTATTGCAAAGGGCCTTAATGCCTCTTGGCATTCTCTGCCAGTCAACCCGGGGCGTGGAGAGATATTGTAAGGGTGCCAAACATTAAATTTGTTAAAAAAAAGAACTAAAATACATGAATAACTTACACTTACAACACACTGACGGAATACATATAAACAAATATGAATACATAAATATATATGTATATATATATATACATTTTACAAAATATTATTATAATTACAATGATCGATGATATCAATCCACTAAGTGGGAACGGATGTCTTGAAGAGGTGTTCACGTACCAGTCTCTTGAACGAAAACTTACTGGACACTTTTCTAATGTCAATGTGTTCAAGTACCTTATGTGTTATTAAGTTCCTCTTCCGATGAACGTAATCAGGCTCTTTGCTAAACTTAATTTTTCTTAAGTACTCCTAACCTTTATAACTGTGAGGTAGCCACTTAACATTGGATCAGCCCATTTCATGGTAAGCGTCACCAGCCTGTGGGATTTGGGAACCGTATATTCATATGGATTTTTCACTATCAGTGTGTTGCCAGAGCCTCGTTCCTTGAACTACATTGCATCTAACTATTTAACTACGTTGCATCGCCTGCAAGAAACGTAGACCTTTGGAGAAAAAGTTTGTTTATTCTCTATTATACGAATATATATTTTTATTATTGAGTTTTTACAAAGTGCTTCTTTCTATACTTATTACTTTTATTTATTATTATACTTATACTTTCTAATTCTATACTAAACGACAGTTAAAAAAAAATATATATTCGTAGATGATTAAATTATTTTTTACTTCAACTTGTTACTAACGAACTGCGCTTTGAATTCAATGTTCTGTAGTAGTGTTTTTCCATAGAAATATTCCGTTTAATCTGCTATTTACTCATGTAAAAATAACTCTATTTTTATAAACTAAAAGTAGATACTTTAGGAGCGTAGCTCTTTGATAAATATTCTTTTTCAACTACAAAGTACCCGTTTTCGATTTCTGTAATGCTAACAGCTTTTGTTTTAAAGAATACATCAATTAATGTGTCATCGCCACGGCTGGGCAAATAATATTAAATAGGAGTAATATGAGTTTGCCACTCAATATCTTCAAACTTAGAGAACAATGTGTGAATTATTTTGTGACTACAATAGGAGAAGCAAACAAACATTTTAAGAATTATGTTCGTGTCAAGAACAACCTTTTGTTTTCGTACAAATGGAATTCTCGTCTCTTTCGTCTTTTTAAATTTGCAGTCGTCATGGGTATGGAAATTTGTTTCGTGACTACTTCACGAAGACATTGAAATGCGATGCATACGCATTTTATTTATACGTAGGACGTAAATCCGGTCTGTTTTCAATAGAAAGTGTATCATCTACATGAAGTACATTGTCAATGAGATGTTAATAAATTTACATTTAGGTATTTTTATCCTATACCGAATGTAGTTACTTGTCTTTTAACGAAATATAATACAATTTTTTGAATAACTTTTTAATTTAATAATAACATTCTGAACTAAACCAATTAATAAGTAATTACCACGTTGTCAAATTTTTCTTTGAAGTTTAAGTAAATAGCTGTTCATCGAGTAAATATTCATTATCATGTCTTTTGATTATGATGCGTAGATTGCCTGTGCAATTATGAAATTAACAAAATGACATACGAATATATTGAAAGGTATTTTTTTGGAAAAAAACCTTATCATGCTCTATACACACTTTCAATCACTTAAACTCTGAAATATATCTATTCTTTTTTCGACTTTTCAAAAATCACTGCTGTCCAGTAAGATAACTCTATATAGGATGTCAAAGAAAATAAAAGTAAGAGAAGTGAGGATACCCTTCCTATTTAAACAGGCAGTTTACAAACATAAATTGTACATAGACCAAGATCCGGAACAATTATTTGTATTCCATGTACGCTCAATTTTGCTGCACGTTGAATTATTTGCTTACGGTCCACAAACTTATAATGTTTACTTGCCACCGTTGTAATATTGAAGCTAGGGTGGTCTTCAGAATTCATTGCGCCTGAAGCAATACGGCTTTCCATGTGCTGGAATAATTGAGACTGATTTTCGGGAACTTCCACGTAGCTATCAAACTAGGGGACATGATAGCTTTTTTTTTTTTTTATAGAAGAAGGGGCAAACGAGCGTGCGGCTCACCTGATGGTAAGTGATCACCGACGCCCACGAACATCCACAACACCAGTGGAGCTACAGATGCGCTGCCGGCCTTTAAGGAAGAAATAAGCTCTTTTCTTGAAGGTCCCTAAGTCGTAACTGTTCGGAAATACTGCTGGCGACAGCTGATTCCACAAAATCGAACTGCGTGGCAGAAAACTTCGATTAAAACGCACTGTGGTGGAATGCCAACCATCTAGGTGGTATCGATGGAACTTCGAATTCTGTCGCGATGTACGATGGTGAAACTCAGCAGCTGGGATCAATCCGAACAATTCCTCAGAACATTCCCCGTGGAAAATTTTGTAAAAAATGCAAAGAGAAGCAACATCTCTTCGCAAGGCCAAAGGATCAAGCCGATCAGAGAGAGCTTGGTCGCCGACAATTCGAGCCGCTCGACGTTGGATGCGGTCAAATGGAAGGAGTTGGTACTGGGGTGCTTCTGCCCAGAGATGAGAACAGTATTCCATGTGGGGCCGAACTTGCGCCTTATAAAGTTGCAAACGGTAGACCGGCATGAAATACTGTACCGCTCTACAGAGCACACCAAGCTTTTTGGAGGCCAATTTGGCCTTTCTCTCCAAGTGACCACGGAACTGAACGTCGCTTGATATGTCAACGCCAAGGATTCTGATACTTGCTGAGCCAATAAGGGGAATGTTCTCAAAAAGAGGAGAAACGACAAAGGGATTCTTTTTAGCGGTGAACGCGCAAACCTGTGTCTTTTTGGGGTTGAATAGGACCAAATTACGTCGACCCCAACCCGAGACTTTGAATAACAAGGTCTCGACTTCAGACACAAGTTTGTTCCGGCACTCGTCGACGTGTTCCCGAGAAATATTCGCACGGCCTGTATATAGGGCATCACCCATGCTGTCTTCTGCATAGCAATGAATGCTACTGATTTGTAGCATTCGTTGATATGCAGAAGGAACAGAGTGGGAGATAGCACACAGCCTTGTGGAACACCAGCATTCACGGGTTTGGGGTCCGAGCATGCACCGTCGACAACAACCTTGATGCTCCGATCTGTGAGGAAGCTGGTGACCCAGTTGCACAATCTCTCAGGAACCCCGTAAGATGAAAGCTTTGAAAGAAAAGCTTTATGCCAAACCCTATCAAATGCTTTCGCTACGTCCAGACTAACCGCCAAAGCCTCCCCCTTAGACTCAACTGCTTCTGCCCATCGGTGAGTCAGGTAAACTAGAAGATCACCAGCTGATCGTCCGCGACGGAAACCGTACTGTCGGTCACTGATGAGCTGGTGTTCCTCCAGGTACCTCAGGAGCTGGGTGTTGATGAGTGACTCCATTATTTTAGATAACAAGGGGGTGATGGCAATAGGCCTGTAGTTGGACGGATCAGAGCGGTCGCCTTTTTTGGGTATTGGATGCACAAATGC
This sequence comes from Bhutanitis thaidina, assembly GCA_029286595.1. Classification (NCBI taxonomy): domain Eukaryota; kingdom Metazoa; phylum Arthropoda; class Insecta; order Lepidoptera; family Papilionidae; genus Bhutanitis; species Bhutanitis thaidina. The sequence goes on from JAGSMS010000015.1 coordinate 2,801,160, forward strand.
TGTCTTCCAAGATTCCGGGACGACGCCTGAAGAGTAGGAGTGCCGGAAAAGACGCGTGAGAACCGGTGCCAACTCAGGGGCACACATCCTCAGCACAATTGAGGGATTCCGTCCGGCCCATTCGACTTATGAATGTCCAGGAGCGGAGTGCCTTTCGCACTGAGCTCTGCAGAAACTGAATTTCCGGCATGGAGCACTTACACCACGGGATGGTAGGTGGAGAGTTTCCCCGGTCATCAAGAGTCGAGTTGGATGCAAAAGAGAGCCCAAGAGATCGGCTTTCTCTTTTGCAGTATGGGCCAGCGAATCATCCTCCTTGTGTAGAGATGGGAGAGATGGCTGACAGAAATTCCCTGGACAGCCTTGGCGAGAGACCAGAATGCGCGGGATCCCGATGGGAGGCGAACTAGTCTCGCGCCAATTCTGCCAATGTGCTTTAACTTTGCCGCAGCGATAACTCTTTTGAAGGACCTGGAGGCAGAGTTGTACTCGTTTTAAGAGCACTGGTTTTTGCATCCCGAGACGCCGATGCAACGGCTCAGGCCTGGTAGCACTTCCGCTTTCGGCGTGACGCTATTTTGCAGGTGCAACCAAACCAAGGCTGGGATTTACCTCCGACAGGCACTGCAGAGAACGGAATTAAAAGTTCCATTCCCTGAAGTACCACATCGGTGACAGAATCTGCAACGGCGTTGGGATCATCCAGCGAGAAGCAAACCTGCCCCCATGGGTAGGAAGCAAAGAAAGACCGCATTCCATCCCAATCTGCCGACCTATAGTGCCACACACGGCGGAAGCCCGCAGATCGCGTTCGGGATCGGCGCGCGATAGGCACTACACTCCGGATCAGACAGTGGTCCGACGAGCCAAGAGGGGCATCGACTGAGACCAAATATCCGTCCGGGTGTGAGGTCAGCAAAAGGGCCAACAGGGAAGGTGTATGACCTTCCACGTCCGGGATCCGCGTCGGCGAGGTTACCAGTTGTATCAGGCCATATGCTAATGCAAGGTCGTGAACAGATCTCCCCGCATGATCGGTTATGCGAGAACCGAGCCAATCGGTGTGGTGGGCACTAAAATCGCCGAGAATCACGATCTCTGCGGATGGGATCTGTTGTAGCACGGAATCTGTAGCCATTTGGATGTGGTCAATGAGTCGGTCAGTTACGGTATTACCGCTATGGGACCTGTAAAGGCACGCATAGACGCGGATAATCGTCGCTGTCGATGCGCAGCCAAACGGTAGATAGGTCCAAACCTTCAAGACTACCGAGGCGTCGAGAACAGATATCATCTCTGACGTATACGCAAACTCCGGCACGGGGCACAAAGGAGTGTTCCAGTTTGTACCCCGGGTAATGGAGATAAGAGGTATCAGCCGGAGACGATATCTGAGTCTCTGTAAGAAAAAGCAAGGCTGGCTTCGCCGTTTCAAGATGGTAATGAACGGCGCTAAGGTTCGAGTGGAGTCCCCTGATATTGCAGAAATCCACGGCGAGCGCGGTAGGGGATGCCATAGTTTCCTTGCTGCGTTTGCCTCGAGTAGGAAAGAAAGAGAGCGGAATATGCCCCCCCCCCCCCCCCCCCCAGAATACGCGGGGCAGACTGAGCATCCACGATTAGGTAGCGTAGGAAAGCCTGAACGTGGATGCTCAGTGAGGGATTCTCCAGAACCGTGGGTACTGGTACCCTCCTGGGGTAGCTCAAAATTATATACCGCTACCATATTTGGGGAGGGGGGAGGGGGGAGAGGGCCTCCGGTTACCTCACTCACCGCACGAAACGCAGAAGCACAAGATGCCTCTACTTCACGCCGGTATTCTGCGAGGCCGTGGTACTTATCCGGACGAGCCGGCCCATTCCTGCGGCAGCAAAAGCCGCCGCTTGGCTCTACCACGTTAAAAACGTGGAAGTGTAGCACTTGTGGAAACACTGGCTCCGGGAAACCTGTTCTTCGCTTAGTTCCACTCCCTCAACACAGTGCGATCTCGATGGTATTCGTTCTGAACTACGAGGACTTTCTGAGCAAATGTTATCTTTGTCTAAATTTTTGGACTCTGTACTGTCAGACTTGGCAGACCTCAAGTCGATGAAATGAGAGTTGTTAGTTGTTAAAGATTGGATGGTCAATGTCTACAATGCAGATGACTCCTTTACAACTAAGCTGATAGATCGCGAAAATGAAATACTTCACAAGATCAAGGAAAATGTGTCCCAACTTGAACAACAGCAGAAAAACATGGAATCTGCTATTGACGTAGTGAAACAGCGATCTCTATTGAACTATGTTGAATTAAAAGGGGCGCTGGAGACAAGAACCGATTTTTTTTTACCATCATGTCAAAAATATCACCGAAAATTGATTTTAATTTTCGCAACAACAATATTAACAACTTTGCTGGAGTTGCTATGCGCAATGATTAAAATATTAAAAATATAATTTTATCCCTTAACAACAGATACCTTAGAGATAACTTGTGTAAATCCCTTACTCCGTTGGATATAGGCCTAATGGTATCAACAGACTTTTCATAAACGATCATTAAAAGCTAGAAATGAAATTGCTGTTAAATAAAGCGAAGACTTTGGCCTAGGAACAGGATTTCGTACGTACATTACGTACATTTAGGATAAGAACTCCAAAATCCTTGTAAGGAAAAACACCACAGCACACGTCCTACGTCACGTTGCTAAAAGAACAGAATCAGACTTGACTAAAATCATATATATATTACCAAGTTAGGAATGTTACTAACATTTTACCTTTAACCCTCTTGCAAAGTTCGAAAAATGCTTTTATCTTCTATTTATTAATGATGTACTTGAATATCACTATTGTTCACTTAGTGGCACGGCACGGTCCTACCTGCGCTTATTACTTCTCTATTTATTTTGCACTTAATGCTGTTACGCTTAAAGTGATGTTTTGCATATTTAGTCTTAAGTATTTAATTTTTAAAAGACTCTTGTTTTATGATCGATTTGCTCATTGTTTACTTTATATCCTTTGTTAATATAAATATACTCATAATTGATAGACTTTACTTGTTTTCTTGCTTATAATTTATTGTTTTTGCTTATTGGTTCGACTTTTTAGTATCTTGTATATTTTGTCTTGTGCCATATTTATTTTTATCATTCCACTTTAGAAACATTGTTAATGTTCTAAGATATTTCTTATTTTATACTTTAGGATACGTTTATGTGTACTATAAGTATGTTTTTTATATTATGCTTGCAGTATTTATATTGCTCTGCTTTTTCATATATATCACTCATTCAAAATTTTACAGAGTAGCTATAATTATTTCGTTTTAAGCAGCGTTTCAGTTTTGTATGCTTTTGTGTATTATTTTTATAGACAAGACGTGGAATTTGACTTGTACAGGGTTTTTTTTTATCAATCACTACGTAATTTAGTTGTGGAGAGCCTTGTAGTTGTTGAGCGTAGCGACTAACATTCATCACCTGAGGATATTTGGAAACTCTTACTCTTAAACGCGCTATGTCTAATAAATGTTACAACTTCAATATTTTTGGTGCTTATATACGATATGCTCGTATGCCATCAACATTTTGGATATTTATTTATAGGAGTAGTTGCAACGTTTCTATATATACTTTAATTTAAATATTTAAATATTAGACCTTCATTTGCCGAATATTATGTGGCAGTCCGTCGATGACGAACAGTCTCTATATCCTACAAACATTCAAGGTTTTGTTCAATCACACTTGTTTGAAATTCTTTTTATGTATTCTTTATGATATAGTGTTCTGTAATAACCCATACACCATCATCACGTAGCATTACGTATATTTGCTCATTTCATCCATCGCCGTACGCTTTGAACGTATCCTAGACCTAAATTTCAGTACCATTTAGCAGATTTCACTTCAATATCACATATCAAACAACTTGATGTTACGGATTAGTCCTTTTGTTTCAAAAATTGTAACTTTGAAGGAGGCCATATCCGCATTTTATAAAAAAAATGCAATTATGTGCATTTATATGTCCCTTGCAAAGTTATAAAGTCTGTATCCAAGTTTCTCCTTGGTATAAATCATGAAAGAAAATTCAAGTACCATTCTAACTTGTATTTAGCCTTCATTGTTTTATATACTGTACTGTATCAACTCGTGTAAATTAGCTATAAGATATGCAAATAAATAAAATTTAAAACATGTCCCGTGCGGGAATCGATCCCGCGACCCGCGGCGCCGCAGAATAACGCACTCCATTACAACACTTAGTGTGTTAAGTTCATTATAAATAATCAATATTCAGTTATCTAAGGTAAGAGTCTTGTTTATTGTTACACTAAATTATTTTATGAAGTCGTTAACACTAAGAAGTACCGACTAATTGAAGTAGCAATTTGCTATACAAATTTCTTCAAGGCAAGGATTCCAACAAATTGAACATTTTGTTGTTTAAGCCTATTAAGGTACTTTTAACTTAATTCCATTCGAATACTTGGAGCTATTATACTGAGATGGATTCAATATATAACAACAGGGATTATTTATTTATTTATAATTTTTCTCTTAAGTCTATTCTATACTGATTAAATGAATGACTGCTTCAGCATCGTACTGAACCTTGTAACATAAAATTTGGACAAGGATCCGTTTGTAACGTAAGCATCCATTAAGAAATATTTTTTCAAAATTCCACCTTTCATTTGTGAATGGAATTTTGTACGAAAATCGCGGTATTTTAGAAGTTAGAAACATATAATTTAATATAAAGGCTTTTGGTAAGAATATCTACTTCCGCGCGAAGAAAGCGACGGAAAACTCGCAGTTCCAACTCGTGGAGCACATATAAAAAATAATTCAAAATACGTGTAATAGCTTTTAAGTTTAATCCGATTAAACATTCATACATACATGCAAATAGTATTAATTAAATTGTATAATTAGATGGGTCAAATTGATAATTCACAACTATTAAAAATAATCTTATCTGCAACGGAAGAAGACGTTTGAACTATTAAATTTTTCAGTAACGGAAGCAATAGCTCTCGAGAATTCGAGCAGTCAGCGCCAAGTGAAACCAGCGGAGGGGCGGAAGCTGAGCCTCGCACGCCTGCGGCTCCGGTTGATCATTACGAAGATCTGTTGAGGATAGTAAACGCTCAGCTGCAAGGTCGTGCTGAAGACAACCCAGTCGTAGTGCCCCCGCATCGCGACTTGAACGTTTTGAGGCCCGAGAACCCCACCATAGGCGAGATGGAGGATTTGGAGCCAAGGTAACGTTGCTTTGTATTGTTATTTTCAACCTATCCCACCTGCGACTCATTATAATGTCGTTGCAAACTATTTTAGGGTGTTGGACCTACGAAGGAAAAACAATAGTTCGTTTTTCCCACAATGATGTCAAATATAAACTCATCAACAAACAAACTAATCATCTATTTCTCCAAATGCCAACCTCACCTGCAGCCAAACGTGCACCACTAGCCAAAGCTAGCCAGTAAACGATAGCGGAATTGGTGCGAGGGTATCGGCATTGCGCTCACCAATCCGCTTGCTCAGCGTGGTGAGTGTTGACAAACAGTCCAAGAAATCAAGCATTTCTTTGAGAGGTCTATATTCAGCAATGGACTAAAGCCAACAAACAATAATTTTTAGTTAGTAAACAAAACAAGATTGAAAAAAGTAAAGTATATTTTTTTAATGTTTAACATACCACATGCAGTGTCATTTTTAGATAGCACACTGTTTATAAAGATATACTCCTCGAAAAAAGTACAAATAATTTTATTTTCGAATAAACAGGTATAAAATTTAAAAAAATAAAGTTTTTTATAACTTGGAGTGTTACGGGTAAAATATGACAAAAGTTGTAATCATATAAATATTAGATTTAACACTTTTTCACACATTTAAGAATTTTCTTCTATATCTTTGACGTCTCTTTCTCGTTCTTGACGTGCTTAGTGCTGCTGAGCCATGGGTCCTGCGTTCAAATTCCAGCCGAGGCTTATACTTGTGCAAAACATAAATTATTGACTATTGGGTCTGGTTGTGGTGTGTGATCCAGTGACTGTGACACTGAACCTGGGGCCTTATCCGCTTTTCATCCCTTCAAAATCATACCATGTTATTTTTTAACATGGTGTCATTTATCCAAGAAGTGGTTACCGACAAACAAAACCATGTCTTGTGTGGCCAATGAATCGGAAACGAATCAGCTTTACACGCATTTCACGCGGACTTGGCCCCCTGCCCCTTCCTTCGATCTTATTTCATAAGCGTTACATCGGATATGGAAAGGTAAAGTGACTGTCTATGTGTTACTACTGTACATACTGTACGTACTGTACTGTCTCCTGCGCTGTTAACAACTACTGATAGTAATCGGAAGTCGACGCCGTGGTCGAAATCAGCCAGAAGGACATCGTCATCTTAGGCTTTATTTGTTACATTTTCTTGACAATTTACCCAGGCACATTAATCTAATTATATTAACTAATATTTTATCCATGTCATGCTGAAACTATCCTTATTTTTTCATAAATATAATAAGATACTTAAACTTAATTTTTTTAAATTTCATTTTTTTGACAACCACATTTTAATATTTAAAAATTCTGTAATTAAATTAAAGTAAATCAGCTATTTTAGTTCATTGCTGAACATATTCATTTCTCTGCTTGTCGTGTATCACGTTAAAATGATTGAACTCGGACATAATTATTACTGTTTTGTAGCTATTATCCTAACTAAAATCTTAGACGTGTGGCAAAAATTAAACGCTTACTAAAGGCGTCTTACCTTGTTACATACATACTGGGTAAACAGTATTAGTAAGTTAGAAATCAAACAATGTAAATAATTTTTATTAACTTTAAATTGTTTTAAAAAATATGGGTTTTTTGCTTAGGTTATTTATTTCACAAAATTTGAGAATAGATCTTACGTTTTATTCTGTTTCATCTTAAAATAATTGCTAAAGTAAGCAAAAAATATAGTAACAACATATATGAGAAAAAGAGGCCAACTTATCAAAAGGATTGATTTATTTTTATCTAAGAAAAATTTAAAATTATGCCAAAGTCAATGTTTTAATAAGCACAGAAGATATATTTCATACCGTAAGTTCTTGGAATTGTTTGGTTAACTGGGTTGAGAACCGATTATATATTAAAGAAATTGTGTTCCTACAAAGGAATTCTTCCTTTGTACAGTCTATCTATCGTGTCAGACTATCATGACTCACTGCCTCGTGACCAGCGCTCCAACACCAACTTATTTAGGGTGTGCTTTCGTCTTTGGCGATCTTGACGCATACTAGTGATCTTTTACCTTTTACATTTTGTAACATTGTAATCTTTTCTAATCTCATATCTTCTACGATATGTACGAAGCCAGCTAATATTCAGTACAATCAACTAGTCGATAAGCGGATTTTATGATTAAGTTGGCGTAATTTACAGATTAGAGATATTAGTACGTTTAGCTGTCCACGGAATGCAAGACAATCGCCATTTGCACATTTTAAAGTATCAACTCGAATCAACTACATTTCAGCTCCTGATAGGAAAATCTCAAAGCAGGGAAGATTAGTTTTATTCATCATAAATATCATTTCCGTCAAATCTTATCTGCCATAGTTACCATAATACAAATTTGAAGTATATAAAATTGGTATTCATGCCCTAAAAATAAGTGGTGTTCACCCTTTAATGTAGAAAACCCAAATATTTATGTTAATGACTTTTACAAGTTGTTCTTATGTCACTGACATTAGCTAAATTAAAATAATATTCTATGAACGTACTGTAGCGCAGGGTATATCTTCTCGCCGTAAATAGTTTATGAGTTTGATACTATGGTGTCTGGTATAAAGTATACTAGTAGTATTTTCTTCTTGCATACCACAAAGCATGCGAAATGAAAGAACTTGTTAACTTAAAATATTAATTTAAACTGTTCAACGGAAAATGACGCCGAAAGGACATTATAAGGAAAATTTGCAGAAAGTTGCCGACAGCTGACATCCACAAGTACTATTTACGTCGCGCGTCGCAAGTCGCAGAATTAAATTATTACTTCGGTACTACCGTAATTAAACTTTCATAATACAAATTTTGCCAAAAATTACTTTAAATATTATGTTCGTACTTGTGATATTTTATTTTATGTTATACTCTAGTACTTTATTTTTATATGATCCCAGTAATAAAGTGCTACAAAAACGCTTACCACGACGTTAGCTGGCAAGGGAAAAGTTTCACTATGAGTATAATCGTTCGCTTCAGTTTATTTGAATAAAAGGTACAAAACTGGTAAAATGCGTCCTAAAAGCGAGCTTTTTCATTCGTCAAACAAGCTCCGGACTGAAGTCCTAAACTATGCATCAATATCAAACAAGTTGGTCGCTATAGCGGTTGACGTAATTTTGCCAAAGTAAATATTAGGTCAAATCTCATAGGAACACACGGTTATGCAATAAAACAAACATTATACCATTATTGCCAACCTGCGGAGTTTTGTAACATACCTTTTCACAATGATCTGTGTAATTAACAATTATTTTATTCTTCTATAAAATAACAAATATGTAGACCCTTGTTATCGTGTAAAACAAATTTAACAAGCACGGCGAGAAATCCTATTTAAAATCCAGTTACGGTCTACGTCGAGATAGGCGCGGGTCTTTTCACAATAAAACTAAATGGAATGAATGCGTGAAGGCTTCCTCAAATGCCGCTTATGATATGCCTGGCCTGCTTATGGCGCAAATTCGTATATCGTACAGAAAGGTTTACAAAGATATATAGATAATTTGGCAAATTTTTGCACGAATTGGCTATACCAGAAAAATCGCTTAGTACGTGAAATATTCTTATGTAGCTTGCAAATATTTTATATGTATAAAAAGACATTTTAACGAAGTAAAATGTATGGGGAATGTACCAACTTTTTAGCAAAAGTAAATTTTACATGGACGTGGTGCATCCTGCTGATGACTAAGGACGAGGCTCTGGCCAATGACTTTTTTTTATGGGAATGGAGGCAAACGAGCAAGCGGTTCACCTGGTAAATTATTACCGTTACCCACGTACACAAGGGAGTAGGCTTCCGGTTACCTCTCTCATCAAACAAGATGCTTCTGCTTCACGCCGGTATTCTACGAGGCCGTGATACCAATCCGGTCGAGCCAGCCCATTCGACCAGCAGCAAAAGCCGCCGCTTGGCTTTACCACGTATCATGGTGACTGGTGACGAGTGCTAGAGTATCGGCATTGAGCTCATCAATCCGCCAGTTCAGCGTGATGAGTAATCTTCTATGGTGGTGCTTTAATGGAAAGGCTTTTGTTTAGAACTTAACTTAGGCCGATAAAATAAAGTAACTGATTATTGTCCGTTTGCACTTGGGAGTACAGTCATATCTGACTATCCTATGAGGGATGCGTACTTAAAACATTTAAAGGTACCGTAGGCTAAATCATATAAGATCATACAATTCGTCCCTTGTAGTTCTCGTTACTATATCTATTAATCTCATTATTATATGGAAAATATTTATTAATTATTAAGGAGTATATTCACCTAACTAAATTTAACAAACAACTCAAAACGTAATTGTGCACATTTTTATCTCCAATATACCCAAACATTTATTTGACTAATGAAATTAATGTTTGCTTTACCTTAGGTACTACAGTTCTTTAGATATTAGCGGGACAGTATTTTATCGCTAGTTGTTAATTTAATAATAATCAGAACAAAGTCATGCACTAAATGAGCCGTAATTTTATTGTGTTAGACATTTAAATGTCCATATAATGTCTCAAAACCCGGCCATTCTGGCTTCACACCAAAAGAGAGTCGATAAATTAAATAGTAGCTGGCGGCTTCATTTCTAAATGCAGGTTATCGGAGCAAGCCACAAATCGAGTACGCTACATATGAGCTCCTTAGTATTCAGTTCCGTTCTTCGCTGTGTCGCTGGGAGCCTCACACCTACATCATGCACGTCACGTTCACCTATGTGTTCCACGCAGCCAAAACCAACAAGCCGTCGCCGTCGGAAAATCTTCCATGTAAATCTCGACATTAACGATCAGGTTTAGTGTGTGTGCGGAAATTTTAAAGCGAAATTTCGATAGTCCTCGTTGAATTATGCATTCGCCGCGGAATGTCATGATCGTTTTCAATTTGTTTCGTATCCTTGTACAGGTTATATTTTTATGATATATTGTTGTGTTCATCAATGCGCAGAGATATCTCGTTTGGTAATGCTACAACCTTTTTATCTTTGAGAAAGCTGAGTAGATGATTTAACTATGCATTTAGTTTTAGCTTTTTTGTGTATTTTATGGAACTAAATAACACCATGAGAAATTCATTCATTGTGAGTGATTCTTATCCTTAATAGCTATAAAAAAAATTGATCCATGTCAAAGTTTGAGTGGTCAATAACCATACGAATTAGCTGCCACTATCTGCTCCCATATCCTGCCCCGGTCAAGCCATTCTGTAGTATCTTGTAGTAGGAGGGCCACGAAATAGTGACCTGTTTTTTATGATACGAGAGTAAGAAAAGAGCTATCAGTATACCTGATGGTAAGTGGTTACTCTAGTGTATAGATATCTGTAACAAATTTTAAACAAAGAATGCTACAAGTGCTTTGTCACCTCTGAGGACTAAAATATAATGTCTCTCACTTTGTAATTACACAGGCTCTCCATATCTTTCAAATTCGGAACACAACAGTGGTTACACTGCTGCTTGGCAGCAGAAATAGGTAAAAGGGAGACGCCTATCTAGATGGCTTCTAAGCAAGAAAAGGTGTCGTACCACCAAGCAGATTATGATGTAATTTTAGGTTCTGAAAACAAAAAGTATTTTTTTACAGCATAAATGCGTCCAACTTGGAGAAGTTCCAACTGAAGATAGCTCAGCATGAATTGTACGAGGACGGCGAACCGTTGGTAGATGCTGTTCTGAAGGACATGGCGACACTGCCTATATTACACGCAGGTAAGCAATTCAAAACGTTAACCGGATAAGTTTGATAATCACAATTCATTATTGAACATTAAAAATGACACACTTTTCATATATAAAAATACACAGTAATTTGTGCAATCAAATTTAGTAACAGATTTTTAATTCACCATATGACAACAATAAAATTACTATCAAATAATGAGGCCTTTGTTCAGAAGCCAGACATTTACAGGTTGCTACTTTACTTTTTACGTTTATTCAAATGACTAATGAAATTGAATCAAAATTTAATGAATAAATAAATGAATATACTTTTATTGTTCAACACAAAACAAAACGATAGAGAAAACATTAAAAAAGCAAGTCAATTAGAAGGTACAATTTGACGGGCTTATGGCGGCATAGTGATTTATTTAATATATTAATTAAACATTGTAAATAGCTATTTTCCCTCTCACACCTACAAAAATTCGTTGTTGACCATATAAATGTTGCTAGAAGGATTTAAATCCGTAATCCTCGCTTTAAAGGCAAGATCTCTAACAAAAGGCTATCGGGTCACAAAAACGCTAAATTAGTTATTCTGACAGAAGGTGGAAAAACCACATTAAATATGCCAGGTGATGCGTTTACAAACATTAATATTCATCATACAAATGTTTACCCTTAATGAGACTTGGGTATTAAATAGGTCATCGGGCCGCCTAATATTGCTGATGACTTTAAACTTTATGTGACAAACTATAGGTGGAATCAGATATTTACTTCTTATTATTATTAACCCTTGAGGTTTCATAACAAATTATAATAAGAGCTTTATAATTTTCAGAAAATAATATATGATAAATTGATGTCCTGCCTTGTCAGATTTCGTATAATTTGATTTGAACCAAATGCATTGAGGCATCGGTGATGCTATTGCCAACACTATACTACTTACTCTAATTGTAAAAACATCAATGGACTTAAGGTGGAATCTGTATAAGTAGACAGATACTTTTGACGTAATTCTCTGATAAAATCATAAAATATTTTTGTTGCATAGCGGATAAGGGTCCTGTTAACGATACCGTGCCATATAAAACCACGTAAAGAAGCTACACTCGTCTCCTTCCACCAGCTTACGTCGCCTGCATAACTATAACTACGCACTTCTCCGCTAATACGTATATTCTTTCTCCTTGCGATGATCAAACTTGGTGCAGAAGGCTACACTCAAGGTTTGCTAAATGGGTTATGGAATGGAACCGTAACGAATCACCGGACTAAGCAACAAGATCTTACGTTCTTAAACTGGCTTTGTTGTTATAGTTTAATAGAATGTCACCAGGACTTTTATAGTATGTAGAACTTGAGTTCGAACGAGGTGCAAACATTTTAAAATTCCGAAAGCTACCAAGAGAAAATGTTTAATTAACAAAGCATTTACTAGTGTAGGTAAATAATTTTCACTGGCATCTCTATAGGTGGCGCAGTCTATAATATTAAAGAGCCGTGAGTATTATAGAAAACACAAGCACATCAGGAAGAGCTAAATACCAAAGTATTTGTCTAAAAAATGTAGCATATTTTGTAAAAAAAACATGTAGAATAATAATCTTTAAAATGCAATTTTACACAAATTTTTTCAAAAATTTGTCATCTATTACTGATAGAAATAAAAGTGATATAATGGGTAATAGTGGTTAGCGTAACTGACTTTTGAGCCATGGGTTATATCAGCCAATATTTGTAAAACACACAAATTGTTATTTCTTCGGTCCTGGTTATGTTGTGAAGTGCCTCTGTTACTGCTGCGGACCCTTCCTCTGAGTAAATTGGATACGCGGCAGTACGATATATGTTGCGCAGTTGACAGCTACCCATAAAATTCGGGAGATGTCACTGTTTGGAAGATATTGACCATATTGGACAGAAATACGAATGTAAGAATTTACTGTACGATATAATAATATGTTCAAAGTTTTAAAAAATTCATGGATGGCTTCTGATTGGATATTTGCGCAGTGTTTCTCATTGAGCTTTTTAGTTTTTTTTTACTACAGATTATTCCAAGGTGGCATTCGATCAATTTCTCCAATAAAGGCAAGGTCCTGTATAAAGGTAAGACCATGTAAATTAAGGAAACGAAATGCCTACCCTGAGTCAACAATTTGTTTTGCCAAAAGTACTCCTTTAAGTCCTATATTTACTCAAAATATACAATACGTCAGCTTGTCACCGATACCATTTGTTCCGTTTATAAATATTACAGAAGATGTCCTATCTATTTCGCCCAGTTTACCATTCCAGTTTTAGTTCGTTCCATGTGGATCATGCATTAAAATAACATATTACCTAAAATAAGATACCTTTGTTTATTTCAAAAGCTATAGTTGAAGTGTTTAATGACTTAAAAAGTATGTCGTTCCTAAATGGAGAACGATTCTTTTTATAAAATATTTTTGGTAATTATATAACATATATATAAATATACATTATACATTTAATAATATAAATTACATAGGTTATTGGAGGTTTAAAGTTAGGACTTATAAATCTGAGCCTGAGCCTGAGCAAAGCGTTTGTCAATTACCAAATACCTTAGAACATTTTGTGACAGACTGCTTCAGTGTTCATGAACACATAGCTGTAAATAACAGATTTTGACGATAGAGATAAAAGAAATATTTAATGTATCAAATTCTAACCCAATAAACTAGATAGATAGATAGCGGAATAACATCCCAAAAATTATCATCAGTGTCTAAGATGCGAGGAGTCTGCTGCTGAGATCCGCACGTCAAGCGTATTATAACGATTACAGAAAATTCTCCCAAAGTCTGGCCTTCATGTGGTATTTAATTTTTTTAGAGGCTGTTACAAAGAACAAGATATGGGTGAGACCAGTTGACATATCTACTTTTATTTTAATTTGAAAAATTATTAATGTTGTATAAAATGTCTAATTGTGTGCGATGACATATACATACATGTATAGTACGCCCTATCCCTTAGTCCATCTGCGTGTATTCAAAAGCAGGTATGTATATTAAATGAAGCCGGGTATGCAATCAGTTGTGGGGTTAGCGGTCCGGCGGACAATTGTGCCACAACAATTTCGCCCTTTACTTCGAATTAGACTTAAATATTTAAATCATTTAAATGGGTTTCATTGTAAGACCGACTTTAGCATGTCATTCAATATTGATATTTAGACCCACAATCCTTTTTTCCATTATTACTAATACTACTATTCTGATTGACCAATCAAATTCAAAGTCAATTTTTTTTATTCAATTTAGGCTTGTCAAAAGCTCTTGTGAACGTCAAAATCTAATGTCAACGTCAAAAACACGACCTTCTAAGAGAAAAACCGGCAAGATACTTTGGGGTCTTTTTTTAAAACCTTGTTACAATGTCATTTAAATTTTACAATAAAATCAATACAATGTTAAACATATATTTAAATGTTATCGGATTTAAATTTATCGGAAACCTTTTTAAACAAAGTTTCTTTAGCAAGTTTCTTTTAATTTTATGTCAGATTTCTATTTAGAAATCTCTAATAATATAGTGCAACACTTATTATTAGAGATTTTATTGCAAATATTTATGCCTTCACTTAGAAAAGACTTTTTAGTTTTAGCTAATCTAAATTACGGAACCTGTAGCGTATCACTTCGACACAGGAGACAGTCCATTTTTTAAAAAAAAATATTATTTTTTCTTTGTTTTTTTCAAAGATAAACAATGGCACTTCCGCCATATATTAGTCTTCTTGAAAAGTTCGCGTAGCATTTGCAAATTCACGAGGCCCGAAGTTATAGATTGCTCGTATAGTTTATATATACTAAACATTATTTTCAATCCAGCTGCTATCCCCACCATAGAACATGCTACTGTGAAAGTATGCAGAAGATATTAATTTAGCTGTGGCTGCAAAAGTTAGCTTTCTTAGCTCATTAAAATCTATGTTTAATGTAATCATTCTAACAGCAAAATTGGCAGAACCCAATTTTGAATCTAGTTTATCAATATTCATATTGAAAGCCCATAGATCTTCTGTTTTCTTTTTGTTTAGGTTCCTGATCTCTTTAATTATTTTTGTCTGGATAAAAGATTAAATAGAAAAGCAGGAATAGTAATTACACATGGTCTTAGATAAGTGACTCTGCAACTATAGGGCTAGATTGTAAATGTTTCGTTATTTAAAACTTGAAGGTACTCATTTGCCATTTCATATTTATGTAGTATTGTACATTACCATTAATTTTGAGGAAAACTCTTCCTTTTTGGAATTAAGTTTTCCAGTTTTCAAATTAATTAAAGTCCATTCCATGATGCTAGATTTTTATTTAAAGAAACTTTAATTTTATTGGTTAAATAGTCAGCCTTAGCTTACATACAAACTTTCTTAAATTTTTATGAGTAATTTAAAAATGTAAGTGTTTCATAGGCTATAAGTGATCTTTTGCCACATAGCTCTCGTAGCCTGTCCCTACAACCTTTAATTCTTTAGTCGCCCACTTTTTTTTTTTACTAATTTTAGAACCATTCTTGTAAACACATTTTTAAATTCCATAGAGATTGGGTAAAATAGTCTCAAAATAGTATGCCTCAGCATAGTACTGGATTCTTCAGGTGTTCCTTAATTCACGTTGTACTCTTACGGAACGCCCTTTTTGACGATATTAAGAACTAAGAACCAGCAGTACTTATAGCAGCCAATGAATTCAACATTTTATATAATATGCATATATGTATATTTATGTATGTGTATATGTATATATATATATACATGCACTTATCCATTTTATTTATCTTAAGAAACACAAATTTCGTTTATCAATTGTCATATTTTTTACAATCTTACACCGTTTCGTAATGAGGTTCCTTTGACAGAGAAGAAACTGGTGAAAGCATCTCTGTAGGTGTTTTACAATTTAAGAGAAACGAATAGTCTCACAAGAAATTGAACCATATTCTAAGATAAAGTAAAATTACAAACAGATTAAAGAAAAAACTCAAGCAAAGGCCTTTAAACAAGCATGACATACTCAAGTCCACCACCCAAGATAGTTTAACCGTGTTCGCGGAACGTAATTACGACTTTACTTTTAATTTCATTCGAGACTGTTTGAAGAAAAGTCGTAAATTTATTTTATTTATTATACACAATATACGAAAACTTAAATATTTAACTTTTATATATATATATATATATATAAGAATAATATGTATAATAGAAATTGTGGTTAGAGTATGAAGTGGCCGTTTTAATGGATTGGCCACTTTGAATTAAATATAAACTCGATGGTCCAAGATTCCTGATTAAACTATAACAAAGTAAAATAAAAAAATTGACATTCTGTTGTTTGATATTTAATTGTTCAAAGATTTGAGTAATTTTATAATTCGAGTTCCGACGTGGTCCTGACGCAGCAGAGACAGCTCTCAATATCAATACTGCGTTTGGAGAGGATACGACTAATGAAACATTTTTGATTTCATCGCATTCGTGGTAGAAACTATTACTTGGAAAGATATTTAAAGACAGACATTAAGGTAAATAACAATGAATTGAAAAGAATGTTGGAAGCCGATCCTTTTCAACCAACAAAAGAATTAGCAACATTTGCACCAAATTGATAAATTAAAAAAAAACAGTTTTTCAATTTCCTATAAGGAAAAAAATTTTGTTGTCAGGAAGCTCTACAAAATGCCTTCATAGACTTTGTAGGCAATAAAGGCGCAAAAGCATAAATAATGTTTAACTCGAGGTGGCAGAAATGTATAGATAATGAGGGTGAATACGTCGATTAAACAATGATATTTTTTCTTAGAAAATAAGTTTTTTTTTTAATGTTTCAATAAAAAAAAATCAATACAATTTCACACTTCAACCCCTAATATGAAAGTTTGAAATATATATTTATCGCATTACTACCTAAGTAAATTTTAATCTTTTTCTGTATACTTAATTTACACCAGCCTACATTTTTATTCTTCTTCTCCTAGGAAGAGAAAGGCACGAGGCATTAGGTACATCCTTTGTAACCTTGAGATTACGGTTTTTGCAAGAAAGTGTTAAAATTTCTATCAGGATCATTCGCGAAAAAAATAACTCAGATTGTTTATGTTTAATATTCCGTTTAAATCGTTAAATTTTAATCCTTGTGAAAACTCTATAGATATGTATGGTGTCAACAGTTTTGCTGCTGCTGAATCTTTAAAGATTTGTGATCTAACACGATTCAATATAGATTTATATGTCATTTTTACAATTATCTACTATCTTATGGCTTTGACACACGTTGGTTTTACTTTAGTCGCGTCATAAAAAATAAACTATAAGTTAAATCAATTAAAAAGATAAATAAATCTTATTTTGTCTGATGTTTCACTTAGCAAATCAATGTTGAATTTATTGTTTTTCCAACAAAATAAAGTAAAGTAGCATGTGAATGTCCCACTGCTGGGAAAATGTTTCTCAATATTTTAGAGAGTATAAGAGCCGGTAAGGGGGTTAGCGGACTTTAAATACGATCGAAATATATTGAGATTAATTCTCTGTTACTATAAATATATTGTTATTAGAGTCATCTATAAAAGGAGACTTGTGCCCTACGGTTAATACTTAATATTAGTAACAATACTAATCAGACTGTGTCAATGAATGTATTAATAGAATTATTTCCGTAAAGTGTCTGTGGATAATATTTAAGATCATAAAATAAGATTTAGAATATGAAAATATTATAACCGAAAAACTACTATAGACTTCAATCAACAAATACGTAATTAAATCATTAAAAAAAAAAAATGTAAAACTAATTTACTAAAATTACAATAAAAATATTTACTAACTCGATGTTGATACGTAACTCTTTATTTATTTTTGATGCCACGATGACTAATGTAGTTTTCTTTTCGCAGAACAAAAAGAAGGCGGAACCCAGCTAAAATTAATAATCGACTACCCTAATGGTATTCAAGCGCTCTTCAAACCAATGAGGTGAGTACTTGATTGTATTTAATTTATAATTAATCATTTTCCGTTTCATCAATTACAGTATAATAAGTGAAACTATGTAGCTATACCTATAAGGACTTTTCTGTTTTAGTTACATTAAGTTGGTAAGTTCGTAGGAAGAACAGTTTCGAGTACTTTGTCGTCGACGACTTATGAAAAGTTCCCTTTCCACCATCTTGTCGAGTGTTGTGTGTTGCTTCTATTCAATAAAAACTTCTGGAACGTTCGTTCGCATGATCGGCTTAAAGGTTTGCCCATACTGTTCTACTACAAGTATTAT
Source organism: Bhutanitis thaidina (assembly GCA_029286595.1). Taxonomy (NCBI): domain Eukaryota; kingdom Metazoa; phylum Arthropoda; class Insecta; order Lepidoptera; family Papilionidae; genus Bhutanitis; species Bhutanitis thaidina. The sequence continues at coordinate 2,819,427 of JAGSMS010000015.1, forward strand.
CGAAGTGAGTAGTAAGTTTCCTAGTAGGTACTATTCTTAGATTTTATACTTTTATAAGAGAGAGTTAGATTCTAATTTTAATATTTATAAACCGTTGCAAAGCTTTTATAAATGAAGTAAAGAATGATGAAATAATTAGCCCCATTTCTCAGTCGAACTGAAAAGTTGAAGCATTAGTGTTATATATATTTATTATGTAAAGTAGCAGCCTGTAAATGTCCCACTATTAGGTAAATACCTCCTCTCAATATTTTTGAAAAGGATCTGGAGTCGGGAAGGAACGTGACGGTCACGTTGCTCCACTACGGATTGGCGGAGTAAAAATAATATTTCGAGATTTGAATATTATTTTTTTCAGACATGCAAGTTTCATAATTTTAGTGGTGCTGGCACTGGAATTAGAACACAGGTCACCTGTGTACGCGTACTGTATAATTAAAGCAAGCTCTTAGCCCTGAGCAACCATGGAATTTTAAACAAGTAAACAACAAGTAAAGTTTAACTAATAATGATAAAGTCGCTATTAAATTAAAAGGAAGGTAGGATACAGTTACATGCGACGGTGCTATGAAACGTATTGTAGAAAGGATAATCTTGACAACATATCAACAGACCCGTAAACAGAGACTGTAAGCTCCTGCTTCCCTTCGGGAACGATAAATAAAGAGACACTCGATTCTAACCCTTGCCCGTTCGAGATGTCTGTTAGTTTTATCTTTGGCGAGTTAGCTTTATATGTAGTTAGCAAAATGTAGATGTGAATTTCATAGAATAAAATTAGTTCCACGTTCTGTATATAATTTCCGTTGACTTCATTTTATTTATGGCTTCTCTAGTTAGAACTCTGCCAACCTGTTTACTTTATTTCTAGTAATTATTATTATTTCTTTAATTAAAATATAAATTCCCAAGAATGTCACTATCATTACTGTTGATATTAAATTCAACGGCTACAAATTATGGTTAGAATTGCCGCGCTTTTGCAATGCGTTAAAAATGCTTGCGGAAGCATACGTTCCTTCAAAAAAGTTTACGACCCTAAAGTATACGCAAATGCTCTTCTAGCGGAAGTAACAAAGAAGAATGAACATTGGCGACTTCTTATTAAGCATCAATTTCAAAATCTATACTGTAATTAGTTATATTATCCATATTTCCATACTCTACTAATATTATGAATGTGAAAGTAACTCTGTCCGTTACGTTATCACTGCAAAACTGCATATTTATATGTATAATATTTGAGAGTGATACCTCGATTCATTCTATTAAAATTTTAGTTATCGATTAGATTTAGTAAAAGAAAATTTGGTACAATAAGTACAACAACAAAATTAAATGCACTGGTAGAGCAATCTTTATTTGACTGTGGGAATATATTTTTTTTTATTGTCTTTATATAATTTTACGTTGCATGTGTCACACTTATTGGAAAATATGGAAAACTAGAGGATATCAGCGGTGTTTCTTTCGCCAGTTTCTTCTCCGTCAAAGGAACTTTATTAAGAAACGGTGGCAGAATATAAAAGAAATCCTTTTGAAAGACGAATCAATGAATTTCATTTCACACCGTGAAACGAATTTTATTGATTCGTTGTCACAACTCAGCGTAGTAAACGGGCGCAACCCACTTATCGCCTCTGGCAGATAAACGCGATGAGATTTTCAAGGCTTTTTCCTTAGTTACCACTTGCTACGCTCACGGTAAGAAAGGGGGTGGCACAATCATACGGCCTCTACTCTATTTCGATTTAAAGATATTTTTTTAATTTTGTTCGACCATACCCTATGGGAAATGGCTAAAAGTAGTTAAAAATTCACAGTATTGTTCGATTTTGAGTTTTCCCTACCCACATCCATATACATCAAGTTTGTGTGACGAACTACCGAGCGTCTGAGAAATTTTTAATGGCCTATTTATTAATTTATGCCGATATTTTTACATTGTAGGACTTTTTAGTTGCCTAGGAGTCGTCTGGGAAGGGTACCACCTCCATCATTTACCTATTTATGTCACTAATCATCTGAGCAACCGCTGTTGTGTTTCGGTTTGAAGGATGTAGAGAGCTAGTACAGTTATAGGCTGTGAGCGGGCTACTTCTATCTTAGACCTCAGGGGTTCAGGGGAGACAATGCATCTCTAATCTTCTTTGATTGAAGTGGTATGCAGGTGTTCATGGTCTGTGGTAGCCGCTTACCCTCAGGTGGACTGTCAGTGTTTGTCTCTCCATTCGAATGAAACTGTCCGTATACGAGTTGAACTACTTATTTAATTCCGACAGCCGCGTGTTTGATCTTCCGAAGCACATTTATTGAAAGTTGTTTCCAAGTGTTCATGGATTGCAGTACCCACTCACCATCTGTTACTTCGACTGTTAGCTCGTTTTTCACGTGAATATTATAAATATTTTTTTAAAAAACTTCTTCAGTTTTGTAGTATAAATTACATTTTATAATAAATTTTGTCATTTCTTCACTTAGGTACACAGTGACCTTAAAACGTAATAATAGTTAGTACTTACCCACTTGTGACACTTAATACTGATCACTTAAGTAAAGGAACCCGTGACGCGTTATTCAATATAAAATAAATTTTATTTTTAACGACAGAGGTCTCGCGCTCTACAACGGGATATTTGATATCTCTCTTTATGGATTTATTTCACTCGGTTTCAATATTCGTCATTGATACCTACTGGGAAAAGAATATCATGTTGTAGGGCTTTTAATGTAAATGTTTTTCTATAACAATGACCTATGTTTTTGATAGAATATTATTTTTTCTATTGAAATGGTTTTATTTTCAATGAAAAGGAAAATATGGAACAGCGTAACATACTCGTATTATCGATATCTTGTGGGTGTTTTCTTACGGCTCAGTACCGTAAGCAAAAACATTATATGGTGGAAACAAGCTTTAAAGTCTTGAAAGTCCCCGTTGTCTATATATATTATGTAAAATTAGTATACAAACTTTGAACCGAATGTATTAAACAAAAAACTTACAAATTTTTGCTTGTAAATTTGTTATTAAGTATATGTGTACTGGGTATATGTACCTCGTCAGGCAAACAGCTTCAACTTCATTCCTCGAATTGGTGTCAGTAGTTTCGTAAGTGCTTTTGATAGGTTGAGTTCTCTTTTGTTTTTCAAGTGAAGTCCGGACTGACCTTTATTTATCAAGAGTCGGCCGCGAGAATCACCCTGGTATACATGTTTCTGTTATTTTGGAACATCAAAAAAATTATTTAGAGGGCCTTATGTAATTATGTTTAAGGAGACAATAACAATTTCTAATACACTAAAATGCTTTGTTCATCAACATAATATACTCTGTAAGTAAATTAAAAATTTCACCATGAATTAAGCCCAGTAAGCGCAATAGATCAGTGATAAACGTCAAAAGATCGTTCAGATCAAGATGAGGGCAATTGAGGAGTCTGATGTCGGTTAACCAGGGCAGTTACGCGCCGTTACAACACCGTGCCTTATCTACCATCTAAGTCTGTGGTTGCTTTGTGGCAGACTTCAGCGATTTATGTTGTTGTACCTTACAAATAAAAATAATCAAGATGAGGTATTCTATCGATTGATAGTGTAATTTAATAACCTCTTATACATTTTTAAGGGTTCCGTAGTCAAAAGGTCTATAAAATAGACTACTATAACGATATTTCTATCGCAGTTATATGTAACATAAGTCATCTTTCGCAGGCTTCGAGATTTTTTGGAGATTTACCTTATTTTCCCTATATTGTATTTCCATTAGCCGTAACCACAAAATAAGATAAGCTTGCAGAATCCTTAATGCACACCACCCATCACATAGCATGCCGGCTAAACTAACTTAATGAAATCAAAAATAAATGAATGTTTGTGTTTTGTTCACAGGTTCGCGCGTGACGTACAGACCTTGCCGAATCACTTCTACTTTTCTGACTACGAAAGGCATAATGCTGAAATTGCAGCATTTTATTTAGACAGGTTAGAACTTAATTGTCCTAAAGTAGTAACCTGTAAATGCCCACAACTGGGCAAGGACCTCGAAATATATTTTTTTTTGAGAGTGATTGAGCCGGGAAGTATTCACCTCGCTACGCCATGGCGTGGGTGGGCGGACAAATGCCTCGGATCTTAGACCCAGTTTCTTCATGATTCGGTGATCTTGATCGTCACTCTGATTATATTAAATGAGGAATATTATGAGCTCTATGTATTTGCGAGAACAGTGCCAAACTTAACACTTATCAGTGTTTAGTTTTCAGTATCAGATTGATATAACGCAAAGTGACACTATGTAAATGTCATTTTCATTCACAATTTGTATTGGAAAGCTCAATTACGCACATTTTGTTGCCAGTGTGTGAATAAACATTTCTTTGAGTCCCGTGCGCATCACCATAGATCACTATTTCTGTTAAACAGAAATGACGACACGTTGGTCATTTCTGTTACTTTCGTCACTAAGCGATAGTTCAAAATAATATTAAAGAATAATTAATGTTAGAGACCTTGCCCCTTGGTCTTTATAGAACCAAACACGAAATACACGAAATATCTATGTGTTTTTCGCTTTAACATATTAGTTACAGCAGATATTCGAACCCAGTAGCCATGAGGTACGCAATAGGCGTTAATCACTGGGGCAGCAGTAGTCACAGTCAACAATTGATTGATAGTACTAGATCGGAAAATTATTTATATGATATAACGAGATAATGTATCAATTCTGAATGAAGAGAGCTTTGATAGTATTTAAAAATACGAGTGCTTGAGCTTCGTCTTGTAGTGACAAACTTAAAGAACTATTAATAGATATAAAAATTCTACATACTATACTATGTCATAATCTATATATCTGCTAAATTTCGTTCAGGTCTTTAGACGCACCAGAGAGACAAACATACAAACAATTATATATCAAATAGCATGATGGTTCATGCTATTTGAGATGCTATAGGGCATAGTATGGTATAGTAGCTATAATTTATACTTGCGATTGTTGTCACTTGGTGAAAGCCATCACTATGAAAATTATAAATTATTATGGTATATACCATATGTGAGACAAGATGTGGTAGATTTATTATTATTATTGTACCTCTGGAATCGTACGGAACATAATATTGAAAAAAAGATCCATCAATGTCCGTGAAATTGCTTTGAAGGTAAATCTGTTCGACTTACAATAAAACAACAAAAGTTTTATATTTGTATCGATATGGCGTATATTGTCGTACGCATGACGTATAAAAGAAAATATATTACTTACTTCAATATACGTTACCAATATATTTTAAGACTCACTAATTACAAATTTACATTAACATATATATTTGAAATTCGAAGAAAGAAGTTGAAACCTTACATTCGCTTTTGAAAATTCGCTACTCAAAAAAAAAGTTTATTTATGGAGAGTGGGCTAATAAAAGCTATTCATTACACGTTCCACCTTAGGAAAAAAAACAAAGATAATTTCCTTCGGGTTATCCTTCGGCACTAATCACATAATAATTAAATCTGTAAACTACTATTTTGGGGCACCGTTCACATATTGTAGTTGGTAGACATTAGTATAGCTAGTTAGTAGGTAGTAGATATGTTAAACAAAACTATTTTTTTTCATTCAGGATACTTGGGTTCCGACGCGCTATGCCAGTTATAGGCCGCGTGCTAAACATGACCACAGAGATCTATGACGTCACGGAGGGCGATATACTGCGTACTTTCTTCGTGTCCCCAGCAAATAACTTCTGTTTTCACGGGAAGTGCTCGTATTATTGCGACACGGGACATGCCATTTGTGGCAACCCTGATATGCTTGAGGGAAGTTTCGCTGCGTTTCTGCCGTCAGCGGATTTAGCTGAACGGAAGGTGAGGAGTGTGGCTGCTTTTTATATTATGAATCAATTATAAATTTGATTAAAATTATTTCTATTACCTTTTATCGAATACCTTGTTTAACGCACAGGTTTCATAAAATCGCATAGGTATATAGTGCTCATTTGTGAGACAGGTTGCGCACCGTGCTAATGAGGTAGGCATTTGAAAAAATATAAAATATATTATATTACAGGTTTGGCGACATCCTTGGAGGAGATCTTACCACAAACGACGAAAAGCTCAATGGGAGTTACAATCTGACTACTGTGACACGGTAAACATTTTATTGTGTCAATTAATTCAAATCTTGACACTTGAAAGTGAACTGCATATCATGAACAAACAGATATTTGTTTAAATAACGATACTATGGTTATTATTTGGTCGAACAGAACAGTGTGTTGATAAATATTTTATTATTAAAATTAGAGTACACTGAAGAAATAGATAACACGTATTGTATAAAAGATTCACGTGATTTTTTTTTTCTATTACGATTTAGTAAAAACATAACGTTTAAGTTTTTTAGTTACACTCAGTAAAAGACTAAATGTCAATTATTTTGAGATGATTTTTAGATCTAGGAAAATCCACTACACTGTTCAAATTACTGTTGGCAGACTCCCCATATCTTCTATATACATTTACTTCAGCAGTGTGGTAGCGGTGTAAGAACCTGCCACAAATTAAATTACAATTAGTTATTTAAGAGATCCGAATATCGGTATTCGATATCGAATTGGTCTCTGATTTATCGAAGCTCATGTCTTTGACTAACATGAATATATAATATAAAACCACACAGGTATTACGAAATATGAATTTAACATCAAATATTTTTACTAGTGACGAAAGAATAAAGCAACAATACGCATAATGTTTATCGGTTTTTTTTGCTAGGTACGCACTACTCCGCCTTACGATTCCGGTCGACGCTTGCTAGATTTAATGGACATGTCTATCTTTGATTTTCTCACTGGCAACATGGATAGGCACCACTACGAGACATTCAAGTATGTATTGTAATTGAATACTGGTTGTACTTTTTATGTTATAATTTTCACGCAATGCTAAAGTAAAACTTATGTGTGCATAAGAGCAAACCAAAGTCTGAACTAAAGTTTTACCAAACACTGTATGGCTTTTTTGAACTACGCAGCTACTTCATGCTTTTAGCAATTAATTAGTCGGTTTATCCGGGCGCCTTTATTAAATATAAGCGTTAAGCAATAGCTAAATGCCGCTAATTTTAAGTTGATTTTCATTTAACGACGACCCCAGACATAATTAATGTTACTGAGGCAATATCTAATTACGCATCACGCATCTAAGACTGTCTACATCTACATCGGGACCGCCATTCGACTACTGTCGTGAACCACTCCAGATAGAAGCTGTAATGTTTAGTTTTTAGTTTGTGGGTTAACAGGAATATTGTTACTTAAATAGCATTGCTAGTATTCTTTTCAAAAATAGTATTCATACTGTGACAGTACACTCCACATTAAACCCGTGCTCTATATTATCCTTTTTTACTTGCGTTATATTTTTTTCCAGAGTGACAATCGAGCACGGATTTAAATTAATTAGATAAAATAGTTCGGAAAACCGACTTTACAAACTTTACAAAATTTTTTGGGAAAGTAAAAAGGTTTGAAGTTGCAAATACTCTGAAAATGTCCTGCACTAACACGGTTTGACGGACTGCTCATATCGTCGATTTTTTTTATTATTTATTAGACATGCAGGTTTGCACAAAATGTCTTTTCACCGCCAAACACGCGCAATGTGGCAATGCGCACATGAAATTGCAATAAAAATTTGCGAAAAATATTTTAATAAAGCGACCTCATGCAACATGATCAATCATGTTTTTTTTCGGCAGGATGTTCGGCAACGAAACATTCACGCTGCACCTGGATCAAGGGCGTGCGTTCGGTAAAGCGTTTCACGACGAGCTCAGCATCCTGGCGCCCCTGCTGCAGTGCTGCCATATGCGTCACACCACGCTCGCCACCCTGCTCAAGTTAGTGCTCATTTCCACGCGGCAAGATAATCTGTGTTGCCCCAATATTTTGTACGTGGTAGAACCACGCTTTAAATGTATAGTGGCGAGTGATGATAAACGTAGGCCCAAGTACTGTCTAGTCGTTCCATCGTAAACGCCCCACAAACGTCCTAAATGTAGAACTAACCGGAGTCAGACTGCAAAGAAATTAAAGTTACTGGCAGCTGAATATTATTTTAAATACTTCGATCATATACTTTTATTCCTAATGAATCCCTCATTAAAAAGGTACTTACAAGTTGATTTTAAGCCTTTTATTATTACATTGGGGTGAAAAACGGGAAAGAACGGCTCAGTTGGTCGTCAATGGTGGTCAAAAAAGATCATCATATATTATAGATAGTTAAAGTTTCAAAGACCATGAGATTACTTTGTTATATTTATGACTTCATTTGTAAAGTCATTAAATTATTAATTATCCTTTTTAAATTTGCCAGATTTCACAATGGCGTGCCGCTTTCAAAAGTACTTCGAGAAACTATGAATGCAGATCCAGTGGCTCCAATATTATGGGAGCCTCATCTTGCTGCAGTCGACAGACGGGTTGGTTTGATTCTCGATGCAATCCGGAAATGTATAGAAAAAGCAGAAAACCCTTTACAAAATGAAGTGAACGACTTTGTATGACCAGTGCCACTCGTGAGTTGGACGATGTGTGATGTAACGTGTAGGAAAATTTCGTTCGAAGTGATGTTAAAAATGTGATAAGTGGTATTAAGTTTGGGATATTGAAAGGGTTGGTGCAATCTGTCAATGACTAGCTAGTCGGACTCTCTCGTATAATCTGTGACTTAAGACGATTCTAGTATTTAAGTAATTTGTAATCAATGCAAACTAGTATATATATGTCTTTTTATAATATATGTCTTTGGTCCTAAAAGACTACTTGTTAGTATTAAGGTTTTAGTGCCAAAGATTGTCCAAATGTTTACGTGAGATGTTCAGCATAATTTTACTATCATTCCATTAAAATTGTTATTAAATAAGCCATTATATTCATGCCAAATATATAAAAAGTATATTTATGATTATTTTGTACAAATTGACTACTTTATTTAAATTTGATTAGTTCTAATCAGAATTGGACGGGAGTGAGAATTATGTTTTGTTATATTTTTTATCATTGAAGTCTGATGAGGCGTACCTAAAGCAGAGAGTGCAAACGAAGCTGTACATAACTATAGTGAAATGCAATTTATTTGATTATAGTTTTGATGTTAAGTTTAAAATAATTTGCTAGTTTTATTTTTGTTGTGAAGTCTGTTACCGTTTTACTCGTGACTTGAAGCTCAAGAAGACACATATCATAGATAAGAGATTCACTCTGCGTGTAATAACATTTGTATAGGATACGGACAACTACATTGTCTTACTCTGAAGTTTAGGATTTTTGTTAATCTTGTCCTGAAAAGTTACTGGTCCTTTTTACTTTATTGCTTCTGATTTCTTTTGCAGTTTTTTTTCAATTTTTTTCTATTCCATCCTAATTACATTTAACCGGTGATCTCCAAGGAGTGTAGTATGTATGTGTGGTATCCTAAGATATCTAACACTATTTTTCGTACGAATTTATACTATATATTTATATTTGTGAAAGTTAGTATAATTACGTAGGTAATCTTATTAATTGAGACATAAACTGATGTCGATTTGACGATTAAGTGATAAAGATTATTTGTATTTATGTTTTACTTAATTTTACACGTGATTGGCAGTCATTTTTTTATTTATAAAACAAATACAAGAAACTTGTCGGGTCAAACATTTGACGGTGTATTATAACTCTGTAAAACTAAACGACTTGCCAAAGATGTACCTTCTAACGATTCTGTATATGTTGTTTGAAATGTTGTATAGGTTTATGTGGTACGAGCGTCTCAGTTGGTTGTTAATAAAGATTACGAAACGGTTTTATACATGTATTTTTTTCAATTATTTATTTTATATTGTTAACACTCGAAACGATGATTTTGTGTATTTGTTAAAAATAATGAAGTGCCCACTGCAGGGCAAAGCCCTCCATCTTAAATATCTGAGAGGGTTTTGCACCGGGAAGGGCCCACTACGCTGCTTCAGTGCGGGTTGGTGGTCTTCACATATCGTCTAAATAATATTTTTTATTATTTCTCAGATATGCAGGATTCCTCACAATGTTTTCTATCATCGCCGAGCTCGTGGTAAATACAGTGCTTGAAGAATGGTATACATTATAACTAACACTTGCCTAAAACTTGACTACTTCCAACCTCCCGTACAAGTCGGTTGAAGAAGAATATTAAATAGAAGACCGCAGAGTACAATTTATTCTTATGTATAGCATACGTGGACCTTTAGAAAGGTTTCCATTTAAAATGTCGATATTTGAGCGGTGTCAGAAAAACATCCGGTATATAGAAGTGTTGAAATTGTTTGCTGTTGTTGTGAGGCTACGATATCTATCCAAATAGTGAACTACAGTAATTTCTTACATGATAATAGATATCCCATCCAAATTAACACAGGCTAATGTGATATCTCCGACATTCTTCACTCAAGCTTTGTAAGATAATTTTAAGTGGCTAAACTAGATACTGTTTTAACATCAATAGTGAAAACATCACTCACATTCGATTTACCGACGAAAAACTCCTTATGACGCAATCTCTGGAGTAGCTTACCACTATTCTCAATTACCCTCAATAGTGTTTCCCAACAGATAGGTTTTAAGATGAACATCTGTCTCTGTCTATCTCACTGCACTTGTAATGTCTTCAAAATCTTATGGCAATTTATGTATTTAGGTGTTAAACGTATACCAATATAACTCCAGGTTCATTCATTCCACCTTAGCTCTCAAAGGTGACAACGTTTCTGTAACCACCTTAGAAGTTGTTTGCAGTTGAACATGGGCTGCAGTTGCCAATTACCATCAGGTGGACTTCTATTGGAAGCCAAAAGATCATGGCAGTATTTCCATCAGACAACTCCACGAGATGCCACTGGGTGGCAAATATCATATGGTCACATGGCTGGTTAGTTATAATTACGCGATTAATATATTGGTTTCAAAAATACATCATCATCATTTCAGCCTGTCACAAGTCCACTACAAAACATAGCCCCCTCCCAAATTACCAAAAAGTAATGTCCTACTCCACCTGCATCCATCGACTTCCCGCAGAGGGAAGAGTTTGTTAGGTTTCCCTTTGATCCCCTTTTCCAAGGATTCTAAGGACACCATAACCTTGGATTAAAACCAGAAAAAATCATATTAAAAGTTAAGCAGGTTATATCTTTGCAGTTGTATATTTTGATAGCATTCCAATAAACTTAAAACCGTATACCATAAAGATCCATATCAAACCTCTATAAAAACAAATCAGGCTTTACAAAAGGTCTACGTATTATATATACGAGTAGAAGCGTTTTATGACACCTTGTGTACCCAAGTATCTTGTGATTTAAATATATATTTATATAAATATTATACTTAGATTATCTCTTTGTTTATCAACTTAAGTTAGCCACTGCTGAACTTAGGCATCACTAGAAAAGGCACTAACAAAGGCCTGCATGTCTTTCTTGAGAGGTTTCCCCGTCCTGATCACGGTAGACAAGTGTTTTGATGAACGCAGTGCCGTTACCCTGTCACTAGTGATTCTGCACAACCTCACTAGTCTGTGAAAATAGGGTTTGCCAGGGCCTCCTTTGTTACTTACCACGTACAGAGTGCACCACGTTCAGGCGAAGTTGGCCTTTGGAATATGAAAAAATATGATCACCTCACTTTTTTTTTTTTAAATATAAAGACTCTTCTTAACTTAATTAATAGACATTATTATTAAGCCGGTGTACACGTTATTTAATTAACCATAGCAGCAAATTTTGGCCACAGTCTATAGTATACACAGGCACCGCTGTCCACCGCTGAGAATAGACCTCGCCCGCAGTGATAATTTTGCTTAACCGCCACGCTTGTACTTGGACTGTTCATAAACTAATTTAAAATTTCATATGAGAGACTTACTGTTTTTAAATACTTCTAGATTGTTATTGTTTGGAACCGACTTAACTACGAAAATTTTTTCTAGAGGCCGAGAACTTGGATTTTACATTCACGTGTTTATTATCATATAATAAATAATTTATCACTTTGAGAAAGTGATAAAAGAGGCATGGAAACATTTACTTTATCATCGCCATGAGCATTTTGTCTGGAGGTTCATGATTATTACGCTTTGTATATAAAATATTGATTTAATTAAACTGTTATATGAAAGTAAGTAAATGGTAAACTAATTTCTACTATTTAATTCAATTTAATTTCTTAGACCATTGCTTTCGTAATACCTTTGCAAAAGTGCCGAACATTTTCACGTTCCCTAGATACTCGGGAAGAATAGAAACGTCTGCGTGTCCCTCGTGTGGCGTGATTTGACAAGTGGGATTTTCATTGTAATTTATTTAAAATCTTTTTTTTTTTTAAGTTTTAACTTTAATATAAAACTAATTAAGACGAACTTCATGCATATTGGCATTCTCTGCGGGTCAGCCCACTTCGAGGTGAAATATGATAAATGTTTTTTTTTTGTTCTTGCAAAATGTTAAAAATGAGTTTAAATTAAAGCAAAAATACAAAAAAGCATTCAGGTACATGAATGACAAATCTGTGACAGTAAACACTTAGCCACCGAGGTTCAGCATGTCAAGCAAGTCTTGCACCACAACAAGCTTCGGGTTCCGCGCCTCCATCACAGTGACCGAGTGAAGCCGGCTACAGTCGAGCGAGTACCCGCTGTATTACCGTATATTAGAGGCGTTACGGACAAGATTGGTTATATCTTGAAAAGGGCTTTTATAAAAAAGTTTTTCAAGGCCGCAAAAACCAAGATATATGTCAATTTTTACCATCTGTCAATTGGTCTATCCCTCTACAAGATGCAGGAGTATAAAAGCTTGATTATGAATGTGATCTCTTTTACATAGGGCAAACTAAAAGATCTGAAAGGCCACGCGTGAAAGAACACATAGCTGATGTGAAACATCGATGCTCTAGAAAGTCTGCAGTCTGTGATCCTTGATCGCCCCAACCGTTACATCAGATTTAATAGACCACATTTCTTCGCTAAAGAACACCCATTCCTGCCAAGTATGATTCGCGAGGTTATTGAAATCAATAGGAATCCTAATTTCAATAGAGAAGATGGCTGGGTGCTACCACCAGCTTGGGATCCAGTAATAAATACAATTAAAACTAAAACCAAGTATACCACTGCACAGCCTCAAGATACTGTGAGAACATTGTGCATAGATCGGACCAAAAATTAATAAATAAAAGTTGAAGGTAGCCCGAGTTAACTATATCATCTGGACGTCTAACACCTCAGTCTCCCCGCGACCACGGCTGTTGTAAAGCAATCGAAACGTCGGGAATATAAAAACATAATTGAACGCGATAAAATCCGTAATCAATAGTTTCATTTCAAATAATATTACTAGCTAAAATAAAAGTTTTCATTTTCATTATGTTCAAGACCAAAATGAAATAACCTGAAAGAAAAGTAATTCGTCGACAGATGTTACGCGTAACTTACTTGTACTTGTAAATTGTACCCTTTCTTTTAATTAAATTGATCGCCAACACGAACAACAATACACTTCGTTAAGAAAATCTAGTATTTTTTTAAATGTGTTTGTAACGATTAAATTACTTTTAGGAACTGTAAAGTATTTGGTTTTTTTAACATTGCTAACAAATCCTTTTTTGGATTTCAAATCTCATATCTCTCGCCATCCTTTTTTATTAAAGGTACTTAAACTGTCTAAAATAATCAATTGAACACTAGGAAATCATATTTCAAATCTGTTGGATGACGTAGTAATCACCAGTAAAATTATATTTTTCCTATAACCATGTATTAATATAGATACTAAAATAATAAAATGCGATATATTGAACAAACAAAAGCAGTTTGTTACAGTAGAAAATAGTGAAAAGTGAATGAGCTTAAAAATAATTTGACAGACGCAGAGGGATAAGTAAAAGCCGATTCCAGCTATTTAGTGCGCTTAAGTGCTTGTGTCCGTCACTTGTCTAATAGCCCCAACGTAAGCTAATTTAGTACTCATATAGCAATTTCATAATAGGCATAGTATAAATAAAAATAGAACACGAAAGAAACACCCATAGTGACTTAACTACATTCTACAACAGGCAATTTTTGCTTGACAGGTGATCCTCCATTGAACATTTCTGCCGCGAGGGTGATGAAGGGCTTACAGCCGACTTCTATCGGCTACGACCCCCGACGTTCCTCTTATAGCCATCTGTCGAGACTACGAGAACGCTTTGAATTACCACCTTAGCCCCAATAGCGGGGGGCTCTTCCGTGATGAAGTGGAAGATCAGAAAGTCTCCGCCCCTTCTTCTACTTAAGTCCGTTTGCGCTATAAAATGATACTTAGTCATTATGTAAGGCCTAGAGGAGAGACAATAAGACCACTAGGCTCTCTTCAGTCTTTACGCCCTTGGGGCACTAGGTGGTAGGCTCCTTCTTTGTCTAGGAGTCGCCTGGGAAGGAATCACCCACTTATTTATATTACCGCCAAGAAGTAGTGCCACTACTGTTGTATTCCGGTTTGAAAGGTATAAAGAGCCAGTATAATTACGGGTTGTGAGGGATTCCATTATAGTTATCAGGGGTAACAAATCATCTATAACCTTTTTCGATTGATGTGTTTGCAGTTGTCCATGGAATGCAGTAGCCATTTACCATCAGGTAGACTGTTATATGGTTTGTCACTTCAATCGAATAAAAAAGATAGAAACAGAGACGTTTATCCTCCAGTAGCCTTAACCATAAGCGTTAGAGGAGTGGAGCAACAAATATAAAAACTCTTTGTCCCTGCGAGATTGCACGGGAAAATCGTACACTATACCATGAGCACTAATTACCAGGTTGACGGATTATCATCGAATCTTAGGTTTTCTTTTGGACTGGGTCGCAGGCGTCCAGGGTGCTGAGACTAAGCTGAGTTTAGGTGCTTATCATTTATCATGCTGGTCTTCCCCGTAGTCCAAGGATAAGGAGATGCTTACCTGACCTGGCACTCTAACAGTTTCAACCTTTCAGGTAAGGTCTTACTTCTACTACACTACTACTTTTACCACGATTAAAAATCTCTTGGCTTTCTACCGACACGCAAAATAGAAGTCATACGAAAACATTCCAAAGTTGTCAACTGTACGTAGACCTTTTCACCAACAAGCGCCGGCAAGCATTTCATTGAAAGTTTGCCTCTTTGGGCAAAAAGATTGGTGAGCACATTTTACTAGTTATTATATAAATAAGACTAAGCACTTTATTAATAGTCTCTTCAAGGTGCCGTTGGGTATGGCAGAATAAATATGAAAGCAGAATTAATGAATAGCCATGTGTTAACTGTGTAAGAATCTGCCACAGCGTTACTTCCTACGGGTGTCGTAAGTGGTGGCTAACTTAAAAAGCCTAAAGCATTTAAAGTTTTCCAATTTAAATTACACAGCTAACTTACACAATTTTCGAGTGCAAACACTGTGGCTCACGTTTCATCTCCCAGACAGATAAAAATTATTGCGGAAGCCCGTTCAGCTAAATTGTTGAATTGTTTCAAATAGAAATCCATAATCTGGAATGGGTGCAGAAATTAATGGAAGTAGACGAAGTGAAAGAGGTTTATCAAGGTTGAGCATAGTGAGGAAATCTATGGTCTCTGCCCGCCTACGATAAAACTAAGACTGCGCAGTATTTCCAAAGTCGATTGATAGGTCTTCTAACAATTCACATTGGGTATACAGTTACATAAAATCAATTACATTCAGTTCAGATAAAATAAAAACCGAACCTTCTGATTAGAAGCGGACATTTCAGAAGTGATTACTTCTGAAATGTCCGAGTAATTAGTGCACATACATTAAAAAAGTTGGTTATAATGTTGCTTAAAGGTTACGCTGTTATTTGTTAAAATCGCGATAAATTCGTCGGATTCGGTTATTCAGGTATTCATATCGTATCATGTATATCATGACAGATATTCATATTCCTGGTTATTCATATGCAATAGAACAACGATAGGCGGATATCAATTGGTCGATTGTCTCCCTGCGATTTATTACCTGTACCGGCATACAAGTATTGTAAGAGACAATTAATTTCAAGATGCATGATCTTGTGTATTTAGGGTTTTGTTTGCTAATTCTCTTTTGTTCGTAAGCCATGGGAAAAACATGGCGGCGCTATTAGCTTGTCTTTTAGCTGAAAAAACGTTCTAAATAATTTACACGATGGCGGGAAGCATCATCTGATGTGTGAAATGTCATACAGTAATCATCAATCCACCTGTCAAGCTAGAAAGGTACCAGATGCGCCAAAGGGTTTTTATTTTATTTTTATGTTAAAAGAGTAAATATCTCACCTGATGGTAAGTGATTATAGTCGTCCACATTCATCTGCAACCCCAGGGGAGCTGCGGGTGCATTGCCGGCCTTTGAAGATTTTTGGAGGATGGGAGGAAGAGAGAGAGAGAGCTTCCGGTTACCTTACAAACCGAACGAATTGCAGAAGCACAAGATGTGCCTCTACTTTACGCCGGTATTCTGCGAGGTCGTGGTTCTACCCCGGTCGAGCCGTCCCATTCGAGAAAAGCCGCCGCTTGGCTCTACCACATACAAAAACTGTTAATATGCTTATGACATACATAATATATATTTATTCCACTAATCAGCAGCTCTACCACAGTTGTGTTTCGGTTAGAAGGATATAGAGAGCCAGAAAAATTTATAATTATAATTTAAAGTTATAATTATCTAACTTAGTCCTTAGTGGTTACAACGCATCTGGAACCTTCTTCGATAGAAGTTGTTTGGAGTTGTCCACGAGTAGCAGTAACCGCTAACAATTCACCTACCATCGGGTGAGGCACAGATTATCAATTTAGGTTTGGCATGATTCAGCTTAACCAAACATGCTAGTGTAACTTACCCACCGCCTCCTTGGGATAGAACGTCACGGTAAGCATCGTTACTATTTTCGTTATTCCAATAGTAATTGTTGACTGGTAGAGAATGCTTCTGGCATTAAGTCCGCCTATATACATTCTCATGTATATAAAGTTTAATAAATAAAAAAAAATTGTAACTATGCGGAAATAAGTAAATTAATATAAAATTATCACTTAATTACGGTAATACCTATTATATAAACAACGCATATATAAACGGTTAAATCACTATTACAATAAATTTAAAATTAAAAAAATTATCAATACGGCTTCCAAAACATTCTAGTCTACCGCAATGGCTCTGTTCTTCCTTACTAAACAAATTCTCACCAGTATCAACCATAACCATTTATAATAATTGAGAAACTATCGGTGCTCCGAGGACTCGCACTGCAGTAGATATCGTCATATTCAAGTAATAGGCATTAACGTGTTATCATCAATAAAATATAAAAAATAGGGACATGGCACCATGCTCATCGGAATACAGGCTCAACAAATATGCGTTACACAAAGAAGTGTATTAGACCCGATCTTGTTTCTACTATATTTAAATTATTTTATTAGTGTAACTAATCATAAATGTTTATTATTCGCTGATGATTCGCTTAAACAACATGAAGGAGGTTCAGGTCTTAAGGAATAACCACAAAATCTGATCTATATCCGATAGATAGTTTTTGCATCCTGCTTGAACAAATTATCAGGCAGACAGATAAAAATAAAATACATTTATGATTTGCTCTTCTAATGAGAAATTTTATTATTATTTTAAAAATCTATATTATTTATAAATTATTTAAGAATAAAACTTTTTAAGAGTTTTGATCATAAAAGGCTAATGAACTAACTATAATTTAAACTGAAGAGAAATCTGATCAAAATCAGGTTGAATTTCATTAATAAATTTCAATTCTGAATACTAATAAAACGTTGATGCAATAATTTTACAAAAAACTAAAGGTTCTAACACCGCCAGCTGTGACCTATTGTTGGCGCCGTGCCTAGGAGCGCTGTGAGAATTGTGTAATTTAGTTAGTTATGTTTACTGGTACAGAAATTTGTTTGTTGTATGTTTATGTCGTATAACTAAAATCAAAAATAACAAATTATATATTAAAATCTAGAATATTGCATTATTGCATTGCAATATTCTAGATTTTAGTTACACAAGCGATGACATATCTATGAGGATATGATGATTTTGGGTAAAAGAACAAATACGTGCGTGGTTGTGAGCGAAAGTCAGCGTAAGGTATATCTTCTCTTCTATTGAACCCGCGCACGCAAATCGTCAAATATTGTCGAGGAGCCGCAGACGTCCACAACACGGCTGTTGGAGTTAAGATCACCTTTCGTTCGACGAGTGACAGGTGAACTGCGTAAGTATTACGCATTTCTACTAGTTCTTCGTCCAAAACCCTTATATAAATGAACCAGCTTCTACCGGGCCTTAAGCTGTCTTTCGTATTCCGCAAATTTGCACCCACCACATAAGTCCCTCGCGGACATACCATATTTTTAGTTACTTCGAGGCGAGGAGAGATGTTTGCCCTTGTCAAAGACATGTATTCTTATATATATAGGTCTTATAGTTTTATATTAACTGTCACCATATTTAAATTTGTTTAAAACATATTTACAATTTCATTCCATGTTTTTTTGCAGATTTTATTACGAAAAAGCGCAAATTATTTGTAATTAGTAATATTTTTAATTGTAATGTATTTTTTATTAGGAGGTATTTTCTTCAAAACTCACCACAAATGTTTCTCGAACCTTGTTCAATGAAATGGGATGCGATTATACCTACCTATTTATATTAATATGATAGCACTGCATTCATAGTGAAAGGAATAACGTTCGTAAATATTTTTCACATTCCTGAATTATTATTTCGTAACTGAAACATTAACTCCAACAGTTTATATTTGCATAATTTAGTGTAATTAAGGTTAACCATAATATTTGGTTATAGTTAGCAGATAAAAAAGTGGTGTAGAAATCTCGTAATAATAAAATGATAAAAAAAAACCATATTAAAACTAAATACGTAATTAATCTTAAAAACATATAATTTTTTATTGCATAAAAATATTTATAAGAAAAATTGTGTACAAAGAGATTTACCTTTATTTTAATGTATTTAAAAAGAACAATTTTTTATAATTTATCATAGATTTTGGTTTTGCACTGGTGTAATATAATTAAGATACAGTATATTAATAGAACAGTCACCATGTCATAGGCTTTAGTAAACATCTTTTGTATCACTTGCCGGCACTTACCGAATCTTAGATTACACTTCTACCCTCTACATACATACCTACGTCAATCGGCTCAACTAATTGTTTTATAATTTTATATTGTATTTTCTCTGTAAGTGATAGTCAATCTTCATATCAAAAATAAATGTCTTTAACGGTTATAAAACTCGCCCGTACATGGCCTCGCAATACTGTAGTAAATGTTGCACCAACTTCCTGACCCAAAGCATTATTTCATTTAATCACGCCCTATCTAGGTAGATAAAATATTTTCATTCCATTTAGTAATTAATGCGTTTCGAAATCACTTAACTGGTAATGCCAAATTCGAATTTGTTTCAGCAGCTGAAAATTATGGAACGGTATGGGATGCTCTTGTCTCAAAATACCGTGATAAACGCGCTATAGACTTTAAGCTATTTGTATCAATAATCAATATCCCAGAAGCCCAGTGCCGTAACGTGGGTGTGAAACCAAAAGAGAAAAAAATCCTTCTTTCAGAAAAAAATAATTATAAGATAAATTAATTCAAAAATCAAAAAAAAATATTTATTGAAATAAGTAATATTTAAGACAATTATAATACGATAATTATTTTAATATATTTCTCAGGAATTGGTTAAAGGCTTTTTTCAAAAAATTTAATTTTGAATTTTTTTGATTTACAAAATATGTTAATTTAAGAGCACTTAACCTAAATAATGTCAATAATTAGAAGTATTGATAATTTTATATTTTGTTTAATTATGTCCTCTTATGTTAAGCGTGATCTGTTACTCATTTTAAATTATTTTTCTGTGTTTAACTTTGTTTACATGTTGCGACACAAACCAAAAGATTTCAACACCTCATTATGAAACATTGGTAAGTAATTGTATCCACAGCTATAAAAAAGTACTATTTCGTGCAGGATAACGGATTAGGGTGATAAAACCCGAAACAAGCACTTTCACAGTATAACAGTACAACAGGAGCCCTTATATTATCTAATGGATTAGTGAACTGAAGTGAAAATGAGTCGTACTATATAAAATATTACTCTCAAACCTATCAACAAACTTATTCAGAGGTATGTTTTCAAGTTTGAGGACCATATATCTGAATAAGACGATTGTAACTTCACGCTCGTTACAATAAAACCTTACGAATAACGATCACAATTGTGGTCAAGTAGTTGCGTAATTTATAACAATTTTATTGATTTAACCTTCCACAACATAAATTTCCAAAAAAATTTAGGTATATAGAATAATAGAAGATATACAGAAATTCTCTTAAGAGTATTTCGTATAGCAACAACTTTAGCGCGAATTCAAGACCTCGTAATACGATGTACAAATACATCTTCATGATTTTTGTTTTCCTAGTTATCACTGTAGTCAGGGTGATTAAAAAGCAAATAATTCACTTGATTGTAGGTAGGTGACCTACAGACACCTGGAAAAAAATCTGTTTAAAATATAATTACGTACTTGTATTCCAAAACGTACTATAATTTCAATTATTATTTTAATAATTACGGAGGTTATACTGAAGCAGAGCCCGCCCACCCGCACTGGAGCAGAGTGGTGGGCCCTTCCCGGCTCCAAAACCCTCTCAAATATTTGAGAAGGAGGCCTTTTTCCCAGCAGTGGTCACTTACAGACTGCTACTTTACTAAAGAGGCTATATATACTCATCTAGTTTGATCTTTTGATAGTTAGTTATTACGTTCATGTTTGCCTATATTTTTATGTTTTAATTTTGAACAAAATTGTCAATAGTCTTATAGAAATTACAAGTATGTTCAGTCTTCCATTTCCTTCTGATATGGTTTGAGGAGAGCTATGGCTACCACATGGTTGTGAACAGGCGCTGCTTGTGTTTTATTATTTTGTAGTGCTATACTCATTTTCAATAAAATTTTCTTTCAAATCCGCACATTTTTTTTGTACATAAATCCAAGTTTTGTAGTAATCACAGGCGTACAGTGTGGGCCCAACAGTTTACAACCGCAGACCGACAGACACTACACTTGCCCAGTATAATATATACAGACTTGCAGAACCCGGGCCGAACACGATTTACAGTGGATATTATTGTAAATAAAAAAATATTTTACGTATAAAATTTTTAGTTTATTTGTACAAATTTTTCCAGTAACTTTTATAAGAATATTTTAATTTATATCGAATATAACCTTTAAATTTGAGCTCATTCGATCGAGTGGTATTCTAGTCTATAAGTTACACATAGACAAAGGTTTATATATAGAAAATTATATTAACTGCACAACCCCGCTGCGCGCAGTAAGTGGGATAAGTTGGGCGATGCGCTGTACCGCTACCACTCCACGATAGGAACAGAGCAGAAAAGCGGTTTCCAAACATTTCCTTCATGGAATATCAGTTACGGTATGCCGCGTGGTGTAAAGTCTAATGGGAGTCTAATCTAAAACCATAATTCCATTCTTTATGACTATTAGCACTCTTATGATAAACAATTTCCAATCCTAAGGTAACAATGCAAATGCAATACAACAAAATCAGACCGTAGAAACAAGCACTTAGATCTGATAACCCCATTGCACTTTCTGTATTTATAGATTTAATATTAATTAACCATTTGCCTTTGTAATCACGTATGAATTTGTCCACAAAACCGGCTTCTGTAATTCGTTCAATAAGTTTGTTGACTTCTTCTGCAGCGTTCCAACGAGGACGCATAAAGAGACATACTGGTGTTCGTGTAACACGTTCGTCGAGGATCTGAACAGCTTGATTCAAATATTTTACAAGAAGCACATCAGTAACCAAAAGAAACCTTTTGCCGTTAGCAATCTCCTTTAAATAAATCGGTATTTCTTTTAAATGTAATACTTGGTAATTTTTTCCCACAGATGAATTCCTATAGAACTCTTCAAATCCCGCTACACCTCCGTGTCCTTCCACAGTATTTATAGCCTCGACTACGGTCTTTACAGGGTGTTCTAAAATCGTGAGTTCAAATCCTTCAACAAGATTACTTTGATACACTACACGCACTACAAGACAAAACCAGACCCACAGAACAAAAATACTAGTAGATAACCAATGTTTCGTCATAAATTTGATGGGCTGGCCGAGAAAAACACCTAAGGTATTAAAAACAACATTATCCGATTTGGCTTTAGTTGCCCCAAATCGATGTATAAGCTTAATTGATATGATGAAAAGTACAAAGGATACAGTAAGAAACGGGGTTATGTGTGTAAAGAAAGGAAGAAGTACTTTAGCCCATGCATAAATTTCCTGCTTGTTGGGTAAACACCACACAATTTCTAAAATTTCGTAAACATGTGATATCTGTGATGCAGAATATCTTTTTGAATTCAACATTATAGCCGGAGCCATGATATCGGCAATGCCATTGACAAGATCACCAAATGAACCCGTGCCTCTGCCTTTAATGAAAGTTCCAATACCACCGTGGTCTGCTGACGCTGTTACATCCATAGAAGCGTTCAACCTTTCCAATAAGAGTTTCAAGACGTTGCCGTCTATTCCACTAATATTATTAACTCTGCCATTATTGGTATGTAATACAACATAAGGCACTAACTGTAAAATTGTTATTCTGATGGGACAACCTTGAAAGTTTCTGAATTTTCTGGAAAAATATATGGTTTCAATATCAGTTAATGTAACTGGTTTATAGTTACCGCACTTTCCATCGCTATAAGGTATGTAAGTTGTCAACGTAATATTGTCATCTCGATTAAATACACTTAATATGATGATGTTAACGACATCATATTCCCAGGCAATTTTTGTAAAAGTTGTCAAATCAGAATTTTTCATAAACAACTTACTGACAATCAATATAACATTAATCGGTGTGATGATAAATTTCTTTGTCAGATTAAGATAATGTCTGAATTCTTCAGGCTCAGTAGCGAAATATACAGTTTGTTTGAATTGAACTAATTTATGAAAATAACTTTGATTCTCTGCTATTTGTTCTACATGAGCTGTAACTACCGACCCACGAAAACTTTCTAGAAATTTGTTGACATTTCTCGGATCAGTGTGCCACCAAATGATACACGTAACATGGCGATGTATAAATAAATCATTAGCTATGTATGTTGCTTTTTCAATTAACACTGATGAAAAACTGAAAATGTAAAATACATTTTTTAAAAACAATAGTAAAAAGCAATTTGTTTTCATTTCTGAACTTTGCGATTCGTCTATTCCATGTAGAACACGTAGTGAGGAGACTTTTATATTCCTTCTTTTTGTTTACATTTGATTCCTTTTTTGTTACCTTTGTATTAGCATTCGTAAAACTTAAGTAACGTTAATGTGCCCATACCCAATCATAGACATCAATACATGTTTACACTTCTTTGATTTATGATTTGCGTTACAAATGATTGATTATTGTGACAAACATTGGAACGACATTCCTTTCAAAAGTAGTAAATTTAATAACAGCTTCGGTATAACCTTGAAGCAATTGAATTAGCGCTCAGGAAAGTCAAACAAAGCACTACTGAATAAAAGATAAGTAGCAGCCAGTATGTCTTAATTTCGGAATCATAATTTTGGTAACCTTATAATTAAATGAAAATGAAAAAAAATCCTTCATGCAAATCAGACAACAATGTGTTCTACAGTAGAAATTTCATAGGATTTAGTATACTTTACTCTATTTTATATTCGTTTTGTTGTAATCCTTGATTTATTTACTACATATAAAAGAAATGAAAATATATTATACTACTCCCTTATGTAAATGATATAAACATGATTATAATAAATATATGGTATGAGTAAAATGTTCATCAAATTATTAATGAAAATGGACTTGTACCTATAGTACACTAACAGTAACTAGTAATAACATACTAATCTCACAACTAAACATCGAACCTTGTGTAAGAAAAAGAAAACATTTTGTTATAAGTGAAATCGAAAACTACTCGATATTTTTTATAAATTCTTTCAAAGTTAAACTTCTAAATGAACGAAAACTATGTTTTAGTTTTCTAGTAACCATCTACAGACGTATATAATTTGAAACTACCTTACCGCGCGGCTTCGGTCGCTTTAAGTTCGGATTAGCAATATAATTTTAGTTGCAATATAAAAACAGAAATAGAAGCCTAACGTTGGGACACTTTAGTGCTGGTGATAATGGGTGACGTAGAAGACGATTAATGGCAAATATGCTTAGCGTTTTTGTAATATATTTTCTACTAATGACCAGCTCGACCGGGGTTGTAGAAAGATCTCGCAGAATGACGGCGGGAAGTAGACATCTTGTGCTGTGCGTTTCGTTCGGTGAGTGAGGCGACCGGAGTCCTACTCTCCCCCTCCTCTCAACCCCGTTCCTAAGGATCTTTTAAGGCCGGAAACGCAACTGCAGCCCCTCTGGTGTTGCAGATGTACCTGGACGACGGTAATCACTTACCATAAGGTGAGCCGCTTGCTCGTTTGCCCCCTTTCCGAAAAATAAAAAAGACACAGAAGTTATTCCTTCTTTACTACACGCCCTCTAGCTTCCCGTATCCGATGTAGAAACAGTTAGTGTTCATGAGCGCTAACCGCTGATAGGTGCGGTCCTCTTTGTACTTATATATTGTGCAAAATCGCAGGTGCCACATATTACCAAGAATAGGAGATTTAACTGTCGATGAATAACAACTCTGTACGTTTAACGCAAATGTAAGTAATATCACCAGTCCTAACCCCGAGGGATTACTGTCTGCAGACCTTCATTCCAAATTTCAAGATGGACATTACGTGCGCACTTCGCTAACGTTATTTGATACACTTATAAAACTATTTTTCCTTGCTCCTACAAATACTACGAGTTTTTCTACCTAACTTGCGGACTAAAGGAAAGTTGTGGACATATTTCTTTTTTACTTTGCAATGCAAAATGTCAGATCCTGCGGTAAGTGAACAGTTCATGTGTGCATATTTCAAGATGAGCATGGCAGGCGTTATGAGTAGGTTTATCTGGTATAAAATTCTCTAGTTTTAGGTAACAGTACTGATTGGTAATAATTTTGTATATTTGTATATTTCACTTGTACATAATAATACATGGATACGGAGAAGCTGGTGTTACAGCTACAGTTACAGCAATTGCTTTATCTGTACTAGTGCCAAAGCATAAAATGTTTATGACCTTGATTGGACCTAAGTGAGGACTTTTAGCACAGTCTATACCTAAACAGTCCGCTACAACGCTGCTTTCAATTTGTGAAGAATTTCCGCAATTATTACACTTTGTGGAGTTGTTCTAGGCGGATTGCCGATCGCTGTGTGTCAATTCTTATCTTAGACGCTTCTACCAGTTACCTGTGTGTATAATTTAGGTCTCAATTGAAAAGGTTAATCAGCCGATGGAGGGAATTCTTCTGCTCTTTTTCCTTTTGTCGACTTTTACGACACGGATTACGGATGAGGTGATAATAACGCCATCACCTTACGCATTTGTATTACCTTTGATACTACTAGCGAACCGTAACGTACGTACGAACAGATATGTTATATATAAACTTAACGTGATTTTTTATGCATAAAAACGTTCTTCTTGAAATTTTCTAAGCGTAGGTGAAAATCGCATTGAAATTCACTAAGAGGTTTGAAGTTATAAGCAAATACGGTCGAGAGCAGACGTCGCTCGCCAGCCGCATCGATTTTTGCCAAATAATAGCCTGTAATCTCTACTGTGGGGTAAAAAGTGTACGAGGGACATTAATAATAGGGTGAATAAAGTTAATAAATGAAATCATCTACATTTACTTACTTTAATATTGAATATTTTTCAAAAGTTTGTTCTTATAAAAGTGTAAATTTTATAGATAACAAAACCTTGTTATCAAAGATCCAGGCCTTTGTGCTATCAATATTTTATCCAAATTGAAAAATTTGTAACAATATAAAAACAGAAATAAATAGATTAAACTTAACATAACTCTGAGCATTTATGGCTCAAATTAATAAAGAGAATGAATTCCTTGCATTTCTTACATCGTTTTAACATCTTATCCATCTTAACGTTTAGATAAATAATTACACCAAGTTTTAAGGTATAACAAAGTAGTGCCACTTATATTTCAGCGAAACTAAAAATTAAACTTTCTTTTAATAGATAAAATTAAGGGACAAATAAGGTAAGTTTGTTTTAGGTAAAATCAAAAAAACATTCTTATAAAGATTTAGCAATGATGACCATATCATCAGGCAGGCAAAAAAGGTTTTGTATTAAATAATCCCTCCTTTTTCGAGGTATATGTATATTATATAATGATAGTAGTATATATTAATTATAAAAGATGCGGAAATCTTGTATTGTATTATAATATTAAAATATTCCCTGTTCAAATTGTAATGTACAATTTATGGATTAACTCAACGTTTTATTTAATTAATAATAATAAATTTGCGATCTCTTATTATGGCCGATAATATAACAATATCACGCTGTATTGAAAACAGCTACATCTAGCCACCACGCTGAGTCAACACGGCGTCGACGAGTAAGACAGCCCCGTTGATGATAGAGAGCGAAGCCTTCGCTAAGTTCTTGTCCTTGATGTCACTTTTTCCGTAGTGTTGATATCTGAAGCAATTTTAAACCTTATAAATGTTGCGGTTATAAAGAGAAGTGAAATTAAATCACATGTATTTATCACACAACACATTTTTGATTTAATATAAAGCAGATTAAATATAATATAGTGCCGCACAGGACTATACAATTTTAAGTTCCGTGTGTTACTGTAACTGTTTGTAAATAATGTCAGACCTATGATCATACCGCAGTACCGCAATAAACTGTGCAATTTAATGCTCCTCTGTGCATCCTCTAGTAATTATGATTAGTTACTAGTACTAGTAAGTAGTAAGAGACTGAAGAACACGGAGCAGTGCTACACCGGTCTCTACAATTTGAATGTAATTGTAACTATTAGGAACGAATATCAGAGCAATAATCACAGTGGAGTGGTGCAAAATACTGTACAATTTGAGGCTCTTCTCTGCATCCCCTAGTAACTAATCGAAAAAAGAATGAAGCACACGGTGCAGTGCTACACCGGTCTCTACAATTTGTATGTAACTGTAACTATTAAGAACTAATATCAGAGCAATAATCACAGTGGAGTGGTGCAAAATACTGTACAATTGCCTACTTACATCTCTAACACCAGAGCTGCATGTGCGTTGCCGGGGGATGGGAGGGATGATGGGGATAGGGGTTAGAGGGCCCTTCCCGAATGGGTTCCCGCCTTGTCGTGACGGGATGGCTTAGTAACCGTGGCTTGGTCTCCCACGGTGAAACAAGAGGAACCTAGATGACCGGCCTGTCATTGCGGGGATGGCCGGCCCGAGGTGGCACTGCCGAGTGGGCTTGGAGGGTGTTAGTTTAGCACCCTCCACAACCGAGGTGGAGTCGCGGGGGAAGAGGAGTTTTGGTATTACGTTTCGCCATTTTCCATACCCTTCGCGACTCTGGGCGCAGCACCGCTGATGCGGCCGTGGTGGGGCCGCGGGGAGAGGAGGAAGTGTCGGTATTACGTTGAGCCATTCTCTCTACCCTCCGCGGCCGAAACGTGATCTGCGGTGGAGCCATATACCAGATCCGCCGGGGGTGCCGAGAAGGCTGGTGCTTAAGAGCGCCGACCTTCCTGATCCCCATGGCCTCCGGGTGGCGGACTCGGGGAGTCCGTTACCCACGTGGGATTGGAAGCCGAGTAGGTAGCAGGCCCTTCTCTCTCGAGAAGGGGCCGCCGAGAGCGGTCGGCGCTGGTGGGCTCGCGTATGTGTGTGAAAGCGTTCCGTGACCCTGCCATCATGCGGCGAAGGTTGAACACCATGAGGTTTTAGTCGGTGCAAGCCCAATATAACTTGTCCTTGCCCCCGAGAGGGTGGCTGCGCGTTAGGAATTTCCCCATGTAAAAAAAGGGGCAAGAGGGCAACCGGTTACCTCACTTACCGAACGAGACGGAGAAGCAAAAGATGCCTCTACTTCCCAGTCGTGCTGGTCTATTTGAGCATCTGAATTACACTGTATACTACAACTGTTAGTAACTAATATCGGAGTGATGAGGACAGTGCATTATTTTCTCAAACACTCACTTATTTTCATGAAAAAATGTAGGTACAATAATAAAATCTTAGTTACCTGTCAATAATGACAGCGCCGCTTGCAATGAAAAGGGCGACACCAACCAACGAGTAGAAGATGTCGATGCGCTTGTGAGATGGTGTCTGCATTAGGTAGCCTGAAATTTAACATTCGGTATATAGGTAATGTAAGGAAACAAATAGAAAACCAACTCAAAAATAAAACGCTACGACTAAATACAACAAAACACAATACCAGCGCGATAATATAACGCTGCTGCGCTTCAAATGTTGAATAGCGAGGAATGCAGAAGTGCATCAATGACAACGAGTTCGAATTGGACAATGTCGACTGGGTTGCAACTGTCCCTAATCGGAGGAGAGCATTAACAGATTTTATTATGCTACCAATAGACCACGAATAAAAACATTATTATTCACAGAGACTTCAGTACTACATTCACGATTAACATTATTTTAAATCGATGAAATGCTTGGCTCGTCAAGCCTCTCACTGCAAACCCCTTACTTTTATTCATTAGCATCATGAGACTTTTACCGATCCACATCATGACATAGGATTCACCTAAGGCGGCATAATTCGCCCTAACCGTCAAGTTTTTCATGGCGATTTGTCGCAGTACCGCTCTGCAAGATGACGGGTATTTATATGATGCGGCCCGTGACCAGTCTGTATATTGCTGGCATGTCTGGGATTTTTCCGCCGCCTATCGGAAACCATAACAACTTTTACATTTTCCTTTTTCCACGTTTAAGATGGGATAGTAGATTGTCATACGCCCTCCAAAGCTTTGAATTAATTGTCACGTTTTCCGCCACATATAACAGAAAAATCGAAGCCTTTTAGATTAATAATGGTCAGTTGCATTAACTCTCTAAGCTTATTTTCTTTACTATTTAAGCTACTCAGAAATATGAACAAGTACTGATGCAAAATGTAACAAACAAATGTTGATTGGTAATAGGCGTAAATGCACACGACCGTGAGATCATTTTCCGTAAAGCAATAATCTACCATTCCACTGTGACTATTTTGGGCGATGATAAGTTTATGATTGTATACTTCGTTCGATCGGCTACAAAAAACTGCCCACGAAGTTATTAAACATTTCTGATCATCTAAATGTATTATATGAAATATTATCTAGCACATTACATAATTATTTCTTTTATACTAAAGAAAGTATAAAGAGAAATAATGGAGGTTCGAATTATGGATGATCGAATTGATAAATAAGCCCTCGTTCTCAAACAAATTGAGAGAACTCTAACATAAAATAAAATATCTAAAATGTCTCATCAATTCTTTTCATAAATACGATTATTTATAAAATAATTGTGCGTCTGTTAGTTATTATTTACCTTCAGACCGAAGAACGGTTGTGGTGATATACATCCTCGGTCTAATATATTCGTCTTGTCGAGACGGTGGTTCATAGCTATTCTAGAATGCGATAGATAGCGTTGTAGTCAAGCTATTAACAAATTTTATGTTTATGGGCCAAAATGACTCATATTCTCAACGTATGTTGGTTGAGTGCCAAAAAAATTACAAAATTTGGACCCGATACGTGGTGGCGTTGACGAGTTATTAAGTAATTAGAAGTCATCGTACCATCTACCGGCAAAGGAGAACGCCGCCACCGATCATAAATATATAAATATAATATAAATACCAGACATAATGTCATCTTCCAATTTAGCTAAACATGTTTAAACCTCCTCTTATGCAATAAAACATAATAAGGAAAGATAACGACACGTGAATACAAACTAAAAGTAATGTAGCAGCCTGTTAGTTTCCACTGCTGGGCAAAAGTCTCCATCACAAATATATGAGGTTTTGGAGCCGGGAAGAGCCCGCTACGCTGCTCCTGTACTGGTAGGCGAGCTTCACATGTCCTCGAAATTTTTTTATATTTTATTATTATTTATTCTCAGAGACGCAGGTTTCCTCAGGATGTTTTCTTTCACCGCCAAGCACGTTGTAAATACTTCACCAACTTCACTTAAACTTGCTATTAACAATTTTACTGGTGCCAGCACCGTCGATCGAACCCACGTCACTCGCGCTCTATGAAATTAAAGTGAGCTCCCCTGACTACTAGGAAACTGCGGCTACTTTAACTACAAAAGGGAAATTTCATCGACTGATAAGATCGTAAGAATTTAAAATTTGATAAAATATTATTAGTCCATTAGCTACAAATGTCAAAATTAATATAATAAAAATAAAATCAATATTTATCAACAAGATCGCTTGTTAGCGATCATTTAACATTTTAACCATTTCACGAAATTGTGATTGATATTATGATAAAATATTTACACAGTATGTCAATTGTACTATAGAGCGTTGGTATAATATTATGAGGAAGAACCAATCATTAATTATGCTTCAATATTCAATATTAAGTTTAAAAAGTCGTTTTTTCAAAAGCTATCATTGTTAGGGTAATACCATTCGCGTAGGCAAAGGCAAATTAATCTACGAACTAAAGTATAATCTTAATGCTTGAGCCACGTTAGAGCGGGTCGCTAGAATAGGATTAAAATTAATAGGCGGTAAATAACATCTAAAACCATAACCGATGGGCATGCCACGTAGGAGCTTATCAGCAAAAACTATTGTTACTACCGCACCATAAAAAAATAACTATACAGATATGGAAAAATATTGAAGAATGTATTATCGTTGTATATATATTGTAACGTTGCAGGTATAATACCTGCGGAATAAAATATAATTATGAACGATGCTGCTTAATCGGAGTATAATGCTGTAAATGCTTATTCAGTACGGAATACCACGTTGAAAATTATTTAATACCACACATAGTAAATTTTTTCTTTATTAATAAAAAAAAAGGTTCTCGACTGGCAGCCACGTGCAGACAAACTCAGTGTGTAAGATGGAGTGGCGATCTGCACAGTATTGCGGGAAGTCGTTGGATGCAGGTGGCTAAGGACCGAGCGTGGCAATCTTTGTGGGAGGCCTATGTTCAGCAGTGGACATGTAATGATAATTAATAAAAATTTAAATGTTCGTTTGTGCAAAATCTTAAATCTCCGAAAGTTCTTCACCGATTGTTTTAGAATTTTGACAACGTTGTATTCAAATACGAATGTGTTTTTACTCAGGTAAAAACATATATTATATAAATGAATGTAGCTTCGTTTGTTTGTCCTTTATAGACTCGTAAACTACTCGATGGATTGAGCGCAAATTTATGGAACATATAAGTTTTATCACGGGAAGATTTAGAACATATAAAAATATTCAGTACTTTCAAAAATAGTCTCTGTGAAGCATGATAGATTAGATACATTAATAATATAGTCATAGATTAATTATATATATAATATATACACCCGATAAGTTTAACATACAATAGTTTATCAGTAGTTTATATTTACTATACTTTATTATCCTGTAAAAGTCCACTGCTGAACATAGGCCATGGGATACAGACTTGGAAAATTTGTCCGTACCCACAACGCTGGACAGGCCAGTTGGTGAGCGCAGTGTCGGCACTCTCGCACCGGTGATACTGTTCCACATCTACTATGTATTTGGGTTCGGTATATTCGGATGGATTTTCCGCCATCATTCGGCAGCGAGAACCTCGTTTGTTAATCAGCAGGGTGCGACTGTCAGTGCAGTCAGTGTGTCCCTGTTTATGACCACATACCACCACGGGGGTCTGTGCTGATATTGGGACAGCTCCTTAAATAAAAAGTACAAATAATCACCTGCAGCTGCTCCTGCAAAAATAATGAGGTAGCCAACGAACGTCCCGGTGACCAACATGCCGAGGTCAGCATCACCGTTATAGCTGTGGTAGTGCAGGGCCACGCATGAACATGTCAAGGCCTGAAATACAGAAAATTGTAAAGGTTAGTTCTGAAAAGGAATAACCGCATACTGAGTTACCGAGTCGTGAATTAACTCATCCGACGCCAAGATATGTACAACACAAACTGTTACTCCTGTATTAGACATTTATTGTATCTGCTACCGATTCTGACATCCCAGCCCCACACACATCGTGAATGAGTGATGACCCTGAGTCTACGGGTAATCAAAAAAGGGACAATACTTTTTAGTTACCCCCAAACAGTTCTCTGCTGAATAAAAATAAGCCAATTCGTTATTAAAAGGATTTGCCTCCAATGAGGTCGAATTTAATCTAAGGTTTATGTATCTAATATACAATATCTATGTTAAATCGTTCTTGTTTAAATACAAACTGTGTAATAACGATCTGTCAAGGAGAATAAAACAGTACATCAGTTTTAATGAGCCCACTAACGATAATAGCTAGGAAACTTTTAATAGAAATAGATGTGTTTCTCTATCTTTCTGTCTGGACTGAAATACCCAATTTAAAACCCAATGTTTCTGGTATGAGAGAGTAGTAAGTATGAATATTTTACACATTTTGTATAAAATAAAATAGCAGCCTTGCACAAGTACTGTTTCCATGTGTTATAAAACAAAACCATGTGGTTAGGGCTTAATAATCTGTCACGCCTTTTCTTCCCATAGTAGTCGTAGAGGCGAATAAATAAAGCCTTTAAAATCTCAGGGCGATCTCCTGGAGCAAGCCCGGCGACGAAGCTCGTCATCCGTCATGTTATATCTCCCAAAAAGGTGAATATTAGGTTACAGAAATTAAATTCCTTAATCTCTGTCTTAGATTGCATGCT
This sequence comes from Bhutanitis thaidina, assembly GCA_029286595.1. Classification (NCBI taxonomy): domain Eukaryota; kingdom Metazoa; phylum Arthropoda; class Insecta; order Lepidoptera; family Papilionidae; genus Bhutanitis; species Bhutanitis thaidina. The sequence goes on from JAGSMS010000015.1 coordinate 2,852,498, forward strand.
TGTACCTTCGAATGAAAAAATAATTATCCAAATCTGTAAAACATACAAAAATATTTTTTTAATTAATTGAATTGTTTTAATTGATTGTCCGTTGCCCTCGTGGGTTTGGAGGCTGAGTAGGTAGACGCGTCTGTGTTCCGGCGCGTCTAGCCAGGACGGTGTGGGAGAGGATATGTTCTCTCCCGAGAAGGGGTCGCCTACAGCGGCCGGCGCTGATGGGGTCGCAGATGTGTGCGAAAGCGTTGCCGTGACCCTGCCGACATGCGGCGAAGGTGGAAAATCATGGGGTTTTAGTCGGTGCAAACCCGACATAACCCGTCCTTGCCCCCGAGAGAGTCTTCTTACCCATTCCAGTAGAGCAGAGTAACTACTGTTGTGTTCCCGTTTGAAATGTAAAGAGAACTGAGCTGGAATAGTTATAGGCTGTGTAGCATTTTATTAAAGTGCTCAGGCGTAACAACGCATCTGTAACAACGCAACTTTCTATGCTTGAAGTTGTTTGCAGGTGTCCATGGGCTGCAGTAGCCACTAATCATCAGGTGGAACGATAGCTGGTGTTTTCCCACCTAATCCAAAAAAAAATACCGAATAGTCAAACAAACACAAACAGACAATATAGTGAGTTCATATTACGTTTTCATCCAGTTCTAAGTTTATGTTTAAAGTTTCCAGTCTCTAGCTCATCGGGATGTTAGTTAAAAATCTATTGCAAAATTTGTACTGGACAGACAAGAAACGTGGTAACAAAATACAGTAGAATCTTTTTGAAATCGCTTAAAAAGTTAAGACTGCTCATTAATTTTAGACAAAGTCAAAGCGATCATAGTAATGTATATATAATAGCTAAAACATCGCATATAGTTTATAATGATAACCACTAATTAGCACCAAGTTTTAATGATGTTTGTGACAAAGTTATAGACCACAAAATGGATTTATGGACGATAGCGTTAATTTCATGCCAAACAACTGTATGGCTTAGTATTCAGCGTTATTACCCGCCGAGACGAGTTTTCTGGTATATTCAGCTAGCATCACAATAAATACACTAATCAATGGAGTGGAAGATATAAGATATAATAAGACAAGAGACGACTATCTGGTATGTTATCAATAAATTAAACAGTTAAGTTATGGAACTCACTCCCACGGGACGTACGTGCTAGCGCTATTTATTTAGAATTTAAAATCAATATTCTTTCGGTATTTATGTATTATGTTATTTTAGGTATATACTGTAGTAAATATAGTTATGTTTACATATAAATGTCTTTATTACAATTAAATGTCTATATATGATCTGAGTTGAATAGGGGCAGAAGAAAACTAGTTAAATGCATCATTGTGTTTTAATTAAATGAAGTTACAATGTAGAGGAATATGCCAGTGACAAACTAGCAAAAGAACAATCCGCTATTACCTACTAATACCTACCATAATGTTGTTATTGCCATTTCAAAACATCGATTTTATTTTAATTCCCGTGCTCGGTGTGTAAGAGGCGACTAAGGGAAAAAACTTTGAAAACACAATGGCTACCGACGGACAGTAGGACTGTACGGAAAAACACCAAACCAAAATCGAGAGCAGCCGCCTCTAAGGTGCGAAGTGTTTGGTCCTGCGATTGCCAGTCCGCTTGACAATTCTCTTGCCGTACGTGGCGATTATGATATATCCTCCTTATGGGAGAGGCACTGGACTATTTACAGGCTGTTAAGGTAAGATCAGGATGTATTTTTAATATTATTATTTACATATTTAGACATGGTATTTTTTTGAATACATTTAATTTATAGCCTATTAGTTTAATTAGTTACTGTGTTATTAATTAAGTACTAAGCTTCCTACTGGCTTATCAATAATAATATTTTCTTTTCTCAAGGGTTTACTGGATGAGAACTCTTGTTAGGGATAAGCTCGCTTTTATATATTTTCCTTGCATATTTAAATTATATTTTCTTGGTGTATCAATAGCATGTGCACCACATTATAGACAAGTTACGATAGTGCCATATGTTCAACAAACACGTTTAAAGACGCAGCAAATGATAGCTCACTTGAAATAATCCCTCTCCGGACGAAGTTAAAGTGGCCTATAAAAAGATTGTTTTATATTAAGACTTTATATAACGCAGAGGATATAACGACATCATACCCGTAGAATCCTACACATCTACTTACTCGAGAACGTTGACGTAACGTACGCCTCGCTTGAAGGCCCATCGCATGGAAGGGGCGTATGATGTCATAATTGTAACTGGTTTCACATTAAATGCGGGTCGCGTATCGCCGAGGCCGAAACTAAAGTATCTCGTTAGAGAAAAGTTAAGAACGTTTAATCGTTAACATCGTTTAAAAATAACAAATAAAAGTAATGAAAAATAGAACGAACATAAACAAGGTAGGTCTCGAATCTCGCTGATGTTGTAAGAGTCGACTGAGTAACGCTGTGCAAACATTTGAACAATGCAGGCTATCAGATCGCAGACCGAAGTGAGAGATTGATTACCGTATTGGGTATTAGATTAATAAAATATAGGGAAAAAAGTTCCATTTCTGCAAACAATTACTGCTTTTTTGCAAACGAGATACGATTATTGTCGTATTTATTCTCCGTTTTCTGACTGTATTTACTTAATTTATTGTCTTGACTTTCTTTCTTTTAACTTGCATATACCAAGACTATGGGGTATTCTGAATCTCACTTAGTTAAAGTTTAAGATAAGATGGAGAAGATGTAGAGTAGTTGTAGATTGGAGTTTATGAACGTTATTTGCACATTAATGAATATCGAATCCGAGACCTTCGTCACCAGAGTTAGGTGATGCCATTGTGACATCCGAGCGGTCGAGACATTAAGAAAACCTATTTGAATAATACTAGAAAATCTAATACCTGCTCATTGTATAAATGTATAATAAAAAATACTTTAAGTAAAACTAAATACTTTACCGTATAAAGAAAAACTTTTGTATTTAAAATTAAGCAGTGAAATTCATCAGAATGTATCACCCGTTAACGATTATACCAATGATGATTAAGCCGTGAGCTAAATAGCAGACAGGGTCAAACGTAAGCCTTGAGGAGCGAAGGTTGAGAGTCCAAACAATTCTTATCGACGCCATTACATCGACACAGCGCATGTTAATTGAAAAAGTATTACAAATTCGCTAGAGTACGTGGGTCATAGGAGAAGTTTAAATATTTATTAATAATCATGAATATTTTTAATTGCAATGAAAACCACAATTTTATATATTGCCTTTAACAAATAAATAATATAAATAATTAATAAATTATGTAAAGTAAAAATACAATAGAATGGTTTAATTTTATTGTGATGCTTGTCCAAGGCTCGCGGTGGCTTTAAATTGGCTACTAAATGAAATGGAAGCAAATGAAAGTCTATGGTATATTTACTTCAGAGTTCATCATTCTTTGAGATGTAATCTGAGATAATTCTTTATTAGAAAACTGCAAAAGCCTAATAGTTACAGGCTGTAAGGCATTCCATCTTCGTCCTTAGAGGTGACAACGCATCTATATTCTGTAACATTCGCCAAGCGGCTCACCTGATGGTAAGTTGCCCACAAACGTCTGCAACACCAGAGACGCTGCAGGTGCGTTGCCGGCCTTTAAGGATATTTGGTAGTTGGGAAGGAGGATGAGGATGGGGGATGGGGAGAGGGAGTGAGCCCCCGGTTACCTCACTCACCGCACATATCACAATATGCTCAGATATAAATCTAAACATACAAATCATGTGATTTGAAGAATAAAAATAACCGCTGCGGAGTTTGGAAGTTATTTGGAGTACTGCAACGCCGGAGTATCGCTTCGGGAAATGGGAAAATGCAATGCTCATAATTTTAAATTGAACCTGTCGCTTCTTATGAGCTTACGCATGTATAAAATGTATATTCAACCATTTTGTATTGTAGCTAATAATAGAGATTTGTTAATGCTACTTTATAAATAACAATTACGTGTCGATACATTTACACGATCCTACAAAAAGCAATGATTCATAACATTCTGTTATCGCATCAACATTACCATTTATTATTTTGCACTAAAACTAAAACAATTTTTAACACACTTTTGTCATCATTTTACATGACATAAGATAGCGAAATTTTTGCTATAGTTATTAATATCTAAATGAAAAAATTAAATTATATATAATAAAAGTACTAATTATACGGGAACCTACGAATATGGCACTGCCAACGAACATGACTGAAGGCTGTGCCTCGATGACTAAAACTAATAACCTACTATCGGTTATTGCCATGATTGCCACACTTGGCTGGCGGGTTTACAATTCCGAATGAGTACAATCACATTGAATGAAAGAAAACACTATTTGGACCAGAGATATATTTCGTGGTTGTACGGAACTCAATTTTAATTTTTTGGGTTAGTAACCTAACATAATATATAAACTAAGAGGTTATATAACTATAACCTCTTAGTTTTTATTTTAATCACTTTTAAACATAAAAAATAGAATAAGACAAATTAAATAACTCATGTGGTCATCTAAAAAGTGTCAACAATCTGTTATATAATCACCGAAGATAATCGATTGTTTTCATTTTTTTTTTTTTTTTTTATAGAAGAAGGGGGCAAACGAGCGTGCGGCTCACCTGATGGTAAGTGATCACCGACGCCCACGAACATCCACAACACCAGAGGAGCTACAGATGCGCTGCCGGCCTTTAAAGGCCATCTCTTTGAACGTTTGACTCATTACGACCTAAATCGTACTGACCTTTCTTTCTAAACTGCGGGTTCTAATCCCACCAAGGCAATTATTAATAAAATAAGTAATTATTTTAAAATTATTAAATAAACAATTATTTATTATATATATATTCACTACAATGTAAGTAAGTGTGTGACTAATTTTAAAATCAAAAACGAGGAACTTAAAAAAACTGCGTAATAATATATAACAAATGAAAAACAGTTTATTAAGTTATGAAGAAAACAATTAGTAAGTCATTAAATCCGATAAAGTCACCTCGATTTCAACCACAAGATAAATCTATAACTTCTACTGGAGCTTGGTTGTCAACGACGCAGTTACAACTGCGATTACCGATGCAAAAACACAGAGGCACCCCGTTCGTCTTTATCTTTCAGAAATAAGAATAAAATCAGAGGAAGAGTGGGGTGCATTGTCAGAGAAACGGAATGTAATCGTAAATAAAGACATCAGAGCCGGTAACCAATAACATCTTGCACAAATTTTGACTGCGGGTGGAATTTGAACCACGCGACGAACTATTCTTTTTAATGTGGTGACAAATGAGCTAACAGTCCATCCGATGGTAAGAGGCCACTGCAGCCCATGGATATCTACAAATACCTTTAATCGAAGGTTAAAGATGCGTTGTCACCCCTAAGGACTACGACGCGATGCCGCTCAGAATGCCCCGTAATTTTACTGGCTCTCTATACTTTTTAAACCGGAACACACCTGTACCTTCCTGGAACCTACCCAGACGACTCCTATGCAGAGATGTAGTCTATCAAATAGTCAATTTACGTATATATGTATGAAAGTCTGAAAGGATTTGACATATTCGTAAAAATAACTTCACGGATTTTGATGGAACTTTAGTAAAATATTTATTATGATTCCAGAAGTATAACTTAAAGGGTAATTTTTTATCCTACTTTATTTACAAAAATTGACAAATGTGACAGTTTCTAAGTATGCCATTCAATCACGTTAAAAAACTGAACAGATATGAACGAAATTTGACAGAAGTGTAGTTATACCGTGGAATAGGACAATAATATTATAAGCAGTGAAAGTAATTGCAATTACATTATAAGTGATTATAATATAATTGGAATAGGACACTTCTTATCACAATTAAGAGTTCTCTTGGGACATAATATGTGACCACACGGGCGAAGCCACCAGTGTTATATAATATTCGTGCCAATACCGAACGTCTGATGCCACGATCGCCAGCCGTACTAAATGTAGAGATAACGATAAATTCCTCTAACTAGTGAGGGGCCGAATGATTAACACACAGTGTTTAGAAGTTTTAGTATTTTTTCACAACTAACTTATTTGTTGATTGTTTTTATTATACCAAAAGCAATTACAGCTATTGTGAAAATTAAAATATGTCAATGAAAATAACATAAGTGTTAACTGGTATATCAAAAGCAATGCAACTTAATAATTAAAAATAATATTTTATTTGCATTCACATTTATCAGAAAACCAGTTTGCATTTTTGGACGTTTCCACCCAAAAACTATTAATTGCTTTAACTAACATTATGCATATATGCAATAAACAATAAATAATTCTATTAAAGCATAACATTGGTTCAGTCTGCGATTCGAACGTAGAACCCCACAACTGATGATAGCTGAAGTTGAAGAACAATGATATGAATATGTATAATATTATTTTCTATATGAATTAATATTCAACAATTCTAACAACACTGTGTACTGCTCGTACATCTACACGTGCACACATACTAACTTGGTTGACCATAAACACCAAAAATAGTGATAACGTAAGCTTCTGATGTAATTCGTAGCGATCAGTTGCGATAAACTATGGCCGGCGGCGAGTAGGGTTTACAAATTTGAATCAAGATTTTTTTTTATTATAACATTATTCATGGCTTTACTAGTTATATTATAAATCATGAGACAAATCTCAAAGTCTCGGACAGATAGGAATAATCATACAACTATCCCAAACCCATTAATTATACTGGCCACCAACGGGTAGCAAGGGTACTACTAAGGGTAGCACTACTTCAGTGCTATCGCCAATCCGAGCCGAGCGAGCCAAGCGTGGTAATTGCGGCAAATTGTTCCCCTGACCTATATCAGTGTTTGGAATGCTTGGAGGTTGTAATAGAAGATAATATAGTATAATCTATGTTATTTATGAAAGCTAATAGAGAAGTCATTAACAGTATTGTCCATTAAAAATTATTTATCCAAGGACATAAAAAAATATTTTAAGAATAAGTCAATTTTTAATAACCTCTTTTATTTAAAAAAAAAAAACGTCGGCAACCCTAGCAGCGACCTAAATACCCGCGTGAATCAACAGCTAATGGAGTTACTTAAAAGTACAAGCCGTCATTGCTCAGTAGCGAACGTATTAAATTTTATGGTCCATGAATGCGAAATCAGGGTCTATTGCGTAGCTCTGGTGATCGTAATAGCGATCGATCTTTTTTCAAGTTTCTACAGATTGATAAATTATGTTGCCCCAGTACCTACACATGTCTAAACTGCGAATTATCAAAGTTTGACAAATCGCATAGTACAGATTAACTTGTATATTTTAAACGAAACAATAACAATACTTGAAAGTGGCTAAGATACTAATGTGTCAGCATTTTTTGGCGTATTCATAGAAATGGGTATGTCCAGCTGTGTACTTGTATAGGCGGATAAAGAAGAAGATTGTATGGTTGTGAATTTCAAAACATGATATATTGCGGACCGATTCCGATCAAAACGAAGATGAAGAAGAAGAGGTAAAGCTTTACGTATCATAATAGAATTTTCAAATTAGTCTGTACACTAAATCGTCCTGAAAATTGACTTGAAATGGTGACATTGGGGTGGCTACTACGAAAAAAAAAATTTTTTTTTAAATATGATGAATATTTATTATAAGATAAAAATATTAAATATAACATCGCGCAAATGTAAAATACATTCTTTATTTATTTATTTTTTTATGGAAAAGAGGGCAAACGAGTAAGCGGCGTACCCCTGATGGTAAGTGATTACCATCGCCCAGGTACATCTGCAACACCAAAGCAGTTGCAGGTGCCTTGCCGGCGTTTAAGAATATTTGGAGATGAGAGGTATGATGGAAGGGGAGTTGGGAGAGGGAGGGGGGTTTAGTGTGCAATCTTTTTAATATGAATCACGCTATGCCTCGATGAAGTTGGACATATCGTGGGCTTAAGATTAGTCATACTAATACGTACTGTAAAAGTGAACGAAAACTGTGAATTACTCTGAACGTGTTTACTTTCCAAATAGCGCATAAACGGCTGAACCGGTTTTGATAAAATTAAGTATAAAGATATCTTGAAGCCAAGAACTAGAACGACATAGGCTATTTTTAATCCAGGAAAGCCACAGGCGGAAGTTAGTACTACATATTTAAACAAGTAGAAATATATCACATAAGTTTAGGAATAAATAATTTAAATGTGCACAATTTAACGCTATAATGATCTTTTCATTGTAACTGGTTGAATGACTAAGTTCCAAATAACACTGATAATAAATGAATCGCTTATTCATCAGTCTATTCGCAGTCGTTAGTTACCGATTCCATAATTTATGGGATCAATAATAGAATCTTTAATAAATAATTTCTATAGTTACTTAATCATTTTATAAACTACATTTCATCAACCATAATCAACTAGGAATCTGTCGCTAATCAACTCTCTGGACTCACAACAAATATTTGTGTATAAATCCTTTTATTGTAAAAGTCACGTACATTCACAATAACATCTACATTCTAAAATTTTATTATTATAAAATAAATTATTATTATTCTCAAATAATATCATCAAAAAGTAAAGTATAAGGAAAGTAGTATCCGAGAACTCTCTCGATTCACTGGTTTTGTAAAATCCGGTTATGGGCCATCGCGCTATTTGTGTTTAGAGCAATTAGAGCAGTTTAGAGCAAAGGCATGAAAATTTATATAAAAAAAAAATACGCCGACTGGCAGGTAGAGTAAGAGGCGTGGTAGCATAATGGTCAGGGCATTCACTTTAATTTCATAGTGAGAGTCACTTTAATTCATTATTTACGCGAGTGACCCCCGGCTGACGGCACTATTGAAATTGTTAATAGCTATTGTAAGTGCTGAATTTATCACATGGTCGGCGGTGAAGGAGAGCATCGTAAGGAAACTTACATGGCTGAGAAATAATAAAAATATTAATTCGAGGACATATTATGAAGACCGCCAACCCGTACTGAAGCAGCGTGGCGGACCCTTCCCGGCTCTAAATCACACATATATTGAGAGGCGACATTACCCAGCAGTGCGACATTTACAGACTGCTTCTTTAGTTTTACTTTTACGCCTACTACTCTTTTCATATATTTATTTCACATATTCAAGGTAGAGTCTTATACCCTCTACATCGACTCTATCCGAAATTACCAAATGATCGCAGTTTTTGAGTTAAATTATAATAAACTTTGGAAAAAGAAAACCGCATCAAAATTGATTCAAACAGAGCAAACATATAAACAGAATAAAATGCAAAATAAAATATATTTTTAAGTTTGAAGTAATCTGTAACCCAAGAGGTTTTTTTTGGAATACTTTTAATATAGGTACAGAAACAGCCTTTTCACAGATTTGTAATTGAAAAAATAGGTACATAAGCTCTCAGAATCGTAAACACAATTTTTTTTGTCGTTTCAACCCAGAGAATTTAATTTTTTACCAGAAATAGAGATTCTGGTGCTTATTTGGAACAACGTCATATGTGGTGAGCCTGTTGCCATGTTAGTGTTCAGGCCAGTGATACAAATCGTACATAAATTTCGAAAACTATTTACGTACTCATATGATCCCCTTTCTTTCATACAACTAAGCATTTTAAAATGTCACACTATCAGCGTAGATCTTGATTATCTTTGTAGGTCATCAATTATAAAATGTTATTATTATCACTCTATGATTAATGTCCCTGTCCAAGTATCCCGTCACCGTATTAATTTACATTTCGAACACTGACTGTACAATAGTACAACTTTAATTCTGTTCTATAACTTCGCTTTGGATGGCGATGTCTGTACAACAACCACACCTTATTTTGTCTGTAAAGAAAGTAGCCTACTATATAACCAATAAAAAGGTAATACCTTCAATACATTGACATGTCGCAGTCAACTCGTTATAGATATAATAAAGTGTCAAACACTTTCGTTTATTGGTGAAACTTATATTGAAAATATAGATAAAACATATAATTATACTTTATTCTTGAATAATCTTAACATAAACGAGCGAACATTTTAACATTCTTCGCATCCACTAATTCTTCGTAACTAAACATAAACATTTCAGACAAAAGAAGAAGGATACAAAAACTATAATTTTTACGTTACTACTATATTATAGGATATAAATCCATAGTTTATTATTAAATTAGGTTTATACTATTACAATATTATACAGGTGTTCCTACTTTGAACGTAGCTGTTAAAGCGTTGAACCTTATTTGCGTCGTACCCATGAATGACCTTGAAACGAATGCTATAAAGTTATACCATTTTATCATTTTCTTATTTACAGTTAAAATATCTTGTCAAATTCTTAACAAAATTTTATATTCTGATATGTATGTTTGTTTATGAATCGTTTGTAAACAAACAACCATACAATAATTCCTTGTAGTATAAACTTTTTAAATACAGACAAGAACTTACCAGTTCAAGAAACTTGATAATAGACAATCTACTAACAGCCATTTTCTTTATACACTTATATAGCGATTTGATTGAAGTTGAACAAAACTATCGACACCGGCGAACACTACAACGAGCGACAAGTATAACGTAAACTGCGGCCGATGACGGACTGAACTGAGCTCGGCGGGTGTGTGACGCGAACCAAGCCGAATCGAACGCGTCGTCTATGGCGTTGAATGAGATCATTCTTGATGGCCATGATATTGTATTAACTCGGACACACATTATACGACTCATACTACAAGTATGACATACGTGTACGAATAAAAATTATGATGTAATAAATACCTAGTATATTTGATTAATTAGCAAAACTTTAATATAAATATAAATATGTACCTGTAAATAACTTCTCAGATATTCCTCAGGATGATTTCTTTCACCGCCGAGCACATGCCAATTTTTATTTGCAAAACTTCAGTAAGTTTTAATTTTTTGAACAGATTGCCTGATTGGATAATTACTTGAGAGTACTTCGAACTACAACGGTTAGCAAAACTCTAGTAAGGTTTAATTTTTTGAACAGATTCCTCGATTGACAAATTTCTTGGGAGTGCTACGAACTACAGCGGACGCTCCCCTTTGTCAATGACATCACCTTCCTACTATGAATCAATAAAACGTACAATCCTGCAACTTGGCATAGCATCGTAGTACAATTAAAAATAAATGCTTATTATGGTACATTGTCTTATTGTTGAAAAAACCTAATGAACATCCCATTGAAGTATTGCTGAGTGAATCTATATTAGTACAATATACTTCTATGAGAACATTCATAGTAGCAGACTGTAAGTGTCCACTGCTGGGCAAAGGCATTCTTCTCAATTATCTGAGAACGTTTTTGGAGCCGGGAAGGATAGGCCACGCTGCTCCTGTGCGGTTTAGCGGACTTCACAAAAATATTTAATCGTTGAAATAATATTTATTATTATTTCTCAGTCATGCAGGTTTCCTCACAATGTTTTCCTTCAGCACCGAGCACGTGGTAAATTCAGCAATTCTTCGCTATTAACAATTTTAGTAGTGCCGGCATCGGAAATCGAACCCAGGTCACTCGCGCTCTATTAAACTAAAGCGAGCGCCCTGACCACTAGGGTACCACCGCTGAAAACATTCATACAGTTTCATTATTTGTAAGACTGATCTATTTATCTAGTTACTTTGTTACTACTTTGCGATTACTTTAAGTTATTAAAATACACGTTTTGAAACAACATACTTTATGTGCATATTTTAAGTCGTTACAACAAATTACTGTTTATTTCCAAACACATATCGTAGAAGTATGATTAAATGGATAAACGCCCAGATTGTAAACGACATAAATACTTGTTGGTTCAAATACTCACGAAAACAGCAGTGCCCAAGAAAATCGCTGTGCCATTGCGCCAACCCAGCCGTAGATAACTTTTCTTTTCGATTTTAATATTTTGCAATGTCTTAATCTTTGTTATTATTAATATTATAGTATAAAACAACTCCGTAATCCTCATTTTTCCGTGTATAGCTTCTCACTGGATTTCAATCCGGTTTCACCATCATTTAGAATATTTCATGAGGAAGGTAGTTCTTAATAAATGACTCGTTATCATCATCAGTCTCTAAGTAATTCATTCAATATTAGCCTATCCCTGGTTGAGATATTGAAGTCTAAGGTCTCCCTAGGATTTAAGAAACCTAATCATCTTTTTCCGCGCATTGACGCTTCGCACATCGCCTGCTTCGCAGACGCTGCAGCCCTTTATCCATCTGGGTATTTTACGTCTAAGTAATGAATAGAGTGAATAATATTATTTGAGATAGTTATTCGGCCATCTGTCGGGTACAAAGTTTTTCTGACCTGTTCCTTAATGCGATTTAGGTAATGGAACATTGTAAGAAGGGAAAGAGTTTCAATTGTACGAACAAACAGCAGCCAAATAAAAGTACAACAGAACTTATCTTGGCCCCTGCGTAGCCAAACGGGCAATTCACTTTTCGCCTCACCGGGAGATAAAACGTGTCGCATAGCGAGCCTGCTCTCTGGGTTTGCTCCTAGAGATGGTCGCGACATTATCACCCTAGTTATCACCCCCTTTCTTATCATGGGTCGACCCACGGTAAGAAAGGAGTGGCAGTTACTTGCACCACAAGAAAGAGTGAAAAATTTCGTAAACTTAAATATCATCTTAAATCGAGGTGAAATATTAATCTACTACTATTTAACACCAGATAGGTTGCTTAATAAAAAATATATTAATCTTGAATTTTAAACTGAAGTTCAAGTTATAAAAAGAGACAAGGATTTATTTTAAATTTTTTATAATTATCATTTGCCAACACACTAAACAATTTGACCTTAGCGGTATATGAAATGATCTCAAATAGACAACGCAATGAGTAAGATATTTTTTGCTTAATTAACATGGTCGGATGAAGTCGCTAATATTGCCTCTATTTACAGACACAAACTAATTGTGTAGGGTTTTTAATTGTGCGTATCTTTATATTGTCAGTATAAGGGCCATAAATAATTAAAAAGACGCAATTTCACGTTAACGAGAAAACAAGCCAAGATTCATTTTAGTATTTTGATCGCTATGACTCTACCTGCCTTGTAACTGTTTACAGCGTACACATCTTAGAAGTAATGTTTAACGAGGGAAAAGAGTATAAGAAACCGCATGATATACGAAAATTCTTTTGAATTTACTTAACGATTTAGAAATATTCTAATTACTAGCTTTATCTTCGCCTTGTGTGTTCAAACACATTACTGTTACGAAGTTATCACAACAGCTAAACTCTTACGAGGGTAGTTATCACGTTTGGTACGCAACCTGCAAGCATAAAAAAATGGTTTAAAGAAAAGGATAAGGAAATAAAATAAACCAGCGTCTATGACGCTGGATTATTTTATTTCACGACACCCACGTCGTTAGCCTTATTTGCTATGTCTTAAAAATATTTCACAACAATTCCGTAGAAAGTTATTTCTCGCTAAATACATGCCGTGTTATTTTTCCAAATCAAGACATGATTTCGTTTACATTACATGTTTTACATACAGATCATGTCTTGGATAAACGAAACCATGATAAAAAAAACACAGTATGATTGTATACGGGAACGAAGTTATACAGAATTTTTGCGAAATTGTTTGTGGCATAGCGGATAGGGCCCAGAAATTATTTGTAATATTTACACCTTGTTAATTGTTCCTACATAATGTTAAATATAGTGTAATGTTTTACAAATATTCGCTAAAATCTGTTAGTAAACTTTTTTAATCTGATTCTTGAGTGTGTTTAATTGCTATACCCTTTATTCTTTGCTATCACATTTCACCTTAACCTATCCGATAATAGCCGTGTCATTGTAATGGATTTTGTCGATAAGGATCTTTGTAAATGCAAGTATAGCACGCAACGTGAACTACAGATAAAAATCAAAATAAACTCAGGATGAAGCAACAATAAAAATATTATTTAACGGACATAAATTCGCTATGAAATGCTGTACGAAATTAATGATCTGTAGTATCGAGGATTGTCTGCATAAAAATAATGTAGACCAGGAAAATTTGGAGGCCTCACGTCAGGATATTTCATCCATGTTACCTCGAAGTTCTGGCGAAACTAAATCTCCCCAAAGATGAGTTCAAAGCGCTGAAAATCTACGAAACAGCAAACTTACGATTCACCGCGTACATAAAGGTAATGCTTTGGTAGTAATGGATACGTCGGATTATAATTTAAAAATACAACCACTTTTTTCAGATGAAAGAACATGTCAAAATGTCAAAATAGACCCAACCACTAAAACTTAAAACAACCAGCGATCTCATAAAGATTTACTCCAAAAAATTTAATCTAGACATCAACTCGATAATACCAGCATGTGCCAAACCATCCAAGTTGTATGGGTTGTCCAAAATACACAAGATTAATGTTCGTAGCGGAGCATCGATAGAAATCCAAATCGACTCTCCAACTTATATATTTACTCAACATGTAGCGAAAATACTATTACCGCTCAGACACTCAAGAGCACTATACAAAATATTTTTTTCATATATCCTCACAAAAGAACACCGATTCCTACCAAAAATTACTCGCGAGTTTACTGAAAATCTATCAAATTGCAAAAGAGGATGCGGTTGGGTGCTACGTCTTGCTTAGGATCCTGTAATAAACAATATTGACCAAGCATACCACTGCATGATCTCAAGATACTGTGAGCTTTCTGCGTAGATCAGATCAAAAATTAATAATTAAAAACTGACGGGTAAACCGTGCCCAAAGCTGACCGTGCTTTACACCCGATTTTGATCCGAAACGTCGGAGATAAATGAATCAATTAAACTTGATGAAATCCGTAAACAATAGTTTCATTTCAACTATTGTTATTATTCGGGTAAATACAAGAAATCATTAGGTAACTATGGGTTTTAGTAAAAAATATTGAAGATATCTATGTGATAACTAGTTGTCCTCGGGTTAGGAGTAACTTAACTTAACTATTAGTTATTTTAATACTTAAAGTTACTGAATTTATATAATTCTGAAGTTGTCGTGAACAAGCTCCCGGGCACGTCTTATTTTAAATAAAAGCAAAATACATATTGTTCCATATCTGTACGGTAAAGTTCAAAGAAACTAATAACATGGCTTTTAGTTTAGATTAGATAGAAGCGTGGGTATAATTATACACTAACATAATCATATTAATTTCTTTGTACAATAGTCATAGATATCTTCGATGGCTCGACTCGAACGGGGAGGAACCATACTCTTTCAGAATATCATAGTAAACGTATCATTTACCTTGCTGTTGTTCATTCCAGCATTGCGTGCTATTACCATTGGCCATTACGCATTCGATGCTAGTCCTTAGGAGTTATAAGGCATCTAAGTCTTGTTTCCCCATAGATTAATGGAAGCTTCAGTTTCACTTACTATAATATTGATTGTGTGCTCGTTTGTCCTAAATTACCCTATGCCTAAATTAATATTATTCAAAATAAATAAATTACCTAAAAGAGATCCTGTCGAGGGTTCCTGAAATCACTTGACTATTTCAGACAAATTGTGAAGCTCGTTACGGTCAGTTGTGTCATTTTGAATATACTCTACTGTACAATAGATTTTATATAAGATCTTGAGGATTTTGTCAGTTATTAGCTAGTATTTTAACTACACCGATATATACATATATAATATATGATTTCATCAATATCATTACCTTCCGGATATTAGTTATTAACAAATATTATCTTTAAGTATGTGATATCTTTAAGTATGAACACGTAGCTGACTTATTTCGATATTTCTTTAAATTTCAATAGAAAAGTTAGTATTATTTAAAACAGTTTAATTAAAATGATTTTTTTTTTAAATGGGACCATATGTCAAGCGATCTAGTGTAGCTTCATATCATTTTATAAAGTTCAAGTATCCTTGAGAGAGTGAGATAATTTCATTTTTGTATATAATTTAGGAAAATAATACCGCGAGGTAAAGAAATAACCCACATAGTATGGTACACTGCACAAACAAATCTTTAAATATTTGGAATAACTTGCATTCTACTTGTAACCTCCCGTTGTCATTATCACTAACTATAGTCATAACGATTAATTATTAATTCGCAGGCCGTTCCCAAGTTTCAAAGATTTGCTACGACGTCCTGATTTGCGAAGTGGATTAAGGATGGTATTACTTAACGTAGCCAATCCACTTTTCGCCTCTCCCAAGATAGAATGGCTGTAAATCTCGCTATTACCAATTTTATTAGCCAATATATATTAGCTTGATTATTTTTTACAACTTCATATTTAGAATTATTGGCCATCTATCGAAATGTACGTGAACTAAAACAAAATGAACAAATTTTTGTGACAATGCACCTTTACAATTACAATAGTTTCTGTATTGATCAATAGATGGCTCTTAAAATATATTAGAAATTGTATTCTGTATTTAAATCGGATCTGCCAAGCCCACTGTCGGAAGCACTCAAGGTTTGACGGATGATTGATTGATATTTTAATGGGAAATTACAACTTTTTTTGCTATAAAAGTTAAAGAAGTGGTCGCTAGCATGAACATAAGAACGACAATGATCACCACGGTCATAATCAGACCGTAGACACTTAGCTGGACAAGGACCTTTTCCAACTAGCGAGGTAAGCCGAAGTACATAATGTAATCCCCAGTCGCCACATCAGCCAGATGAACTGAGAACCGCAGTTCACAGTACCTACAGCCCTAAACGCTACTTCTTTGCTTTGATTTGTTATTGCTATCTAAAAGATATTGTATTACAACTGTGATCTTACAGTGATTATTACAGGTGGTAGACTCCTTCTCTGCCTATGAGTCGCCGTGGCAGGAACTACACTTTTACCCATTTCTGCCGCCAAAAGCCAGTAAAATTACGCAGTGAGATATTTCATCATAGATAGTGTAATGTAATGTAACCATCATCGATTGGAGTTGTTTGTCCATAGGCTGCAGCAGCCACTTACCATCAGGTGGAATCCTAGCTCGCTTTTCACCCGAATTAAAAAAAATAGTCATTTTCCCTGAGATCACTTTGTAATGATGTGACCTGGTAATTATAAGAAAGAATAAATTTTCACAGCGTAAAATATGTATACTTGTTATAGTATCAATACAAAACAGACATGCCCGGTGACATGCTATTTTGTTCTCCAAATGTCAACCGCACCTGCACGCGGAAAACCTTGCCGATTAACGAATTAGGCTCGGGCGACCGACTGATGGCGAGAAGCCATCACAATTTACCAAACCGTAGACTGATGAAAGGGAGCAGCATCATTAGAGCTAAGCATACCAAGGCGAGAGCCATGGTAACCTAGTGGTCTGAGTGTTCACTTTAGTATCACGGATCGTGCGTGACCTGGGTTCGATCCCCGGTGCCGGCACCACTAAAATTGTTAATAGCAATTTTAAGTGCTTTATTTACCACGTGCTCGGCGATGAAGGAAAACATAGTGAGGAAACCTGCATATCTAAGAAATAAAAAAATATATATTGTTTCGAGGATATGTGAAGCCCGCAAACCCGCAATGGAGCAGCGTGGCAGGCCATTCCCGACTCCTACACCTTCTCAGATATTTGAGAAGGAGGCCTTTACCCAGTTGTGGGCACTTTCAACTGCTACTTTACTTTACACCAAGGCGCAAGCCGTCCTGTGTGGTGACCATGGGCGGCTGGCTTTTATTGGCACTTTCATGTCAGTGCCTATGTCCAGCAGTCGACTTACGCAGGCTAAAGAAAAAAAAATACAAAACAGAAATGTCACATGTACAAAAAACTAATCGAAGCATCCGGTAAGGAAAACTGAAAGGGTAGAGTTATTTTTAAAATCATTTAATTGAGCTTTGCTTTATTGGTTGACAGACTTTATCGATAACTATAACTGAATGAAAACGACTCAAATTAACAACACAGCGTGTCGAAATAAATGTCGTGACATGAACCATTTCGGCTTCATCCTAATATCAGTAAATGTTACCAGTGCAACAAATAACTGAATTTATTGTTATTGGTAGCCTTTTAATATCATCCGCACGATGCAATTAATTAATAATCACATAGTTTTCGATTCAAATTATTAATCTCGCTAGTCAATAACTACGTTTTGTTCTGTTTTTAAATATTAGGACAATTTATCTAAAAGTAAATAGTGTATTATTAAATTACCATTCATCCAGTTGTTATTATTACACATTGTTTTAAAGACTGTGTATTCTATAAATACAAACAATGTGTGATAAGAAATAAAAACACATACTCAAAAGATGGCACACACTGAAGAGATTCCATTATTTTTATTGGTTGACTTTTTTGAACAATGTTTAGTCTATACTCCGTGCTCAAATACCTAGGTCTACCAATTTTCATGACGATCGGTTGAAACGGTATAGAAGTTGATATTCAGCAGTACCATCTCATCATCATCATTTTAGCCTACCACAAGTCCACTGCTGAACATAGGCTTCCCCCAAAGATTGCCATTAAGCTCGGTCCTGAGCCACCTGCATCCATCGACTTTCCGGAACACTGACGACCTGTCACTCCATCTTGTAGGGGTTGTCCCATACGTGGCTGCCACTCGACAACCTTTTTTCCCAACGCTTGTCGGTTCTGCGAGCTATGTGGGCGGCCCATTGCCACTTCAGCTTGCTGATCATTGCAACTATGTCGGTTACCCTAGTTCTGCTGTGGATATCAACATTACAGACTCTATCGCGCAGAGAAACTCCGAGCATAGCCCTTTCTATACATCATCATCCATCAGTGCCATCTAGTGACAAACAAATGGATAGCGCGAGAATATTCTCCGTTCTCACGTATGTATACCACTTTTCATGGCGTTCGGTTGAAACGGCATAGAGAAGTTGATGAGCTGCAGCGCCATCTAATGGTGAGTCCAATAAAGTTTTTACCGTGGTGGAGCCAAACGGCGGCTTTTGCTGCTGCTCGAATGGACCGGCACGACCGGGTTGCTACCACGGCTTCGCAGAATATCGGGGTGAAGTAGAAGCATATTGTGCTTCTGCGTTTCCTTCGGTGAGTGAGGTAACCGGAGGCCCGCTTCCTCCCTTCCATTTCCATTAAATATCAATAAAGCTCGGTAACGCATCTGCAGCTCCTCCGGTGTTGTAGATGTACATGCGCATCGGTAATCACTTACCATCGGGTGAGCCGCTTGCCTTCTTTCTCACTACCAAAAATCTTCACCATTAAAATACTTATATGTGCCGACTGTCATGGCGATCGATCAAACGGTGTCAAAGTCTGTTAATCTCAAACAGTATACTAACATCCATTTTTATATTGATATAAAGAAGACCTTACCTTTCCTTAACATCCTAGAAACAGTCCATTCCATTACATAGGCCCTGTCTCATAAGGAGGATATGTCATAACCGGATTGCTCATTAGCGGATTGGCGATCGCGCTACCAGATACCCCAAACCTTAGACATTCATTTTAGTCTGGTATTTGTCGAGATGATTATCCCACCAATTGCTACGCAATTGCAAACGCATCGCGTTTTCCTTAGTCGCCTTTTACGACACTCACGGTTAGAAAGGGGATGGTAGGTTCCTACCATATATATATAGACTGCAACCAGTAATCTGTGTACTACACAAAATTTTAGCTTCCTTTTTCCCATTTAAACCTCGCACTTATTACTTAACAGCTATTTACGGTGACCGCTGAAACTAGCGTAGTCATGTATTTATTTGGTTGAAAGGATAAAATAAAAGAACGTCTTTAAAATATTATCATCCATCGCACTGAGTTTGAGTTTTAATCTTATAATGGAGTAATATGCATTGACACGTCAAGACATCGTGTTAACTGGTTTGTGGCACTTCGTTCTAGTGCTGGTCCCGTCCTTGTGCGCCGAACACAGAGCCAGCATTGAGTCGATAGTTAGTAAGACGGCGGCAGCGAGAGCACAGAATGCAGTAATGTGAGCGTATGTACGCCTTTGGCACACGGGCACGTCGTACCAGGAGTGCAGCGTGATGGCGCCGCATGCTCCGAATAACACGCCACCTGCGCCTGACCACCACGCATCTACGTAAGGATCCGCTGCCGCTGATACCACTTCGCCTGTGACATTGAAATAACTTATTGGTATTTATGCGAGCCTTGTACTTGAATTTCTCTAGGTATATTTGATAAATTAAAAAAAACAGTGGCACTATGCATTCTATACGATGGAAGGCGAAATATTAAGTCGGCAGTAATTTTTTTCACTGGATTAGAATGAAAAAGCAGCTAACAGTTCACGTGATGGTAAGTGGTTATTGCAGCCCATGGACAACTGCAAACAAGGTCAATTTAAGAAAGTTACATATGCGTTATCACCCCCGAGTACTAAGACGGAATGCCTCTCAGCCCGTAATTATACTGGCTCTCTATGCCTTTCAAACCGGAACACAACAGTATTTGCACTGCTGTTTAATGGCACAAATGGGTAAGAGTGCGGTACCTAACCAGACGAGTCCTAAAAGGACAAGGTGTTTAAGGTTTAAATTATTAAACCAAGTCATATAATATCTCATTTGCTCCCAACTAAAGTAAAACTAAGAAGTAGATATTTTCTTTAATAAATGTTGATTAAGTTTATAACGTTTCTGTCCAAAATTGCAATAGCACGTGACGGATGGCGAGCCTTTTCACCAAGTTTGCTCCCGGAGATAGCTATAAGATTTTCAAGATTTTCCTTTGGCCCCCTCTTACGAGAACCACGGGAAGAAAGGAGGTGGCAGATTCTTACGTTCCTGGCAGATGGCAAATTACAACTGAGGAATCGACTTCAATTTCTACCATAAAAAAATTTTCCCTGGATTTCATTTCATTTAATTTTTAGATTCGATTCCACGCATTTTAAATAGTAACAAAGGAAGTAAGAGGAAGTAGATACATCGTGCCTAGGATGGACTATAAGTATGGACAATATATGATGTCAGTTAAGAAACGTATACATAATATAACTCGCACACAGCCGAGGAAGTAGAATTTTAAGTAAGGAACCCTCATGCATACAAATGTTATCGCGGAAGTCAAAACTAATAAATGAACGTAACAAAAGTGATCTTAATAATAAGCTAGAATATTTAATAACAGGTAAAGTCGCATTTATACCTTTAATATATAATCAAAATATTTTTTGATTTACGTACCAATTTTAAATACTAGCTTCTTCGTCATATTCTTCTGAATCCAAGTAAGCTAGGCTTAAATCAAATAACATTACGAAAGCGTTGACAATAGCCAATGAGCCGGCAACGAGGGCCGCAGTTTGATCTCCTGTTCTAGGATACAAGGAACCACGAGTTCTTGCCGCTAGGACCAGTCCACCGCATACGGAGTATAGTCCAACTCCGAGTATACCGAAATACATGTCCTGTACTAGGTCCAGTGGCGCGAAAAGCATCTCTCCTAAAACGTTTTCAGAAGTACGTTATCTCTATGAAATAACAAGGCTTTGACTAGCCCTCTTAATGAGAAAACCAATACTGAAATGTAACATTTTGTGACCTGTGTATTTCTAACTTAGTTTAAATTTAACAGATTTGTTTTCCACTTTTATTTGATAGCATTTTAAGGTATTATTAGTTTCACAACATATACCTTTATGTCATTTATGTTCATTTAATAATAATATTTAAGTAACTTATTGAATGTGATTGAAAAAGCTGACTTACATCTGCGTCAGATCAATTTATTAATTCAATAAACATAAAAAAAAGCATAATGTTCAATCATTATACTTTGGACTGAAATACATATTATAGAAAGCTTTTAAAAACTTTGAAGGTATAAATGCGACTCCTTTATTCACGTTCACTTGTTTATTTCTAAACCTTCTTGTGTTTTTGCGTTAACGTAACTGCATCTGATATGTATATCAAATCTTAACGCATGACATTGCTGCATGGCTTAAGTATAGTGAGTGTTGAACACAGACCACTACTGAATATAGGCATCCACAATTTTAGTTGATGAATACCATAAAACATGATGATAAGTTAAAGATTACGGCACAATAATATCCAAATTCAGTCTTATAATAGCAATAAGGAAGAGAAAAGGTTAAAAGGTAGATCGATTTCATGTAATTTTTCTTGAACTATATCACAGGATGTCACTGAAACCACTGAATACGTTGCATTAAATGTGGTTTTACAACCCTGTTGCGTCTTCTAATGCAAGGCACGTAATAAACAATTCCATAAAGTGCTTGTTTATACAACGTGCTGATGAGGAATGAACGTATTATACCATGTCTACATTAAGTACGCGGAAGTCTCATCAATCAATCTACATCACTGGACGTAGCATATAGTAACATTTATAATGGATTTTTAAACCATCTTCTTCAAAGTAACCAATTATATTAATTAAACACATAAATTATGCACAAGTTGCAAGTAGCATTTGAAAATTTTCGTATACGATTATACTGCTACGAATATATTGCTTTAAGCACTTCGAGTAAAATTAATATGGAATAGAATACAAATTAGAATATTGATTTCTTTCTTTCTTTCCACATGTAAAGCTGTGTTGATTATAACTATGTTTGCATTTATGTCACTACCATATAACTTACGCAGATGAAGTCTTTTAATATTAAACAGATCGTATCACAATAGTTAAAAATTGTAGGTGCGGATATCGTTTTTAGTTGAACCAATTTATAAAACTAGAAAGTCAATTAAATGTGTCAAATCGAGAACTCTTTTTACTATTTATAAAACATACGAGTTGCACCAAACATTTACGAAGCGAATACAAAGGATTTTATTTGAACCTCACCGACAATTTCTCCAGAGAGTACGACGACGTATCCCACGTAAGTGCCCGAGCAGAGCATTAGCGTTGGAATGTCTGTTAAATCGTAGCTGTAGTGGTGTAATGTTAGGCAGGCGACTGCCAGCATCTGTAACGTATTTGATATTTATTTAATAGTTGCATTCCCCACGGTTTCGTTCGCGTTGAATTCGGGATTGCAATATAATATTTAGTGGCCCGTAAAAAACTGTAAAGGAACCTTTTCCCAACTCTGGGAAACTTTAGAGTCCAAAAGAAAATTATGCCGTGTGGGAATAAAGGAATCTGCCACTCAATCATACACTGTTGTCTCATGGCCACCGGCAGTTGGAATAACCATCACAAATATGCCAGAAATAAATTTCCTAGAGCGGTGATGGACAGCAGTCTTTAAGTAGCAACGTGTCTGGTAATGCGACTGCCGAGCCGCCTGCCCAGCATTGCGACTTCGATGTTCAGCAGTGGGCTAATCAGGTACTGCAATTAAGATTTTCTAAGTAAACAAAAAAACCGGTTAAGTCCGAGTCGAGCCTTGCTCTTTTTAGGATGTGACCAATCAACATTTTATGAACCAGATATATAATTAGATAATGCATTTTTCCATACGTGAAAAAAGCATTAGTAAACATATACAGTGATGAAATATTTTGTACCAACCCGTAAAAAAACAAACTTTAAATAAAAGTTCGTTTGTTTTGGTCACATTACATTACCAATTGATGTTTTCTGTTTAAATACAGTATATAGTACATAATATGCAGATATTGTCGGTTTTGCAATAGACAAAAACGGTCTTTTTTTATAGAAGGGGGCAAACAAGCATGCGGCTCCCCTGATGGTAAGTGATCACCGACGCCCACGAACATCCACAACACCACACACAGGAGCTACAGATGCGCTGCCAGCGTTTAAGGGAGGAATAGGCTCTTTTATTGAAGGTCCCTAAGTTGTAACTGTTCTTAAACACCGCTGGCGACAGATGATTCCACAAAGTCGAAGTGCGTGGCAGAAAACTAGCCTAAACTAACTAATTAGCTAACTAACTAACTAACTAGTCGTAGTCTAAACTGACAACTTTGATGGGCCTTTTTTTATATTTTAAGATAAAATGAATAATAAATATATTTGTACTCTTCTCAATGAGCTATAGACAATGACAGCATGCAAGGGTACGAAAAAGAATTTTTTTTTTCGCTAATCATCTATGTATGATCCTATGATCCTCCTAGCCGATTTTGACTACGGTGACAACTTCCGAACACTATGACCAGTTGTCACTAAGCGACGCGGCCGTCTTTGTATACACGTGTGAGTTAACAGTAAAGCGTCAGAATTCGATACTTTTTGACTAATTTCTTTTTGATTTTTTTTGACTAAGAATCCAACATTCAACTGTTAAAGAATAACATCTCAGTACGTTGACACGGATGGAAGCTCTGCCTACGCCGTGAGGGAATACAAGCGTGAATTTTTGTAATCTAACACCCGCATGGAATCGCCAGAGCCTCGTTTGTCAGTCCGTTGGGGGCACCAAATGCAAGTGAGGATGGCATTTGGATAAAACTGTGGCATATTACCTGTTCCAACATCCCCAGATTTATAATATTAAAGTACAAAGACTGTCCTATGTTAAGCTGACTAGCATTTAATTTCAGTCTCAATAAAGACCTACCTATAATATAGTTAGTAACAGATTGACTATATTATGATACGGAACCTCAAGCCGCGTGTCCTGATTACGCTTGTCATAAAAATAGGCGTTAATACACATTTTTTGTACAAATATCATAAAAATCATGACAAATAAAAGATGAGATCAAACCGCGTTGACCTTGAGCCTTTTTAGTTCTGATTTACTTGGAAATAATGGATGTGCGTATTTGTGTACATCATTATTCCACTCATTTAAGTTACTGAATTAGTAATTATACTAAAGAGAACAAAAATGATAACTATTGTTTTTAAATCAGTAGATTTTGCGCGCGAACACAAGCACTAACAAAAATACTAAAAATAACTGATGTACTTTTAGTATAGTCACTTAGACTGGTACGCTTACTTTTTACCTAAAATACCAGCCCTAAATTAAGTTGAAGCCTCGCCTGCTTTCACTTTTTATCTCCTAGCGAGGCGGAAAATGAATTTTGGGAGACAGTTTGGCTATGCTGAGAGTCATTCCAAATGGAATTCCGTAATTTATGTCTACTCCTATGGGTAAAAGGTGTGAGTGAAAGCTTATGTGTAACATAGGCCTTTTCAAGAAAGCGCCAACAAAAGCTGTCACGCTACGCTTCAAAGATTTCCCCATAAACACCCGCGCAAATTTCGACTAATTTTTTTTTTTTTCCAACGAGTACAATTTGATTTGCTTAACATTGCGATAGGTTTGAGACGGGAGCATGCTTGTACAAATGTTGTTAACAAATTAAAATTATTTAATTCGCTCTAAAATTAATTACATATTGCACTTTAACGTCTTTGATTTCGTAGTACTTTCGTTTACAATTTATTATTTATGCATAGCGACTTGGAAATTAATTACATATTACACTTTAACGTCTTTGATTTCGTAGTACTTTCGTTTACAATTTAATATTTATGCACAACCCGCCCTGGGGCTGCGCGGCGGGCCCTGCACGGCTCCAAAAACCCTCTCAGATATTTGAGGAGGCCTTTGGCCAGCAGTGGACACTTACAGGCTGCTACTTTACCATAGGGAATTAAATGGATTTTAGCTATAGTATATTATGTCATTGCTTTTAAGAATACATAATATTTCTTAAGAATACATTATAGTTCGTATACACAATACTGGGGTGGACAGAGGTCTAAACATTTTAGTCCTTACAACCCATTTTTCACAAGAGCTTATTAGGTACAACTGTCATCGTCTTAGACTCCAGGTTACCTATACAAATCGTAAGTAGGTTTTCAAAAACTCATTGGAACGAGCCCTCCACATAGGGGATCGAACTCGAGTCTCCTGATTCGGAGACAATATCACTCTGCTATCGTGGCTATCGTAACATGTAATTTATATTACTTACCAATTCAAAAAATTTAATAACACAGGTTGGAATTAACATTTTTTATAATATACAAACACGAATAAAAATTAAATAAGGTTAGAATTGTGGTTACATGTCATCAAAACTTCATAAATGACAACTTCGTTCACTCAAATAATTTTACAATAACTAGTTTAAAAATTTTGTCTGTGGTCCACTCTAAGAATTTATGATAGAATACGATCACGAAAGATATTAAAAGATTTTATATTTTTAAACACAATAAATAATGAGGAAATATTTGCGATTTTTCTACGTTTCACTAACAAATAAATAATGCGTTATGAAAATTTTCGTCTATAATGAAATTTAAAACAAATTGACTAGTCATTTAGTACGTGATCGATGTAGAATCATAGAGTTATTTATATATGGAAATCGTGGAACATAGAACTTATATATCTATAGACATATAATTGTATGACGGGAACGTAGCATTCATATGGCAAAACAGTATTGAACTTCTCAGTTCAATATACAGTTTTGCCATTAGAACTAAAAACGCTAATTGTAGTAATTGTGCCAATTTAGCATCGACCCGACGGCATATATAATAAATATAAAAATTATTTTGACAATATGACTTATGTGAAGTCCGCCATTTGGTGAATCCTTTTTTTATCCCACGCAAAAATTACGATATAACCACACTCTACCCAATAATTTTACATTTAGATGATGATTTCACCGTGGGCGATTCCGACAACTCGAAGTTGTCAAGTGCGCAGGATATATTATAGTACCACAGGTGTACGAGCAAACACAAAAGCACTTACCACTTATGCTATTTAGCAACCTAATGCAGCCTGACCCATAAAACAATAACTTGAAAGTTGCCTGCCTGAATGTACCTGCTGGGATTCAAAATCAGGACCTATGTTTCAACAGCCAGTCACATAAACAGTGTATGCTACACTATATAAGTACTGTTAGAGAATGCCAAAAGGCATTAAGTCCGCCTTTTGTAATCCTTTTGGTGTAGACAATAAAGTATAAATAAATAATAAATATAAAAATGTTATACATTGTAATTTTAAAAAGTAAGGGATCATTAGTAAAAGCTCATATTGGCCCAAATGTTCTTACACTACCAATTGATTTATGTGTCATCACGATATACTTATTTATTTATTTAACCTCTATTGCATTCCTTTATGTAGAAGGATACAAAAGGCGGACTTAATGCTTATAGGCATTCTCTACCAGTCAACCTATGGTATAGTGAAATTTTATGGAAGACACAAAAAATAACGTTGGAAACCATAAACTACTAAACTATTAACTACATTACTAATAAATATTTGTACATATATTACATAAATAAAATCTAAAGAAATACAAAACATCAGATACGTACTTACATAGCTACATACACATAAACCAACATTTTCGTTTTTACAAAAAATAAGGTCGTTGTTGCAAAAGAACGAAATAGCCTCTGGGCTATATAAATTTACATAAGAAGATGAAAAATGGAAAATGGAATTGAGAGTCATGCGAATGATCTTGTAAGAATTCCATTTTTGTTTTGAAGATCTAAATCTCTGAAAAAGAGTTCTAGGTATGGTAAAATATCTTCTCTTATTTAAAGAAGATTAATCCACTGTTTGGGAAGAATGGTCTGGTTTCGAGTACTAGCCTCATACGGGTAAACGCAGTGTAGATGACGATTCTCTGCCCTTTTGTTAACTTTTTTCGTAATGGCATCGTCACTAACACACTCAGCTCAGGGCTGGTTTAGAACATTTATTTCCCTTCTTCAAAATTCCTGTAACAGATTTTATTTTTCTTCATTATGATAATTACAGCCTGTCACGAGTTTACTACTGAACATAGGCTTCCCCATAGATTGCCACAAAGTACGATTCTGAGCCAACTGCAGGCATCGACTTCATGCAACACTGTGCAGGTCGTCACTCCATCTTGTTGGCATACTCTGCGTTTGACTGTACGGTACGAGGTTGCTACTCGAGAACCTTTCTTCCCCAACGGTGATCAGTTCTGCAAGCGATGTTGCCAGCCCATTGCCATTTCAGCTTACTGATCCTTACATATACATATGTCGATTACTTTCTTAGTTATATTCTATATCTTAGATATATTTGTTGCAGATTCTATTACGCAGAGAAATACCGATCATAGCCCTTTCCATAGCCTGTTGAACAACTTTGAGCTTACACATACAGGCTGCAATGAAAGACCAGGACTCGGAATAACTGAAACTTGGAAACTGGAAAGGATACGTAATCAGCATTAATGACGAATACATCACTGTACTCAATGATCGAATAGTGTCTCCCAACAGGTTGGTATTAAAATGATCATTGACAAGACCAAGATCATGTCTATCGTCCATGTTACACCAATACCAGAACTACGCCCGAAGTTGTCAGCGAGTACGTATACCTGGGACAAATTGTCCATCTAGGTAAGGTTAACTTCCACTTAGAGGTCAATAGACGAATCCTACCCGGCTGGACAGCGTTAGAGAAACAGTGTTACATCTTCTCCATCCTTTTCACCAACGAATTAAATTACTCTGAAAATTTTGTACAAAAATTGTGAAAAACTTGACACTAGAATTACCAGCTTTCGACTTTTCATTAATAGTTGGAGTAATGTATTAAAAATTAGGTACATATAAAAGGACAGGTAAAACAGTCCACGTGATGGTAAGTGACTACTGCAGACCATTCTTGGTCTAACAACTTCAATCGAAAAAGGTTACAAATTCGTTGTCACTCCTGAGGACTAAAGTAGAATCCCTCACAGCGTAAAAAACCGTGATAATCATGAGATCAGCATTTAATGCTTATTATCTTAACACTATCAATTTTAAATGAACAATAGGTAAAATCCGTGACTTTTGAAAGTTCAAGGTACAATATTACACATATTAGGAATAGCTTATGAGACGTTTTTTTTATTTTATTTTTAGTGACAGTAAAACTTAAGTTGTGTTCCTTCCAGCTTACAAATACTGGGGTATTTATACATTTTCAGGTAGATATTTATTTTTGTCTATTCAATCCACTTTTCAACAGGGTTCATTTGGGACATCGTGACTGGTAGTGGACCAATTGCCGTCTTCATCATCATCACCATCATTTCAGTCTTGTATACTGGTTGTCACTCCATCTTGTGAGGGGTCGCCCCCTCTCACTGCGTTTTTTTGCACACGGTTGCCACTCGAGAGCCTATCTTCCCCAACGGTTGTCAGTTCTGCGAGCTATGTGGCGAGCTCATTGCCACTTCAGCTTACTGACCCTTACGACGCATCTTAGTGTCCTATATTCAAAGAAAAGGAATTAAAAAGTATTATCTACCTAAAAAAAGCAGTTATAGAATTAAATTATAGAAGTGAAAGTTCATTTTGTTTTGATTTTGCTCGGGAATCTTAAATTACTAAAATAAACCAATAAATGAAAAGGTATAGCGAACTTTGTAAAATACTTAATTTTTTTTAACAATATTTTTTCACTTTAATATTACCAAGTATTTCTAACATATTTTTGTGTAAATTATTTCTCATAAAATACTGTAGTTATCTGCCACTATAGATTATTTCACTTCATGCTCTATAGCGACCAAAGAAGAATGTCTATTTCACCATCTAAGTCTTCGATATTTGTGCTGTTTTGTACTCACAATATAATGATATTTATAAGTATAATGCCGAATATTGAAAAGCATACCATAGATAACGATTGCATACTATAGAGCGCAGTTTCAAAACTTATTTCGAGTTCGAGTTCGTTTGTTAAAAGGTTACAATTTTAGTTGTAGCTCGAGATTATTACACCTGCAAAATCCAGTGATTGTTTGATTTTATAATTAGAATAGTTTCACATATGTTTTAATTTTCTTTTCACTTTACGTATTGCTCTATAAACCTTCAAAACAAGTGAAGTGATAAACGCAATTCAGATATGATCTAAATGTTATATTTATTTATCAATGTAAAATAGTGAAAGTACATTTACTATTTTTCGAATTAAATCAATTACATATAAAGGGATGTTCGAGTAAATAGCCTCATCGCTCTTATTGTTAACTTATTTTGTATCAGATTAGATTAAGAATCCTATATTAATTACATTTATAACGCGGTTTTTATCCTTAAGACAGTTTCATAATAGTTATCGGAAAAAAAATTTGCACAACTAAATTACTGAAATAAATGTTATTTTTCATTATTGAAGTACCTTTGTCTTATGAGTGTATGGTGATTAACACGCTTTAATTCCACCTGATACCATTGGTCATTATAACCATAGAATTACTACATCATCGACGAAAAAGTAAGAAGAAGGTGCGTTTACAGCACTGAGGACTATGCTGGATCGCCGCGTAGTCATTAATAGAATCTCTGGCTCTCTTCTCTGACGATAAAAGATGTCTTCCTTTTCCGGGCAAGACGATTTATTTAAGTGGTACAGGTAATGTTAAGCGCATCGATTTTATTCCATTAAAAGTACCTAACTAATAACATCTGATTGAAAAAAATGTAATACGAAAGGTTGAAATCCTTGAGTCCTCGCTAAAATAAACGCTATTATCTTATAAATATTTAGTTACGACACAATATACGCAACAAATCCCTCCCTATTTGTGCAAATAAAATTGAAATTCAACACAATCATGTATCGCTGATGTCACTCCGTTTCATTTTCGCTAGCGAGTAGGGTCATGAGATGGGAAATTACATTTTTAATTTTTCATTTTGCCGCCAGATTAAATTTGTCGACAAAGCGGCAGTTAAACGACCGCTGAAGATAATAAAATTTGCATTGAGAAGAAAATTATACCGTTCTTATATCGGGTCATTTTATCATAATAATGAATAGTAATAAATGTATTAGCCTTAATACGCTACAAAAAAGCACGGACATGTACTGTATTTCTAGCGATGATAGTATGAAGACTGAAAGTCATACTTTGTATGTATATGCCCTCATGACCATATCTTATATCTTTAAGTTCAAAGCGAACAGACATCTAGGCAAGCGTGTACCATCCTAGGCCTCATCTTCGCCTTCCATCGGGCAAGATTGAGGTCAAACGCAAGCCTATTTTTCATAAAAAAAAATATGCCCATATAATACGGGGGTGGTCAGAGGTGTTGATAATTTAGTTCTTCAGACAACGTGACAGGTGGTGAGCCTGTCTCATTCTAGAGGAGAGCATAGTTTTTCATTTTAAATTTTGAATTTGACTGCATTTGCTAGGTAGAATAGCGTTCCACGCTCAAATTCTCTTTTTTTTCTCTTTGTTACATACTAGATATGATTAAAAAAACTGAAAAGTTGACAGTCGTAGTTACAACGATTGGCATATGAAACCAAGGTTACTACTTAGGTTTAAATAAAAGTCTCTTTTTGATACCAGTATCATGATATCCAAATCAATGAGTTCATATCACAGACTTACTTTACATAGATATTACATATATTTTCCGCACTGTGATTCCTAAAAAAGTTGTTTTGCAAATTTAAATATTTTCAATCTATTTCAGCAATTCTCCATCCACAGAGGTAATCGCAAATGTTGAAGCAGAAAATATGAAATACATTTTCTTAACAACGAACCTTTGAGCCACTGCCCTTTCGTTTTGAACCAATAAATTTCACGACCGACGTGCGAAACTTTGAAAACACTATTACTTTAGGAACAAATTGAATGAATCACGAGGGACTTCAGCGAATAAATTTTTGGAGAACACGACATGAATCAATCTCAAATTAGTTAATAGAAAATCGAGATATTGTATTTCTTTATTTATTGAACTTCATATACATGAGAATGCGTATAGGCGGACTTAATGCCTAAAGTCAACCTTTGGGCGATGCAGAGATGAAGTTAAGTTGGTAGATATGACTTCTGAAGACGATTTATTAAAGGTAAATAATTTGTAAATTTACAGAATGTTGTCATGTAAGAATGTGCCACCTCCTTTCTTCCCGCGGGTGTCGTACGACGCGACTAAGCGTAAAAGCCTTAAAAATTACAATGGCTACCTACAGATGGTGGGATAACAATATCTAAAAATACCAAACCAAAATTAAGTCTTAAGTCTACTGTGATCGCCAATTCGCTTGCCGAACGTGGCTATTCCAAATCCTACTTATCTGAGAAACCCTTGTCTTGTTGTGGACTATTTACAGGCTGTTATGGTAAGATAAGGTAAGTTTATATGTAATGTAGACTCATGATAACGAAATAATAAATAAAAAATAAGCAAGTTTAGCAGGAACTAAATTTATTTTATGCATTTAAGTTACACCATTGTTTCATGAAGACGCATAGTAAATTTGGTACTGTTAAATAAGGCTACCGCGTGGTTAGTTCCGTGGGCGAGCACGTGCCTGACTGTTGGACTTCGGTTCTGGGTTTAAATCCCAATTAAAATATTTCGGTAAATTATAAATTATTGGTTGTAGAATGATAGTCTTGTATGCAGGACACGGCAGGAAGACAATTTAGTGTTTGTGTGTTTGCAATAACGAGTCACTATAACATACAAACTCTACGATTAATAAAC
This sequence comes from Bhutanitis thaidina, assembly GCA_029286595.1. NCBI lineage: Eukaryota > Metazoa > Arthropoda > Insecta > Lepidoptera > Papilionidae > Bhutanitis > Bhutanitis thaidina. The sequence goes on from JAGSMS010000015.1 coordinate 2,884,999, forward strand.
AAAAAATATCACTATCGAAAGCGTCTAAGAAAATATCGAAACATTAACTTTTAATCTCTTATGAACCCACGTATTGTTATTGCGATTTATACTGTAGACAATCCCATTAAAGAATCTCATGAAATATTAATCAAAAGTTATACTAAATGAGTGGTTTGCTACGATTGCTACCAGACATTACTTATTGTAACTTTTGTCGGAAAATAACCGTTTTCAATAAAAGCTTTGAGCTATCTGGATTATACTTCAATACTAGATCAAACCACTATCTTCAATACGGGTTATTACATAAAATCCAATTCTAGCGAGAAACCGCTATTCTGATCGAATTCTTCGGGTATTATTTGATTGAAATGTCGCAGTTTTAGATCTCGATATATTGAGTTGTCGTTTTTGTATTGATGAAAAAAAATTAGAGCCGTATGGCGTAAGAATCTGCCACCCGCTTTCTTCCCGTGGATGTTGTAAGAAGCTTCAAAGTCAATACTCTTGAAAAGAAAATGGCTATAGATCTCCCAAAGTACAACACCAAAAATACCCAAACCCACGACGGGCAGCAGCTTGAAATAATAGACAAATAATTATCATTGTCTTATGCGTGAAATAAGGATCAGGAATTTGCGGAAATCCAGATCAGCATCACGGTGTTGCCAACACAGGTGTGCACACAGGTATATAATATTTATATAAAAAAATTGCTACATAGAAAAAGAATTAATTAAAGGAAATTATAAAAAATCTTTGACAATTAGAATCTTTAAGAATATACTGTGCATTTTGGATTGTCATCATTGTCAAGGCAACCTGTAACAAGTCCACTGCTGAACAAAGGCCTCTGCCATCCATAGACTTCCCGCAACACTGTGCAGGGCGTCATTTGGACGTCGCAACACTGTACAGCAAACGCAGTATGAGAACAGGCTGTACTAGGTCGACACTCTACGACCTTTATTCCCCAACGGTTGTCAGTTGGCCGGCCCATTGTCACATCGGCTTGCTGATTCTTATGGCTATGTCGATTGTCCTTGTTCTGCTGCGGACCACAAAATAGCAGAGGCTATCGGGCAGAGAAACACCAAGCATAGCCCTTTCTACACTGCGCTGTGCAACTTTGGGTTTCCACATGCGACCTACAGTGAAAGACAACATCTCGGTTCCGTACGTCATAATTGACAACACACACTGGTTGTACATGGCAATTCTTTAATTATTCAGAACGAAAGAAGTGTTGATTACTAGCAATATGTTTTTTTATCGCTAATCATAACTGAGATTTGTTCCCTGAACAGATTATACTTAATTGAATTTTCAGAAAAATCTTTTTTTGAAGTCTTTTTTGTAAACTTGATATTAAAAATTTTATTGTAGTTTCTAAATATAATTGTGATATTAATTATTATTATCATTATTGTTATTAAATTATGTTCTTAAATAAACATTCAAAGGTTTTTTATTAACATTTTTTGGCGATAAATAACATAAACTCAGTTAGGTTATTTGATAGTCATTTTGCAGCACATTGGAGGGCAGTTTGTTACGCTGGGCAGTGCGCTGTTCCGAGCAGGTGGAGTTTTACAAGTCATGAACACTGTCGCTTTCGAAAACTGGAATATTATGACAATGACATGAGTTGCTAAAGGTTTTTTTTTCAGTCAATAGAAACTGTAAAGAACTTAAACACTTTCACCTCTCTGAGATATATAACGGTACGGGTCGGCTTGACTGGGGGCCAACACTATTACAGAATGCCAGCGAAGACATAGCAGCATAATGCTTCTGTGTTGAACTGATTGAACCGGAGACCCATTTATTGGAAATACCAGTCAGCCATTTAAGTCCTAAGTGCTGGCAAATTCTAATCAAGGAAAATACAAGGTTCTATACCTGAAGCCCGGTACAGCAACGACCATCAAGTAGACTGCATGCTCGCCGGATAGCGTATTTGTAAACGTGACCAACAATCTCAATTCGAAGATTAAACATTTCTTTGTTGTCCATAGTATATTGCGGGAAGTCTATGGATGCAGGTTCGCAAATGGACATAAACCTTTTCATGAAAGCGGCCCCAAAATTTTACACACGATGCATGGAAGATGCTACTCTCTTTTACATTTCTGTAGGATTTGGGTTCGGCATATTCAGACTCATCGGATAGCATGTTGCACCCAGTGCAGTTGGAGTGAATATTTGGAGACAAACTCGGTTTGTACCCCCTGACATGACTGGCGGACTAAAGGGATTTAAATGAAATATTAATAAAGGGATGAATTATTTCATGTAATATTCTATATTATACCTCTTAACCTCACTTGGTATTCGGATGTTGGCATTATTTACAATTAAATATTCTATACGTTTGCATGGTGCACAGAAAGTCGTACTGGGCTGGTCAGAGCGGTAGCTTTAATTTAATAGTGGGTACGCGAGTGCCAATGCCGTTACCACTAAAATTGTGACTTGCAATTTTAAGTGCTGAATTTACCATGAGCTCGGCGGCGAAGGAAAACATCAGAGAAATGAAAAAAAATATTTCGATGACATATAGTGAGGCCCAGCAACCTGCTGATCCGCACTAAAGCGTCGTTGTCCGTCGCGATCCCGACTCCAAAAATATTAGGAAAAGACCTTCGCCCAACAGTGAGGCTTCTCTTTACTTTTATTTTCTTTAAGCACCTGTACCTTCGTATTCCATTATTTATTACTGGAATTGAGTAACGCACTTATTACTCTGTTTGCATTTCCTAAACAATAAAATACGTGTTAATAAAAATCCCTCAATTCAAACAATTTCTACATCTTATTGTCCAATTTATTCGATAAGAAACAACATAAAAGATTCTCCAAGGTTTACATTCGCGTCAAAATTGTTCCATAATTGTTGCTAACGAGCAAAGGATCGGAATAAGATCATTTTCAATAATGGCCGATGACAGAGAGAGGTGCGGCATCTGAACGCCGCGGTCACGGACTTGGAGCCTCAATGCTATTTGGCATTTGCACTACATAGCACGAAATTAACCGTTTGCCTCACTTATAGTTGCCAGTTAGTATACTACAGATATAATAAAACTACACTTTTACAAATTATAATGCGATGAAAAGAATTATATAAAAGAGTAAGAAAGACCTAATAAATTATCAAGTAAATGTAAATTAGCGGTCTATAAATTACCCTCATCTGGAATGAATCCGCCATGATGCTACTCCCCCAACTCGGACTTCGCATGTCCTTAAAATATTTTTTATTATTTCTTGAATATGCTGGTTTCCTGTCGATCAGATCGACGATCGACTGAGGGAAAAGCCATGAAAATCTCATAGTGTCCAACAGATGGTGGATTAACCTCAAAAAATTCCAAATTAAAATACACTGTTAAATATACGTCTACAAACGAGACGATTAATGAAATTCTTCCCGTTTGAATATCTATAATATTCGAAACGTACAAAGGACACGGATGTCCATTGAGTGCGTGAGAATCGACTTAAATTGGGTGCTGTCTAATGACTTAGGTAGACCAAGGAACCACTCCGTATCGACGCAATCTTTGGTAAGGTGGTTAAACGCAACCATCGGAACTTTTGTACCGAATAGATAGACTATAAAAAGGCATTCGGCTCGGTACCTCATACACCCATAAAGAGAACTGTTTAAGGTGTATTGTTACAGTATGAGACTTCCAAGAGAAGTGTCCCATACACTTACGCAATAGAGTACAACTCTTTGTCAGCTTGAAAACAGTATAAGGATACTAAGGATTATTTCCCAGTGTGATAGTGTGAGTTTGATACAGTATTATTTTTCCTTGAACCACCTCTGCTCCAGGTTAGTGAGAATTAAAGGAAAGGATTTCATATTCGGAAGAGAGGGACAAGGGTGACTTATCTTTTCTACAAGGATGACCTCAAGTTGTTCGCCTCCAATCGCTCCCATCAGAGGGAAATGCTGAAAATAAACTGTGATTTCAGCAGTTTTATCAGAATGAAGCAGGGGACGGGTAAGGCCCCATGTCGAATGGGGAAAGGTCGCTTACTCCAGAGGCATACACTTCCATCTATGCCCGAAAAGGTTTGTGTCATAAATATAGGTGTCGATGAGACTTGCACTTACTGTAATAAAGCAATGTAAGATTTTTTGAGAATTAAAAGATACAATAGATATCTAAAAATATAAACACTCACTGCCATCACTTGGTGGTAAGCCTCTGGTTACGTCAACCACCAAACGAAACACAGGAGCACAAGATGCTTCTGCCGTGGTACCGGCCGAGGCGGCTCATTCGAGCAGCAGCAAAAGCCGCCAAACCACGTACAACTAAAACAGTAGTAGCAAAAAAAAGGTCTATGAAGTTGACTTATAAGCTTAAAGTTAAGACAATTTGGCTATCCTAAAGCCACAATAAACTGGATGTACATCGTTTCTATACAAAAAAAAAAACTACAAGAATGTTTTATAAGCTTGAAAGTATTTGAAGCTTTAAAAAAAAGTTTTAGTTTCGTAATGGATGCAACAGAACTTTCCCATAGAAATATTAGGTACTTTATTACTATTTATTTATTACTATTATACTTATTACTTCAAAATTGAAACCAATATTAGTTTTGGGCAAGCTAAATGTTAAAAGTAAAAGATTTTTTTTTTTCAAGGTGGAACTTTTAAATATGTAATTGCCAAGTAAAATAACTGTATCCGTATTACTATAATCGAGATTTAATTTATTAAAAAAAATAACGTATGGATTATGAGGAATTCGCAAAAACATTACTAAAGAATCAATAATAAAATATGATAGTAACTGATATAAACATACTATAAATAATACACCTTCTATTACGCTACATTGAAATTTAAAACAGGATAATATATTGTTTTGTTCAAAAGTTTCATAATTTTCAAATAAAGTATTAAGTTTGTCGACTTCATTATAATACGCTCCTCTATACAGAAAGCAATAACAAATTCCTTCCTTTGTATTAATTTGTAGAATTCGCATTAAACAGAAACCTTTTAGGAAAGTCCAAAACTTTTTAGATTATTAATTCACGCTTTACGAAGTAACTTTGAAAGTTTCTTTAGAATTTTTAAAACTATCATCATTGGCTACTTTGAAACGGAAGTATTACATAGTTTAAATGAAGAACGCCTCTAACGCTTATTAAACTATTAAGTTGTCATTTTCAAACTTGGCGCATTTCTTTGAAATCGCTTAAGGTGCAGTTAGGTTTTGAAAAGCTGGGTGTTTAGCGATTTATCGTTGAAATAAATGACCTAATTGAGAGAGTTGCGCTCAAATGGGAAATCGTTGGTAATCTAAATCTCAAAGCTTAAGGCGGAGATGGATCGTGCATGGATTCGTTTGCTGATCCGGTGCAAAACGCACAAGGTGAAGCAACCGCGAAAGGGCAAATCGGAGCAATATAAAACGAGGCACATCTTCGCTAAACTGTATTCTGCTAACGGCTGAACAACGAGGAGTGTCTGCCTTCGCTCAGAATTTAATATTTCACCGACAATGTCTCCTGCTCTGGTAAGCTGAAATTTTAAAATAAAAATGTAAAAAAATATATTTTTTTAAAAATTAAGAATAGTTTTTTGCACTTCTTCATTTGAAAGTATTCTATTTCGATAAATTATATACATACATACTTTTACATTAATTTTAATACAAATATTTTTACCCGTCCTTCTTCGTTTTGGAACTAATTATTTAACAATTATTTTTACTAAAATTTACATTTTATACAATAATCGTATACATTCACAACTGTAGCAGATGTTATTAGAGTTTAGTCTATAAAGTGTAAGAAATTTTAAATGAGATTGGTTAAAAAGCGGGAACTTACATCTTCTCATTGCTTATGCACGTAATTACAAAAGCATTTTTTCTTATAGTTTTTGCATACTGTGGGATAGTAATTCCATTAAGTATCTTCTGCGTACTATCGTGTGATGTAATATGTCTAGTTTTCACGAGTTTTGACATCAACTTGGTAATTTAATTTAGTCTATTAAAACATATTAGTATAGAAGATATAATATAATATAGAGAAGAAACGATTTCAGTATCATCCTAAACTTATCATATTATAAAGATATCTTGTATTTCTTCAAAAATAAAGCTATACATGTTACACAATATTTCAGACAGTAATGCTTTCGGCGATGATAGTGGCAGCATCTTGCGGCCGCTTAGAACCGCAGTACCTCCCACCTCGTCCAGGTGGAGGCTTTGGTGCCGGTGCAGGGAGTGGAGCTGGCGGAGCAGGCAGCGGAATATTTGGTGGATCGGGCGGCGCAGGTGGATCAGGTGGATCCTTCGGCGGTTCATACAGCGGATCTGGATCGTACGGCGGGAGCGGAACCGGTGGTGCAAACATCCCTATCCTCAAATACGACAACCAGAACAACGGTGATGGATCTTACCGCTTCAGGTTGGTATTTTAAAACTGTTATAAGTATATTTTAAGATTCAATTTGCAATTGCACGCTACCGTTATTATATCACTGTTAACAATTCCAGTTCCAGTTCCAGGACATTCCTGAAATGTTGTAATGAGATTCGTAATAATTTTATCTAAACTATTTACGAATTTTACCTAAACTATAATATATCTAAACTATTTATACATATGTTGGTAAAGTGAAATAATTTGCCTATCCATTTTTTTTATTGGATTGATGTGACAAACGAGTTAACAGTCCACGTAATGGTCAATGGCTACTGCAGTCCATGCAGGTGTCCAAACAACTTCAATCTTCGCGTTAAGCGTTCTTCACGTTACTGATACGTTGACACACTTGAGGACTGAGATGGAATGCCACATAGCCTGTAATTATACTGACTCTCCAAGAATTGGTAACCGGAACACAACAGTTGCTTCACTGCTGATTAGCGAAAGAAATGAGTTATAAGCCCACCCAAACGACTCCTAGATAGAGGATGAGCCTACCACTTAGTATATTATTCTATAATAATACTTAGCTAGACGTTTTTGTTTTCAAAAAAATATTTTGAAACCCTTATTTGTAAGAGTGGCGTAATCGTTGACACTAACCTTTTAGCTCTGTGCTGTTACGCTTTTGCATTTTAGTATTATTATAGGTATACCTAAATTTTGCCATATTATTAGTTTTCATGTAACAGATAAAAGAGTTTAACAATCGATACTTACTATAAAAAAAATTATGATTAAATGAAAGCTTTCCTGTGGCCACTTTGCTAGTGTAAGTTTGAGTACACTAAAAGCTTAAATACTAAAATATGCATAAAATATTTCATTACAGCTATGAAACCGGTAATGGTATATCTGCTCAAGAGAGCGGGGCCCCCCGCGCTCAGGGCCCTGAAGGTCCCGCTGTGACAGCCGAGGGTGGATTCTCATACCGTGCTCCTGATGGCCAGCAGATCTCCCTTTCCTACACCGCTGACGAAAATGGCTTTCATCCCGTCGGATCTCACCTTCCCACACCACCTCCGATCCCTGAAGAAATCCTTCGTTCCATTGAATTCAACAGGCGCAACCCGTCTTCGTAAGTGATATTTTCTTTAATACTTTAAGATATTTTAATATTTACGAATCAACTATTGTGATGCAATTCTTTTTTGAATATATATTTTATTAATATACAACAGGTCATCGAGTTCCAGACTAATAATGAGTGATATGATAAATATTTAAATACAAATATAGATAAAAATAAATAATATATTAAATAAACATAAATTTATCAGAAAATATTAATTTTCGGCATACAAATGTATGGAATTGGAATATAGCGGAATTCAAACCCGTTACCTTCAGTTTTAAAGGAACGTTACAAACAAGTTTATGGGGACATATGGTTCTCATTAATCATTATTTTCGTTTGATTAATGACATTCATTCATCTGCATTTATTGCCGTGCATTGAATAGAACTTTCGAAGAAGCGCCAGCATTAAAGTACTATCTCTTCCCTATATTTGTCACATGGACATTTTAATGCAAAATTAATACAAAGTATCGATAAAACAATGTTTTTCCATATTTTTCTTTCGTTTTATTCAATTAACGTAATTTTTTGCGGATAATGGCAAAATTTAACTATTAATTATGAATATATACGCACATATTTTCAAAAATAATTATAAATGTTGTAAAAAAAGGCAATCAAATATCCACCTCTGTTAAAATAAGTACAATTCCCATATAATTGGGTAATATTTTCCCAAACTAATGAAGCCGAGAAATTATTTTTCAAAATTAATATTATTAAAAAAATGTGTTTTCTGTAGTATAAAACTTTAGTAAGAAAACTTATATGTAACCTATATCTGAAAAACCGGTACTTTTATTGCTGTATATTTACGATTACCAGGCATAAGAATTCACATTTTTAAAATTCCTTTTTTGCAGTGAAGGTGCATACAACCCCGGCGCAGGTTCTGGAGGCAACGCCGGTTCCAGTGGTTACCACTATTGATCTCATTTTTAACTCCGTATTCAGAAAAGGAAACAAATATATCGCGTATAAATACTTATATTTTAATACCTAATATAGTTCCACTCCAAATCCTTCCTAACTTCGTCCTTGCGCCCTTATTTTATATACCTAATGGCTATCTATCCAACCCTTAATCCAAAACCAATTTTTGTTTTCGCCTCCTAATTTTTCGTAAAATATTCGTAATTTTGCCATTCTTTAAAATAGTTAAATATTCCTTATGAAATTCCTCTGACATTTAATATGTAATTTCTTCTTTCTAATTTACGATTTACATGCGTTTTTTGTTACGGTAAGTTAATTCATGGATAACTTGATAATTACGTCTCGAAATTAGTTAAGGGCTTGCTTTAAGTGCCACTTCGGTAGTTTTAAATGTAGTAAATGCAATACAATAAGCTTGTCTCTAGCGGTATGAAACCTTTATTAATTATAGTTATTTTATGGCGCATATCGACCTCTCGAATACTAGGACTGTGATACCACGATGAAAAGAGCACGATTTTAGTATAAGTTCAGCATATGACACAAATGTAAATAAGTGCAATAAATAAAAGTTTATGAACGCATATTATGTTTTTATTATTATCCTAATCGTTTTTCCTTAAAATGAAACTGTTTTTTTCTTCTTATATTATTATCGCTTACAAAAATTTTAATGAAAAATTTAATGTAAAATTATATAGGCTTTTTTAGTGTACCCAAAGCTGGTACCGTAATTTGATATTGATTTCGGCCAGATGGCTATCAAACATAGTGTTTACTTTTTTGGACTATGCTGCTTCATGTTGTAACATATTTTGTGCCTTTTATGGTTGCTCAGTATCATAGTTTCTCTTCGATGGGCATTCTTTTTGAAATGAACTAAGTTCGTGCATTACCCAATTTCAAGTTCACGTTCTCGCCAGTGTCTTGCTAGTAAGAACTATTGGGGTGATCTTTGTGCAATATCGTTAAACGAAATGAAATATATCTCTAAAGTTTTGGTATATTCATGTTAGCGAGTAGCTTATGTTCGTATATAGTTTAACGTGGTAGAGCCAAGCAGTGGCTTTAGCTACTGCTGTAATGGGCCGCCTCAACCGGGGTAGTACCACAACCTTGCAGAATAACGACGTGAAGTAGAGGCATGGTGTGCTTCTATGTTTCATTCGGTTAGTGATATAACCAGAGGCCTACTCCACCTCCCCATCCCCCAACTCATCCTTCCTCCCAAATATCTTTTAAGACCGGCAACGCACCTACAGCGCCTCTGGTGTTGCAGATATACGTGAGCGAAAGTAATCACTTACCGACAGGCGAGGCGCTAGCTCGTTTGCCCCCTTTCCAATAAAAAAAGATATCGTATAATTTACTTAACTTTTAATTTCAATATAAGACTTAACCTGTTATTTGGGGTTATTATTATGAGTTAAATCCTCATTACTTAACAAATTAATAGGTAAAAGCAAGGCTTAACTCATTGAGTTAAGCCTTGCTTTTACCTAACAACATTGTTAACTGTAAGAAGAATTATAGTAGGTGTCACTACTACAATCATATTTCTCTATAATATATTTTTTTATGTATATATAAAATAATTCCAATTAGAGTGACAGTCTACTTGATGTTAAGTGGCGACGGTAGTCCATGGACACCTGATAATTTTAATATCGATGAAGGTTACAAATGAAGTGTGACCTCTAAAAACTGAAATGGAATGCCTCACAGTCTGTTAATGTACTCTTTACTGGCCCTCTACGTCAATCGAACAGGATTACAACAGTAGTTGCACTACTGATTAGCGACAGAAATAGCTGACTCAGGAGTTCTGCCCCTTAGTAAACCCTATCCACCTGAATTCAGTGATTTAAAGAAGAAAGGAAATTATTCATTTTCCGTGTGATTGTAGTGATTTTTTTTTCTTAAGAAACAATTAAATGTCTGAAAAATAACCATGGCTGACTGACTGAATGTGACGTGTTCGGTACAGCAATCATCAATCTACTTAAAAGGCAAGGCGTTTATAGCAATTCCAGCCGATTAGACAGGCCTATGTCCAGTAATGGGCTGTTTACATGCAGTTAAAGAAGAAGTACCTGGTTACCTGAGTAGAGAATGCCACAAGCCATTAAATTTGTTGTAAGGCATTGTAAACCTTGGCTAAATGTGTCAACGATAAAGAATAAATAAATTAATAAAAGAAGAAGAAAGAAGTCATTCTTAAAAGCATTCATCTCAAAAGAGTAAACAACAGCTCGAGTTATAAAAATGATGGAATTGAGTTTGTGATATACTTACTTTATTTCATGAAAGTGATTAGTGAAACTTATCAGTGCCTTATGGCAAGTGTGACTTTTAGACTTCTACACAAAGAAAAATATAATGACGTCATGCTTTGTCTGCTTCAATAATTATACCGGAATACGAAGGAGGTACAGTGATTAGTAAATAGTAGTGCCAGTCGCGGAATTCAAAAAAGACATGTCAAAACAAGTCAGCAGGGCAATGAAAAAGATCCTGATGTCTTCATATTCTTAGTACGAATACGTATTGTCCAAAATATTCCTGACGGATTCTGGACTTTTATATCCATCCATAAACCTGGGAGGCAACTTGTAGAGATTATTAAGCTATTTATATATACTATTAAGCTAAGAAATAAAGCTTATTTGTAAAGTATCGCAGTTTTAGAACGTAATTGTTGTATTAAATAAACAAATAGTCTTCACCCAATCGTTTCGTAAACGTTTTACAGGATACTAGAAGTTACGATTAATGGTTTTTGTGTTTGCTTGTAACACTTACTATATGTAAGTAAATAAGGTTTCCGGATCCGAAATCCATCAAGAGGCTATTAGTCAAATTTTTAAGTTATCAATTTTAGTGAATTTAATCTTCATTATATTATTTTATATTATATTAGTGATGCTTGTTACGTGAACCATGGTAATGGTCCAGACCAGTCCAGTCTAGACTATGTCATAGTAGAGTCTCACGAGATATAATAGTAGATTCTTCTACGCTACTAGCTAAGGGCAGGGCATCACATTACACTCGAAACAAAACAATATAACAAAGATGCTCACATTTAACAAATCTTTCACTTACATACAAAATATTTGTAAACGACAGCCATGACCTTTTATTCTGTTCTGGTTCACTTACAAAATAATCGGAATAGAATCACGCAAGATAGTTCCCATTCTTAGCCGACAAGAGCAGCAGATTTTCTCCAAATTTTAACCGAATCTGAACGCGGTTCAAATCTTTTAGTAGCCCAATCAGTTACTTATTTATAAATCTTAGATTCTGTGCTATGTAAGAATGACGGTTGTCATCAGTGCCATTTTTCTTTGTCTCCGCTAGCCTGAAAAAGTTTACTGCTTATGCATCTCCATGAAAGTGCCAATATAAGCTGCCATACATATATATATTTGCTCATACTAACCACGCAGTACCAGTTCTCTTGATTGAGGTGCTGGACGAAGGGATTTTACGCAATCAGTTGGTTGCTTGAGCCTCGACCGTTAGTCCGCGGGCACTCGTGGTGAGATTAACCTTTAGTGTAAACCCTGGTATATTCCCACTTATAGTCGTATAGCTGTCATTATGTGCATTTTTTAATTATGGAATTTAACAAAACATTTATAGTGTATAAAACTTCATCTATCCATCTCTTAGTTGCCATTATATAAAATAAATACTAACCGGGTACTCAGGTTATTAAAAGAACATTAAAATAGAATCATAAAGCGAGAACTAAATTTGACAATGTATAACATTAACTGCTAAATAACAAAATACTTTAGTAACTTTCCTAGGTGGGAGGGTTCTCTGCCTAGAATCCGCCTGTCTCTCTTACCTATTTTTGCTACCAATCAGCAGCGCAACCTCTATTGTATTTCGGTTTGAAGGGCATAGAAATCCAATACAAAAACAGGCTGTAAAGTTAAGAACACCTCAGGGGTGACATGGTCATCACGGTTCATGGGTACTACAGCAGCCCTTAGGTGGACTGTCAGGTCGTTTGTCTCTCCAATCTTATAAAAAAAAGTAAGTTTTTTCCGAATATTTTCGGTAACTGGTAACATTACTAGGGTTATACTTGATAGTTGAATAGATAATATATATTCGTACGTTTAATAATCGAATCTTAAAATTCCATCCGTGTGTATTAAAAAAAAATCTTTAGGTACAAATGCAAATGTCATTAAATTATCACGTGTAAGGCGGCTCTTATCGTTTTGTTATCACAGTCCATGCTTCTTATGAGGTACGGCGTGCAATTCACTGGTGAGTGTATTGACACCGATTCAATAACCGTAGGCGTTGCGGCCTCCGTTGGAGCTGCCATCACTGGAAAAGAGATAGTTTTAAAAAAAAATGTATAAGAATGTAAAATATAAAAAAATGCCGTACCGGAAAAAAATATCACTGCAATATTATTTTTCTCGTCGTGTAGCTTGATTGTCTAGGTGTAAACAAGCCCACCGCATATTACTAAATGAGTAGAATTCCTTAGCGAACGTACGTACCTCTCTTAGTAGTATTTCAACCAGAGTCTATGGTTAGTACGACTAGAATGCGATAAATGTTACTCAGTCTTGCGTTTGTAAACATTCGAAGAAACATAGATGACATCGAAGCCACACCCCTGTCGCTGTTCCTAAAGTACACTCACGATTCTCTATACAACGATGACGTCATATACCGGTCGTGAGAAGTAACGAAATAATTATCGCATGGAATAGGATATCGCATACTATTATATTCACATATTTTATTTAAGTTATACTATCTTAATTATATTTTCAGTTGGACAGCTTGCTGATATCAGGTCCGATTTCTAAAACATCGAATATATAACAATTCAATTATATATAATAGAGATTACGTATTACCATTTGGCAGTGCAGTAAAACGAGTTACCGCAATTGTCTTTTCGCCTCTACGAGAGATAGAATGTGGCGGGTCGCGTGACTCGTCGTGGAGTTTGCTCCTGGAGATGAGCCATGCCATGAGCCCTTAATCGCCTCTTACAACATACACGGAAAGAAAGGGAAGTCAGATTTTTACCCCGCTACCACATGGCCAATAGGTAAGAGAGAACCTCTTAGGTAAGAAGAGGTTCTCTATAACGTAATCATTACTACTTTTAACGTAAATAATCATAAACTTTAATACATTATGTATTCCTACATACAGCTGTAGGATATAATGGCAAATAGTCTATGTTAAAATAATATGAGTCAATGATTTCCTTTCGACTACAGCGACATCTTCTGGACCATTAACAAAAGTTGTCACCTATCCTGCTTATACTTTAGTGTGAAAACATACAGAGGCATCCACTAGTGTTTCGCAATAATGCAAAAATTTTCAGTTTCAGTATAACGCAGGCAACGTCAACCAAAACTCAAAAACTAATAATTTATGTTGTGTTCCAATATTAACCTCTGCAGTCATTCGAATCCATAATTTCAAGATCTTATAAAATAAATAAACAAGTGTTGTGTATCTCAGGATACACAAATATATACGCATATCATTCCAAGATACACAAAATCTACACAACAGTGATCGTCACCGCCATTACAGTCCATCACAAGTCAACTATTGAAGATAGACCTCCTTTCATCATTCCTACAAGATGGAGAACTGTATAACGGAAATTTGAAGTATGGAAGACTGTGCTTTTTGGCAAACCCAACAACTAAATTAAACTTACGGAGAAGGGTGTTGTTTGTTGAACTCGATGGAACGCAATATTGCCTCAGGGATCGGTGGGGGTGTAGGAAGATGTGAGCCAACAGGGTGGAAACCATTTTCGTCAGCTGTGTAGGTTAGAGAGATCTGCTGTCCGTCGAGAGTGCGGAAAGAGAAACCGCCTTCAGCTGTTACAGCGAGACCTTCTGGACCTTGCGCTCGAGGAGCTCCGCTCTCATGCGCTGAGATGCCAGTAGGTGTATCGTAACTGTAAAAAAATCTTACTTTTAACACCAAATTTTTAATACTATGCCATTCCAAATCTTCCACGGAAGTTATGGCACCCATTTTATTATTAGTATTTTTAAGGTAAACGCACGCGTAGTATTAAAGAAGATGGCGTGGTAGCCTAATGGACAGGACGCTCGCTTTAGTTTTATCAGAACGCGAATGACCTGGATTCGATCCCGGCACCACTAAAATTAGTTATTGATAGCAATTTTCATTGCTGTATTTACCACATGCTCTGCGGTGAAAGAAAACATCGTGAGGAAACCTGCATATTTTTTAATAACAAAAAAAATATTAATTCGAAGATATGTGAAGCCCGCCCAACCGCACTGGAGCAGCGTAGCGGCTTCAGCTGTCTGAGAAGGAGGCCTTTGCCCAGATGTGGGCACTTACAGGCTCATACTTTTACAAAAGTTATAGAAGTATTTAGATCTAAGCCTGAATACTTTTATACCTTCTGTAAGGAGTTCTAATCGAGTATCCCTTAACTATGCCACGATTACGCTAATTCACGAAATCAACCTTTTCAATACCAAATGTATTAACGCTGCAGCTCTCATGTCTCGTAATGCCACTTAGGCTGTCTTGAAGCATAGCTAATACGAACCTATAGTGATAAGTCCCGTCACCGTTGTTGACATTCTCAAAGTGGAAAGGTGTTTCGGGGTTACCATATCCCCCCTGTTGCGTCAAGTGCTCTAGCCGGGCCGCCGAAACCACGCCCATCACGATCAAGGTAACCAGAAACATCTGAAAAGTTCAATTGGTTTCTAAAACATTTGAAATATCAGAACAAACCAATAATCACATTGTTTGGTTTTAAATAAATATTAATAATGGGTTTTCTAATTTAGCTTACATGATGAAAACATCACTTCATCTACACTATAATATTTTATTTTATTCTCATACTAATAAATGTTATGTTTATGAGTTTGCGACTGACTCTATTTTAAAAACTTTTTCATTGCTAGACTATTTCTGATGGCATAGTTACGTTTTAACAATTCAAAATTAAATAAAAAATTTAATTCCGTAAGGAAATAGCCATATTTGAAAACCACGACCAAGAAAACCACACCCTTAGCGACACATAAAAACAATGTAGAAAAGATTTCTATACCGTGACATAACCTAAATAAAACTCCGCAGTAGCATATGTCTGTCATGTATATTAATAATGACGTGATATGACGTGTACTAGGCACGCTGCACACGTCTTCGAAAATAAATTATGTAAAACATTCGGAAACAAAGTACTGCAATTGACACAAAATAATACAAAATTACTATATAGATCCGCACGATCGATGCCGGCGATTACATAATTTATATTAAATACTAGGCAACTGCCGTAACTGCAAGAGTGTGGTTTCTCATTCGTAGGCAATTAAATATACGAGTATATACAAATTGCCTAGTAATTCAAATAAATCAATTACTTCTTACAGTTATACGGATTGCATTACGCAAAGAAGCTTAAAATCAATTTGTCAGTACAAAGGGTAATTTCAACAATTTGTTGCACCCTTAATTTAAAGCCACAATCTATAAATCACTTCTTACCATTTTAGATAAAGGGTTGTTGTTTGTTGGTTCGGTACACCGCGTACAATCTCCTGCACCTGAATACACCATGCAGGGATGTTCACGTCTTATATCTGTCGAGATTGCCCTTTCGGCGGTTGCCTAACCTTGCGTGTATTGAGGATCTATTCAGAAATGTATGGTACAAGTATAAAACGATAAAAAAAATTACGATTTAATGTTATTTAACCAGATCATTAAAAAAATTGATGTCATAAGTATTATACAGCATCGGACTGGACTACGGACTACTACATCGGAATGTATTTTCGTAATGAGAATGCTTGATCATGTCCTGGGATTTAATGATTATATAGAACTTACTCATTTCTGCCAGCAAACAGCTGTGCAACTAGTGCCTATTAGAAATATAAAGAGAGCCAGTATAATTACAGGCTGCGAAACTTTCCAACAAAGTCCTTTTTTATTAGATTGAGGTGAAAAATGATCTGTTGAAAAATGAATTTTATTTAATCTCCAAAAAGTTAGAGATCAAATAAAATCCTATTAATAAGCGGATAGCTTTACTCGTATGAAGAAAATGATCATCATCTTCTTCATAGGAGTAAAGCTTAATTAATCTGTTATTTCTGCGCTAATATTTAATAAATTTGAATTTGCCGTCATTTGCCGAAAACTCACATTATATTTAATTTTTACTTATCAAAATAAATTCAACTTATAACTTACATACCAACATCATGGACTATAGGAGATGCCCCGCCGCGCTCCGCCCCATTGTGGTACAAGGTGACGACGTCAAATAATACAAAGCTTATTACATATTTTAGTATAATAAAGAGTTGGTTATGTTTCGAATTCACGTTATTCACTACGAACGTAAATCGTAGGGTTATATATATACACGTGAGTTATATAAAAACCGTGGTGAACTCTTCCCGGCTCCAAAACCCTCTCAAATATTTGAGAGGAGGCCTTTGCCTAACTGTGGCCATTTACAGGCTGCTACTTTACTTTATTAATTTTAAATTATTTGAAAGTAATTTCTTGCCAACTCTGCAAGTTCCTCAAAGGCCTCCTCTCAAATATTTGAGAGGGTTTTGGAGCCGGGAAGGTTTCGCCACAATGTCCCAGTGCGGATTGGTAGATTTCAGATGTCCAATATTGCATTGTTTATTACTTCGCTGACATGCATGTTTTCTCACGATGTTTTCATTCAATGCAGAGCGTGTGGTAAATCATGACCTACCAGCTAGGTAGGCTCAAAAACCCTCTCAAGTATTGAGAGGAAGTACGTATTGCTTAGCTATAGGACTTTTGCATGTGGCTTTTTAACTTATATACAATAACAATAAAATAAGTAACTGTTAATAAATTCTAAAGAACGGTAAGTAACACGACAAGGAATAACTTATTAAGATTTTTTTAATTATTATAATACCAAGACACCAAGAAAGAATAAATAAAAAGAATAAAGTCTTGAATAATAAGAGGACAGAAGACCGAATATATATACCTTGAAATTCCTAAATAACAGTCAAAACAATCACAAAGGAACGTTTACCTGTAGCGGGTCGCGAATGCTTACGGAGTCAGAAATCGAGAGCTGAATTCCAAATGTAACATTTATGCGTTATCCGTGCCAACGACGATTAAAGTTTAGACAATTCAACATTCATGAAACAGAATTGTGATAACATGAATGACTATTCTAGTGTAACAAATAGAAAATACCAATAATGCACGACTTAAGTTCATGAAATTGTTGATTTTTTTAAAATAGCACCTTCGGATGCTGATGTTACATTTTAAATTTTATTTTACGTTTCATTTTTAGTTTTAATATTTGTAGTTATTTATACAATAGGACTAGTGGTTGGGGAACAGCATCACTAATCTCTAGCACTCATTATCTAGAACTGGAACTGCATCCACCAACTCGCCTGCAATGATGGTGGGTAGATATGGACGAACCGTGATATGTATTCATGTATAAAATACATTTCTACAATTGCCGAATTCCTATATCCAGTAGAAGACGTATAAATGCTGATAATGATGTTGGTAATGAATTTACAGTTAGTAGTAATAATTTGTAAAGTTTTGATGAATCATGAGAAACAGCCTTTACTGTAAGTCTTTCGGAGAGGCTCCAAACCACACAATAATTTAACCCAAGATTCCGTAAACCTCCAGTGAAATCCGGATAATTAATCTAAAATCTTCTATCGTATCGTACCAAAGTGTATGTTTTATATATATTGGAATGGTATTTCTGGAAGCGGTTATTGTGAGGTATACGATATAGACATGTTTATCCCTAAAAAGTCTTTTCTTGCCGTGCTGCAGTAATATCACTTACGTTTCCTTAAGGTTGCGTTATATGGTACCTTATACAGTTTAAGGTAATTCGATTCCATTTGAATTTGAATTTTTATGTAAATAATTATTACAGAGGTAGTAAAGACAGGTAGTTTAGATAGAGATGTTCTGTTAACAAAGTACACTACTGCCGTTATATGGTAACGCAGAAATCAATACCAAGCCACTCCGAAGTCTACAATGCCTTTACACAATGAACTATAAAGTTATCTAACATCAACGTGCCTCTCTTAGAACAATACTACGAAGTACATACTACTGGTGTATTCATGAAGATAAGCAGGGAACTGAATGATGTCCCTTTTTTCGACGTAATATGTGTGTGCACACATAACGAAATTGCACAAGTATTGAAAGGTAAATTTACATGACACGACATATATTAGGTGGGCTGAAAAGTTCGTAGGCTGACACATAGATGGCGCTACTAGTATTACATTAATATAATTTTTGGTTAGCCCTAACCTTCAAAAGACACGTGTATAAATTTGACAACTGTCGTACTATTAGTTTGAGAGATATAGTATTTTGAGTGAAGGAACTTTCGTTTTTTAAAAAAATGGATAAAAAGGAATTTCGTGTGTTAATAAAGCATAGCTTTTGGGCAAAAAAAAATACTATTGAAGTCAAAGCTTGGCTTGATAAACATTATTCGGACTCTGCGCCAGAAAAGTCTACAGTTGAGAAGTGGTTTGCTAAGTTTAAACGAGGTGAAATGAGCACCGGGACGATACACGCAGTGGACGCCCCAAAGAAGCTGTTACCGACGAAAACATCAAAAAAGTCCACAAAATAATTTTGGATAACCAAAAATTGATTAAGATAGCTGAGACTCTAAAGATATCAAAGGAACGTTTTGGACATTAGGATATGCGAAAGCTCGGTTCTTAGCGGGTGCCGCGCGAACTCACAATCGACCAAAAACAACAACAAATTGATGATTCTGAGCAGTGTCTGAAGCTGTTCAATCGAAATAAACCCGAATTTTTCCGTCGATATGTGGCAATGGATGAAATATGGCTCCATCATTTTACAGTAGAGTCCAATCGACAGTCAGCCGAGTGGACTGCACGACATGAATTGACTCCAAAGCGTGGAAAGACACAAAAGTCGGCTGGCAAGGTATCAATATTTTGGGATGCGCATGGTATAATATTTATCGACTATCATAAAAAGTGAAAAACCTTCAACAGCGACTATTACGTAGCAATATTGGAGCGTTTGAAGAACAAAATCGCGAAAAACGGCCCCAATTGAAGAAGCAGTTTCATCAAGACAATGCCCCGTGTCACAAATCATTGAAAACGATGGCAAAATTCTATGAATTAGGCTTCGAATTGCTTCCGCATCCACCGTACATTCCAGATTTGGCCCCCAGCGACTTTTTCCTGTTCTCAGACCTCAGACCAATAATCAAATCAAATTCTATCAAAAAAAAGATTTTTTCCATGTTAACTTTTGAACTTTTCAGCCCAACTTTTACATCACGAAGTCGGTCACTTTGAAAGTTTTGATCCATAGTAGAAAGCAAAACAGTAACATGTTTAAATTATATGACATACATCTCGTCTCACGTCTCACTCGAGGAACAAATCAACTATAATAGATGTAGGCTGTAGAATATTTTAGTACTATAGTTAAATAAACTATGTACAAGTTACTTCTCAAGGAAACTATATTCCCCATAAATGTGACCAGTTGCATTGAACTGTCGCTGTCGCATATATTGTTCGATACCAGGGGTTATAGTCATACGAGAATATTTATTTTAACGCCTTTAATTAAAAAAATACTTGGAGTATTAGTAATAGCGAAACAGATAAGGACCAGTCGCGTAGCTCTGACTACCGACTGAATATTATCTATAAAGTTACAACGTCTGATCAGAATGTAGCAGATGTTTTTGAGGAATACATTACTGAAATTTAATTTAATATCTCGTATTTGAGTAACAGAATTTAAAAAGTTATAATCAACGGTGGAAGTGCTTCCGGAACGATGATAATAATGAGCGTTCCGCAGGGCTCAATTCTCGGTCCATTACTTTATTTTTACTTACATTAGTGACTTACCTTATTCAATAAAGGATAAACACGATATAGTACTATTTGCTAATAATACTTCATAAACTTTTAAAATCAAACGACCACTTTTTACACACAAGTTGAATTCTATGTAAATAATATTTCATTTCTTTATCGCTAATTATTTGCATTTATATGGCAATAAAACTAAATACATAAAGTTCCTAACAAACTCAGACATTTAGGTACCAATGTACGTATATATGGGAAAGGGTGAATCCAACTGTTCTTGAAATACCTGTTGATAGATGCAAAGCTTTAATGGGGCCAATATCCACATATCCTAAATTGCTAGTCGATTTAGCTCTGCATACATAAAAATATAAATACATATTAAATTAGCAAACCAATTCTTTACTATTTGTTTCGATGGAGCAGAGTCCGAATAACACTTGTTATTTTATTGCCATTGCTTGGCTTGGGCGGTATTTTGTCCCATTAAAAAGCAATGCTTGATCAACACTCGAGATACAGATTTTGCCATTGTTTTGAAAATTACAAACGTAGCGTTCCAAAAATCACTGTAACTAGTCATAAAATTGTGACACAGCTCGTTTAAATCTTTGTACTGTCTTTATATAGTATAGATTTGTCAATAGTCGTGGTTATGTATAGAAAATCGTAGTGAAAATATACTGATTTATGCTAAGAGCTTTTTTATATTCAGTGCTATTTCAGCCCCGGATACGTGTACGTTGTTGCCATTATCAAAAGGTTATCTCTATTTTGTTTTTGAATTATTTCAGTTCATGAATGTAGTATCTACTTTTAAGGTCACCTTTACTAAAACTTTTTAATAAGTAGACTAAACAATTAAAAATAATTTGTATTAGGTAGTTAAAAGTGATAGGGAAAAGTATTTCATTAAAAAAGCAAGGCTGTGTTTTCATAATTGATCTTTAATTTATGAAAGATTAGAATAGCAAGCGGTTTCGATTAAAGCTTTAGGAAATAATGTTTTACCATCCCCATAAAATACACAGATAAATAAATAAAGACTCATATGTTTATCGAGAAACCAGAGCTTGACGTGGCAAGCGGCAGATCTTCAAGCGAGCAACGTACGCAGTTATGAGTAAATTAGGCGTGTTGATGAAACGCACCTAGTTAAACACTAGGCACAATGAAGGCAAAACCTTCTTCTAGGTTCTTCTGTCATTCCAATGTTTCGTTAAAATACTTTAAAATTCAAGATTTTAAGTATTTTATATCTAAAAGACATTTTATTATTGTATGGAACAAAATCCGCAATATTTACCTAAGTACTACGGATTTTTTTTTAATAATTTCTATAATAATTATTTGTAGACAACGTAAGCTTTGAAGAGCTATCTTAGACTCTTGATTGACTTATTCGCGCTCTATAAGAAAAGTTTTAAAGATATTATTGTATTATAATCACCGCTCATGCCAATATTGACTTGTATCTAGACTTCTTGTATAAGGCAGGATAAATATTTGATACGTAGATACGTCATAAATATATGAGACATAATTTTTAATCTTTAAACAACTAAAACTTTCCATTTTTTAAATAAAATAAAAAACAAATCAGATGAGAAGTGCGCTAACCTCGCTGCGCGAGTGGTCTACATTTTTTTATGGCAAAGGGGGCAAACGAGCAAGCGGCTAATTTGATGATAAGTAGTTTCCGTCGCCCAAGTACACCTGCAACACCAGTATAGCTGCAGGTGCGTTTCCCGCCTTTTAGGATATTTGAGGGATAGGAAGGATGATGGGGTTAACTCACTCACCGAAAGAAAAGCAGAAACTTTAGATTCCTCTATTTCACGCCGGTATTCTGTGAGGTTGTGGTACAACCCTGGTCGAGCAGCAGCAAAAGCCACCCCTTGACTGTACCACGTACGTTTTAAAGAATAAATTACCATTGAAAAAATATTTATACACAAAACTAATCTCTATCGCATAAGCCTAGCGTTCAGAATAGATAGCGTCAACTGTATTATAATGTAGTTCGTAACTTTTAAGCTATTGAATTATACATTGTTAAATTTGTTAAATATGCATTGTTAAATACCTTAGTAAATAAATAAAACTTATATTTCACAGTCCCATGATCAACACACGTTGTGGTTACCTTTGTGCTCCAGAACTTGCTGCGTGAACGGAAATCTTACACTTTCATGAATAATAACTACTCTACAATTCTCTTTGCGATACGGCATAAAAGATTAACTCGTGGGCTTCTGTGTCGTAACACGTTATTGATTAGGTTCTTGAAAATTAACTGAGCTTTGCATCGTGTATTGCAGCTGTTGCATTACATGAAACAAGTACTAAAATTATATTTCAATCGGGATACATAGCGGCAGGAAATCTATCTAACTACGGCCAACTCAGATTCCACAGACTAAAGACGGGGAGAATCATTTTTAGTGCCAGGGAGCCAGCACTAACTCTCCTGCCCAGTCCTGAAATGCATGACACCTTAATATGCTATTTTCACCAGAAGACGCTTAAAGGACCTATGAAGCCTTTGGTTGCGCTCAGCCAGGGACAACAATCTCAAGTTTATAACTCAGCCAGTTTCGGAATCCTTGGCTTCGACATATCGAGTGATGTTCAGTGTTGGTTGGACGCCAGTTCGGTTCCATCACCATCGGCAACCAAGTTCTCTCGAAACGGCTTGATCCACAGGTGTTGAAATAATCTCTATGCATTTTTTCTGTGGGGAATATTCTGAGAAACGGTTCGGAATATTTTAAGCCGCTAAGTTCCACCTTCGTACATCACGACAGAATACCAAGTACCTGCAACATCATCTAGATTTTTTTTATTGGAATAGGGTAAAAACGATTAACACCTGTCCACCTAATGGTAAGTGGCTACTGCAGCCAATGGACACCTGAAAACAACCTCAATTGAAGAAAGTCACAGATGCGTTGACACCCCGGAGGAAGATAGAATGCCTCACACCTCGTAATTAAATTAGCTCTCAATACTTTTTAAGCAGGAACACAACAGTAGTTACACTACTGTTTGTAGGCAGAAATAGATAAGAGGGTGGTACCTACCTAGACGACTCCTATGCAGACAAGGAGTTTACCATTTATTATCAGTGCGAATCTGAACCCATTTGACTACAAATTGTGGTCAGTACTAGAGGACATGTCCTGCACAAACCGTTACTGCGACATTGAGTATGTCTTTTAATGTATAACAGAAATTATTGCCGTACCAAGGATATTATTAATTTTCATTTGTGAACTTTGATCTTTTAAAATTGAGTAAAGTACAAGCAAAGCTACGCTTTTGGATGGATATAGAGCCATTTAAGCTTTAAAAGATAAAATGATATATGGTTATACGTATACCGAAAATAATTCTTATAAAATTATTAAGAAGGTGCGAAGGATATTCTGCGATATATCTGGGTAACACACAACTACACTAAACCAACATGAGCTTAGTTTTGAATGGTAAGAAGTTTTTGAAACAATCAACGGAACGCAGGGTGGCAACTATTTTACGACTAATTTATGCAAACCTGTAACCCCCAATTTAAAATGTGGTCCATATGCAAGTCAGGTTTCACAGAAAGGAATATAAATCCCATAATAAAATATAATGTAAAATACAGGAGCAAAACTTCCATAACCTTCTTTTTTTTTCCATATCCTTTGCCAACATCCGTGAACTTCCTACAACCATCACCTTATATTTCATCGGATTTACTGAAATGCTATATCTATGCGACCAGTCTCTAATTGCTTCCAAGTTATTGTTAAGATTTCTTAAAGGATTGTTGAGATCATTGATGCCAGATTGTACATACAGCTGCAGATCATCCGCATACAAATGGTGCAAACAATAAAGAACTTAGGTGATAGAGTTAATAAATAAAGAAAACAACAAAGGATACCGCCTTGATACCGGATTTAATGTCAACTCATGCAGAATACTGCTCCTCGCTGACTGTTGGCCGCCACGAAGAGAGGACGAAAACCACCACAAGGCTGGGGTTGAAAATCTTAGGAAGGTAAGGAGAAAGATGAGGATATAGTGATCGACTGTGTTAAAAGCATTGAAAAGTCAACCAGCCCCACCACTAATAGTTTTTGCTAATTTTTTAATAGGTTATGTTTTGTAATAAAAATAAATTTGCTTATGAACACAGGCCTCCAGAACTTTACAGAGAAATGGAAGAATTAATATTGGACGGAAATTATTAGGTATAGCATTAAGAATTTTGGAAAGGGGTTGTACGAAAGATTTTCTCCAACACGTTGGGTACTAACCTGAGTCAATAGTGAGATAGAGAGATATATAATGTTTATAATAACAGGTGTCATGTATCATGGACACCATAAGCTTGCTAATCATCACAACCCTCAGTCTTGGATTTGATTGCTAACACAGTTTTCCCAATCTCCTCTTCGGTTTCAGGTGAGAATTGAAAATATGGAATAGACGGAAGTAACCGTGAAGCAATGGAAGCCATTGTTTAAGAACGGACTATGAGATCCAAAGGAGGACTTGAAACAAAGTGTCGATTTCTGTCATTATCCAATGAGACTTCACACTATCCAATGAGTTGGATAACAAATGCCGAGACTACATCCATACATCAGCGGTCGAAGAGCTAGTAATATTTGCATTTCTCACCATCTGATGGCATCTGTTTTTAGCACTTTAAAGTTGGACCAGATCTCCTCAAAGCGTCCCCGAAAGTCAGTCGAGAAATTTCGTAAATTCAAAATGGTGGCGTAAATATATAATTGCCTTCGATATACTACATATGCGCGAGATACACACATAGTCTTAGTTGTATTTAGTTTACTTACTATCAGGCGAGTTGCCAAAATTAGGCTATAAAATAAATTGAGTTCACTCATCTAGACACGGCCACGAGAGTGGAACTTTTCACGCGTTTATCACGCACGTTCATGCCAATGTGACGCACGCGATTTATTATACCGATTTATTTAGATGTTTGCTATTTCGTATTGAAAACATTATTCGCGTAGACAACGCAGCAACGTCACGTTAATTATACAATAATAATAAAATATACATATGCGACTACATACCTAGTTAATTAAATATTTAAAGTTTTAAAAATTATGTACTTTGTACACTCACACGCTTTTCAAAGTGTTTTATTATTTTCTTAGCAACTTACCAAATGTTGTGGTAAAAACCTCACACCGAAATGAAACGAAGGTCGTTAGGTATTCATAAGTTCATTACACATAGACCGCCAACCTCCCTAGGAACCAGAATATCGTAAAGACATCTTTTGTTTACTATTTAGATTGTTTGTATGGGATGTTATTCTGTAGCTACGTTACCTATTTAAATCAACTATATGAGATCCAAAGATTTCAATTTATCATAATCGACTTATTTAACTATAGCATATTTACCAAATGTTATTGTATACTTTTTTTAGTTACAGCTTTTAATTATTCAGTTGACTGTTTTCACTTATTCTACTTTTGGTTAGGTAAATGAGGGGATGAAGTGCCCTAAGTTTTGGTGGCATCCTCCCATAATTCTTGAAATTCTGAATGAAGTCTATAATTTGTGCGACACACAAATCGTAAGTTTTTAGATTAATATAATAATAATAATATTAAATTTATTGGACATTAACAAGTGGCAAATTATGTTCAATGAATCCATAGGCCCCCGTACTAGTAAAAACTGTGTTTCAGGAGCCAAATATGGTTGTGTGGTGTTGCGTCCCATGTCTTTGATACTGCAGCTAGCTACGATCTTATTCCAATATTATTACTTATATATTTACGCGTACACTTGCGATAATATAATATATATATATGTTTCGTATTGAAAAAAATTAACAATGCGTATCGGAAGGTATTGTATAATACAACTATATAATGCAACACAGTTTTTGCAATATTAAACTTTTAAGTGCCATATGTATCTATTATGAACTGGATTCTTACTTTCATCATGTAACTAATCAAAATCCTTAAAATCTCGTCACTTAACTTCATAAAAAACATGCAATAATGTCTTAAAAAAGATTATGTCTGGAATGGTTTCATAAACAATATCTTGAAAACACTGAGTTCATTCACTTCATTAGTGAATCAATTATGTCATAATCTTTTGTTGTTACATGTAAGCGATGTTAAGTATCGTTAATATTCGCTTAAGCCACGACGAATAATCTGAAATCGGCAGAATCTTGCCACTGTCATGGTTCCGGAGCTTTTATTTTACATAGCTGTTAATATTATATATACGAATATAATTTTTGCAATCAAAATAAATTATATATGTATAACACAAATAAATAAGCCGTGTTTTCGATTTAAGTTAATTTGTCAAATAAGCCACATTTTATAAGTATGTTGCGTATGTCAGTGTCATATATGAAGGACGACCTTAGAGAAACTTATTGCGTACCTAAATTGCGGCCGTAATAAGCTTTAGCCAATACGCAGAGATGAGCCTCATTATTGCTAAGGAAGGCATACAGAACGGTCAGTTTGGAAGTGTGACCGAACTGGAGGTCTTTCGTGCTGGAAAAATTACGAAAGATGGTAATAGACTGACTGCATTTGGCGGACACGCTTTTCCTTAGAGCGCAGACTTCCTTCTTCCTTAAGTACTTTGAAACGCAAGGAATAATTTATTCCTTGCGTTTTAATCGACACGATTATTCCTTGTACAATTCGGTTCGGTGTCCACAAACCAAAGGACCATTGGATAATGTATCGTACGCCCCTGTACAATTTATAATTGTTTGAAGCTTCCATGGCTATGATAACAATTCAACGGTATTTTAATAAAGACAAACAGAATAATAAAATGTACAAAATCTAAGCATAAAAGAATCAAAATTACGCGTTTCAGATAGGCGTTCCATGTAACCCCAGAAAATGTCCGATATAAAATGTGTTATTTAGTCCTTCGTGTTCGTCGACCATCCATTAGTCATTGCGTTTAATTTAAGCATGGAATAATAAATCTTGCTTATTGATTGTTATTGTTTATTAAAATCGTTTGTTTATTTATCTCGGATTAATCCTTATTTATTTTGAGTATATTATTAATGGTTTCATTTCCATATTTAATTATTTCTTTGATGCCACAAAAGATTCTCAGAAGTTTTGCATAATAATTTTTTTGTTGAAATGGAGTGAAAGACCAGCTATCAGTCCACCTGTTGGTAAGTGACTACTGCATCCCATGGACACATGCATACAACTTCAATCAAAGAATGTTACAGATTCATACCGGCTTTCTATAACTTTCAAACCGGAACACAACAGTAATTGCACAGTTTAGTATCTACCCAGACGATCCAGCGGAAAAAACTGTGCAGATTTCTTGGCCTTCAATTTGGTCAGATGGCTCTTTCCGATAGTCGGATCTCTGATTAACAATTTGGGGCCTTGGTTCCGCACTATCGCTTCTTCGATCCGAGCTGTATTTATTTGCCTCTACGTCTCACAGTCACTGATTTAGAGATCTGTCTATTAATTCGTCAATAAGCTGACACATCAGTCGTAGACAGCATTCATCTTATATTTCATACATACCACAATTTCTGTACTGCATATTTACTATAATATTATTTACAATTATATAAGTACAATTTTCGCATTATCATTACGAAGCTGTAAATCAGTTACCATAAAGTTGACTATCAAATCGATACCAAAACAGAAACATCAACAACAACAAAGCGAACTAACATCTGCACTAAATAAACGATAGAGTAGATGTAGATTTAGAGTGAATAAATAATCTATAAATCAAATACACACAACGCCATCTATCACGCGTAGTGTTCGCGAATCGCTACAGATATTGAGTCATCGATGTTTATCTAAATGTCGGCCGTTTAAAAGATTAACAGGCGTACCGCCGACACGCAGTCCAGACCAGACACCACGGCCGACCTTAAAACAGCGAGCGATACCGTACGATATCCACAACACACCGATTCCTGGAAATTTAATATTGGTACACAAATCGAACGCTTCATCGCCATCATGTATAGTTTGAAAATTAAACTATTGTATTCATGAATTCATTGAATCACATTGAATCACATTGAATCAGATATATACTTCCTTTATGATCCTAGAGCGACAAGGAACCATTCTTAAGAAAAAAATATTAATGCATCGGTTATGCCACTTAAATAATTAATATTTGCCGTATGCCAGCAGTGTAAGAAAGTCTGCCATCCCCTTTCTTTTCGTGGGTGTTATAAAAGACTACTAGAAACGCATCGTAATATGCGGTCGCCAGCCTGGCGACTGCTAATCACCCATCATGATCTATCTCCCGGAGAGGCTGTACTTGTGTCTATGCTCATTTTTTATTTTATCTTAACAATTAGTTTAATGAAAAGTGAAATTGGCTTGTAGTTCACTTAACGATAAAATATATTAGTTTAAGTAAACTGTAATTATTAATAGCAATTTTAAGTTTATCTAGAGCTCGGCGGTGAACGACAACAACATGAAAGAACCTGCATTTTCTGAGAAATTAAAATAAATATTACGCGGACGTGTGATATCCGCCAATTCGCTCTGAAACAGCGAGGCGAACCCTTCCACTCTTAAATATTTGAAAGAAAGTCTTTGCCCAGTAGTGGACATTTACAGTCTGCTACTTTACTTAATTTACTTAGATATTTTTTATCATATAGAGAAGTGGTTCTTAACATATGGTCCGTAGACCACTAGTGGTCCCTGAGAGCACCCCAAGTGGTGACTGTCTTTTTTGACTTTGAATTGACTTGACTTTTTTTTAGTGACCACGAAGTCATTAAAAAATATAAACATTTATACAAAAAAAATTAATAACAACTTTTAGAAAAGTTGAAAAATTAGTTAAAGCATTATTTTCCAGATTTCGAAGTTAAAACTATTTGCAATCTGATCCGCAACCCTTTCATAATCAACACTTCTGTGGTGCCCGATGAAATTCAAAAAGAGTATCTTGATTAAATTGCAACACAACATTAATTGCAAGGACAAATTCAAAGCAGGAATACACAACAACCCTAAAAATTAGCCTTATCATTACTGCCAAACCATTTGTAGTCCATGGTGGCCATCCATGCCAATTTTCCGAATCCAAACTCACAGGCTAATGCTAGGGAGTACCACCACTAGTGCGAGAGTACTGAGCTTGCCGCCCGCCCGCCTATGGGTAATATGTTAAACACATCAAAAATATATATTGGCTAGTTGACTTGAAAATTACTATGTCCAGCAATGTACTTTTGAAGTGGGTGACAAAGAACATCACATTGTATAAAAAACTCTGCATCATGCTCTATACACATTTTCATTATTTTAACCGAGCTCTGAAAACATTTGCATGTCTTTCAACAGGCAACAACATGTTAAGATTTCATACGCAGCTACTGTTTGGAACACAAGGAGCATTTTAATTTTTTTCTTGGTTTTGTGGAACGTTTATCAAACCACCATTTTCTCGCCAACATTCCGAAGTTCAAGGAAGTCTGTCTCTCTATAAGAACACCAACAAACTCTTCTTACTTTCCAAATGTCAAGTCTCGATGGTCCGTTTTCAATAAGTTGCCAAATTTCTCGGCAAACATTTAAGTACCTACAGGATGTTTGCCTTTACCGTCGAGCACGTGATAAAAATTAACGGCTTAAATTTCTAATAACAATTTTAGTGGTGCCAGCATTCAAACACTAGGTCACTCTAATAATTGTTTATTTTTATTTATGGTTGTGTTAGTTCCAATTAAGTTTAGCAGTTATTTATAAGACAATTTGGCAATAATTATTAGCGTCATCCCTAATGCGTTGCTCATGATATGTGTTTAAAAAAAAATTACGTATTAGAATAGTGGACATAACCTAGCACACTTCCGTACGCACCATACAATCCGTATAGCGGAGATTAATGGCATCGAGCTTTTTGGCCAGTGTCCAATAAAACAATCAGGCGCAACGAATTTGAGTACATAAATACGAAGCAAAATTTATTGAGCCCCATCCAGACTTGCTTTTTAACATTTAGCTCTTATTTCGTTTAATGTATAAACCATTACCCGTTCGCTGGTTTGTTTGCGTTCTGTGAACTTACACTTTTTGAGATACACATTCGTATATGTATGTTTTATAACATGGTGAACAAGGCTCCTGGTAACAGTTTTAAAGTAAACTCAAGAACAGCAATCTATCGTGTATGTAAAAAATAAACTACAATGAGTGTAGGTAGATCAGCATAGTGACCACAATTATATGCCAAGTAGACTCAACATACGATAATCTGGATATATTACCACCACATACCACCGTTTTCTCCAACCTCACTTGCACTTGTTGGCCTCAGGTGTCAGACAAGTAATTCTGGTGTTTCTGGAATAGCTGACTCGCCATATAGCATCAACCTACTGACCTAGAAGCGACATGAAGGTCTACAATAACAACAAAACAGCGCATGGCTCCCACGGGATAGAAAGAGCTGTCATTACTTCTATCTGTCACAACATACAGAGATGTTATTTGTCAACAGTTGGAGGCTGCATACATTTTCTTTTGGTCTAGAATAGAACCTCTTGTCCAATAGAAAATGTACGCAATATCTAACCGAAACACCGCTGCTTTTCTGTTAATGTATAGAATATAAAATAACAATCATATAGTAGTGGTTAGCGTACCGTCAACCAACTAATTATTGATTTTATGGTCTAGTCCCTGCTTACGATCAATCGCTTGAGTGTTACATCGGAAACTGGAAGGTAAAGACAAGTGAATGCCCCGTTGTTTGCGCGTACACTTGCATCACTGTTATAAGATATTATGAGCAGTTGATAACTGCCGTAGCCGAATATAAAAATTTTAACGTGTGTAACGTTAACATTTTTACCTTACATGAAACATAATAAATGATGATATCCATTTTAAAACTGTGTTAACTGTCAAAACAGACAAAGAGATAAAAGTTAAGCTCGAAGAAGCGATGCGACGACATTGTCAAGGCCGGCGCCGGCGCATGCTCCCACCACCATGCCACAAAACGAGCATTAAACTTCGTACGATACACACTACAGGAAATATTGTAGTAAATATAGTACTTTTTTTATTTAACCGTCTAGTTTACGTCTCCGTCACTCAACTAAGAGACGAAGAATTCAATTACAACTTTAGCAACTGGCTGCAACTTTGCATCTAAATTCCTAATAACTTTAAAATTGTAGGTATTTGTAAGACATCTGTCGTAAGAGGAGCTGATAATCAAAAACGATACTGAGTCTAGTTCTGATTATCAAAATGGATAGTAAAATCTACAATACCAAAATTTACGCTCTTTCAAAAATTAAATTTAGCACAAACGCAGACTCTGTAGCACTTTCGCCGTTATATGCATTTTCTCATTCCTCGCTAAAATAAGGATAATGATGTGGGAAATAGCGTAAATGATAATAACACAATGCTGCAGACTTTCTGCCAAAAATATTAGATTGCTTACACTAACATAGATGTATATATCTACTTTATATATGAGCAATTGTATATAAAAATATTAGCATTTCAAAAAATTTAAGGAATGAACACTCGGAACAAAGATAGATACAGCCGTAAATATATTTAATAAGTTGCTCCCATATATCAAGACTGAAATTAAATTCACTTCATTTAATTAAAACTTGAAAAACTATCACGAAATATTTTTAAACACTCAATTAATTCTTTGCAATCCAAACAAAAAAAAAATACAACCAACACAAAAAACAACAAGATCGCATATACTACACAAATAAATAAATTATTTTATTGAAATAAGGTATATGACGGCCGTTTCTGACTTTGATTTTCTTTATTTCATTTTTTATTGGGAAAAACGGCAAACGTGCAATAGCAACACCAGAAGAGGTGCAAGTGTGTTACCGGCCCTTAAGGGTATTTGGGTGATGAGAGAGATGAGGGGGGAAGGGGGAGTGGGCCTCCGGATATCTCACTCACCGAACGAAACGTAGAAGCACAAGATGCCTCTACTTCACGCCGGTATTCTGCGAGGCCGTGGTACCAATCCGTTTCAGCCGGCCCACTCGAGCAGCAGCAAAAGCCGCCGTTTGTCTCTATCTAATAATAAATAAAATTAGTATAGTAATGAAGGTAATTTAATTTAAAGTATATCTCATAGGCTAGCATACCCTCTGAAATTAGTTTGCAGCACCTGAAAAGGGTAATTAAGTCGAAAGCACATAATAATATTAAAGTCCGTTATATAAACACTTAGTTGCAATTAATACTTAATAAATTTTAAGTGCATTCGTTTCCTTTATGGGTCAGTTAATAAATTATATCCGTAAAAAGCAATTAATTTTGCATTGCGTATCGTTTACAAACAAATTTTTAATAAATATAGGTGCGGTTTGAACAATTATATTTAGATGTTTAAATATGCTGATAACATAATTAGCCTTACTTAAGCGCACAGTGTGTAAGCACAATGCAGCAGACGTTACATAAGTAAGCGAATGCGTTCTGTTGCGCAAGCTCCGCGTCCGGGTATCGTAACGGTCTGGACAATCCGGAATGCCGCCGATTTAACGCGTGTTGCTTCACCGTATACCGCACATTTCACACCGAAGGTCGTTCATGCATTCCCTTAAACCCCGTGTGATGTAAGCGGTTCTTTGAGAATATACGTAATTGAGGCATGGTGAAAGAACCATGCCAGACTTTCTAAAACCTATTAAATATTCGTTCGTTATATATAATAGTGGTCGAGACGTAGATGAGTTTTATCTGAAAGCCAGTAATAGTCAAGATTGTGCAAGAAAGCCGATCACTGTACCAGATCTGCCTGGTAGAGAACACAGGGTTCAGTCTGCTCTAGATTCTAGGTATTAAATTAAATAAGTAGAGATGGCTATTATTAGGATCGGATGGATTGTTTGTATAAACAAACAAGCTAGCAACAAGATACCAAGTGGTTATTATGGTCAATACCCATCAACATCAATCCGCGATGAACAATTAGATATAGCTCTGTGTAACTCTTTTTCTAAAAGCCAACCACACCTACACGTAATGCACACTACTGGCTGAGAAACGAGGCACTGGCGATTCCCTTGACTGTCTGAATTTAAGAACTCTACCACCTCTGTCTTCTTAAAGGTGTGTAATGTCAAAATGTTTAGCTTCTTTGCGCAGGTGTGGTGCTCCAACTTTCAACGAAAATTAACTCTTTTAGCTCACAGTATATATGCGTACCTTTTTCTGCTGAAGTTACGGATAACAGGCGAGAGTTTTTGTTTGTTTCTGTAGGTGCATTGTTACAGTAACCAGTTATTGATTCATGTCAGCCACCATACTTAACGCTGTTATTTTTAGAGAGCGTGGTCCAACCCCGATCCGTTCCTTTTATGTATTGTAGCCAGCATCTAGCTGTAGCGTGGTTCTACCGTGTCTATAAATACGGGATACCAGAGTATTAGAACAAATATATTCAAATCGTTAATTTTGAATATTTGTAATAAATATTACTCACTGTAATGTAAAATCCGGACAATGACCTGTATAGACAATAATTCACATAATACTTAAAATAGAACCATGTCATGCATTTGTCACAGTCATATTGTTTCATTAGCTGTCCAGTTAACCGCCTAGCTGCTTATTGGAACGGAGGCATTTAGCCTTAGTATGATTAAATGTTCAATAATGGGCCGAACAAAATTGCGAACATCTATATTTTATTATCAATAAATGGCTAATAATTAATTAGACTTATGAGAGTCAGAAACAAAAATATACGGGTAAGTAGGTGGGGGAGGGTATAAAACAAATACGTTAAGTGTTGACTAAATCCATATTGCAATTAAGGGCATGTATGAATACTGTCAGAATAGCACTACAACTTTTCCTATAATAGCACGCGCATACAGATATTAGAAAAATTCTGGTGTTGTATTTGAGCCTCGTTTCTTCTAGAACTTTATTTTCTTCAAAAGAACCAAACAAAACAACTTGTCTGTTTTAACAAGAATAATTAGAATGGTTATTTAAAACAAACAATTTGGTCCAGCTAGCCTTTAAAGTAAATATAATTTAAATGTGCTAGATTTGATTAAAGCTACATAAATGAAATTACACACATACTTAACGTACGTAACGTAGTTTTAATCGATCTCGTGATTCTATTTTACTTCTAACAATATTACTTAATTTATTTTTAGCTATTTATGTGCCATTTATTTCAGTAGACAGCCTTCGATGCGATGTGTCGCGAAGATATTCCTACAGAAGGGGCTACCTTTTTTATAACAAAAAAAATAGTCGCGTATATTAATTTTCAAGTAAAATCTGTAAATAAATAAAGTTTTGTATAATAATTATTTATGTGTTGCAACAATAGAAATTCCTGTTGTTATGACACGTGAAGGACTATTATAATGACGACATTGTCCCACACAAACTGCGTCTTGGACGTGATATACGTCATCGATCTTCAATGTCGTGTTATATTCTGGTGTAACTTTAAAACCCACTTTCGCTTATGACTAATCATGAATTCATAATTGTGAACGAATATTGTGATCCTTAATTTGGTCTATTATATATACTATACGTATGTTAAATACGGAATAAACTTCTTTTTTAACAGCCTTTTCGTAATTCATGGCTGGACATAGGCCTATCCTAATGGTGTGATTTGCCATACTCACCACGTTTAAGAAACGGATTGACCGTTGCAATACCAGAAGTCACACACCTTAGACGCTGCTGTCCATGATTGGTCTGTATATTTTCACAAAAACTGCTAGTCAGTAAAATTATAGGCATATCAAGCTTATTTAAATAACGCAATCTGCAGAAACATTACACGAAACGTGTCGGTAACGATGATAACAGATGTTACTCCCACTTTCATTGTTAATTTCAATATTTAATATCAATAAAACTCTTAACTGTTACTGTTTTAACACTGACTTCTTTACACAAATCCTTCTTATCTTTTCTTAAGATATTTCAACCATTTCAATATAGTTTGTAATAGAAAATTCCTTAGCATTAGCAATCTCAAAGACTAAAAACTTAGAATGTAGATAACAAATCTAGGACAAAATTATGCAACAATTGAACGTACAACGTTCAATCGGATCGGCGGATCAATCATGTACACGGAAAAATCACAAACAATTAAAACATTGTAAATGATACTGGTTATAAGCACATACATACATGTCATCATTACGGAAGTTTATTATAATCAGTGCTCCGTAAGCAGAGTACCGTTAAAAGAATATTTAAGCAGCGTAATGTTCAAATTAGTCATCGTCGGTCACGGTATTTAAGACACTATTACTATAAGAAGCCAAATGCGAACCTGTTACATATTTATACCTCTATTCTTGGTCAAATGCACTCAAGCCCCATAGGCCATAGAATAGCCATCTCTGGTAATCTCTTACGTATTTTTATTGGACACGACTTAAGGTAGTCAAACAGGCGCAACCCACTTCTCGCCTCTCCGGCACATAGAAGTATTAAATAAAAATGAGCCTAATCGCCGCAATAATTGGAAGACGTATGCCCTGCAAATTGTTAACGCAAAACGACCTTCGTGCGTAGTGCTATACAAAGGACTCTAATTAATAGAAAAGTATCTTATCAAAAGTCCATAAAACAAGTGTTCATCGAAAATTGATAGACGACATTACTTTCCCGTATCCAATAGTATGTCTAAGCAGTATAATACAAGAAAGGTGTATAATAGAGATACAATTAGAATCGAATTGAAGAAAGGAAGGCATTCTTTGCAAAGCGGTCTTCAAACGATCAAAAAGTCTTTAGAAAAGCTAACAATCATGTAATAGATTACATAAATTGATTGCTAGAATGCTTCATAACCACGCCAACGTATTAGATGTATACAATGATAAATAAATCTTCACAGCAAAATGTAAGATTGCAGTAGCATATAATTAAATCACTCCCCAGCAAGTATAATCCGCATCGCGGGCTTTCAACGTGTAATTGCTAAATACATCTTTGTGGTTCGGAATAATAACGACCGAGCATAGCACCACCGCCAGGAAGGCGTCTTCACCTCTGCCACATTACTTTCACGCCCTAACTCCATTTGGCCCAGATCTTAACCCAGTTACTTGCTGTAAAACAACTTCCTACTTAATACTGATTAAAGCACGTCTACACGAACAGCGATTAGCGTTTATCAATGTGAACATCTGAGGGCAATTTCTGCGTAACATTTTTAGTAATAATGGTGAAACATGCCTACATATACGACATTTTCTCTCTTCGAGATTCTCGTAGGATTGAAATTTCTTGTGTCTTTTTTTTCTTCTTTAGCTAGACAAAGACCCCTTCCGTAAGGAAGATTTACTATAGTCGTGACACTCAGCAAGCAGATTGGAAATCTCAACACGAGACACTTCGCACCTCGGACACCGTTGTGCATCATCCGTTTGCTTAGTTTTGGGTGGTTACCTACCTATTTGGTTAGTTACCTGTCATCAGTAGACAGTCGCCACTTTCGACACCCACGGAATACTATAATTGTCACTAACATACTATAAAAGTAGTATCATATTTAAAGAATTCTTCATTAGCCTATGCAAGTCCATTGTTGAATATAGAATACGCTCCGAGAAAGGCCTATTATGTATGAGTGGAGATAATGGGAAATGGTTTTGACTATTATCTTCACTCAGCCGTGGTAGCCTAGTGTTTAGGACACTCGGCGAGTAACCTCGCTTCGATTTCCACGTGTTCGGCGGTGAAGGAAAACATCATTCAGAAACCTGCATGTCAGAGAAATAACAAAAAAATATTTCGAAGAATGAAGTCCGCTACAGTGTAAAGTCCAGCAGCGCGGTGGACCCATCCCAGCTTCAATCTCTCTCAAATAAATCAGTGGAGAGGAGGACTATCTCCAAAAGTGAGCATTTATAGGCTGCTACCTTTCTTACTTACAACACGCGGAACGGATATTTTGGTGATGACAATACCGGTACTCTCGCACTATGACGATGCTCTCCTTATCACTAGTCTGTAGATAGAACTAATGTCATCTATTTGGGTTTGGCAAATTCGATTTAAAGATTACCTTATTTACTCATTAAGACAATAAACAATGCATGTGTACATTAACACAAGTAAAAAAACTACATAGAACATAACATAATACAATACAAATAGAGGGATATGTCGACAATACACCACGGTCTGAGATGTAACAATACCATGTATGATCACTGCGTTCATTATACGCGATGGTCCAAGTTAAAAGATTTGCTTGACTTTTAATATGTCCTAACAATTTATTCAAATGTTCAGCGAGCTTGTTTCCTCCACAATCGTTCGAAATTTGTTGCAACGCTGTGATGTGCAAATTTTATGATTCTTTTACAGTCTACTAACGAGTATTAGGTAAAACGAGATGGTCATTGCGCGTGACCTCCGGTCACTTCACTCACCGAACGAAACGCAGAAGCATAAGATGCCTCTACTTCACGCCGGTATTCTGCGAGGCCATGGTACCAACCCGGTCGAGCCGGCCCATTCGAGCAGCAGCAAAAGTCGCCGCTTGGCTCTACCACGCTGACAGAGTTGCGGGCACAGATAGTGGGGAATAAAAAGATGGAAGTCAATTTAATTTTTTCAGTCAAGTAAGCTCATCACGCACAATGCTTATTCTAAGACATAAAACTGGAAACCAAAAGGATAAATTAAAAATTTCACACGAATTGTAGTTGCAAGAACCATTTGTGGTTGTTTTATAAATTCACCTTTTTTAAATATTTATTTGCTTGGTAGCTAGATTTCTTTTATGCTTTGAACTCCATTTGCTTAAGTAAGTCTTACCTATTTCTGTCGCCAAATGCCAAAGCATCTGCTGATGTGTTTCGGTTTGAGGGTTATACAATTACAGGTCAGAATATATAGCCAGTAAAGAGCCAGTACAATTACAGGTTGTAAGGCATTCCGTTTTAATCCTTAGGGGTAAAAACACACTTGTAGCCTTATTTGTTTAAACTTAGTTGCAGTTGTCCATGGGCTGTAATCATCACTTACCATCGCTGGACTGTTAGATTACTCAGATTAGATAAACTATACACAATTTTGTATAACTTAACTAACAAAAGATACTAACTACTCGGCCACTATTAACACTGTAATCGTGGCCCTATCGAAATACCGTCCACAGGTCTTTAAGGTATGCGTAAAGACGATATCTAAATAGATAACCACGCCCACTATCCAACTCCTTCAATAGAACATACAACAACTACAATATATATATATTGTTTCTTTAAAAGCTTGACACCAAGAAACGCTGTAATGAAAGTCGTACAAATTTACGTTTATTCGTCTGAGATATTTCCCTATGGTAAAAAAAGGTGTCATTAATTGGATTGAGGAAGGCAACTATTGCCAACAAAAATATCTTCGCCTCTGATAAATTAGATAGCGGAATAACCATTTCAATATGTTCTACCTAAAATCTAAAGTAAATTGACCCTGGTGGCTTAAAAAAATCAACATTGTCTGCTCTACCCCTCAAGATCCTAAATACTAAATACTGTATCAAATGGCTCTATTGTAACTATATTTTACGTAGGTATAAGTACATTTATAAGAAACGGATACAAATATCAATTTCATATCTTTCTCGCGAGTGAAGTCGCGGGCAGTCGCTAGTTTATAATATAACATTAAAAATAAAATGAAATTAGGCAACTTGCGTGAGTGATTCAATTACGATTAACAAACTTGTTTTGATAGCGTTACACGTGCGTTTTGTTTGAAAGTAACATTGAGAATTTTTTCGCGTTTTTTTGTCGAATAGACTTTTTATAGTTTAGAGTTATATAATGAGAGGATTATTTAGTAAGTCATTTACAGCATGAATTTCGACCACGTTTAACATTTACTGAAACTTCTATACACAGAGATCTACTAGATCTCAAAGAGTTACAAGTTATTTCTTTTTAAGTAAAGTTTAATTATCCGTAGTGTACAATTTTTGTACCTTGTACCTACGAATTTGTAAGGGTTTGTAATTGTTATAACAATGTATTATTAATTACGAATAGTATTAATAATGAATC
Organism: Bhutanitis thaidina; assembly: GCA_029286595.1. NCBI lineage: Eukaryota > Metazoa > Arthropoda > Insecta > Lepidoptera > Papilionidae > Bhutanitis > Bhutanitis thaidina. The sequence goes on from JAGSMS010000015.1 coordinate 2,924,557, forward strand.
GTATATCTAACGATATCGTCAACGAGCAAATGAGATATTTTGCTTATATACCTAGTCAGATGACGCTCATCTTTCTAATTTAAAAATGGTTGATTTGTGCATTACAAAGAAAGAAAGAAAGAAACATCTATAACACAAATACCTTACACAATTTAATGAATTTTGCTCTTAATAAATATTTGATAACAATACGCACTAATCACACTTACGCGTGTTGCATTAAACAGATTCAAATTGCGTAATATAATCAAAGCTGACCGATAATATAAGCTAATCGGCGGATATCTACATTTAGATAACGTATCCTATATCCATTTACATAATGAGTGAACCATGGATCACATTAAAATCACCTGTTTCCTGTGGAACCTTAAGTCCGGAATAACCTAAAGCATCACGCTAACATCGGAAGCTGCACATTAAAATGCTGAAACTTTCGCATGTTACTGTTTTTTTGTTTCTCTTATTTATTATGTTTTCTTCAACCAGCACGTGTTAAATCAGCACTTAAAATTGCAAATAACAATTTTGATAGTACCGGCACCGGCGAGCGTGACACTAATACCTATCACGTCTCCATTAGTTACCACGTACCGCTTAAATTTAATGTTATAAGCCTAACGAACAATTAAGATTCTCCAAATGTTGAAAAAATCAAAATGCCAATTACGTTATTCCATAAAATACAAATTTCTGTTTTATATTGTTGATGTAGTGATTTCAATGAAGTTATTGTTGTTCCATACCTCGCTTTACGTGGGAGCGTAGTATCGAGGAAGATAATTTAGTAAGAGCCCGAAGCAAAGTTCGCAAATAGACTGAGTAGACTTCACCGGAAGCGACAGGCCCACAAATTGCAATGCAACGTTGATGGTCGCACTATACATAATACTACATAACACTATACTAAATATAATCTCACATAATATTTTCGTGTATTTACGTTGGATAATAAATTAGAAGTAGTATTCGTTTAAAGTGATTGTAATTATGTATATAGGCAGCTTTTGCTAAGTGAGGAAACAAATTTCACAGAATGATCAAATCAATTAATTTGTTCTTTGATATAAGAAACATAAATTTTACTTGTCAAAAGTCATTCTCTGTCTCTGTATCTCTGTCTGTTTCGTAATGTTAAATTAACTTCCAAATTTATTAAATAGACATCGCGTTTTTTCATTTTATTTTATATTTCTTTCAATCTTTGTTTGAATATTTCTATGACAGCTGGTATGACAATCTCTTATACTTTTAAAATATTAATGTCGTCTGCTAGTTGTATACATATGTATTAAATCTATTAGTCAATTTAAATATGGCTGTCCGAAATTAAATATTATCTTTTCAATCTATAAATTTACATTGAGTTCAATTAGAAAAAAATTAAGATCGGGAGACGATTTGGATTTATGTTAGTGGAAAGACGCATATACTAAATCAGATAGTCAAACAATAAGAAACTGAGGTGGCCGTAGTGTCACAAGCTCTCTCCTTCAATCTTGGAGGCGGCAACTGAAAAGCCGTCTCCCTGTTTGTGCTCGTGGGCCTCTGCCCACGCTATTTTTACGAGAAACGGACTCGCCTGAGTTCTTCCGACGAGGGACCTGCCTGCCTAGCGGCCTGATAATGAGGTGCTTAGGCAAACGGATTGGTGAAAATAGTGACAGTAAACATGCTAAATATGGTGAATATCAAACATTCCGTGTAATCTTAGGATTTTTATAAAATTTATACACATATATTTCTTAATTTTTTCTGTAGGTAACTTGCGTTACATAACAGCTGGGCAAATCGGGTTGCTTCCTATCCGTTTGGGGTTCGATATTCGAATGTATTGTTCGCCATCGGTCGCCAGGGCCTCGTTCATTAATCAGCAGGGTGCACCCCCTGCCGCTGAGGTTGACATTTGTAGAAAAAGGTGGTATATATTATGGGAAGGATGTCCTCGTTGTCTCAAGTACTAGTTGTCAGAAGTTCAATATTTAATAAACTAAAAGGATCTAAGGAACGCGAATTTTGACAAATTGGAATGCACCCCAATAATACCAACATTAGAAAGTGTTATAGCCGCCAGTCTCTTGCATCGAAGTATTGTGAAATATATAAATAAGAATAGGTTTGGTGAATAAATAAAGCTCTGTATTTAAATTTTCGTTATTGGCTATGCTTAGTGATGTATTATGTTGTTTCTCATATATTACTAAAACGGAAAATACTTTTGACATAAGTTAAAACGTAATGTAATTTTTTTTCTTTAGTAGTCAATTAGAGGTTATTTATTTGTGTTTGTTTTTTTTATCCCTGGTACATGTTGTCTCATTTTTTTTGGGGTTAGTTGTAATTGTGACAACAAACCCTCGTTACTATTGGAATGTTCTGATAACCATTGTATTTTTTGTTTCGTGTAGCAAATATACCTAGAAATCTAAAAAGGCTTACTGATCGCGGCTAAACAAGCGCAGAAGTCACGATGTAATTATTGAGTGCTGAGCGGACTAGCAAACCTAAAGAAGCGTTGCCAAATATTTTAAGGATAATCTCAACATATTTTCAAAAATGTGTAGACAATGAGAATACCACTCCGTTATCTGTAGAGTATGTATGTAGGGCAAGTTTTTAAAAACGATGAAGAAGAAAATTCATCGAAATATTTTCTTCGGATATATTTCAGACTGACTAAATTAGCTTGTCAATATATTTATATTTGCTGTCGCTTTATATTAGCAATAGTTTGCGAAAAATGGCGGAAGGACTTTAGGTGGAGATATCAGGAAGTAAGCGTTTATAAACCTGAAGTGACTAACTTCCAATTCTCATAATGTGTTTTTTTTTTCGATAACTTAGAAAAACTTATGGAGACTTACGAGACAACAGGAATTGTACTATCCAAAAGCCGCAAAAAAATGTTGCTCGAAGAAGCAAGAAATAGACTGACACCCAGGATCTACCGATAGCGCCAATCTGTCCGGCTGGATAAACGAATAAGAAGTTTTCACATACACATTCAGCTATTTATGCGGTACTCTCGCTTTAGCTCTGAACGCTCCCTGCTATTGCTCTTGGATAACCACGATTCCCATCTATCCTTTAAAACCTTGGATTATTGTAAGAAAACAGAGTTGTGGTGTAGTCTCATTGTTTTCATAAGCTGTAACCGTTAGATCGTAGTGTTTATGGACCCTCGAAAGAGGTATGTTGCTTATGATCACTGGATCAAGATATAACATTATAATATTCCTGCTATCGTCAAAATTAGTTCACCACCAGCCATAACACCTCAAAACATAATGTATGGCATTACAGTGATCCTTATATCCGGCCCTGTAATCCTTATATCTTTACAAACCTAGACTTTGCACCCTTTTATGTAACGGATAGACCCAAAATTGACCAGGAAATCGATCAGGATTTATAACGTGAAAAAAAGTTTCTTTAACATATTTCAATAACTGAACTATTAACTATAACTGAAACACTACAGATTCTTGCAGAAAAAGAATCGAAGATTCGGAAATTTAGGATCATTTCCAAAAGCTCCTGGTAAGAAATCAAAGAAAATGGACAACCGCAATTGACAATCACTGTCATCGTCTATGGAGATTTGTGACAACGAGGACCTTTATCTGAAACAATCCACCCCATGACGAGAACCAAATTGTCAAACTCGATTTTATTTTTAGACCTTGAAATTAGTGAAAGCTAAAGTATAGAATATATGATTGATAAATAAAACATGCTAGTTTTATAAAAAAAGTTGTAAAAAAAAACTTTTAGTAAAAAAAAATATTTAAATTTTAAGACATCTGTGAAACGGCTCCCGTACACTCTAGTTTATTAAAACATTATCGGTGGTTGTAAACAGCGCAGGGTATATTACAAAGCTGAAACATTAGCGGCTAACACAGAGGCACACACTTATCTTTACTTTCACTTAGCCGAAATAAACCACATAAAAACACTTTTGTATTGATAATCGTTGGTGTTACAATAACTCAACTAATAAAACGCAGAGATCGAATCGCAGTCTCTCAACCTATTGATTAAAGCACTTTACATAATTGACCACCGTTACCACACACTTCATCTTTAAACAACAAATTTTAATAACAAAATCTTCAAATTTACGAAGTTATTAACAACATTCACGTGCAAGTTCAAAAGCTGACAACAGGTAAATTAACAAACTTAGGTCGTAAAGACTCTCTTAACCAGTTCCGAAGAGCTTACTTACGAACTGAAGTTTTAGTGCCTGGCAGTACGTGGTATTCTTAGCTAACGAACGATCCTGCTTATTTTCTCTACGTTGGACTTAGACACTGTGATTAGGCATAGATTGATGATTTTAAAACTATCGTTTCAATTAAATAAACTAAGTTTCGTATTTAAAATGGATTTACATACTTATCTTCTTAAATTCCTTTAAAGCATCATTACTATTTTTCAGTCCGTTGGAATATTATAAAACATAGGCCGTCTCCTATGAAAGCCTATCGCTGAAGTGCAAACCGATTTTGAAATATTTTGCATCCATTGAAGAATGAAATTGTAAACAGTATCAATGAGAGAAAAATACATAAACATGAAAATTCAACAAATCTTTTACGAACGACGCGAAGATGAATCCATCTCCATATCACTTCATACAGTTATGAGTAAAAATATGCCTTCACATGTTGTGAGTAAACCATTAGCGGCTAAAAGTAGCGTATTTTTAGTCCAATATTTTCATAGCTTCGGCTATTTTAAGCAAAATGTATGACCATTTTAGAAAACCAGTTTCATATAACTTTTCCTCTTCAAGAAACTTTATGTAAAGCAAAAACTCGTTGTATATAAAGCTGCGAACTTCGATAGTTTTTCCAGAAATGGATCCGGAAATTTTTTCTATTTGTAGAAGAAACTTGAAGAAACTTTGCCGCTTAATTAATTAAATCATGTATTTTGTTTCGAATGTAAATGAAGAATCTATTAAAGAATTTTTATATGTGTTAGTTCCCTATCCTTTTATGTTAGAAGAATATTTTGCTGCGACGATACTGTATCTAGTTAATAAATAGTCAACAATTTTATAATAATTAGATATTCATCATGATCTCTTCATCTTATATAACACCTACTTATTGTTATAAATTCAGCCATTGTTATTGGAGTATTATTTTTGGAGATCCGTAAAAAAAGTATCTAAAAATTTTTAACTTTTTAAAAACCTTTTGTTTAATGATCGAAAGATAGGAGTTCGAATTTTGGTAGCCTTAACGCAATTACACTTTCGAAAATCAGCAACCATACGCCAACGAATACTAGCGTTGGCGTATTACACACGTACTCGGAAAAAAAAATCTTTCTCAGATATCCAGATTTTACTGACCTTCATCGCCGAGCATGTGTTTAATCAGCACTTATAATTGCATTTAAACAGTTTGGTAGTACCGGTACCGGGAACAAGTGCCCCTTATGTATTCAATATGGTGAATAACACAAGTAAACCAGTTAAATGTTTCATTAAATTACTTAGAAGCGCAAACATAATCATCTAATCCACTGGTAAAAATTACATACAGAACCCTTTACATAACAAAATGTTCACGTCACCAATTTCATTGCATATTATCAACACTTTCTAATACATTGTCTACATTGAAAACAAAGCATGAACATTTCACGCATATTTAAGACGATTCATAGTAAATCACGGTCTTTGATCATGAGTCAGGATATTATGCCACCATAATGGCGACTAAAATAAATATCGACGCTGGATAAAACAAGTTTTTTAATCAATTTGTGGTTAGTTCCACGATCGTGAATCACATCAACGAGATGAAATAACAAACCTCTTTCCCTGGTTCGCTTGATGAAAGAAAGAGATGATAGGACATGACTAGTAGAGGGAAAAAAAATATACCTGTAACACCTTAGTGACTCAGCTTTTAAAACGTGCGTATCTTATCGATGGATCATTTAAAATACATTATATTTATATTTGCGAACGAATTACCCGTGCGTTTATATTTAATTTTTATGTTCCTTATTTTTTTATTTATTTAATAAACTTTATTACTTACACCTTATAGCATTAGGTGATAAAGGGCGGACTTAATGCCTTTTGGATTTCTCTGCCAGTCAACCCATGGGTTGCTGAGAAAGCCGTAGCAGGTGTATTTATTAAAAAACACCTTCAAAAATTATTTTAAAACAACTATAAGCCAATATAAATTAAAATAAAAAACTAAATATCTGCAAATATTAAATAATAATATTATTATTTTATTCATATATATGAATACATAATAATATATAATTATATGTGTAGATAGATAAATAAATACAAATGAGATACACAATAATAAGTAAATAAGTAAACAATAAATTTAAAAAATGTTCTCTAACTGATTTTTTCAGCCTATCAGAAGTCCACTGCTGAACATAGGCCTCCCCCAAAGATTGCCACGAAGCTCGGTCCTGAGCCACCTGCATCCATCGACTTCCCGCAACACTGCGCAGGTCGTCACTCCATCTTGTGGGGGGTCGTCCTACACTGCGTTTGCCTGTACGTGGCTGCCACTCGAAAACCTTTTTTCCCCAACGGTTGTCAGTTCTGCGAGCTATGTGGCCGGCCCATTGCCACTTCATCTTGCTGATCTTTACGGCTGTCGGTTACCTTAGTTCTGCTGCGGATATCATCGTTGCAGACTCTATCACGCAGAGAAACACCGAGCATAGCCCTTTCCATAGCGCGCTGAGCAACTTTGAGCTTCCTCATACGGGCTGCAGTGAAGGACCAAGTCTCGGATCCGTATGTCATCACTGGCACCACGGACTAGTTGTATACTTTCGTCTTGAGGCTTTGCGGTATACTTGACGAGAAGATATGACGTAGTTTCCCGAACGCAGCCCAGCCGAGTTGAAGTTGAACTTACCTAATCGGACAATTTGTCCCAGGTATACGTACTCGTCTACAACTACGAGCCTATGGTTCCCAACAACAACCGGTATTGGTGTGACATGGACGTTTGACATGAACTTCGTCTTGTCCATGTTCATCTTAAGACCAACCTGTTGGGAGACGTTATTGAGGTCATTGAGCTTTGTACTAAGCTCCTCCAGCGATCTTGCCATAAGAACTATGTCGTCGGAAAATCGAACGTGAGTGATGTATTCGCCATTGATGTTGATACCGTATCCTTTCCAGTTCAGCTGCTTGAAAACATCTTCCAATGCAGCGGTGAAGAGTTTCCGGGATGTGACATCACCCTGTCTTACACCTTTCTGCAGTTGGATTGGCAAACAAACAAAGCTAACAACATAGCTTTCACTTAATAAAGTAACTCAAATTTGATGTAAATAACAAACAACGCAGGTGCAGGTCCAGGTAAGTTTTATTTACTCTCCTAGGTCTCTGATCCTAAACGCACGTGCCCAGAGACCAATAAAGCTGTAAAACTATACGCCTAACAACGAAAAAATTAGTTCACCGAAAAATATTTGCTTTTATGTCAATTTGTATCGCTACGTTAAATCAAATGTCACCTCTATTCATTCATTACCTAATACAAGTTTTAGTACACTTTTCGAGTCCTAAAACGAAATAATCAGTAATTCACATGAAAAAGACATTACATTTAATATTGTGCCATAAATATGCCTTAGGCCATAATCTTCGGGAATGTTTAGCAACAGGTATGCTTTACGAGCTCTTCGGCCATGACATACTTTATCTTAAGGATTATTTCATTTCGGTTGTTTGGTTACAAAGAATATCTGAACTCCATAATGTTCATGGATCAAATTGTCAGCTATAAAGAAGCTGCAATATCAACATTTTAAATCAAAACTATAATTTTAATGTGAGGTACATCTGTCTTCGATGATGAATTAAAAATCACTGTATCGTTGCTGTTATAAACACAGACAGACGCACCCACACGCACATGTAATCGCACTCAATTATTTACGAGGACATGACAAACAATGTATAGAAGACGCAGCCTGTAAGTGCCCACGGCTGGGCAAAGGCCTCCTTCTCAAATACCTGCGAAGTTTTTTGGAGTTGGGAAGGGCATGCCCCGCTGCTCTAGTGCACTTGGCGTGCTTCATATATCCTCGAAAAATATATTTTTTAGACACAGATTTCCTCACGATGTTTACCTTCACTGCCGAACACGTGCCAGCACCAGGGATCGAACCCAGGTTACTCGCGCTCTATACACATAATAAATGAATTTTTAAACAAACTGTGGGAAACTGATGCCTATACTAAGCTTTGGCTTTATATTTCAGAATACCAGGTCTCCACAAAACAAAAAACAAAGAAACCGTAGTATATAAAGCTAAAGTAAGCGCCTTTGACCGCTAGGCTCCTATATGTATAAAAAATGTATACCATATCAAAACGTGACTGGCTATCAAGCTATTTAGAATATAAAAACATGTTAAGCATATTTGCCTTGGGTCGATACATCTACGACTCACATGGTGGTGGTGCGTATAATTAAAACCGATAACTATACCGAAACGTTATAGCAGTTACGAGCTATCCATTTGTCAAGCAGCAGACTGCGAGAGTGGTACCGCGTGCAAGTGAGGTAAGCATTTGCGGCGAAGAGGACAATCTCATAACCCAATCGTATTTCCTTACAAATTTTCCAAACCATCGCTTGAAAATAACGCAAATATGCATTTTACATTGCTCTAACCTTTCATAACTAATGTTTAGTAACTCTTTCTGGCTCCAAAACCTTACCATAAAAATAAGCTGAAGCCATTGCCCAGCTGTGAAACGTTTATAGGCTGTTGACAATTGTCAAAAGTAAAGAAGTAAGTTTACTTTCGACAATTGTGCGTCTTTAACTATGTGTTCAAAAAGTGAGTTAGTAATACATATCTACAGATATTGAAAGTAATTTAGTATAATTTTCTGTAGAAACGAATGGTGTCAGTTTCGAATGATTTTTCTGCTCGCCATATCAAGGAAAATAATGAGCACTTAAAAGAGGGATACCGAATGAACCGATTGTATGTGTAGAACAATTAAATTCGACAGTGTTTTAATTTTCATCTCAAAAACTTTTTTTATGTTAAAACTTTTTCATAACGTTTAAATAATTGTATTGTAGTATTTAAATTGTATTGTATATATATTCACGCCTTGTCCCCAACGGGGTAGGCAGAGACAATCTTCTTCCACTTGCTACGGTCCTGACATACGTCTTTCGCTTCTCCCACTTTCATCAATCTTCTCATGCATACTCGTTGGTTTGGAGTACTCTTGGCCTGGCCTTTTTTCAGAACATCTTCGATTTGGTTGTGAAATGTTCGCCCAGGTCTTCCTCTCCCGACTACCATTTACATTCGCCTCATATATTTGTTTCGTCAACATATCCACATGTCCAAACCAGTTCACCATCCCTTTCTCAATTTGTGTCACTACTTTGACTTTCACGCCACAACGCTCACTGATCACATTATTTCTAACCCTGTCAGTTATCATCACATCAATCATACTTCATAACGCTCTCATTTCTACTCCATTTATCCTGCTTTCCTTTTATGCCTCTTCTGCCATACCCAGCTTTCGCTTCCAAATGTTAGTGTTGGTACCAATACCCCTCTATGCACAGCCAAACGAGCTTTGTGAGATATCGTCTGGCTATTCATAAATGTATGCAATGCCCCATTCACTATATTACCTGCCATGTCACATTCGTACCTTCCATCTCTCGTAAACATTGTTCCCAAGTAAACAAACTCATTCACTTGCTCTAAACTTCTTCCTAAAAATTAATAATTTTTAAATTCCTAACTTTAATTAATATCCACTATAAATAACAACCACGTTTTGTTTCCTATGCCTCTATTACAGGACATATTGACATTTTTTTCAGCGTTATTGCTTACTAAAATAATAAGCAATCTGGCCACAAAAGTACTTAAAATTTTCTGTGATGTCAATGTCAATAACAGGAAAAATATGTTCATTCTGCTTTTATTGTATTGTATAAATAATGGGACTTACGGTTTTCTATTAGTATCGCCTTTTTCGAAAATAAGTGGTTATATGTAGTAAAGCCGCGCTGCCGATGTATTAAAGCTGTTGATTAGTGGTTTTTATATGTTTTAGGCCACGTTTTTCAAATAAAAGTAAAATAGTATATTAGATGTGTGAAAATATTTTAATATGTAACTATTCTTCCTTAATTACGGATCCAAGTTTTATGTAGTCATTTTAAGTCACCCGTTGTTTAATTAACACCGTGTTGCAATTAGAAAACGAATAAAATCAACAAACCCGTCGTTACAGCTTCATCGTGTCCAGAAAGAAAACAATCGTAAAGATTAAAGAGCATATTTCCGCCCGCGTGCCGGACACGCACACGTCACGTGTGTAATTATTCAGTATTTACAAAACACAAGTCACGTGACCGTTTACTATTACGACTCGTGGCTTAGGCGAGATATTGCGGCAGAGGCATTAAAAAATAAAATTAATGGCTTAATATCCAAAAAAAAGAGGCTGATTATAATGCCTATATGATAACCTTATTACCTTCATCATATTAAGTAATTAGAATCAAAAAAAGTTAAATGCAATAAATAATCTAAAAGTGTCAGTAAAAAAAAGAGTATATTATTCCCAATATAAGTTGTTTCACCAGAACATTTTAAATATGACTCATTCATACCTTACTCTACGCAGCCTATCAATGAGGCAACGTATACTGCAAAAGCGTATCAGTGAACAATACGGCGCACGCGCGTGCCCGAGCCTGATGCAAAAACACGTGCGGCTCTGCACCGATACCCACGTGATACCACCGGATATGAAATAGTTCGTGATTACCTACACTGATAAGTGTTAAAGTAATTAAACCACGAGGCTTAGTGGTTAGCATTCCTCATTGATGTGCCCTGGTTTGAATCTCAACCGAAGCCAAAACTTGTGCAAGACACAAATTATAGGTTTTCGGGATTGTTTGTGTTGTGTTGCATTGTGTTGTGCGCTATCATTGACACTGCATCTGACCCTTCTTCCGATCTTTTCGCATTAACATACCATCGGCATACTTGCGGGACTTTCCTGTGCAGTTTCCTGCCTATAATACTCGGAAGTTGTAGCCGTGGTCAAAATCGACAAGCAGGGCGTCATCATCATCATCGATGTGAAAGCCGTGGCTTAGTGGTTAGCGTGACTAATGATAGTTAACTTTTACTTAAGATCTAAACGAAATACTATCACTTGTCTTAAAAGGGTTTTACCAATCACTGTACACCAGCACTAGCTGCTCAACATACTATAGATATAAACAAATACAAAAAAAACACATCGTAGTATCCGTATTTTTGAACCCCCGGAGCTATAACACCAATCGGGTTACATTTTTAAAGCCTTTTTCTATCACTGTCAGTATTCTGGTGTTGCAGATGTACATGGGCGACGGTAATCACTTACCATCTCACAAACGAGTGGAATGTCAATGCGAGCTTTTTATGAAAAGGATGGTTTGATCCGAATGGATTGATGGAATCTTAGCTATGTTTGATGAAAATGTATATATGTATAATATAATACACTCTCTCTCTCTCTCAGAGTCTCAGCTATATAATTGACATTTATTTTACTTTCACTTGTCAAATCGAGACTATATCGATTCCATCGCAGGAATAATATCATAACCTTAGCCTTATATTGAACAAGGACAGTTGTGTTGGTGACACACGCGATGTGCGAGAGTGTGAATTTACTTATTATAATTATACTTTTTGAATATTCGATTTATGTCAGAAAAAATATAGTATAGTATACTGTGTAAGAGAAAATATACAGCTTCTTTCTCGAAATGCCTAGCACACGTGTACGGCGTACACTCTGCTAACGAACAAAACAGGCTCTGGAAATCGAATAATTGTGGAATATCCATCTGAATTTGGCCTGCATCTCAGATATTTGAGGTAGCCTTTGTCTTTGTGGGCACTTACAGGCTGCTACTTTACTTTTTTATACATCTGAAATTGGCGGATTTTGCGAAACCAAATCTCACTTGCAGTATCACTGGTCCAACGATACTGGCACTGCGCTCACCAACCCGCTAGCCCAGGGAGGCACTCGACTCTGGGCAAACCTTCTACGCCGTCGACGGGACGGGATGTGTTCAGGGGACGACTAAAATAGGTTAAAATAGTAGTATATATAAGAAATGCCAATGTAAAGTCAGGAGAAAGCACAGCCGAACAGTTAATTAGTTTTTTTTGCAGTGACAACCATTTTCTGATAAATGTTTTTTTATTTAATTCTTGGAAGCAAAATAATGAGTAGTTGTTAAGGAAATGCAAGTCAAAACTTAAGCGTTGTAAGTGGGACATTCACAATGACAGAGACAGTTAAAAATATTAGTACAAATCGATTTAAGTAAAAAAATTATCAACTTTATGAAAAAGCAAGAATCTAATTTTACCATACTTCATTTATATTCATTTAATAAATTATTTATATAAATATATATTGATATATTTATATAAAATTATTTCATTTGCGCCGGATTTCATTAATTATCCATAACTGAACAATCAATCGAGTTTATCTGTAAGCGTTGTTCGATTGAGATTATACCTTGTTGACTCTCCGGAGATTATTCAAGGTACTGATACTATATGTATTTCGGTTCCTAATCACTGGTATCACATAAGTTGAAAGTAGATTTAAAATTTCCGTTTCCTGCTAGTGTCTTTGGTTTGCGCCTGCGAGATGTGGCTGCGATGGGAATCTAAGAATAAGAAAATAGTTTTAACCTAGGTCCCACTAAAATGATAGCTATCAGCAGTGGCAGTAGCAATATTTGAAACAATTGAGTTGTGTACATTGGGTAATATACAAATAATCATGGGCTAACATAAAAGCAGTTAATTCGAAATCACAGAGGGATACCACAATTTTATTTATATGTATAGCTAAACTTCTTTTATTCATGAAAATGCTCGAAGCAAAATACATAATACGGCCCAGTTTTATTTATCGACACTCAAAAATCGGATCCCTTATTACGGTTGCCAAAATTATTACAAGCTGTCAGTCATCTCAATCTTCTTCCTTGTATACTAAGGTTGTCACTGTTTTTAGGGACGTGTAAAACTTTAACGACATGCAAATCATGTTAACGACATGCAAATCATGTCTTATTTTATTATTTAAAACTTTCCTCATCTTCTATCGGTTTCTAAATTTCTTTTTAAAACATTTTTATGTATCAATCTTATTTAATACCTAATTCTAATTTTAAAAATAATGTATTCTATCTGATTTAAATACATATTATCAAATATTAACTGTATAAAGTTATTTAGTCAATGAAACTTTTCTATCTAGACTCAATATGTCTAAAACTAAACTGTAATTTAATACAGCATGGATCTCTATTTTCATATACATTTTCTAGTACATGTTATATTTTTATTTGTACTCTTGGACAAGATATGAAGATTTATTTTTAACAAACTTTATTAAGAATAATGATCATCAGACTCGCATCTATTACATGGAATTGCATGTATCCTAAATGAAACGTTCTGCCCTCTATTTATCACAATATCAATTGAGATACAGGATAGCTATTAAGTACAATAACATAAAGCAAACATTATGTTAAATAGTCATAAAACATTTTGAATCGGTTTTCAACACAATATTGATGGCAAGGATTTAACCACACATGTTTTAGTCATTTTATACGTTTAATAGGTTACACGGTTGAACATTACGATGTTTTCCTGGAAATGCCGACTTATTTACAGGTGGTGCACGCTTCGGGATGACAAACAGGGCCCAAGCAAGTCGCTGCAGGTAAGGAAGGCATCCTTGTGACGGGACCCAGCATGATAAGTCGAATAATGTGAGTACTTTCGCTTTTCTACCAATCTTTCTGCATGGTGAGTATGGAGAATTAAACTTTCAATGTAATGCATGCCAACTTTTGCAGGACCTTTCCAGGGAAGGTCTATATCGAGCCGTGGACTTATTAAATCAAAAGTCTATGATGCTATGATGATAAAAGTTTGGGATTAAATACATTGTTCTCGTATTATCTGATTCAGTTTGCGATTTTATTAACTCCTTTTAAATACAACATTTCCTATGAATATGAAACAGAGTTTTTTTTTGATGTAAATTATTCCTTAAATTTTTTTATTCTTTATAGACATATTATAACTACAGTATTAATTTTTTATGAGTACAAGAGGTATTAAATTCGATGAAGAAAACAATTACTAAGTTTAAAGACAACACATTGTTCTAGATTCATAACCCTTGTCGGTATGAATCACGAACGAAGATCATAAATGGGTGCCAGGCCAATTTAACAATTGAGGAAGTCCCAATAAGCACTTTAGCTTACTTCGAAACTAATACACCAACATAGTTATATGAACTAAATTGAACATAACAGACAGTGTACGATCACGGTGATTTTTGAAATACGAGTATACGACAATATATTTGGAATGTCAAAAAATATTTGAAGATTTTCTTCGAGGAACATTACAGTTTGACTGAAATTACGTGGGAACATATTTGTTTGCGGGTTTACGTATGTGTTGTAATTGAACTTCCTATACTCCAACGTCCGTGGACGTAGGAGGTAGGAAGTAAAATGTCAGAGGATAGATAAACGGTATATTAGCAGCAGTGGGCTCTTTTAACTGTACTTGTACAAGAGATACTGGAAAATAATATCCAAATGAAACACAAAATTCAAATAAAATAAATATATTGACTACGTTCTTAAGGAATACTCTCTACTAAAATCAAAGTGCAGCAGCTACAAGAGAAGTATACAGTTAATTAAAACTTTCGTCAAGTTTAAACTAACTACAAGTGAATTATTCACTACAGAAACCCTATTCATAATATTCGTACAAACAATCTCGCGCCCCCCCTTACATAAGTAGTCAATCACTATCTTCGCTAAACAATCCTCTCATATAAGAGTCCTTTCAAAAACGTCTGACTTCCACTTTAAAGATGTTTGTGTGAATTAAAGTGACTAATATAGCTTTCAGGATCAGCAAGCTGAAATGGCATACCCGTCGAAAAGCACATGTATAAAATCCAAGTCGTAATCATCATTGCTGGGGATTCAAAACCAGGGCCGAAAAACCAGCAGGATTATGCAAACTATTACTCCTTGCAATCATCTAGGAATTTGCTACGTTTCTTAACTTAGAATTACTTTTAACTTAATCATTTTGAAATCTAATGCTATGAAGATAGGTCAAATATTGTAATAATGCCCTCCTGCCAAATTTCTACTACGGCGAAAGCTCCCAAATACTCTCGACAGTTATCATCTGTGCAGAATATACCGGAGTGCTGCTAGTGTAATCGCGCACAAATTGGCACGCATTCATAGTCACGTGACCATCCTGTGTCCGGTGTAACGCTTACTTATACAATAAGATCGGAGGAAGAGTCAAAGGCAACGACTTAGGCTCGCTACGTAACACAACACAACCAGACCGGAAAATCTATAATTTAAGTTCCACAAATATTGACTCTGGTAGGTATTTGAACCCAATACCTTTTTGTTTTTTATTTACATGGGAAATGCCTGATGCATACCCGCCCTCTCGGGAGCAAGGACGAGCTATGTCGGGTTCGCACCGACTAAAACCCCATGGTGTTCCACATTCGCCGCGTGTCGGCAGGGTCACGGGAACGCTTTCGCACACATCCGCTACCCCACCAGTGTCGGCCGCTGTAGGCGGCCCCTTCTCGGGAGAGAACTTCCTCTTCCACACCGCCCTGGCTAGACGCGCCGGAACACAAACGCGCCTACCTACTCAGCCTCCAAACCCACGAGCGCAACGGACCCCCCGAGTCCGCCACCCGGAGGCCATGGGGATCAGGAAGGCTGGCGCTCATAAGCACCAGGCTTCCTGACACCCCCGGCGGATCTGGTCTATGGCTCCGCCGCCGACCACGTTTCGGCCGCGGAGGGTAGGGAGAACGGCCATCGTAATACCGACACTCCTCTCCCCCCGCTGGGGCCCACCACGGCTGTGGGGGGCCAGGAGAGTTCTAAGCTAACACTCCCCCCACAGTCACACGCATCCGTAGGGCTTGGTGAGCTCACTCGGAGCGACCTCCTCGGGCCGGCGATCCCCGCAAAGACAGGCCGGCCATTAGTATGTTCCTCTTGGTTCACCGTGGGAGACCAAGCCACGGCTACTAAGCCCCCCCGCCACGACAAGGCGGGAACATTCGGGGGGGTTGTACCCAATACCTAACCTAACCTAAACTTTCCAGATCGTGTCTAAATGTACTCGTATATTTAACATTTTCAAATGTATGATAAGTGCATTTAAAATTAAAGTGTATTTGAGACTATTAGGACTATATTATGCACACAAATTAGCAAAAAGTAACAAATTGCGAAAATCTTTAAAGTTGCGACTGTATTTGCATCGCGCCGTCGCCTTCAGGTTCCCTGACGTCCATAAGAGCCTACACTTTTCATAATTTATTTTAATGAACTCCTCGGTACCCTCATGCTTACGTACGTAAGTCTACTTTATACTCACTTCGAAGATGTAAGTCGCAGAACACTAAGGTGTAATATATTCAAGTAGACTCGAATTATGTATAATTATAATATATTATACAAGTTATGTTAATATAATTTACATTACGTTACATAATTGAAGTCTTACGTAAATATCTAATAACGTTGGTAAAATGTTCATCTAATCGATCTTTTTGGCCAAAATTGTTTATCACCATTATTCTGTTAATACTCGTAAACTTAGCCACATTTTTTAATTGTCCAGTTTTACAATGCCAGGGATTTGGTTTTTTATCATAGTACACTACTGGGCCTGGGATCGTATCCCAGTGCGAGAGCCACTAAAATTGTTAATTGCAATATTATTACCGCTGGAAAACATCGCAAGGAAACTGCATGTCTGACTAATTATAAAACAAAAACCATGGATATGTGATGTCCACCATTCTCCACTAGATCAGTATCACCATTCACGGCTCCAAGACCCTCTCAAATATGAAGCGGAGGCAAAGGCCTATCAGTGAGACATTTACAGCCACTGTTTACATTAGTTTTTTTAAAAGGCGAAAAGTGGGTTGCGGAAGCCCGTTAGATTAGCTGATAAGTCAAAATGTACAAAATGGTAGTATTCCGTAATAGTAGTCCGTAATCTCTGCCTACTCCTGTGTGACAGGTGTAAGTGTTAATTAATATTTATAAACATAATATATAAAAAAGAAATTAGCATTGAATTGGATGAAAAGTTAAAGCAATGCTCGCAAACAAATGTTAACTACGGTCCCCAACTTTCTCCCTGCGATCGACGTAACAGTTCGAACAATTATTGTTCTACTTTTATGCAATCGCTCTCTATTATAAACTTCTTAATGTTGTTTTATAAATTGTATAAAATAATTAGCGTAAATGTTCGTCCCATTCGCATCTTTTGTTTTAACAAGATAATGTTATTACACTACTTAGGGGCTTGAATTGTACTAATTTAAAGCAATTACATTGTATTCTACTCGTTTTTAGGATTCCGTAACGATAGTCGAAGTTGTTAAAACCTCAATAACATTTCATTGGAACAGAAAATCATATTACTCTCATACTTGTCTTTAGCAATAATATACTGCTAAAGACAAGTATGAGAGTACTTCTTCTTTCATCAATTTACCACTTTTTTCCGGTTTGATATTCTTCAAAATGTCAGTTAACATTAATCAACAGTTGACTTCTTTGACAATGATTTCCTCAGTTAACCCAGTACTGCTACAGCCTTGCAAAAAATTACATTCATCAATATCTTACAAAAGCATTCGTCTCTATACAGACCATTTGTATTACATATTACATTATACGTTTCATAGCTACGGGCAATGCACTTGTTACATGTAACGAGGACACAAAAATTTAATCACCTCACGTTTTATTTCAATTGCTTTATGCGTGTTAATTGTTTGACGCATTAGTGCTTGGGTAATTCCTTACACAGCCTTCACCTCAATGTGGTCAACGCTTCAATCATCTAAGATCAGAAAAAGCAAGAATGAAAAAAGTGCGTGTTTAGCTAAACTTCTTAATTTGAAAGAGTTTTAGTTCCATTTTAAATGTTTCTATTAACGAACAAAGAATATACTTTCATGAAAAGTTAGTGAATTAATTAGTTACCTACAATACAAATTACTACTATGATTACAGTATAAGATTTCTCTTGTTTTCTGATTTCACATAATACGATTTAGGAATGTAATTACATCAATCATATCATGAAATCGTTTTAACAATGGCTCTATGGAACACCTACAACATCGATATAAACATTTAAGGCCTAATTCTAATAGTAGTAATATTACTATTACAGTCCTATGGATCAGTACCCACAGGACACCGGTGTGTGCGAGGGTAAAGAAACCAACGATGTTTGTTTTCTTTCTAATTCTTTAATAGTTGTAAAAATCATTAATATCTACTGCGCACTCATAGAATCATTGAGTTTACGTTACTTTAGCATCCTGTAAAAGTTCACTGCCCGACACAGTTCTCTTCATGAAAGCGCCATCAAATGCCGGCTTGTCAGACATGGATGATTTGCTGGATGAGTTGAGCGGGCAGGCTGGTGAACGCAGTGCTACTATCCTCGTACCAGTGATGCTCACTCCATCACTAGCCGGTAGTACTAGATATCGGCACATTCGGATGGATTTTCCGCCATCAGCCTCTCGACAGAACCTCGTTCGTCAGTCAACAAGGTACACCGAGTGCAGTTGAGGCTGATATTTGCAGAAATTATTCAAAAACTTATTCAAGAGCGAAATTTATCAGCAATTGAATTGTAAACAAAAAGGATTCCGAAATCATAAAAGGAAACTCAGTGAGCATAAGCCAATAATTTAACAAATAGGCATAAACACAAGTGAAGCAGAACAATGTTTTAGAGAACCGACTTCAATAAATTTATGAAGTTAATAGTAACTGAAATTTCATTCCTCATTTTAGAACCCTTAAGGATACTCTTACAATTTATATGGGTCCACCTTGAGATCTAGCTTAACAAAGTACAGGTTAAACTATTTAAATCGGTTTAGCCGCTTTCCAGAAATAGGTGAACATACTTAAAAAAACATAAGCCTGAATACTCGGAATATAGAACCTCTTCCTTTATCTGAAGTTGGGTAAAAATAACATTATATTCTTTCACGTAATGTGTGTAATCAGTTTTTCAATTTTTATCGGGATTCGGTACGAGTACATATTTTTTTTGAAAAATATATGTTTAATTAAAATTAATGAAAGAACAGCGCTCTATAATATCCCAGTTCTGGGCAAAATTTTAATTTTAGAATCTGATACCGTGGCAGCGGAAAATGGCCAGAAAAAGTCGACTTAGGAAAATGGCCAGAAAATTAGCTCGTAGCCTGGCGGAATAACGATCTCAGGCCTAGTTTATTTACACCAGTGACGTTAGAAGCGTCATACGAACAAAGTTACTAAAAAGGCCTATGTCCAGCTGTGGACAATAGGTTGTTAAAGAAGAAGGAGAAGAAAAAGGTTGTTCATATATTTCTCTACCGATAATTTTGATATTTTACGCTATAAGGAAAATTGTCTTCATCCAAAATGTTACATTTTAAATCATTGTCCTCGTTGGTGCTTACATTGGCAGCTATGTTTTTTGAATTGCACCATTTAAAATAATATTTTATTTTCGTAATTAAGCTTTCACTAATTCAAATACAATGCTGGAATAAACCAATTAATTACAACCAAAAACCAAAAGCACTACGATTTATTTAGCATCCTAAAAGAATATTATTTTTCCAAAACCTTCTTTAAACAAATGTCTACGGAACTAATTTCACATGTAGACTAAATAAGGTAAAATAATCAAGAATACTTAGACGATAAGAGCCATGGTAGCCTAGTGGTTTCGGCGCTTATTTTAATTTCATAGTATGCGAGGGATCCGGGTTCGATTCCCAGTACCGCATAATTGTTAATAAAAAATTTAAATGCTGAATTTTCCTCGTGTTCGGTGGTGAAGAAAAATATCGTAAGTAAACCTGCATATCTGAAAAAATAAAAACTTCTAAATTGTTAGGCATGAGTCCCAATCTAAGACGAAGCAGATGTATCATCTGCAATACTGAACCTGACGTTTTCCTTTATTCATCACATAAGCATTGCACGAAAACGGGAATGTGAAGACAAGTCAGTGCCCTTATGTTTACACTGATTGTAACGGCACTGTAATACATCCATACAAATAACACAACATTAAATACACTTTGTGTATTTTATTTATTCCGAAACATACGAGTGATTGTATTGCGAATTAATAATAATTAATAAAAAATATAAAATCTAACACCGTTTAAGAGTTTTCGCATGATGACACTTAAACTTGTTTGTCATACACAAGCATGTACAAATAAAAATACGAATCTCGTGAAAACTCTGAAACCAATCGATAAATATCACGAAATCAACGCTTTAGAAGTTTACACATAAGTACTGTTAAGCAATTAGATGTACGTGATAAGTACCTATATATAGTCGTGTACCTATATTTATAATTATATATAGAGTATCAAGCTGTCGCCAGCAGTATCTCCGAACAGCTACGACTTAGGGACCTTCAAGAAAAGAGCTTATTCCTTCCTTAAAGGCCGGCAGCGCATCTGTAGCTCCTCTGGTGTTGTGGATATTCGTGGGCATCGGTGATCACTTACCATCAGGTGAGCCGCACGCTCGTTTTGCCCCCTTCAGTAATAAAAAAAAAAAATAATAAGAAAATCTGTTACTCTATCTTAGTCAGTGCGTATCATAAACTAGACCATATGGAAAATACCAGACACTCATTGCTTCCGACAATTTACGGAATAAACATTTCGAACATAAATTAACCAGAACGAAAGAGCGAAGTGTTTGGTTATGCGATCGCCAACCCCGAGATTGTTGCGTGACAATTACTTCTAACCCCCTCACTAGATGGTCCTCTCTAACTAGAGAGACTAACTGTTTTTATAGATCTATATTCAGAATTGTACTATTAAGGTTACGATCTTCGTCAAAAATGGTGTAGTACCCATTTATGTAAGAAGAATAAACGTTTCTTATAATCAATTAATGTATGCAACTATTATGTTATTACAATGTGTTTGTACTTTTTAATAGATAAGAGCGCTCTTACACCCGCCCGAGTTGTATTGAGGTGCGGGCCGGATTGAAAATCAGTAGCGGGATTACCTCGGCTACCACTGAGTCCGGTAGTATACGGCAGCAGGCACTTTTCACAATACGTATTGTGAAAAAAAGTGCCTACTACATTTTTAATCCGCTAATTTATTTATACTGGGGTTATCTTTAGAAAAAGTAAAATTATTAACAATGTCTTCTTCGTGTTTTATTATAAATGAATATCGGAAATTTTTGGAATTAACCGAATCAGTCGTTTTGTTCACATGGAGTAAGAGAGGAGGTATTTCCATGAAAGCACATACATTTTGAAAACAACACGCATGCCATGCATGCCAAATTAGCCCATATTGGCCACGCTGCCCAAGCGGGTTGTTGTGAGGAGAGCCAGTATCCTCGCACTCTAGCTTTCGGATAGATTTTACGCCATCAGTCGTTTGCCAGAACCTCGTTCATTTAACAGCAAGGTGCACTTCGTGCAGGTAAGGTTCACTTTTGGACAAACGATGTCGAAAGATTATGATAATTAATGTTTTGCTCTAATTTTTATTAAAAGACATTCTTGACGTGGTAAATAGCACGTAATTACGTCGTACCAAGAGGATCCTACACGGCCGATCTGACTTGGCAGAAAGGTGGGCCTGAGGTGGGCCCGAGGTGGGCCTGAGGTGGCTCCGTGTGAGCTTGTGGAGCCCACAACGAGTTTGCGTTGTTGCTTAGCACCGCTCTCAGTGCGCCATTCTGACTATTCTCCGCGACTATGGCGGACCACTAATGCGGCTGAGGTGAGGCCGCGGATGTCTGCCGTGGGGTTTTGGAAGGTTCAAGTTTGACATAATCTATCCCTGCCCTCGGGAGTTCAGTTATACGTTAGGTATTTTAATAATGAAAATAAAATAGACGAATAAAATAATTAAAAACGTGTTAATAGGCATAGTAAACACTTATCATCAGAGTGGCATAGGGAGGAAAAAATATGAAAGTTCCAACTCAGTCTAATACTGGTTTTCTAATTAATACAAGAGACAAGTCTAAAGTCCTCTAATCCGATCAGTATTAAACTAATGTTCAAGTGTGCATGTCGTAAAGCAATTTCGCATGTTATCTAAAAACCATTACACGAACACAAAAGCGTTTGACATTGCAAGATAAGCGCAAATGATAAACGAAAGTTACTTTAAGCCTTTTATCAATGTGCCAAATATGTGCTGGAATATGACAATGACAAATAACTGATTTACCAATCACCCTACGCTATTTCCACTTTGCAGCGATATCGACGTCTACAATACCAGAGCAAACAATTTTTTTGCTTTTAAATCCCTAAGTCTTCGTTATTATAGTTCCCATTATATGTAAAAGCTGAGAAAAACATGGAAGCAAACACAAGTTCAAAGGAAGCTCGAGAACCTCCCGCGTCCAACGAGTATCAGTTCCTTACGCTGTTCGATATGACCATAGCTATGCTAAATATCGTGGTGATGTTCCGAATAATCTGTTTCAGAATACTACAGAATATCGCACCTCAGCTCCTCTTCGGGTAAAAACATTAGTCGTTGGTTATAGTACAGAGATCTTCAAATCTAGTCTAGGTGGTACCCCCCTTCACTTCTTAGGAGCCAATCATTAGTCCAATCACTGCCATCTTCCGATTTGAACGATATAGAGAGCCAGTAGAATTACAGACTGAGAGGCATTTTATGGTAGTCCTTAGCGGTGACAACGCATCTATAATTGAAGTTGTTTGCTGGTGTCCATGGGTTGCAGTAGCCACTTTCCAACAAATGCACAGTTAGCATCCCAACCCAATATAAAACTATGCGAAACAATGAGCACTTGTCTAACACTTTTTAACGCACGCAAAGTAAGAAAAACAGTTCAACTATTTGTAGCCTCTGAATGTCACAAGATGTGGATTTTATAAGAATAAAATACGTGAGGCAAGGAGTTTTGTGAAACATAAAAATAACTGAAAGTCGACGTGTGTGCCTACAGCTACACCTTACAAGTAAAAGAGTGAAAGTGCAAAGTGCAGTACTTTCGCCTATAGGGATATAATAAATAACATTGACCTTGTTCTGCAGTAGGGACTTTTTATTAAAACGTAACTATTCTACAGTATCCTAATACATCTAAAGGAAGATTGCTTAATTTAAGCCGTGATTTAAAATCATAGCCAAAGCCTCTGCGTTTAATACCCTGTATTGCTACAGAAACCTATAAATTAAAATAAATTGAACATGCCTAAAATTATATTATTCGTTTCAAAATATGCATATTTGAATACAACAACATCGTTTACTGCCATGCTAAGCGTGCTCGTGATTTAAAGCGCGTGTCGTAATTGCCCAATTATACCTGTCGTTTAAGTACGACTATTATACGTCGGATGTGACTGCATCCAGTTACTGTAACTGCGCGTTTTATAATATGCACCTAACAGTGCATCCACTTATGTATGTTTGTGGATTATACGGAAGATATTAGTAAGTTCTGAAGATAAACTGTACTACTGTATTAATAACATAATCGTATTCCTTTTCATTACTTTTTTTATAATTTACATCGAGGGTGACGGTATTATCGTCACCCACGTACAAAAGGAGGATATATACAAGTTGGGATGAGGATAGGGGTGGGGAGGGGGAGTGGGCATCCTGTTACTTCACTCACCGAACGAAACGCAGAAGCACAAAATGCCTCTGGGGCCGGTAAGGCCGGTATTCTGCGAGGTCGTAGTTCTACACCGGTCGAGCCGCCCCATTCGAGCTGCAGCAAAGTACGGGTAAGCGCCTGTGCCCTTTGCACTAGTAATACTGATACCCACGACTAGTTTGTTGGATCATCATCATCATCATCATCATTTCAGCCTATTAGAAGTACACTGCTGAACATAGGCCTCCCCCAAAGATTGCCAAGAAGCACGGTCCTGAGCCAACTGCATCCATCGACTTCCCGCAACACTGCGCAGGTCGTCACTCCATCTTGTGGGGGGTCGTCCTTGTTGGATGCCGAGTCCAATTCGGCACATTCGAATAGATTTTACATAACCTGTGCGAAACCGGGGCGAATCGCTAGAATATAACTATAAATCAACGTTATTTGAAATATTATATGCTCCTACAAACAGACAGGTTATTCATGCGGAACAAATATATATACCTATTAATATAAGAAGTACAGCGCTTCAAATTATTGTAATTCTGTACATAAATATAAAAAAATCACATCACCTCGTGTTAAACATTAAGATGCTGTAAATGATCAACCAATGTACTTATAAATGGGAAAGAATAACTCTTGATGCACAACTTCAAGGGACCACCTTGTATCCAGAATGGCTTGCAGAATTAGCTGTGCAGCATATGCTGTAAGGAAAATACGATGTGTGATTAATGTCGGAACATAGCATAGGTTATTATTTATTATAATTACTTCCTAAGCATAATGTTAGATGTATTTGCAGCTGAAATAGAATTTATATTCGATCTGTAAAAGAGGGCTTGCATAGGAAACATAAGTGAAATGTATGTTTCTTATGTCGAAGAATCAATTATTTTATATGATATTAATATAAATTTTTCACGATGTCACACGCCTTTTAAACAGTTTAATAGCTTTAATAATTGCTTTTTATAAATATTTTGCAACAAAATTCATTTATTAATTGAAATCATCATGTTATTTCTATCAATTTTAGCTTAATAGAAATTCCCTGAATACAGTTCACGACTTACGAAAGTAGAATCGTGACGGCAACTGTCATAACTCTCAGTCTCAACGTGGCTTTCTACGACCAGAAAAGATTAAACAAAAAAAATGTCTATTATAAACCACACTCTCTGTTATCTTAACACACACTATCTATAAAACATATTCCATACCTATGTAATTTTTTAAATTAGTTGCCAATGAAAACTAGGCTTAATAAATCAGACATGCAATCAAATACAATAAAAGATTTCTCCATAGGCTCGACTGGGAATCATGACGATATGACATAATACAAGCGTAAAGTACTCGTAGTAGTAACACTGGTGCGTTTTGTATGTTCTGTAAAGAATTGAAGTAATGATAGTAATGATGTCCTTCTAGTCGATTTCGTTCTACTTTTAAGTTTAATAACTTTCGAATACTATCGACAATTGTCAACGTACGCTACGCTACATATATTACAGTGTCACAAATGTACGCGCAACATGAAGTCACTCACTCTTGTTTACATTCCATTATCCGATGTAACGCTTATGCGACAAGATATGTGTGCGACACAAATTTTGGTTTCAGTTAAGATTCGATCCCAGGACTCATTGCTCAACGGTCAGCCATTAGCGTTTTTTTTTATTTCTTAGAACTTAGAAACCTTATTCAAGACTTCAGACACATCATGGAAACTGAATGAAGATATCAGTAGGATGATAGGCCATACAACTCATTGTTCATCATCATCCTGATGACAGGTAATTGCTAGGTCTCTCCCAATTTGGGTAAGTTTGTGTCGTTTACGAGGAGTAACGAGGTATCTTTGCGAGAGACTTATGTTCAATTGTGGACTTTTGACAGGCTTTAATGATGATGATCAATCTTTCTTGGACGGTTTAAGATTTTTTAAGACTTCTTCCTTAGAATATATACCCCTCAATCTTCAGGACTTCTTCACTATGTATTATTCATCTCTGCCAGTATGAACAAATTAATCTGTTTTTAATCCATTTCTTTTACATCGTAAGTGAAGTTAATAAGAAGTACACATAGTAAGAGTATGAAATAAGATTTTGATTTGGCACAACCCAGCTAAGCGAACTTTCACAGGTCACTTCTCGAGAGATAAAACAATACGATTAACATACGAACACTAATTATTAATTACATAAATATATACTAAACAATATACGCATGGGATTTACAAATAGTCGCCAAGGGACCAAGAATAAGGCCTTTTTTGGGGTTTTAGTGCACCACTTTCGCTGCCTGTCGGTAGGCCCAGGGGCACACTCGAACACACATTCGCGATTCCAACAGCGCCGGCCGCCCCAGGGAGCATATACTCGGGAGAGGATTTCTTCTCTCCTTCTCCCTTCCGTCTGCCACCCGTAGTCCATGGGATTCAGGAAAGTGAGCACTCGGCGAATCAGGTCCATGGCTTCGCCGATGCCCACATTTCTACCGCAGAGAGTGAGAGCGGCCTATCGTAATACTTCTCCCCCACGGCCTCACAGTTGCATCAGCGTTAGGGACCTCGCCAGAGATACGAAAAACAGGTAGAATGGCGTATTATCTAGACTCAATCCTCCGCGTCTCAAGCTCGGTTGCGGAAAGCAGGGATAGTGGTGTAAATGAATGAGCGATATTTTTGCATAGACGTTACAGCAGCTAATACTTTCGGTACAACACAAATACTCTGCCTTTGTCGAATTCGAACAACATGTCATCAAAAAATGGTAATGATTTCTTACAAAAAAATGCAACGTTGTTGGACATGTTGATTAATTTTCTTATTCTTATTCGAAGATTATGGTCTATAAAACGATATGGACAATTTTATTCACCGGACAAAGTGATAACTTCGTCGTAAAACAAATGAGTCGAGATTCATTTTGCTAACATTGTATTTTTACGACATCATAAATTAATAAAAAGGCATACTCCTTCAATGTAATTTTCTTTAGCCACTAAAGGACAGCATATCATGTTTGTGTTGAGTGCTGATAGGTTACTCTTATCTATGAATTATATTCTTTTTAGTACTTTGATATGATACTAGAGCCCCGCAACAGACATGGTGGTGTTTAGTTGTACTTAAATTTGTAGTTTATTCACTTTAATACTAACTGAATAAATATTTAGTATCTAAGATTATATTATAATAAATTGTGCAAACCTTATTCCTATTATTAACAGTCATAAAAGTCAGTTTTCATCAACCAGACTCGGACAGGATTATAATATGTTACAATAATTGGATGTAAAATTTGATATAAGGTTAAAATTTAAAATAATGAAGAGTCACAATTTACATCAGACACAAATAAGTCATTTTATGGTTATATATTCTTGTCGTCACTGTAAAGTGCGATATTGCTGCTGGATAAAGTCTTCTCATACGGAAAATATCTCCTAATATCCACTTTGCAGATTTACGATTACAGTACCAGACGTCTCACACCTCAGACGCAGTTGAAGGTGAAAGGTTACGACTTATTGTTACAATAGTTATCCGCAATCGACTAGATTTAATTTTATTTAATTTTCGCCCTAAAGGGTTGACTCGCCCTATACATTTAATAAGCATATTCGTCAATATTACTCTCATGAGTGTCGGAAGTTAAATACCTAGGTGTCACTCTAGACAATAGACTAAGCATTACTAAGCCTATTAAAAACGTAAAGAATAAAGCGGCCTTTGTATCCGGTCGCCTAAACGCCCTCACGAATAGCCGTAACAAAATGTCACTAAGGCATAAGCTGTTACTATACAAAGCATGTACCTAACGTAACAGGTGTATCTGTTACGTTAGGACGTATGTGGTGGAAGCGTAGTATTTGCACACGTACCTAAATCACGATTGAGATCACTCAACCGGAGTTCCTTATTACAAACGGGATGCAGATTTGCACCGCGACTTAAATTTTCTGTCTAGAGGCTTTTTAAAGAAAATCTTTAAGATATTTCAATGAAATTAAGGATCATCCCAATCTGTTATTGGCGGCGTTGGGAAATTATACGCCCGCGCGAAACGACCTACGTAAGAAAAAGTGCCCTAAAAATGACATCATCGATGATGATGCCACTATCACCATCCATAACAATGCGGCCGAGCCCACACCCCCCGCATACTCACAACACTCTGATTTTCACTTTCAACTGTAAGTTGTTGTTTTGTAAAAAGTTTCAGATGTACCGTACTCGTGGGACGACCCTCCACAAGATGGAATGACAACCTGCGCAGTGTTGCAAGAAGAGCCTCGGAGCTGGCAACATCCTCCAGAACGACAGACAACTCGGTGACCAGCGTGTCCATCACGGACAGCAGCGCCGATAAAGACGGTCTACCGTCACCCACCAAACTAGGAAACCTTGCCGACTTATCGCCGACGGCTCGTGTTGAGCACGAACTCACGGTGATGCGGTACGTGGAGAGCTTGGGGGTACTGGACTCCTCGGTATCGAAATCCACCATTGCAAGCCTGGAAGAAAACAGGAAATATCTCGAGAAATCGGGTCTGACGAAATAAATGAGATGCAGCAGGCAGCGATGTACCGTGTAGAAATACTTCGCCCTGCTAGACGTCAGAGAAGCCCTGAAGAAGAGGAAGTTTGCAAGCGCATCTGCGTCGAGGAGGCGAACGCTTCATCCCAAGCGACAACCTCCCGCGCAACTTACGAAACGCTGTGCCCCTCCATCTCACGCGACTCTACAACAGTGACCACGGCTTGCACACCGCGCACCACCCTGGTAGCACCAGTGCCTCGCGAATCGCGCATCACGCCCTCACACACACCCACGGCCATATACCACTCCTTCCCACCTGCCTCACCAGAAATCGCACAAAGCGGTAACGGATTGATGGCTATGGACGCCGATAACATTACTCAATTCACCAGCTACGCCAGCATCCTGAGCGCGCACAAAGAGCGACCATAACACCCACCATCCCTGGTGCCGAGAACTACCGTCACTCAGAGGTTTGATTGGTGGGAAGCGGGGAGCTTTCTCCCCGTAGAACACCTTCCAAACCGGGCGTTACCATTTGAGAGTTACCATTTTAGAGTCCTGTCTGGCAACATTGGACGTAGACCTAACGCCTGCTCTTTGGTAAGGGGGTCAGGTTGTACCCCGAAATTCTACCTAGCTAGAGAACCGCGCAATTACCAACTAATAGGTAGTTGGTTGGAAAAAGAAGAAAAAGTTGCTTGGTTCACGTAGTCTCTACCGGCAGACAGAAGCGTCAAGGTCGCAATACGCGGCCTACCGGAGGGTACGAAACCATGCGAAATTGCAGAGGACCTCTGGAACGAGGGATATACACCAGAGTACATCAAAAGCATCAGTACGCGACAAGGATGACTTGGCGTTATCTTTTTCGCGCAGCTGAAGAAAACCCCAAACATCCTTCAGACACTGTAATCTGTCACCGAAATTCTTTACATGCCCGGTGACAGAGTAGAGGCCTGGAGAGGAAAAAGAGGACCCCCACAATGCCACCGTCACACTGTTGCCACCGGCCAACAGGGGTGTGTGTGCTGCGGAGAAAATCACCCTGCGAAAGATTGCCCAAGACTTCGGGAGAAGCCACCAACCTGCGCAAACTGTGGACAGGAGCACACGGCAAACAACTCCATATGCCCTGTCTACCAGCGGGAACTCCGTAACCGACGCGCAGAGGCAGTGGCCCTAACCAGAAATCCGATCGCAACCAACACAGTGGATGCGAGTGTGGATTCAGCCGTGAACCATCAAACTCCGTCGGAACTACCACGCTCTTTGGAAAACGCCCAACCCCCCTCTAAGCGCAAACGGAGGCGCAGAGGAGGGGAAAAGAAGGCAATGGCAACCTATGCCACCAAGCCAAACTACAGGCACCATCCGACAGGAGACGACGCCGTGCCCAGGACCCCGACCGACGCCAGTCTTCGCTCAACACCACATCCCGCGGACGGAACCTGCTGTCCCCCTAAAGGCAGTAATTACCGTCCTGCAGGACATACTTCTGGTCTTCCAAAATGGAGACGATCTAGGCCAGGCTGTGATATTAGGATTAGCAGGACTACGCAGCCGTGTTCATGAAATCAATACCAACACCTTTCAATCTTAAAATACCTTCGCGCCGCCCGCCCGTGGGTAGGCCAGACGGGCTTCCCCCTTTTGGGGGGGTTTTACCCACCTGGTTCTCCAGCCCGCGTGAAGGGCGCTGCGGAGACATCATACCGAAGGTTTGATAACGCAACCCAACGACCCGGACGTACTTCTACGTGCGGCGACTTGGTACCACTGTTAGGGGGCAAAGCCCGGCACTGTTTCCCCAACGGTGTTAAGGCGTTTGAGAGAAGATCCTACAGTTGTACCCTAATGTCATACTATTTTTCAACAAAATATGAACACGATAAAAACGATAAATTTTGTAAGTTTGTGTGTTTAAAAAGTTCATTATTTCCAGTATTTACGCGAAAACTACACATATAAAACGAAACTATTATTTACGGATTTCAATTATTTTTTTATTGTCCCGACATTTCTATTGCACAAGCTTGATTGTGAATGTGGTCTCTCTTACATAGGGCAAACTAAAAGATCTGTAAGGACCCGCGTTAAAGAACACATAGCTATGACATCTGAACGTCTAACACCTCATTCCTCCCGTGACCACAGCTGCTGTAAGGCAATCGAAACATCGGGAATATAAAAACACAACTAAACGTGATAAAATCCGTAAATAATAGTTTAATTTCAAAGTTTATTATATTCAACCAATTTTGATTTTAAATGTGTGATCTGTAGTGTTCACTCCCTTTCACTCCTCTCCACTCACTCTGATGGTGCGACGATCTGCACAATTTTGGGGAAGCTATATTCTACAGATGTTCGAATAGACGACCGCGCGGCTTAGTGGTTAGCGTACGTGATTGCTGAGACATGGGTTCTGGGTTCGAATAAATAATGGGTGTATGGGTGCAAACACACAAATAATTGGTTTTCGGGTTTAGTCATATTGTGTTGTCTCGTATCTCTGATACTGCATCTGACCCTAATTCCAATTTTTTCCCATATGACGAAGATAAAGAACAGTGTGTGACTCTTTTTGCACGTACGCTTGCGGCACTGTAATATCCCCTGCGCAGTAATACGTTTGTATATAGTTGACGAAAGTTGTCACCGTGGTGGAAATCCGCCCGAAGCACATCATATTCAGCAGTGGAGTTGTGACCGGCGGAAATGATGTACGATTTCAAAGTATACTTCATAAACGCCAAAAGCAGCACAGGTCATGTAGTTTTTTTTATATTTTTTAAACCATTCTGCCTCAACTGAGGCTTCACCGTTCTATATTATAAACCGTTTTATTCACAGGCGCTATATTTGTTATCTTTTGGCGCTATATCAACGTTATATTTTGAAATTAATCAAACGTAACATAATTTGTAGTGTTTTTCTTTCTTATCTTCTTACATTTAGAAGTCTACAAAAAATACCTAAATAATCTTACAAAATTATATTCACGTTGTAATTTAAAAAGGGCAAGAAATTAGGCCAAAATATTGTACAATGGATAAAATATTACAAAGGTTTAGGTAAGGATAAGCGTTTCTCATTCCTATTCCATCCGTATATGCGACCGCCGAACGCTGCCTCAAGTTTATGAATCCCATAAGGCAGTAATTTTTATGGTAAACCGACAGTTTACGAAAATATAAAGAGATATCAAAGTCTTTGAAAGATTAAACTTTATTTTTGAGCATGCTTTGTCAGTAACTGACGAAAAGTAATCGAGGTGCCGGTTCATTTAAAAAAGACATGGGCACGACAAGAGACGTTTTAATTTGGACGTAATTTTTTTTGAAAAAAGCGAAATTATTTGCTAAATAACAAATTATTCTTCTTCCTTACCGGAAGCCATGAGTTTTCTGATTACATGCTCATCATAAATTTACGCGAAGCTATCAATATTATTGTGCGATGCGGCGCGGAAGCTGCGTGTCTGTAGTGTCGATGCTTAAGGCTTTAAACACACAACGACGCGTCAGTGGCGGTCCTTAGAGCCGCTAAAATATACAGTATGGAACTGTATGGATTGCCACACATAGATCAATAGCTTCGCGGAACTTTTTCTGTGCTCCCATAGGAGGTAAGTATTTGTGGGAACAAAAAAAGTCTGCTGCGGATTCACGTCATATGTGTTAAGCCCCTTAAACGAACAGAAACGTTTGCGTTCGGGCTCCGCCGATGTGCGCCGACCCGAGCTCGACCATGGAACGGAGACCATTCGACTCGTCACAGTCGAGAGCATCGCACGTACTCTGCGTTCCCGTGAACTAAACTTTACTCGCACGGTACGTCGTAACGTGAATGAAGTGGTGATATTGTATCAAGTTTTTAGTTCGTCAATACTTTCATTTTATTTATCCCGCGGACAGTTTTTGGCTTTTGTGTTGTTCAATTTGTTCAGTGACTTTGCACGTTGGAGGTGTACGGTTTATTTTCAATACGGCCGTCTGTTTACGGTAAGTGCGTGTTGAATTTCAATATAATATGTTCATAT
This sequence comes from Bhutanitis thaidina, assembly GCA_029286595.1. Taxonomy (NCBI): domain Eukaryota; kingdom Metazoa; phylum Arthropoda; class Insecta; order Lepidoptera; family Papilionidae; genus Bhutanitis; species Bhutanitis thaidina. The sequence goes on from JAGSMS010000015.1 coordinate 2,957,046, forward strand.
AGGAGTGTTGTCCAGCTGATTTATGCAGACGAGAAGAGATCGCGCAATGAACTGCATTGCCGACCGAAGGTCGCACGTTTCGATGCAATGCGATCGGTTTCTGTCACTCTAATAATTTGTTGTACGAAACAATTTCGATATTCATACCATATATACTTCTGGCTTTACTAAAAGTTTGTCGAATTTACCTTTTCATAGGTAATATCTTGAAAACAAGTTTGAAGGTAAACGCTATTTTCTCACAACTCACGCATGCAAAAAATCATTTAAATACGTTTAAGGAAACAATTAATGTACGGCACTGTGTTGAACCAAATGAAGCAAAGTCAATGAGTTTTAACTACACTTTTAACTGTTTTATATTCATTAATAACCGTTTAAGTGCTAGAAATAATGACAGGTTCTTGAACAACAGCCATGTTTTAAATTTCCTTTTTCCTATAAACGGCGTGCGTTGAAGTCTTTTCTAGGCTTTTCTAATTTAATGCTTTCTCGCAAAATATAACCATAACATCGTAATTGAAAAAAGCATAATTTAAACTGTTAGACTAATTATAATAATTATCATGACTTTTATACTTGTGATAACGCTAAGTCTACAAACAACTCCAGTACAACTAGGTACCTACAACGTGAATCGAAAGTCAATATTATTATAACTTTTGTGTTTACATGCTACGCACTTGTACCCGATTAATTCCTTGGCCCGTTGTAAACAGAACAAGTGCATGTTATACGTACTTAAAATTAAAATTTAGATAATACAAACTGGTATCAAAATAGGGCAGTACTTCTTTTAAACGTTCATTTAAATTTTCTTATCGAATACAAAATTGTATTTTATATTCATTTAATATAACCTTGCCACACTGGGATTTCTAGATATGGGCACACGCCCAGACATTAATTGCACATGTTATGCACTTAGACCCGGAACAAATATCTGTAGGTCATACAAGTACCTATTTGTTCCGTGCAAGAATCGAACTCGCGCAGTGTTATTATTTCTATGGAATGTGCATTACAGTCATTTGTACATTTTTTTTTGATGTGTTATATAATTGTTGCTTAACTCTTTACGTGTCATTACTAAGAAACAATTGAAATTTAATAGTTATGAGTCATATTAAAACACTAGAAGCGTAACCAATGTCAAACATTACCTTAATTTTTAACCAAAAAATAATTGATCAATAGATTATCTATTGTTCAATTACTTTTTTCCAGCCATAGCTTCCATTCTTTAGGTCCACGTATTTACCATATTTTCTAAACGCCTTATAACATAAACTCTACTGTCCATTTTGATTATAAGTAGTATATAGTAGCGCGGATAAGCGGAATTTACATATCCTCTAAATATATTTGTAGTTGCTTATTTTCTCACGAAGTTTTCCTTCGCCGCCGTGCTCGCTGTTAATTGAACTCTTAAAATTTCAATTAACAATTTGAGCGAAGCCGGCATCGGTATTCTAACCCTAATCACTCGTGTACTAAGAAATTATAACGAGGTCCTGACCACTAAGCTATTGTATTGTGATTACTGCCAATGAATTGATTATTAAATTAATATTTTAAAATTAATCTTATCTATAATGACTTCCTAATAATAGGCGGTGACTGCCAGATACTTTAATTAATGTTAATTAGACATAATCATAGTTCAAATATAGTTCCGGACCATTAAATGAAAATGTGCTAACACAAAATTATGTGCAATTCAGTAAAAAACAGATCGCCGTTTATTACATGTTGTTGGTGGATATCCGTAAGAGCAACACCTGCTAGTTACAATCAGAATCTGCTCAGGCTATATATAATAATATTCATATTCATCACACAAAGGCTTGCTCCTAGCGAGATTCGAACCTATGCATTAGCTTGGTTAATTAGGCTCTTAAACAAGCACTCGCCTCCTATCAACCATGAAATACTAACTAAAATAGTACATGATTGATAGGCCGAGATTATTGATTTATATTATATTATTAGCATAAACACAGAAAAAATATATTGTTATCAGTATATTGTATTCGTTTGTGCGATAAGATCTTTAGAAGGGTAAAACGCGACATCGATATCAGAGACCGGATTATTACAAAATTTCCGAATCCGAAAACCAACATCTGTGCACAAATATTGGTATCAACTAAGAGTCTAAACCAGATTTAAAAAGTACGATTGTACGCTATCCACAGTGTTTAACCAACCAAACCACGCGATCTTTAAACTGCTCATTATTTACTTATCCTATATCGTACAAAAAGTAAGCAACGATTACAAATTGTCAAACAATCTTAATTTGTTTAGTCTGGGTAAAAATAATTCTTACGATTGGATATCTTTTACATAACCAGTAACAATTTTACTTTTTTACAATTTTATTGCTTCATTTCATCATCAATTCAGCCTGTCCCAAGTCCACTGCTGAACATAGACCAAACACTGCCACAAAGCACGGCCCTGAGTCACATGCGTCCGTAGACTTACCGCAATACTGTGCAAGACGTCACTCCACGAGGTTGCCATTCGATAACCTTTTTTCGAAAATCGATCAACTTTGAGCTCTCTCATATGACCTGCAGCAAAAATCCACGTCTCGGTTTCGTAAGTCATTAACAACAAGCGCTGGTTGAAAACTTTGGTCTTGAAGTGGTTTTGGTTTTAAAGTGTGGTCGACGAGAAGATGTGACGTAATTTCCTAAACAGCTCCCAGCCGAGTTGGATTCGTATATTGAGCACATTGTCGAAGTTAGACTTGCTAGTTAGACAATTTGTCCTAGGCATATGTGCCGCGTTTGGTCTTCAATTTTGTCAGTTGACTCTTTCCGATAGACAGAACTTTGGGGAACTCTTAGGAGCCTTGGTTCAGATGTATCGCTTCTTCAATACGGACTATATTGAATATCATCTCGCCTCATATATTTAGAGGTAAGTCTAATCAGTTGCCGATATACTAACGCATCAGTTGAAGACTGCAGCTTCATCTCACACATGGCTTCCATGAGTTTTAGTGTGATCGGAGAACTTTAGGGGCTTTTTGTGTAGCAGGTCCTGCAAAACTTAGCCCCTACCACAAGAACAGTTTCCACTAGCCTGCTTTTTATATCGTCCACTGTTATGCAATTGGAATTCGAGGTAAAAGCTCTCGGGGACTTGAACATGGGCACGGTGGACAGAGCGTAGACTGGCTTAAACCTTAATGAGGATATCGCTCAAGTTTAATGTTAAGGTTCAATATCTCTCTTACCATTCGGTGATCACTGCCGGTTTTCATCCACGTGATCAAAGAAACATCTCTGAACAGCTGTCGCTTGGTCGTCATTATGAAGTTGATCTCATTTTTAGTAAAATCGTCCGGGTTATTCCAGGTCCACTTTCAGTGGAGCTACTTCTGTAAAAAGATGTTCACCATACAGTTTCCCTCCTTTATTATTAAGTCGGCCAGCTATTACCCCCTTCAGTTCTGTTCCTTTTTTCATAATATTTTTTATTAATAATCACTTTTGATAACTTAATTTTTTTTTAATAAATTGACATATATGGAAATAATGTTAACGAAATCAATTTTATAAAACATATAGTGTTTGTATGTGTAGTATCACTTTTCCGTAAGCATTTTCGCTTATTAATTAATATTTTACTGAAATTAATAAACTATACCATTCAAAATTAAAACCCATTGAAAAATAAATCTTCCTGAATTTTGCACACCAGTTAATGATAACCAGAGTTTCGTTTTATCATAGTAAAAAGTAATGTAACCATTAAAATTTCCTAGTGAGGTGCAGTCATATTATACGTTTATAATATATCTGAAGGTTTTGGAGTTACTACCCGCGATCGAAGACAGACAAGATTAATATTGAACTATTAAAAGTTAAAATAAAAATGTAAATCGCCAACGTTCTTTAAAACGTTCGCAATAAGGAATTGTTTCAAAAGCTGCTACCATAAAATCAAAGAAAATTATATGACTCGTTGCCGTGAAATGATTGAAAATATTTGCCGATAAATGTAGAATGTAAGGTCTTTCGTCGAATTAAAATTAGAATGGCCGAGATGGGTTTTAATTAAACGCAACGCTTCACTTGCGTTTGTTAAATTGTATTGTTGTATCACATGATGTACAGAGAACGCTAAAATGGTAACGTCTCTCAAAAATTCATACATCTTAAAGTCAAATATTTCTTAAAATGCTGGCTGTCTGATCAGGATATTTTGTACGTGTATTTTTTTTTTATTTAGCCCGAGGAACGTCAGCAATTTCAGAGCTTTCTAAAATTGGAAGTCAGGATGGTAATATTATAAAAGGAGAAGAATGTGTACTAGAGAGATAGAAGGAATATTTTGAAAGTCTATTTGAAAGAGTTGAGCCAGCAGCAGATGCTGGAACGCCTCCTCAAGAAACAAATAACAGTGAATCAGACAGACATAAGTATGGATTAGATTATGAAAGCACTGAAGAGCATGAAAGCAGGTAAAGCAGCGGGATATGATAGGGTGGCGTGGTAGGTAGTCAGTTGTATCGCCTTTTCAACCTGTGTTGGACAATAGGCATAGTACAGGGAGACTGGTGCAAGGCTGTAATCGTGCCACTGTACAAAAGAAAAGGGTCGCAACAAGATTGTAAAAATTACCGAGGTATTAGCCTACTCAGTATCGTCGGCAAATCGTATGCTTAAGTTTTGATAGAAAGAGTCATATTTGATAGAGAGAGTGCAAGCAGGATTTCAAAAGGGGATGGGATGCACGGATCAGGTATTCTCCTTAAGGTGCATAGTTGAAAAGTATTTGGCTAAGAACCAAAAAGTCTATTGCGGTATCATAGATAGACAAAGTGGTGAGAGATGAATTGTGGTCGACGAGCACTGAAATCCCTATATGAGGGTTCCCGAGCTTGTATTAGAATTAACGGGGCGTACACGGACTGGTTTGATATCCATAAAGGTGTTAGATAGGGCTGTGTAGCATCCCCATGGCTGTTCAATTTATTCATGGGTATTTGTTTGACAGATTTGAAGGAGAGTGATTGTGGATTAAGAATGAATGAGTTGCCTTTTAAATGTTTGCTCTACGCCGACGATCAAGTCTTATTTGCGTCATCGGCTGAGGAAGTGCAGGCAATGGTGACAATAATGAATGGGGCACTGGAAAGAAAGGGAATGAAAGAAAACGTTAATAAGACCAAGGTGGGTTATGTTTGAAAGAGAGGAGAGGATGACGGAAGTATGTATCAAGATTAGAGAAGACAGTTTAGAGCAAGTTAATGAGTTTGTTTATTTGGGAACAATGTTTACAAGAGATGGAAGGTACGAATGTGACATTGAAAGGAGAGCGATGGCAGGTAATATGGTGAATGGGGCATTGCATACATTTATGAACAGCCAGACGATATCTCGTCTCACAAAGCTCGTTTGGCTGTGCATAGAGGGGTATTGGAACCAATACTAACATATGGAAGCGAAAGCTGGGTATGGCAGAAGAGGCATGAAGGCAGGATAAATGCAGTAGAAATGAGAGCATTAAGGAGTATAATTGATGTGAAGATAACTGACAGGGTTCGAAATAATGTAATTAGAGACCGTTGTGGCGTGAAAGACGATGTAGTGACACGAACTGAGAAAGGAATGCTGAGCTGATTTGGACATGTGGAGAGGATGAATGAAAGTAGGTTGACGAACGAAATATCTGAGGGGAGTGTAAATGGTAGAGTCGGGAGAGGAAGACCTAGGCCAACATTTCACGATCAAATCGGAGACGTTCTGAAAAAAGGCCAGGTCTCTAAACCAACGAGCATGCATGCGAAGATTGATGAAAGTGGAAGAAGCGAAAGACGTATGTCAGGACCGTAGCAAGTAGAAGAAGATTGTCTCTGCCTACCCGTTTGGGATCAAGGTGTGAATATATGTATATTTATCTTTTTCAGAGTCTTGAATACAGCTGGCCTTAACCGTCCACGGTGAATAAGTTGGAAGCGCGGATACATCAGAAATCCCTAGATTAAAACCTGATTAGTTGTTTTAGACAATCTTATGTAAATATATAACAATCTAAAATTCGCCTTAACTGCGTACAATCTTAGACTAACTTAGTGTTAGAAAGCCGAAAGAAATGTAGGAGCAAAACCATGTTCTTGGATAATATTATTAAGGACTCATACTTAAAACTACGAAATTTTGCAGTTTAATGAGTTTTAAAGCAATATTTTTCGTCTCATTTACTCTACTGTTTATTAATCATATAACATCATTGACTCATGAGGCCAGAGAACCTGTAAGACTGGAAATCAAACCCAAAACCCACGATTAGGTTTGATTCCCAGCTGTAGGCAATATTTATGCAGTACATTAAATATTGATTTACGTGTCTAGATCTTCGTGTATTGTTTTTGTTATATGACTGTCGTTTCTATTTACAATCTTCGATCTTTTATATGTTTAAAAATCTTTGTTAGTCTGTTTGTAACTTATAAACTATCATTCGATCGTTAGAGCTCAAGTGTAGGCATTGTGTTCACCGCATTACTGGATAAAAAAACTAAACTTAACTTTTTTTAGATAAAAATAAATGCATATAGCCACTGCGGACCAAGGCAGGGTTTAGTTAGTGCGACATAAAAGTGAGAGCCTCTGCGAATTTTAAGTACTCGGGACGCTCTATGTAGATGGCGCTTTCTGTTAAAACATACAGAACATCAAAATTTCTTCTATTAAGAAGAACTTAAATATTTATCGATATTCTGAAATAAATGTCTTATGACAAAAAAAAGTTTACTTTAAATAAACACCTTTAAGTAAAAGTACACTTTGCATTTTGCAATGCTTAAGTGTAAATGATGCTGTATGTATTTGTTTTGTTTTATTTTTATATTTGAAGTAAATTCTTCATTTACGTTCACAGTAAGTAAACGATTTCCAACTAACCAACGTTTAGCACGATTGTCACAGTGTTTAAGAGAATAATGCAGGCCGCAACGTAAACTGAAGAGTTCGTGCCGTTGCCGCGTAGCCACCGATTAGATTACAGAAACTAAGCTTATGAATACACCCATTGTACAATGTTACAATATATAACAATATCTCTCGACTCACGATCATTTAACTACAGGGGTTCAAGTATATACTTCAAAAAAAAATACCTACAGTGATAATGACCATAAGTAAATTATTTAAAATGAAATACTTACCCTAAGAATATGCGAATGTTTCTCTACGTGATAGAGTCTGCACGATGATATCCGCAGCAGTACTAAGGTAACCGACATAGCCGTAAGGATCAGCAAGATGAAGTGGCAATGGGCCGGCCACATAGCAGTCGCAGAACTGACAAACGTTGAGGAAAAAATTTTCTCGAGTGGCAGCCACGTACAGGCAAACGCAGTGTAGGACGACCCCCCATAAGATGGTGTGACGACCTGCGCAGTGTTGCGGGAAGTCGATGGACCGAGCTTCGTGGCAATCTTTGGGGGAGGCCTATGTTCAGCTGTGGACTTGTAATAGGCTGAAATAACGATGATGAGACATTCTATTATTATGACACGTGAAAGTTTATTAAAAAAATCTTGCGTTAATATAGAAGTAATAGTGAATTTAATCGCGATATTTGTTTTATCATAAATATTATTATTACTAAAAGATATTTTTATTTGTTTTTTGATTCATCACTGTTATTAAAACATCTTCAGATGTATTTACGTTTTTAATAGGATTACTTAGTGAGTGAAATTAAGATTCCTTATTCATTTCTACACATCTATAATAGCGAGATACTGCTACTATTGAATTTTTTATATATTTACGACAATTGTTTGACATAATTATCAAATTACCTATAGGCACATTTTATAGATTTTCAAGCTTATCAACCAAAGAATTATCTGAATGAATACTTTTCTTATCTTAATCCCTTTACATTATTAAAATAAAATGTTTTTAAAACTAATAACCCCATAGTTTATTGCCGGTTCTCTTTACAGAGGTCTAACTTTGCGAACAGATTTTTGAGCTTGAATTATAAATAAATTAATATTCTTAAGTGTAGATTATTTGTTTCATGAATGAATGAATAATGAAGTGTATATTTTTTGTTTTATAGGTAAAATACGAGAGAGCACGATTGTAATTTATTTAATTAGCAGGCAAATGCGAGAATAGTAATAGGTTGGAGAGATTGCATTGACATTGACAAGAGCGCCCGAGGCGTTTGGAACCTGTCGCAAAACCGCCGTCGGTGCACACCTGCCACGGACACCCAAACCTTCGATCGTTTGACTTTTATGACTCTAACAATGACGTGGTTGAAACTTCCTCAGACACAAAGACCTAATAAGAACTCCTACTGTTTAGGGTTTACGACATTTTGATAGTAAATATAAAACTACTCTGGTCAACTAGAAAGGTATACTTAAAGAATGATACAGATGCAATTCAGTTAGTTGTTTCATAAAGAAACGAAAGTTTTAATATCATAATTACATCGTATGCCCACTGTTTTGTATCTTAATATTTTAAGAGTTGTATAAAGCTAAAAAGATAAATACTTTCATTCAGATTTAACATTTCTTTTATTATAAAAGTATTTTCAAACAGCTTTCACCCGTTTTTTTGTATCTCTCTCTCCCTCTCACACAGTTACTTTGTCGACAACCCTATCGTGTAATGAAGTGTATGTATTTAATCAGGATTATAATAAACCGAGATGTAACTAGTCTAGCCATAAATAATAATACAATCAGAAAAGTTATTTTTAATCTACTCTGAATTCAAATTTGGAATTCGTTTATTAACTAATTATATAAATGTAAACTTCGATCGATTTACCGCCATTTCACATATAACTTTTACTGTGATTGTAAAATAACATTTTGGAGTGAAGCGATAAAGAAAACAGAATTGCAGTAATTACTCTGCTCAAAGTGGCTATGGAGCCGACAATTATTTTTAAGACATCAGCCGTATGTTTGTATATCGCATTATCGACTGGTAGGCCAACAAAACCTCTCTCGAAGATCATTTAAGATAGGGGGCAACCCCATGGTGTTAGGACCAGACGGACTGTGAAAGCTGACAAAGAATTTTGTAAAGAAAGAAAAAATATAATCGTGTGAAATGAAGTTTTCCGCCGAATTAATCGCGAATCATTAAACCAGACCTGAAGCTAGGTGCTTACGGTCAATAACACAGGACATACCCTAAAGTAGTCCCTGCAGCGTAAGATAGTGGAACGATCAAAGCGCTTACTGTCTTTATACGCTGGTGGAATAAGTGCATACGCAGATATTTTTTTTCGGCTCTCAAACCTGGCTCGAGAACGATGTTCTGGACTTCATAAGAGCTAAAGACTGGCCCTTGTCCAGTCCAGATCTGAAATCGTTGAACTACAAATTGTGAACAGTATTGGAGGACATAGCCTGCACAAAATGTTTCTCTCATATTAAGTCTATTAAGAAAACTTTAAAGCAACGGTTAAATTCCCCATAGACAGTGCGTAAATAATCAAAACCAAAGGTAGCCATTTGAATAAAATTGTTTCAAATTAATCGCTTAGGCTTCGATAAATACAGTACCTTTAAAGTTTTATTATTAATACACTGTTTCTTTTAAAAAAATATGCTTTTTAGTGTGGCTCCGCATATTTACATAATGTAAAATGTTTTACGTTTAAATATAGAGTCAGTTCGTTTAGTTTTAAAATAATCGTCGGATTTTAAAGCGATAAATGAAGTTTGGAAAGGCCTCGTAAACCGATATAACTTCAAAGAGTAAGCATTTTAGCCGTGCCGGAGTCACGCTGCGTTTGCCTCGATTCACGTCAATTTATATTTACATTAATAAACTCAATTACAAAGCACTATTAATACAACACGTTGAATGAGTTTCAAAATATCGTAAGACATTTATAGATTTATTATTTCGCACCGCCCGTCGCCAGATCAATTGACCATTAACAGTAGCTAAAATGTTTTCAATAATAATAATACTAAGCCATTAAAGTATACATTAATGTTTAATCAATAGATGTGAAAATGTATCGCCTAATGAGATTTAGTTTTTATAACTTCGGCCATGTGAACAAAATACAGAATGAGATTTTCCCGCGGTGGAGCAGGTCGGCTCCCGCGTTCTCTCCCACGGTTCCCGCCTTCCGTCTCCAATGCATGGACATAACAAAAGCGATACATTACCCGTCGCTTTTTCACTGGCATTGTTTTATATGTTCATCGAGAATACCTGGAAGCAAAACTTGTCTTTTTCTTATCTTTTATAGGATCAAGAACCAAGATGTATTCCGTGTACTTTTTTTACTAACAACATTGCCGATGTGAGTCCTTTAAAGTAACTAATGACCTGGTATATACCTACATATAAACATTTCAAAGTAAACTTTGTTGCAATAAAATGTATGAGTACTGATATTGCTTATGTAGACTACATGTTTCTTCTTCAACAATAGTACTAATTTTAAGAGCTGTGTTTCTTTATTTAATCTTTGCATGGTCTTCAAATAAATATAGTACATAGGTCTGTGTAAATAAGAGATTAGTATAGCCGCTGGCGCCACGTATCTCACGTACTATAATGAGAGGCAAAACTCGTGTGTATAGGAGCCGAAGCCGTTTTCTCTGGGAACTGTGCCATCTGAGTGCAGTAAAGGTGACAACCGACCGAGTTCGCTTTATTTATTGCCCTTTTAAAACGCGACGGCCCTACTATCGTACAATGTTTTTATCAGCATCAGAATAATTCATAGTTGATTTATAGCAACGCAGCGTACACGGCGTGGTGCTATTCTCATGTTTATAATATATATATATAAAACAAAAAAAAAACAATTCTTGTTTTGAATGTCATGGCCTAAGATGTATAACCCTAAGATGTACTACGAGTGCCATCTAAGACTGTATGTAAACACTCACGCATGTCTCCTATAAGGTAGTCGAGATTACGGATTTCCATTCGACATGATCAGCATAGCCAAACAGGCTTCCCCAAAATACTTTTTGCCTCTCCTGCGGATAGAAAGGGACGGGCGGCGAACCTCGTCTCCGGGTTTGATCCCGAAGTTGCTTAATGCTTACTTAAAAAGGCAGCAAGCACATTATCCTAATTTGATTATTTATTTGAATTACTTACATTTCAATCCTTTGTCCCTTTTAGAGTTCCGTATGAAGCCGTCCGTCCGTCCATCAGTCCCTCCTACTTTTTAAGGGTTGTAACTCTAAAGTGAGAACTGTAAGAGTCTCTTAAAGTTCTCACTTTAGAGTCGCTCACGTACATCTCTACAAGACCTGAGGAGCTGCACATGCGTAGAGATAGGAGAGAGGATGTGGAGGGTGAGGGGGTATGGGGAGGAGCAAGATGCCTCTACTTCACGCCGGTAGTATACAATTACTATATTTACAAAAAAAAATTTTTTTCTTTCTCTCAGAATGGGATCTTTCGCGCGGGCTCGATTCACATTTGAATGTGTACTCATTTGCGATTCTCTATTGAAACGTAATAAATCCGAACCGTTTTTGAAAAGAATGATCACTGTTGATTAAAAGTGGATTACCTACGATAAGAACGTGTGAAAAAGATCATGGTCAAAGGGATGTCAAGCTCCACAGACTATATTTTGAGACTCCTGTCCTTGTACCCTCAGATTTTCACCTGTTTCGGTCTCTTCATAATTATTTAGGTAGTGTTAGGTTAACATCAAGAGAGGACTGCAAAACCACTTGTCGCAGTTTTTTGATCAGAATTCCCAAAATTTCTGCAGCAATGAGATTATGTCACTACCTACAAAATGCCATCAACTTATCGAACAGCTATTGGTTGCAATTGCACATATATATTATAATCACATAGAAAAATGTAAATAAATGAATGAATATGATAAAAAATTTCATGAATTTGTATATAAAATACAAAAAAACTTTTTCCCCGGCCTATATTTATTTAAAAATTCATATTATTTTGTGGACGATATTTCACCTCTGCCAATATCGTTATTAAATGGAGGCATTAAAATATGTACAAACACGCAACTCACACTAAATGTATTCACTTTAATTAAAGCCATTTCACGCACAATAGTCTCGAAACTAGTACTATGGATTTGGTCCAGTTTGATTTTAATTGTGGACTCATTAGAGCTATCTAGCATCTTGAGCGCATGGCGGTGGCATACCGCGAACGCGGCGCTTCGACCTTACACAGCGAACAAAGATTACCGTTGCCCGTTGTCATTTTTTTTCTTCTTTTTATTTAATTCCGCGAAGTGAGGTAACGGTGTTGCTCACATTTGTTTTTGTTCGTCACACCCGTACTTCAAAGTTGCACCGTTTATATGTTCGAAAGCAAATTGTTACGTAATCATGCAATAAACGATAATTTGCGTGCTCTATGAGCGTGCGTTTGTTTTTTAGCAAATAAAATAGCTCGCTCTTACAAAACTAAATATACTAAATACAAAATGAACTGAAAGCAAACAACAAAACCCACCACTATAAAAACACTACTCAAATACTCCACACGTGTTTCATCTTCAAACAAAATATCTTAAGTGATTCGAATCGGCGACGTTGGATGTTATTGAATATAGGCATACCTTAGAAATATTACTTCACACTGTATATCTATGCATGTAGTATTACAGGACTTACCTTACTTATATAGGTTCATAGGTATGTATGTAGATAGTACATGTTATCACATAGACAGCCACATTCGTACATAAGAACTTTAGTAGCTCAGTGCCTTATATACCGTGTGTAGCGAGCCCTTACCGCTGAAATTTGTAAACAGAAAGAAATTAAGGAATTTAAAATATGTAGTGACTGATATGGTCATGAAAAAAAAGGGTAATGATCACATGCGTTAACATCCGGCGCCCTCTACTTTCTCCGAGAACCTTATGTTGTCACTGTCGTGAATTGATATACTGTTATATAATTAGTCCAACTTTAAGCTACCTGCACATATCTGTTTGAATTAAATGTCATGAGAACAATTTTGACTGATGCCTATGGAATTTGTTGAGTCGGCATTGTAGTATGTGGCTAACACACGTGGATATCGATCACGCATAGATATAATGAATCTTATTTATGATAGTTATACGTTTACCAATCAGCAACGCTTGTACAGAATGCGATTAATAATTTATTGTTTACAAAAAAAAAGTAACATTCGCAGACATTCAATGTGTACAATCACATAATATTCCAAACATCCCGAGTTACAATAAGCAATTTTTATTATACTCGGTCGAATAAGTATAAGATACCGTCTGGTAGCGATCTCCGGTGCCGGAACGTATTTCTCTTCTTCATCAGAATATTAAAGTCCAATGTAGATAGGACACACTAAAAAAGCGCCAGCAAAAACCGGCATGCATTTCTAAAAAGATTTGCCCATACTTACCACGCCGGGTGAGCGTACCTCAAACGTGCGCACAAACCCACTTATTCGGCGGTACTCTCACTCCTCATTACTGCTTAGATTATAAGTAGGTTTGCCAAATATGGATTATCCGCCATCATTCAATCGTTAGGTAGCAGGGTGCAACACTTGCAGGTGAGATTGGCAGATGGAGAAAAAGGATATATTCCCGCTTACACCTTAGAGCCATCTTTACAAAATTAGTATGCGCAAATTTGATTTTCAGCAACAAGGAAAACACCTTTAGGAAACAGTCAAGTGGTCGAGCTAGTTTGTTTCATACGCTAGATGCTTCGCACCATACTCAAACATAACTAGGTGGTAAACTCTTTCTCTGACGTCTGGGTAAACACTTACCTATTTCTACCGCCAATCAGCAGTGCTGGTTGCACCACTGTCGTGTTCCGGTTTGAAAGGTATACTGCACCAGTACTATAATAGGCTGAGAGACATTCCATCTTAGTCAGCAGAGGTGACAACGCGTGGACTGTTACCACGTTTGTCACCCATTTCATTCACACACCTCATCGATTCACATATTTAATTGTATAGTTTGGGCAAACATAAGTAACTTAGAAGGGTTTCATTGTTCCTTTACCTGCATTGGACTATTGTGTTATGATAAACTCTTTACGGTGCCATAACCCGCGTAAAACCATAGGTTAGCCCAGCACAGTGCCTACCAGTAGAATACTAAAAGGCTGTTACTTTTCTTTATTTTACAGAAATATTGGTTTCTGAGTCTAAATTAATATACTTTGTATTAGAACCACTGCAGTGTTGAGAAATTACTGCTTCTGTATTTGCGCCAATAATTACGCAACTAGAATAACAAATGACAACGCCACTTTGCAGATCTGCAGTACGTAAATGAGAGGAATATGGGATGTGTCATAGTTTTAGAGAATACCAACACAAAGTATCAGCATAATGATGCTGCGTTTCGTATGGTAAGTGACGATATAGGAAGGCCTAATTAGGTATATTTTAGTCCTCCATTGAAACAGCACTTCTTCATCGAAATAGATGTTGGTGTTTAAGGAATCGGTTGACCACTTACCACATATTTATATGTCCTCCATCAAGTCTGGATTTCACTTATTCGCATTAAAAACAAACAGTAATAAACATACTCTATGGTGGACAAATTATGGCAATTACCGTAGTCTAAATCGCCCACGAGAACATAACAATAAAATAAATAAATAGAAAATTTCAAATAATTTCTTCTTACCGAGGACGGATTGTAATGCATTGAATATTCTGCATATTATTTTCAATGGTCAATGAATATTAACGAAGGTTATCGATGCATCATGACAAGCGATGACACTAACGAGTGTAGGCACAGAACAATCTGTGCTTCCGCAAACTAAAGACTAAATTGATTGCTTCCAATCTATTTATAGTTATATATATATTTGCATTACATAGTATTTTAATTTTTCTTTTTTAATTACATATAAATAAAGGATAATTTAGTCCAAGTTTCGTTTAAAACCACAGAGAACTTAGACTAAACGCTAATGGGCTACGCATATGTCATGGATCTCCGGAAGATCGACCGGCCTCTCTAAGGCGAGAGATCTGCAGCAACAGCGCTCCCGGCATCGACAAATTAATTATCAATAAAGTATATATTACTAACTAAAGGAGTTTTGAACTTTTAACAAGTGGCGATCGACAGTAAAATGATAGTTAAGTTATAGTGAAGATTAGCTGTAGCCGAAATTCATTACGTAATTCAAATTTTTTTTGCATTTATTACTATCATGTGAATTTCTAAGTCAAAAATAAATAGTCAGATGGTTAACAAATAATGAAGGATGGTTTAATTCCCACGAATGTTTAATATTTTGAACTGTGCTTACTACGTGAGGAATTAGAAGCGTTATACACGTGCACATACGTAGTTGCAATAAACTATAAACCTAGTTTACTTAAATTTAATAGAACGTAATTATACATACTCAAACGAATTCGATTACTTGATTCGTTCTTGAGAAATTTTTGAATAAAATATTTCCCACACACACAATATACGTACTACTTTTTTGTTGTCTTATACCAACTTTCTTTTTTACGTAGATATATCTTGTTGGTAGATTATAAAAATATGCTAAATGTTTGATGAACTAAGTAAAAGATAACAAAATATTGTATCCGTAACCGTCACCCATTTTTAAATAATCCAAATATAAAATCACTAAAACAGCGCCTTACGCGCCCGGCACTTCACATGGAGACGATGAATATGATTTTTTTTTTAAATATGGCGGTGTATTTCCTCTTACAGGCAACATTTTTAAAGTTATTATTTTGAAGAACCATATGAAATATAGCCATAGTGAAGACCCAAGGGGAAAAAATCCGAATCTGGATAAATTGATAAGGCATATTCTCTTTTTTGTAACTGACATAACACAGAATCATACATATTCTCTTTTACACAGGCAG
Source organism: Bhutanitis thaidina (assembly GCA_029286595.1). NCBI lineage: Eukaryota > Metazoa > Arthropoda > Insecta > Lepidoptera > Papilionidae > Bhutanitis > Bhutanitis thaidina. The sequence continues at coordinate 2,972,930 of JAGSMS010000015.1, forward strand.
CAAATAAAATAAGTAATAAAATGCAAAACAGATTTTAATGTTTGCTATTGAAAGTATTAAAACGACATTATTTGTCTCATAAAGTAATAATACTAGAGGCTGGACAAGGCGAACTGCCTGCAATGAAAGTGACAACCACACGAAAGTGACTCGCTAGATTTATTTACACTTGTTCGAAATAGACTCGAGCACTTCTAAAACTGGTGTCCACTTTACATCTGTGGAACAGCCCGCCCCTCTATTTATAACTACGGTCTAAGATCAGTCTCCTTCTACGGAAAACTAGAATGCGCTTAACAACCGACATCAATTAGCTTCGTGTTGCAAACATTAAGACATTTTTATTTAACTCTCTTTGTCTCTGAACATGTAGTTCACTGCTTCTATCTTGTACTTGTTGTATTACATTAGCCATTTTCACGCGAGGTTGATGAACTATGCCCTTTTAAACTCTGTTTGTAAACAACGATGCATATTAAAATTGAAACAAATAAACCCCAGTAAGACATCAAATTCCTGTCAGCTTTTCCGCATGATAAAGGTATCAATCATCAGATTAGTATGTCGTCGAACAAATGCGGAACCGATTACGGTATATTAACCCTAATTGGTGTTTTCAGAGCAATTTTGTAAATAGAACAGCATAAGAAATGTTACATCAAACAATTGAACAAATCAGTCACTTGACTGACACTTAAGATGATGTAGGCGTCTGACATTAAAGAAAAAGAATCTCATGAAACGGATAATCCTTGTTGACTCATCAAAACAAATGAGCACATCTATCCCAAACAAGTTCTATAATCAACAAAACCTGTATTACATTCCGCGTGACATGAGGAATGTCGTTCTCATCGTATTTCTGTTACAACTGCGTGATATAAGTAAAAACTAGCTGGGTTCAATTATCAAAACCACAGAGAGTGAAGTGGAATCTCTCCATGTAGTGAGATAATTTCGATTTCCTTTTATAGAAAGTAAGACTATTTTGATAAGTAGCGAACGTAGGTATGTTAACGAGCGGCTAACGCTTAGCCTGACAACCTGTTGTTCAATAATAGCTGTAAGGCTTGATAATTAATGCTGAGTTTTTGCGTAGACCCAAATAGACTCGCCCGTTCTTTGATTACTGACATCTATTTGCCAACACTCCCCGACGATTATAATTATTAAAAGGTTTTAATTTTAGCGCCTGCGAGCTATTTAAAATAATGTTTTAATTTGTGTTTAAAAAGATAAGTTTTAATAGTTCTAACACTAAAATGATCCTTCGCATGTACATGTTAACATGTATAATAAGTAACGAAAGACTTAAGACTTCTATAGTTTTCCGTTTTAGGTAAGTTGGTAATGTATTTGCTTATGTTAATCATTATTAACGAACGAAACATTTATACGGATTTAAAGCGGTACTGATGTCCAGAAAAAGCTCGCCTCATTATATTATATTAAAGAACTTAGTATATATATGTATAGACTCCAGACGATAGAAAGTCCGTTTTTCGTCATAGCAGTATACAAAAAATGTTATTCGCCTTTGCGTAGCAAGTAGAAGGTTATTGCATTGGGACTGCAACCGGTCATCATGATTTATAAAACCTTTAACTCATTCAACCGCTGGAAAACCAAAGTGGCATCTGTCTGATCTGCCCTATATCCGGTCAGAGTCCGGTCGTTCCTTGGTCGCCATTCCGATCCCACTTGTCTACCATAGTCCATGAAACTGAAAAGTTCTACATATAATATAACATAATACGTCAGATGATAACAAACTCATTAGAATTTATTACTTTTTGCCGTTAATAATTCAAGTTTGTTTCTAAGAAGGCTTTTTATACAGTTGTAGTACTATGTGATAATAATAAGTCTTTTACAAGAATAATATTTATTCATATCATAATACCACTATCGGTTTTAATACAGTACACCACGGAATATTGCCTCTCACAACACAGGTCGAGACTGCTCTCTAACACCGGTCTAGCATATTCCGCCAACTTACAGAGGCCAGGTTTTTCTGCTATTTCCCTTTATCGACATTTGCTATAACCTCAGATGCAAGGAATAATAAATACGAAGCATTTATTACACTAGTCATAATAAAGTTTAATAATATAACGACGTAAGCAAGTTGGAAAGAGGCATCAAAAATTCATTCCTATGTGCGACCCTCCCTCAGTGCCCCGTACCATTCAGACAAGACAACCCTCCTCTAGAGATCAGTGATTACTAAAACATTGAACAGCATTGTGTTTGGGCATAGGAAGTAAGGTGAAAATGTACAAAAAAAAGTATGTTGACATTGAACTAGATTCATGTTAAATATTGAAATAGAGAGTGAAACTTGTATGCGGCCAGATAATATATTTACTGCTTCTCAGGCTTGTGCCATAGTAGCTAATAAAATATCTACATCCGGAATAAATACTATTTTAATATTTAAAAAAAGCTAAAATGAGAAGAAACATTACATGTTTCTATACGATATTGCGGATACAGTAGGGCGAAAGACCTACACGAATAAATTACGATTGCTATATTATACGTGCATCTATGCCCTTGGGGACAATTTCAGCTTCCCCCTGTTTGTATTTACCTTTCTAGCATTTAATGGGCTCGGAAAGAGACAGGAACAGTTGAGGTGAATACACTGCAATTGCGATTTCAAACGTTAAGGAAAAAGTGAGCTAACACGTAGGGATACTACGTCAATACTACGAACCTTCCTCATTTTTTATACACTAAGCTTTAAAATACAATATCCCTTTTTTTATTTCCAAATTGTTTAACATCATAGCAATAAAGTCATTATATACAACCCAACCAGATGAGAATATATAGAAATACCAATATAATGTGAATATATAGGAATACAAACCCAACAAAATAAGTCATTAAAACTAAACCTAATACAATCTAAAACAAAACATTACGTAACGAATGTACACAAATGCAAAATTTTTAAATGATTTGTATATATCATAGAACTGGAGATATACATTTCAATTAATATAACATCCAATACGATGTCACCAAAGCGACATTAAAATTAATTGAATTCCAAAAATTAGCTTTATTATAGGGATAGTTGTTGCACTACGAGTATATCTGCATTTTATCGCATGTGTGCTTGGTTCCTGTATTTGAAACGAAACACTGGACGGTTCTGCACAGTGTTTGCGAGCTTTCTGTATGATCGTTTGACTCATTAGGGCACTTATATTATATATATCCATAGAATTTAGGATTATACTTAAACGTCTAATAATGAACATAGAAAAACAAAACTTCTGTTGATATTTTGTTAATTTGTCAATAAATGAATCTACAGAGGAGAGACTTATATACTTAATTCAGTCTTTAATTCGTTAAGGCATAATGATTTATGTTTTAGCTATTTAGTTTTTTATAATATACTAAAATTGTTCAATTAACCATTTCATTCTGTAACGTAGAACAATTATAAATTCTCACACCCATTGAATCTTTTGACCGCTTTAGATAACAAAAAATTATAAAATTTCAGTAGTGTTAAATATTTTTTTTAGCTATTGTTTAGGCCATAAGGCCTTTTAAAAATTTATATGTAAATTTTTCGAGTTTTAATTCGTACGTTAAACAATAAAGAATTTTTATTTTATAAGAATTAATATTGAATGTGTGGTAAAATACTAAAATTAATACTAATTACTAAAATATAAAATAACTGATACACTGTCAGAAATGTTTTTAAAGACTCTATAATTATAAGTTATATAGTTATATGTAACGAGCTTTACGAACAATAGTGATTATTATTAATACATATTTAAAACAACTGTAAAGCAACGAGCATGCATGCGAAGATTGATGAAAGTGGGAAAGCGAAAGATGTTCTGTCAGGACCGTAGCAAGTGGAAGAAGATTGTCTATGCCTACCCCGTTAGGAACAAGGCGTGAATATATACATATACATACACATATTTAAAAAATGCAGTATTCGCGTAAATACAAGAACTGCATATATTACCACTACAGTCCACTATATACGCATTGGTGATGCCCCAGAAAGAGTTATATTTCACCTTACATCTTAGGGTTTTGACCCTGGGTAGGCAGTAGGTATAAAAGCAAAGTACTTATGTCACAGTAAACACAGTTATACTTTCTTAATAAATTAGCTAAGGTCGACACTACGTTTTTACTTATATGGATTGCCCGCCACTGCTAGGGGTCTAAGTACTAGTAAATTAACATAATAATACGTAATATACATAATACTTCAATAATATAAATACAAACAATAAAAATACTTATATTAAATGAAGCAAACTTATCACTCTATACAAGAAAATTATAAAAAAGTGTATACAATATTTGTTTTTAATATTTTACAAACTTTTTACGGTATAGTATTATTCAAATATTATAAAAGGCTATGAAAGATTTCTGGTAATATTAGTGTATGTATATATATTTAATACATTAGTTTGAATTGATATTCCATTCACCACATTTCTCATGTAACTCGTATGTACGAGCACACATTCCGTGCAGTGCTCAAATAATCTCAGCTTGTTTTGGGATTTAACATGAATAACGGCTCTATTCGTCCGCACATATCGTAATTGAAAACCGAGAGCATTTGAGTTATTCGTGTAATGAGCAGTACGCTTTCATCCTGTGAAGTTTTCTGATGAACTGATAGTTCTAAATTGCTTTATTATACTTCTAATATTTTTATGAATATAATATATCGGCCTTTTGGTATCGCAACGGGAAGCTTTTTTCCAAATATCTTAAACAAGTATGTATTTTATTGTTACAATATATACATAGTTCGTAAACTGTCAATAAATGGAGGTCTGTAAGATGGAAATTTGCAACTTTACTTTAAATGTCATCCTTAATTGGTGTTGGCTCGGTGCAACCTGCTTATGATGACGTCTCCCCCGAATATTGCCACAAACTGGCAATCCTGAGTTTATCATATAGTAACTTTAATTATAAATAACGATAAAGATAAATCAAAACCAACGATTGCTAAAACTGCTACTACTTTACGTGGATTCTTATAGCCAACAGACCTTTATACACATGTTACTAAGTGACCCTCGTCAAGTCACGTACATCGAATGTAATAAATATTCCGCACTATACGCAACCACTTTTCCGCAGACAGATTTGTCAATTGTCAATAAGTATGACTAGCGTATAACCTTGCCTTGGAAGTTAGATAGAATACGCTTTATTGCACACCAAAAAAGAGGAAAATAATGTAATAGTACAAAAACGTAATTAGATGAGAGGTGGAACAATGGGCGGTCTTATCGCTAAAAGCGATCTCTTCCAGACAACCTTTGGATGGACAGGATTGTTATAAATGAATTTGGAAGTTGCATAAAAGCAATTGATATAGAAATAAAACAATACATAAAAAATAATATACACATATAGAAATACATACATGTTTTATAAATACCTATTATATATGTATACATATACATAAATAGACTAAATCAAGAAAAATATAAAAGAACTGTCTAAATAACCGAAGTTACAAAGATAGATAGTAGGCCTTGACTTGATTTTTAAAAACTGGTAAGGATTGGGCGCGTCTTACCGATAGCGGTAGGGCATTCCATAGACGGACAGCTTGTACAGAGAATGAACTGTCAAAAAATTTAGTGCTATGAACTGGTATTCTTAATTTCAAATTCTCCGATGACCTCAAAAACCGTGAATGAAGGTGAAGTTCTCTACACACCTGTGTACATTACACACAACTGCGTAAAATTAATGGTATATTGTAACCATAATAGCCACAATTAGAAATGGGATTTCAATCAGCTAGAAGTTAAACAAAAATTTTGAGATTACTGTGTAAGCAAATATTTTAATGTAAAATTTATTCTGTCACACGCATCTTAGATTCTAAGCTCGGATAGCTTGCAATACTGAATAATATTGTATTCGTCGTTCTAGTATCTTCTTTAAGAGTTTTCTTATAAAACATTTCTCGGTGCTATAGTTTTGTAATCGGTATTCCATAATTATTAAACTTACACAATATACTCTTTTAATCATTTTAATAATCGGCAGACTAAAAATAATGTCTTGTTCGCTCGCAATGTCCTAACAAAAGACCGAATCCAAACAATGGTGATTGTCCGCGTAAAATGGAGAACTAGGCGATCAGAGGTAATACAACAATAACGAAGACATTTCCGAGGCGTTTCAGGGCAAACAATAGCGATGGTGCCTATTCGATTCATTTTTCTTTTTCATTCATACTATACTTAACACAACAACCTAATGAATTTCCTTAATATAATTTTGGCACAATACGACGCGTGTGGCCGAAAGGAATTTTGTATGTAATCAGATGCCATATAATACTTTTGTAAAGTAAATCGGCGGTTCCTCTTTTCTTCCGACGGTTACTCATTTAGTGATCTAATTCAAGTCTGTCTACCACTCAACATCACCTTTATAATTATTCCCATATTCATTAATTTTCTCATTCCTTAAAAAACAATGGCTCCAAAACCTCCTCAGATATTTGAGAAGGAGGCCTTTGCCCCGCAGTGGGTATTTACAGGCTACAGGCTGCTACTACTTAAATAACAATATTAAATGTGATTTTAAGAAATAGAAATTTTATTAAAAGTGCAATCAAAAATAAGTATATTTAGTTAGTAACGGACGAAGAAAAATAACTCTTCTGCGGACACAAATATCAAAGAACCGGTGGCACGTGTTACCGCGCCGTCGACGATCTTAAAGATTGCCTTTCCAGGAAAAGAATCTGTTTGAAACGTTCGTACCTTTTACTTTCACCATTACTACATATTTAGTAAATTAAAAACGGATAAAATTAAATTAAAAACTTAAAATTTTATTGTAAAATAATTGCATGTATCGTATTGTGACAATCTAATAAATTAGCTGCGTACCAACATCATATATTATAACTACCAACATCCTAATTAACATGGATTCCATGAGGATGCCAAAAATAGGAAATGCTCCGATATCAGCGTAAAACTTCTAATAATATTAAATGTGTGTTACCTCTGCAACATCACGATGTATATGTTCGCGTCTGTTCATTAAATAAAATTAATTAAACAAGTTATGTTGATTTTCTACGGGTGCAGAATGAAATTCGTTTTGTGCTCTACAAACCTAGAAAATAACCGAAGGCTATGCTTTTCTACAAAGTTATATCTAACTTAACCATCTAAGAAATAACTTCTACTACTACTAACATATGTCCAAAAAGTGTCAAAAACCTTTAGACTTTACTTACACATTTAATACTCTCTTTGATATATCTTATCATAAAATCAGAGCACTGTAATTTTAAAATTTCATTTCATCGTTCTTATTCTTTTTTATCAGCCTGTGTAATTCCACTGGAGGAAATAGGCTATGAAAACGACAACAGAAGCTGGCAGACAAATACTATGCCAGCTATTGCAGGCATCGAAGATCTGTCCATAGTCTACGCTGGGCATGCGGGTTGGTGGGACGCTGCTCGCCATCACTAGTATGTGGGCTTTGGGTTGATAGAGGGATTTTATCTGTCGGTCGCCTATGTCCCGTCCGTTGGTAGGCAGGATGTACCGCGTGCAGGTGAGATTGACATTCAGAAAAATTGCTTAGTTTATTCCCTTTTACACCTATCCATTATTTTTTTTTCAAAAATCGTAATTTATAAAACTAATGAAGACGCTTTTCAAACTTACATTGCCGATTACAAATAATGCTTTAATTTTTCATTTAATTTCTTAAAAATTGTCTTATATCACATTTTCAAAGTGTAAAGTCAAATCTGTTGTTCATATGTTCGGTTGTGTAGACCTAAAAACAATCATTTAACATTATTGAGTTCAGAGTATTACCCTGGCACGACTAATTCTAAAATTACCAAGTTCATTACTTTATCTTTAGACACGACGCCTATTATTTTATCATAAGTGTTTTTGTACTGTCAATCGTCACATGTTATATTATACCATTAGGCAGCACTGAATGTATTTTAGAAGTCACATATCACGAGTGTCATTACCTTTGTCCTAAATATCGAATTAGTCACACAAACTATAACTTCATTAATAAAATCTTCCTTGGATGAAAATTTATTTGAAAATACAACATCAGGTAACTCATAACACACAACTCAAGTGGATAGCGTTCTAAAAGAGAGTACAAATTTTAATATATATTTCCTCAAAGTTCTACGAGGGTTTTTGTTTATGTAACATTCTGTTCTTACTAAGTAATTACAGGTTTAATAAGTTCTGCTCTAAGCCGTATTTAACCTACACCTTCGGCCCGTCCCTCGCCGTCTAAATAATAAAAAAAAGTATTTTTTTTTATTTTTTTTCGTTTTTACTCTATCAAAAAAAAAGGTAATACGTACAAGCGTCACACTTAATGTTTACACCCATACATTATAGTATGAATTCAATATTGAGTATTGATATGGTTATAGTTTACATTAAACTAAAACAACAAATAATAAAAACCGACTAAGACTAAGTGGGGCGCTAAGAATTCCGAACTGAATGAAAGAAAATTAAATTTTTGTAGTACCTTATGTGTAGATTCGGAACGTGGCTCTATAGAACCCACGCTACGCAAGTCCGACTCCCACTTGGCCGGTTTTTATAAATGCTGTAAGAAAAATATCTATAATTACATTTGTTTCTTTACGAAGTGTACGTGTAAGTTTAATCATATTTGCATGCAGAAAAAGTTGTAAGGTGAAAAATTACGTTGGCTGATGAAAAAACAATAATCTAATTTGTTTTGTCTTTTTAAATGTCTGAAAGCTCCCTTACGAGTACTTTCTTAAAATAAGTATTTTACTCGTTACAATGTATGATTTTTTATATATATCAATGGTATCCATCTTAAAAAAATTCAAAATTTAAACAACATATTTGTCAAAGGTCTATTTTTAAGACATTTTAAAAAAAGATTAGGTACATATACTTGCAGGTTACAGTGCAGTAAATTTTTAGTGAATACAATTCATGGCTTTGCAATGTCATAATTATCATTACAGCCAATCACACATCCACAACTGCACATAGCTCTTCCTCAAAGATTGCCACAAAGCACTGTCCTGAGCCATCTGCATCCATCAACAACGATACACTGAGTTTGCCTGGACGCGGTTGCCACTAGAGAACTATTCTTTTCCAACGACTGTCAGCTCAGACTAACAGCCGACCTGTGGCTGGCCCTATGTCACTTTAGCTTACTGATCCTTACGGGCATGTCGGTCACCCTAGGTCTGCTGTGGATATCTTCGTTATGGATTCTATCACGTAGAGAAACACCGAGCGTAACTCTTTCCATAGCCTGCTGAGCAACTTTAGGTTAGAAGGATAACAGGCATTAATTGTGTTTTCATAAAACTTTAAAATCCCCAATCATCGGCCTCTTTAATTTTGATTACCGTCGACCTGTTTGCTTCAGAAATCGAGATATAATACAAGGTGCGCTATAAAAGAGTGCATGGGTATGGCTAACGTTCTTAGAACTAATTCTTTCTAATGATAATTGTCAATAACGACTTGCCGTGCATTGGCCGTCCCTTTAACTAATTTCACTAATAGCAGGACCGATAGACATCGAGTGTATTCACTCCAAACTTGAGTAGGAAAATTTTATTTTTACTGTGACATTCAATATGTTATTCTTATTTATGTCAACTTGTGTGGTAGCGGCGATATTATTTTAGTGTATAACTTTTACCTTATCGGTTAAAAAGGACCTCAATATGGATGATCATAGTCAAACTTGAATCTCCACTTCCTTAAACATTCAAATATATTCGTATTAGTTTAAGGTTTAATCTCCATCTTTTTAAAATATTTTGACCATAAACAGTTTAACTAAAAACTGATATCTTTACGTCCAAAGATTTCTATGCATTTATTGAACCAAGTAGTTTATTTTTTTTACCTTAAGAAAATGATAAGAGTAAAAATAAGTTACGTAGAAGTAAATAGCAAAAACTATAAATTACAAATTGTTTTAGTCGGTTTAACATACGTCGGTGATTCTCAGTTTTTTAAGTGAAATTATTTACATCTCAAAAGGATGTCAGCACGCCAAATGCTTGCGCAAGGTGTGAACGGAATCAGATTTTGACACTCACATCCGCTTAAAGAAGAAATCAAATTAATTTGAACGAGATTTGAATGCACAAAGATAATGCCAGATATGAGTGTTTATAATTGTATGTTAAATTTATTGATTTTATCCGAAAGTTAATGATATTATAAGTAAAAAGGTAGAAAGGTTACGATTGAAATTGAACAAATGGCACTCACTCTAACGCACACATAAATAACGTAATATTGTAATGTAAAACTATATTAAATGACACGTGAAAGTAGGACAGCGTGTCTCAATTATCGAGAGGCAAATAGAGAGAAGTATATGCTGCTGTGTAGTAATGATATCTATCTCCAATAAAATCGCACTTGACCATATACCCCTATATTTTTTGATACAACGGTCAATTTCCACCGCAATAATTTATTGTGTCACGTTTGATATGTAAAAATATTAAATTATTAATGGAATAAATACGATATTGACTTTTAGAACTTTGGCATCTAAAAGAAATTTATCATTTTCTCTCTAATCAATCTCTTAACATACGATGGCATTTTCAATTCTTTTGGGACACTAATCGAACATTCGGTACACGACATGCTTCTGATACTGTGATCAGGGTGAGCTAATTTGCTAAGTTAGAAACCGCCATTCGCGGAGCTCTATCTACACCCTTTTTTACTTAAAATATCATTGCCGAAAACAGTAAACAGAGACGACATAAGCGTGGATAGTCAACTATAAATATAATTCCAGATCGAAATCTAATCTAAATGGGCACATACGTTTTTATTTCTGTATGCCTTAAATTTAAGTAAACAAATTTTAAATAAATTTTACACTATACACCGTCAGCAAGAATACGTTACTGAAGAATATAAGTTGTAAAATATCGGTGAAAGCAACAACACTGCTCCGCCCACGTATAAATTGGTAAATTTTAAATTTAATACGTTAATACGTTACAAATATACTCTGACATTACTATCTATCTACTATCATTAATTGCTCAAAAATAGAAAGTAAAGGCAGCACACTGGGACATTCTGGTTCGGAAAGGGATGTCACCTTGCGGAGACTGCAACGTGACGTCCTGGCCGCAGGCAGAATTCATAATGATCTCATTTTTCATCGAGTGAAATGTAAAAGTGCAACTCTGTGGTTTATTTGATTATTTAAAAAATTTAATAAACCACCATAAACCATATTTATAAATTGTTTTTACAAAAACCATTTAATATTGTAAGCGTTTCATAGTGTCACATTGTGGAAAAACCAATAAAGTAAATTTGTTGTAACTTTTCAAAGTACAAACGTGATTAATGCAACCCAAAATGTATAAACGATTTCACCTTTATTATCGTCTTTAGAATTGATTTGCCTTCAGCCTTTTTTAAAGATTATAATGATGAAACATTTTCGATATTTCGCGACCTTCGTGCAGACTATGTATGCTGAATTTATTTAATATCAACAATAAAAAATAATAATGTTTATTAAGCGTGTAATTTATCGAAAAACTACGTTTCCGGATACATTTTTCTTCGTTTCTGATCTATTGATCTCTTGAATTAGAAATAAAAATGCTGCTGATATGGACATAATGTAAAACTCACATTATCAATCGCAGGAGGTGCTAGTACAATGCTTGCATGTATTATACAATAGGCAATGCACTTTTACTTTTCTATATTACGAGTACGACATTCTCATAATAATAATCTAGCTGTTACCCATAATTTTATTCACGTATGTATGCATGATACTCGTATGTCGATTCAATTTTCGAATTAAATGATTCTTCCATATGTACAATTTTTCATTTTCGCCGTCGAAAGTAGTGTAAGTATGTGCTATACCCATTTTTCCAATAGTTATCATGAGGGGCGATTAAGGGAAAAGTCATGAATATCAAATTAATCTCAGGTAAAAGACTTGAAAAGTAGGTTACGGGAACCATGTTGATTTAAGTTATTCCACATAAATAAATAAAAAAGTCTCTGCATCCCCAGTGCTTGATTTTCTTTCAGAGAGTGATTTATAATAATTGGGGCGAGGAATTAATCATTGTCGCTACTACACGATCCAGGTACTGATATTTTATTTTAGGACTTTTCAATTAAGTCTGCAATGGATTCTGTGTATCTTAGGCATTTTATGGCGATATGATTGATATATAGGTGCATACATGTAAAGTACAACCATTCATATTTATCGTACATACATGTTTTCCCTCGGTAGGTCCAATCATGGTCTGACAGCAAGTTTGTCTGTATGGTCGCCCATCAAGTAAGAACAAGTGAATCAATTTAGATAAAATTCAGTGTTGTCGTACCTTTTGCCCCCTACTTAAAATCTAAGCCAAGACTAGCTTTTAGCTTGAGGCTCCATAAATATCGAAAGTCATAGAATTTTAATTGCAGAATGGTGGAAATATAAAAATATAAAAGACGTTCACTGAATTTGTGCAACCTTATATCGTGAACCTAGTTTTTCACTCAATTTTAAGTCACTTCCAAATATAGCTATTTACTAACCTGAATTCTGTACTAGCCATTTCATACAGTACTTTCGAGATTGATATTTTGGAAAAAAGTTAAAACTTTGGCCCTTATAATTTAAATAAATATTGAAATATCTTTCGTTTAATGTGAAAATGAAATTAATTAAAATTATTTATGGCCGTATATACCTAAAAATAAACATGTGCCTAAGCCTCTACAATCGATTCGGTACGCGGTTTTTATCACAAGGAAACTTTGCAAGTCTAATACGCCGTGAAGGTAACAGCTATTTCATATCGCAAACGTGTATGTACTCGTAAATGTAATCTACAATTCGACGAGTTCATTTTAATTTTCCATAGGTTTGCGATTTATTATAAATATACTATAGGTTTGGAATGAACGAGTGGACGCATTATTGATTTATGTTTTAAGAACGATGTTATGTAATGTAAAAAAAATATCTTTTATTATTGGCTTTTGTTTATGTAGGTTGCGGATTCGATTTCCGCTAGAGATAAAATTTTGTAATGGATGTAATTAAATCGTTGGGCTTTATAAAGTAATCCTTATTATTTATCTTTTAGTTATTGAATTTTAGTTAGTATATATTTATCATATTTTTACCATTGTCTATTTATTATTTATTTATGTATGCTTAATTGTGTTCAAGGAGCACTTCTAAAGAAGTGTGGCCTGAACAGTAAAGGAGTTACATACACTATCGGTACAGTGTTGAGGGAAGCTAATCTTATGATTAGCAGAGGCCTGAAGAACTCTATCATGGTCAGAAGAGAAATACTGAAATGTATACTTAAAGAAGATGGAAAAGAGATTAGGAAGAATTCTAGAGTTGTGCCTCTGGTGAATGAGTGAGTCACTTAAGGCGAAAACAATAATGTAAGATGTGATCATACTTTCGCAGACCAAACATAAATCAGGTTCTGAGGTGTAAAGTACCCGTAAAGAGGCAGAAACGTTACGACTGACTTCTAATACGCGTTTCCACCAGTTCATAATATGTTTAACATACAGCCCAAGGTTTTTCACCGAACTAGAGAACGGTATCATCTTGTCATAATTAAGAACCGAAGGAAAACTAACGAAATCAATTTTGGCATTGCTTTAACTGCCTACAAATATTGCTTGGCATCTTGTAGGATTTACGGTGACCTCAAAGGGTGTAGACTAGTCATAAACAGATTTTCAATTATCGTTTCATTTACCGATCTCATTAACAATGTTTTCAACAGATGGTACGAACAATCAATACTTGAGGTAACAGAGCTTAAAAAAAATTATGTCAGAAAGCAACCCGCGTTCCTGTACGCCAGAATCATGATATGTCTATTTAGAAGTATTTTGAACCACAACGACAGTTTGCTGACGCCCGCAAAGATAAGGAGAGTACCAATCTGCTCCCGACGTGCGAATCTAAAATAGAAAGTATAGCACGAAGGATTTTGTAGTCGATTGTGTTAAAAGCATTAGAAAAGTCTACAGCACCATCACTGTAACATTTTTAATTTACATTCCTGCTGTTAGGTCATTAGTAATTTTAAGTCATGCATTAGTGTTGCTGTGATCTGAACGGAATAGTGATAGAAACTCAGTAGGTTATTATTAACTAAGAGATTTCCTTATGCATTGTCATTTTCATTGTCCAAGACACAGGGAATTTAGTTTGGAAATTATTGACATGAGTGAGTGAGTGTTCGACATATTATATTATTTAATTCCTTTTATTCCGACTGCTATTTCATGAGTAATCTATGAGTGCGGAATAAAGATAATAATAATATTGTCTATATTATTATAAAAATGTAAAAAAATCTGTATCTAACTCTCAAATTTAATACAAAATCTTAAGGACGTAGCCATGTAAGAAATATAATAATAATAATTTACCGGACAGCCAGGCTGAAACTAAGATTTCGTGTGCCTTGGTACCTGGATGGAGATAATACCTACACGTTTAAAGTCATAGTGCAAAAATATCTCTAGCGGGATTCGAACTTACGACCCTCAGCTTTGGGGGCAAGGACAATCACTGACAAACTACAATCAGCTGTCAAATAAGTCGATATAAAACCCAATACTATAAAACTCTAAAGAGATATACTATAAATGTCACCCGCCGGCGCCAGCGCCTGTGGACATTCTTGCTACATCGCTGGAGCAACTTTCATGAATACTTAACAGACTAGTTCAAGACTGTGCTTTTGTAGTAAACTTCAAATTGTACTTGTTCATTTAATTTTTATCTGTTTTATTTGCTTTTGTTCTATATATACGAATAAAAAGTAAACACAAAATAAAATATGAGATATAATCAAAAAATGTATATACGTTATATACGTAGTACACTTAGTACTCAAGTGTACCAGGGACCTTATCTGCTATGCCACAAAAACAATACACAACAGTACCGTGTAAAGTAAATTTTTCTCATCTAAGACATAGTAAAAGATAACACGGTATGATATTATCGGAGAATGGCGTCAGATGAAATTGTTGATGGTTTTGTTTGGCATAGGAGATAAGGCCTCTGATCTAAATGATCCAAATCCAGTTAAGGGCTGCAGCGTCTATAGTGCAAACTGGGACTGCGATGGCCGACCCGCCCCAAGCGAAACTAACACGGAAAGTCCTCCTGTTGAGAGTGTGCCCCCAGGACGGGGCAATTGCACCAAGGCCAAAGAGGGGTTGCGTTTCGAACGGAGATCCCGTGGACTCCTCGTCACCGCTGATGGCGACCACCGAGAGATTTTAGTCGGCTGGAGTTCATCATAACCCAGTATTTCTCATGCGCGGGGCGGGTATCCATAACAATGTCCAGCAGTGAACTATTTAGAGGCTGCTGAAGAATAATAACAAATAGGTATGTTAATTTAAGTATAAAAGAAAACAGAGATGTGTTTTTATAATAGTTGCACATACAAAAGCGACACATAAAATATTGGTTTGCCGCAGTAACCTACAAATGCAGACGATTGTAATAGATCACTCATCAAGTAGGTCATGATACTTAAGAAGACAATACGCGTAGATATATAACCCTATCCCTATCTGTAATAAAGACAATTGATTTAAATTCAGTGATATTTGAGAAAAAGTTTTTTTTTCCTAAAATCATTATTAATATGTATTTATATTAATGTGAAATAATTTTAAAGTTAATTATATTATTTATCCAATTTACTATATTAATTTTAATTAATATAAATTTTCCTTTCAAATTCTATATATATATATTGCATGAGATTGCTCAGAAATTGTAGCAACTTTTTATTTTTTTTAACTTTTTGGAATTTTGAACGTGACGAATTTTGTTTGATAGAGTTCATTTATCGTTTCTCGTATATTTTCTTAAGAAAATATTAAGGTCACGATAAGCCAGAACGTTATTCTAAAAGTAATGTTTATTAATGTTTTATTAAATTACAACAAAATTTGAGTTCACTCAAATTCGTGACTTACTCAGTAGCGGTAGTAGTAGCAATTGTTAGTTTTTTCAACGCCATTTAGCACGAGCCTTATCAAGTGACTTCTGCTCTCATAAAAGCTTATCATTTAATTAATTATTTTCTCATTATTACTAGGTACGGTAACGACCATATCTGTGAAGGTCGTGTGTCTTATGTTTAATTACGATACCTGCAGTGTAGTAGTAAAGTAAGTAGCAGCCCACGACTGGGCATAGGCCTCCTCAAATATAACAGACGATTTTGAAGCCGGGAAGGGCCCGCCATGCTGCTCCAGTGTTAAAATTGCTATTAAAATTTTTACTGGTGTGGTTGCATAAGAAATTCTCTAGTACTTACTATGATTTTTATTATCGGATAATAATGCATATTATCTGGTAATATTCTGTAACACACAGCGGTTTGGGCACATGTAACATAATGATGTTATAATAATTTTCAAAGTATGTATTAAAAACGCCTAGTTAAAAAGTTATAAATAAAGATTAATGAAACATCTAAACCTAAATAAAAAGCAGTACCAAGATACCTTTTAAATTTAATAATAAACAGAAAGGTTAGGAACAAAGTAAGGAAAGTATTACTTTTTCTTCAAATGTCATCCACACCTGAGCGCGCTGCTGATTAACAAAAGATGCTCTGGCTACCGTCTGAAAGCGAAAATCCATCCGAATATACCGAACCCAAATACCAAACTAGTAAAGGGTACAGATACTGCGCTCACCTATACTCCCGCCCAGTGTGGCAAATCTTCCATTCATAGCTTTGTTGCATTTCAAGGCTTGTGTTAACGCTGTCATGGAAAGACCCATGTCCAACAACGTACAGTTACAGACTGATAAAGTCAAGTAAGTAATAAATAAAAATAACTTCTAGAACAAAAATCTTATTTAACAGTATTTTTTATTGGATTGGAGTGACAAACAAACAACATTCTATCTGATGGTAAGTGTCTACCGCAGCCCATGCAAATGTAAACGAATTCAATCGAAGTCTAAAGTAAAACGGATACATTATCACACCTGGGAAGTGAGATGGAATGCATCAGAGCCTCTTATTATACAGGCTCTCTATACACTTCAGACCAGAACGCCAGAAATGGGTAAACTATTGTAATGAATCACTCCAAAAACAAATTTTTAGGGTTTGTTGAATTAACAGGAATATTAGTAATGTTGATAATACTACTAGTATTCATTTTACAAAAAAAAAAAAATTGTACGCTTCACAAAATAAATAGATTTACACACAATGTTTAGAAAACAAAACAAGGTGTCCATGTTTTGTGTTCACACTTCATGCTTGAGTATTATGCTATTGTTACATAGTTGAATAACTTTCGTAATCTTTTATTTCAACTATGTGGTAAGTGTTGTAGGTAAATCATTACTTCTTCATAAAGTTGGAGTGGAAACCGTCGTAGAAGACGTGCCAAAGCCAATATTACAATTGATCTAATAGCAATCGATTTTTCTAATCGAATAAAATACATCAAGTTACAAACAAATCTGTTGAGCGTCATAAATTGTAATCGAGTAACTTGGGTAAACATTAAGATCGGTTAAATACAACAAAGAACGCGTACTTACGTAACATCCCCAACGTTATAGTTTACAACCAACTGTACTTAACTTTCTATCACATTAACAACATTATTTACTCTTGCTCGTTTGTAACTAAGAATAGTAATATCTTATTAATTATAAATAATGTAAAGGGTATATACCTACCATAACTTTAATTCAAATGTCAACCACTCATGCACGAGGTGCACCTTGGTGGCTCACAAACGAGATTCCAACAACTGACAGATGACAAAGATCTGTCTTGAATATGAGATCTCGAATCCGAAAGACCTGGGAGGGGATCAGCATCGCTGTTGTGAGGGTATCGGCGCTGCGCAACGTGCCTGCCTAATTTTTAATGGAATTTATGTTAGGTTTTGCTTGTGCCTTTCAGGAAAGGTTAATTAGACCCATAAAAACTGATAATTTTACATGATAATTAATTTTTTACTTATTTTATACATTTGTAACATGTTAACTAAATTCAAAGGAAAAGGACATTTCAAATAAGTAAAAAATTAAGAAATCCATTCGATTTCAGCATCTTTTGTAAATACGTGTAGATACACAATGGTCTTTTTTGCCCAAGTAATTTTCATTTATCATGAATGGCTTAACGTAATATGTTTTAGATGTTGTATCTGTTTATACTTTTATACAAACGTATTACCAAGAAAGCAAACTAAACCAGCTGACGCTAAAGCAGGACGTCGTTATAGCCAATAAGTGCCCTCTGTTTACCCATTGAATATTAGGCACAGAGATAATTACGTACTGGATCTATTATTAATTTACCACCGACATAACTATTCATTGGTAATTGGACGATATGTATTTAGTACTAAGTTGCAAACATCTTTATATTAATTATGAGCTTTTATGTGTATTGTGGCCCGTGTCTCGGGCACTGCATCTGACCCTTCCTTCAATCTTATCACATAAGCTATACATCGGATATAGGAAGATTGACGACAAGTGAGAAGTAAACAAAATAGTAAACGTACACTTTTAACACTATGATAGCACCTGGGCAGAAATCTTTAATATCTTTATAGAAATTTACCGAATTTCAATTAAAGAATATGTGAAGTATTCTATTACTAAAATTCATTCTGTTTTATATCGAAATGTCATTAAAAGTAACACAACGCACCGAACTCTTGTCAATCTATCACTTCTTCAAATCATATTTTAATAGATATAGTTTAGAAGTTAAATCAATGACACGCTTGGAGTTCGATGTTATTTTTCCAAAATGTTTTGCAGCCATTATAAACATTGCAAAAGAAACTTCGTGTAGCTTACTGAACACAAGGACAGCAAGAAACTTTTATGTATATTTATAACGTTAGACGTAAATGTTATTTTTCTATATACAGTAATATTAATTAGATACAGTTATAATTCCACTTTATTTAAACACTGCTACACAAAATGTAACCAAACTCAATCATATTAATTGAAATATAGTTAATTGAATTTCATAATTGATGACTCTTTATTAACATTTCATGTATTCCCTTTTTGTATAATTGATGAAAGATAAACATAGAAACTCAATAATTAAATACTTAAACAGCACTATTCCTGAAATAATCTCGATGCATCGTTTTATTTTGTATGCAATGAATACCAGGTTGGCTGTAGTCAGATTCTTGGGAGCCGGTCGCCTGAGACGTCCAATGTTTATCGTCCATACAAACCAATATTGACATTCTCTTTGTCTACTAACTGACGGCTAATATCTTTGTACGGGATCCTCTTTTGTGTTTTGTTGCGCTGCCATTTACGGTTTTCTGTTTTTTTCTTAAGCTCTTATACAATCACCGTTTAATCTCAAGAATGAATATCTAAATTATTTAATAACCAATTCATTCCTTTACAGTCTCGCTCCAAACAATTTCTTCTTCTTCTTTATCAGCCTGCATAAGTCCATTGATGGACATGAAAGCACCAACAAAAAGTATCATGCTATGCATGGAAGATGTTCCCTTACTCCAGGGCAGGGGGATTAACAGAGAGTTTTAACAGAACATTTTAGAGATGCTGCTTTGTACTAGTCTCTGGGATTTGGTGTCGGATCGATGTTGCGCCATCAGTCGATCAGCAGAGTCCGTTACTCGGCAGGGTGTATCAAGTAACAATGAGATTAACGTTTTTAGTAAAAAGATCGGGTGCCGTCACCGAGGATCTGTGCAAATTTCATCTCAACAACTTTACGCCTGCCCGCAATTGTATACCGCGACCGAGACCATGGCCGCGGACCCGTGCGCCGTTACCGTAATCAAACCCAGCACGCGCCACCCAGCCAGTGTCACAACATGGACGACCGAAACTACAATCACTTTAGTCCAACGCAACATCATGATCTCTCGTGAAGCGATAGACTCGGTTTTGTACGTGATTGTGCCAAGCGGCGGCTTTGGGACGGCTCGACCGGGGTAGTGCCACGGCGTCGCGGACTACCGGCGTGAAGCTAATCCAGATAATCACTTACCATAAGGTGAGCCGCTTCCTCGTCTGCCATCTTTCCCATAAAAAAAAATTTTCAAATTGGTTACGATTTGTTGATTGGTTCGGTTCTATAGGTATGTTTTTATTAAAACTCACTCATGTCACCTACTAGGGTTGGCAGAAATTCATCCATCTGGCACTACTCAGTGCAGCCAACATCGCTGAAATTTGTAACTCTGTTTATGTATTTATGTAAATGCAAAATCCATCTAAACAGTACATTAAACTAGTAGGTAGTACATATAGCCAATGATGGAATTACAATTTTTTTGTGTATACCGATAAGTTTTGTCAAATTTAATTTATTGATTCCCTATAGAAGAAAAATAGTTTCAAAACGGTACAGAAGGTAATCATTTCAAAATAATAGACAGACGTATGTATTTTGTTTATTTGCGTTACCTTCTAAAATAAATGCATATCCTAAATACCTCTACTGCATACTCCTAGTTGTGTCAATTAACACTAATAGATATCTAATTACCCTTATTACATACACGAGGGAATTTTAGTTTTTCACTAGCGCTCGTTAGTTTCGGGCTCTAGTAGAAGGCTTGGCCGGTCCACTTTCATACAGTTTGTGTGCCATCGCAGACGCATCGACAATGTTGCACCACAACATTCTGCACGACTACATCACAAATATTACTAGAAAGCGTTGCCGACAAACCATGTCTGTGGGACGAGACCAGGAACAAAATAAGGAAGGATATGGAAAGCAAAGCTTAAGTTATCCTAATAATACTTTTGTTTCAAGTTTCTTACAGTTACGATACCTTCGCATTAGGATAGTTACTGTCCAAAGATACTAGATTGTCGAGTAACCCATTAATATGTTAATAACGGATGCGATAAAAACTCAATCGAAATCTAAACCACGTAGTTAAATAATATATGTAATTACTCGACGAGCCTCATCGCTGGATTTGCTTTGGAGATTGTCATGGGACTTTTAATGATTTTCTCTTATTCACCTCTTACAAAACTCGCGGGAAGAGAGTGGGTGGCAGATTCTTATGCTTCTACCACACACTGTAATTAAGAATATAAGCTATATAGTAAAAAAAATTTTTTTTTTAAACTACCACGATTTGACATAAGTTTTAGCACTGATGTTTATTTTAAGCAAATATGTATTCTAATTTAATTGACTCTTACACTCCGCTACTTATATTATTTAAATAAAATTAAGGAATTGTGTTGTAGAGCTTACACTGAATTTGCTTAAATATAGAATTAGACAATACCTGCCTCCCACGACTTCATTATTTCGTTTTAGGTAAAAAATCTTAAGTACGTACTAAGGTAAAAGGATTTACTAAAAATAACTTGTAGAAGTAAAATCTCAAACCTAACCGCGTAGAGATACATACGCAACGTTTAGTAACGTAAAAAATGATGCATGCATTCGTAACACAGCCATTAAGTGTAGTTGAACCTCAATAGCGTTCGCGCTCATTGGACAGCTTCAATTAAAACGTTTCCTGGTTACAGGGCTGCGCTGGGCGAGTGCCGACGCCCGTTATAATGTAACCGGCGCACGACGACGCTCGTCTCTCCTCAAGGTAAGCATGCCTATCTCTCAAACACAACAACTTACAGACACACATGTATAATAATTTTATCAATACTTCTTATTGAAAGAGTATTTTATCCTTTCACGTGTTATTGTATCAACACGTCAAGAATTAAATACTTGATGGCGAGGTTAATTTGAATCTTTGGATTGCGTGGTTTCATCTAAAAGGATACACAGGACAGCCTTTGTTCTTAATGTAACTTACTGTATTTCTCTATATAGTATATAGAGAAAGATAGTAAGTTACATTATTCATTTACTATATGTTACAAATATATTTGAATAGAAATTAAATAGTTACTATAAATATTATTTCTTTGAATACTCCTATCGGCGTCAATAACATTTTATCGAAATCAACTACATTTATAAAGTATAATAAATGTAGTTGATTTTATTGACCCTCTCGCTCTCACTGACAATACAACAGTCAGCGGTGCATGTGCAACAATCATAGATATTAAATAAAATGACGTAGCTAGTAAAATTGTAAATAGATAACGGACATTCACGTGTTGCACATTCTTGTTCTAGTTATAATCTATGACTCGGTGGGCGTCTCATTTGATTAAGACAAAATGCACTATTCAAATAAAAAATACCCATTTCAACATCTTATATAGTACAATAATGTTATTGCTGTAATAAAAAAAAGTTATTAAATTTTTTTAATACTTATGAAAAATTAATATTAATGTGAACATGCTCTAACCGACACTGGGTATACTACGACCGCATACGTGTACGTTATGGGTCTAGACATTTTTAGTCCTTTCTAACAACTTTTCTAACATCTTTAAAAAGTTATGTTACCAATTCGACTGCATTTTAATTAATGTTTGTTGTTAACCGTTTACACCGGCATTTCTGATTATTTTTTCGTCCGAAAGCATATAATTGTATACAAGTATAAATATGTGGATCTGATAATGCACATTAGACAAACTGCGCGCTAGACGGTTTTTTGTAGTTTTAAATATGCCATGTATCGAGACATAAATGTTAAAAAATTTACGCAAGGTCCTCAGACGTTCTCAAAGTTTCACGGTTGCTCGAGTTTAACGACACCAACGGTCACAAAAATATGTACCACTGAAATCGTTTAAGAAGCATTGAGATAAATTCGTCATTAAAACAAGTCTCGCTGCGATCAGGTAACCTTTAAAGGTCTGATTGACCGCCCATTCGATCCAGGGCGCCGCTGACGTGACCATGAAACCGCGGTCAACAAAATCTCTCACTTTATACTTTACACTGCCCTTAAATCAATGTTTATGATGACATCACAGTCTAATTCATGTACAGAGAAACCCTTAGTAATTTGTGCCCATAGTATATATTTTATTTCTGTTCGTTAAGCAAAACATCGTTACTTCTACTATCATTAATAAGAGTGATCATTAATAAAAGTGTCTATTGTGCACCAGTATGCTGTCGGCCTCGGTAGGCCACAGTCATAGACTAAAATGCTATAAATATTTGTCTTATTCTATGGTCACTGTACAATATTAATGTAAATCGATATATCGTAAATTTTTTCCACTACAATTAAAAAAAATATCCAACACATGCCCTGTGCACCCAAAAATGGTAGAAGTAGTTAGTATTCCAGATTATAGTATTGTAAATAATTGTTTTTGATATTATATGTAAATAGTGAGAATGTGAGTATGAAATCAGGGAACTCTAGTTCAATCCACTATGTAGACGGTGTGTACCTAAGAGTTTTTCGAAATATATGTACGTTTTGTATCGTTGGCCTATACACTAAGACGGCGACAGGCTATCCAGCAAGCTGTCAAGTTGTCGGAAATAAGCTTTGGAGAACAGTTGGTTGAAAGGAATAATAAATGTCTAGACTTCTGGCTACCTCTATATTAGATATAGGGTCGTTAGAGATTACTACACTACTATATCGGCCTATATAACTCACTGCTGAACATATTTATATCTCCAAGAAAGCGCCGGCAAAAACCGGCCTATATTTCTTTGATATTATAGGACTTGTTCATATTCACCCAGCTGGACAAGCGAGTTTGTGAGCGCAGTGCCGATACCCGCGCACTAGTGATGCTGCTCTCCATCACTAGTCTGTGGGATGTGGGTTCAGAGAATTTGGATGGATATTCCCTCATTCGATTGTCGGAGCCTCGTTAGATTGCAGGGCACCATGTGCAGGGGAAGTAAACATTTGGAGAAAGAGATAGTATATTCCCAGTTACATCTGTACATACATCAAACACGTGATAGTGTATTTTTATTACCTTTTTTTCCTTAGTTGAATATTCCATATCATTCATTTACTTTTTACTTACGAACCGCGCCTGCTTTACACAGTCCGATCTCTAACATATATGAAAATTTTGCAATATAAACCTTTCTCAAGAAATGTTCTAAATGGTGGAGAAAAATGGATTGAAATCGTCTTAGAAGTTTATAAGTTATAATCGAATTCACTGATAAACGCAGATTTGACTATGGTTTATACTATTTAACCTTAAAAGCCTGTAAACAGTCCACTGCAGGATGTAGGCCTCTCCCATTAGGAGGATTTGCCATAAGTCCGCCTAAATTCACATCTGTATATGAAGTTTCATAAATAAATAAAATAACAATATATTTATGTTATTCTGTAACCGCCAAATTTGTTTACTTACTGCTTAAAGGCTGACTGGAAGAGAATGCTCTTAGCATTAAATCTGCCTTTTATTCCAATACTATGAATGTGGTTCAAAAACGAATAAATAGATCAAGGTAGACTTTACAAAAAGATTACTTACGAGATTATCTGATTGTGATAAATGACAGATAGACTCAATCTTACGAGGCAGGCAAGTTCTCAAACATGTGATGAACAACAAACAGTAATGAAACTTCGTGTAATATGATTGAGTTAAACCTGAAGTATCTTTACAAATAAACCCATTTTTTGTTGTAAGTTGCTTTAGCAAACGTCATTTAAATTGTTAAGTTTTTATGTACAAAATAATAACCTAAACCAATGGTATTGTTTACATCTATCTCTCTCTTCTTCCCAATACTAAACACATTTTGTTTCGGTACGTATAGAGTACGTGAAACAACATTCGCACGATAATTAACAACATCAAACCATCCGCTCAGAAACGCGTCTAGTAATTGGGCGTAAATTGAACGGACCCTTACAAATCCTGGACCCTGACAACAATTTCCTGTTTAACTTCTCATCTTGTAGACTTATGTGATCGAAATTTAATTTGATAGCAATACATTGCAAATAAAATGAGACCAATTGTTAATATTTTAAGCGATTCAAATATTTTTTATTTTCTTCATCCGCTTATTCATCTGTTCATTGCTGAACACAAACTTCTCCAAGAAGCACCATCAAACGCCGGCAAACATGTCTTGAAAGGTTTGCCCATACTCACTACGCTGGACAAGCGAGTTGGTGAGCGAATTGTGCTCCTGCACCACATCACCAGTCTGCGAGAGTTGGGTTTAACAAATTTGGTTGGATTCTCCGCCATCATTAAGGTGCCAGAGCCCCGTTCTTTAGCTATCAGGGTGCAATATGTGCAAGTGAGTTTAGCATTTGGACAGAAAAATAAATAAGTAAGAGAAAAAGTTAATAAATAAAAAAAGTGTTCAAGAAAATAATAAAAAAAACTTTTTAAATGCGTTTGGCCAGGTTGAGATGATGAGTCAAAATCATAACGAAATGTCCATCAGTATGGGAAGTCTGCCAACCCACACTTGATCAGCGTGGAAGATTTCCAGATTTGACTCCGCTTCCCTTTCAAAAATGAGAGAAGGAAAACTGACATTTATAATGATTATATTACTTATTAGGATTAAACTATTCTGATATAATGACTTAACGTACAATACGTTTTGATAAAACGTATTGTGCGTTAAGGTTAACTTAAGATGAAAGGATATACTGAAGAAAAATGCAAAAATGTGTTAGGAGCAACACCGATATTGCATGTGTCATGACGTTTTACAACAACAAAAATTCTATTGTTGTACTACGTCACGTGTTTCTTATACAATAGACACTTGGATATTACAGATTGTGTCTTTTGATATTTTGAATTATAAGATTAAAGGGTAATTAATGGTTTCTTTCCATACGTAAACCTTGTTTTCCCTATACAATTACACACTTAGGCATATCATCCACTGTTAAAGCCGTTAAGCACTCCACTCAATTTCAAAGATTTTAGCGGATTGAATCTAGTTAACAAGACAAACGAGACATTAATAAACAATAAGAAATAAGAAACCTTTATTTTTATCTTTATATGACTACTTTTCGGAATCAATAAAATAAATCAAAGTTCTCTTTATGCAATTCGCCACGCTTGACAGGCGATTGGCGAAAGCGATACTAGATGCCTCTTAACCATAGAGCAAAGAGGAACTTAGTTGATACCGGTTGTGTGGGTATTGTAGGTCAGGCTTATTTAGCCGTCGAAGGTTACTATATTTGTCTGCCATTTCCCTCTGCCGACGAACTAAGGCACGTGTTGAAAATTCACAAAACTTTGTAAAGTGAATGCGCTTTATGAAAAATTATTAGGCTTCAAGGAAGGGTCCACCTCGCTACCCTAGTGCGGATTAGCGAACTTCACGTATTCACGAAACATATTTTAAATTATCAGACACACGTAATTACAAATGACATTTTTATTGGTGCAGGCACCGAGATTCGAACTCAGGTCACACGCGTACGTGAAATTGAAGCGAGCGCCTTGAACCTTTATCTAATTACATTGAAAGGCTGCTGTGATTAATATTAATCAAAAATTTTATTTAAATAATAGATAAATCTGATCTCACGAATATTATGAAATAAAACATATTTGCTCGTGGTTACAGATAGATAACCTGTTACGTACTTAATTATTTCTTCTATTTACACGAAAAATTAGACATTTATATGAAACGGAACTTACGGAATTTATCACGTTTTATTTTACCTTTTTCACTTTCCAACGTTTCAGGTGGCCACGGGTGCACTGAGATATTGCACGTCCTGGTGTCATAATTAAGCCGGGCTAGCTTTTAATTAATAATTTCGTCCGATCTACGCAAAAGGCGAAACGGTATCTTGAGGTCGAGCAGTGGTATTAAATTTTATTTATTACGGGATCTGAAGCCGGTGTGAGCACCGAACTATCTTCTCTATTGAAATAAGGATTTGTTTTACTTTGTCGGAAGTAAAAAATGTTCATTTCAATGTTGCTTAACTTTTTTAAAACATAGAAAGTTGCATAGTTTGTACCAAAACTATTTTTATTAAAAGAAATATAGTTTAAATGTATATCGTCTATGTGGCACATAGTAGAAACAAAAATAATTCGAAACTTCATCAATCGAATCAGTTCAGCGTGACGTTCAAAAGGTAAAGACGTCGCGCCACATGTTTACAACTGCGTAGGTCGACAAGATATGCAATTATTCGAGGAAAATACCGCTTTTGTAACCTAGTCGTATACTACGATCCCGGTCTTACTCCTCAAATAGTAAAGTGGAATGATATACCATATTTAATAATATAATAGTTCAAGTTATCTGTAAGGCAATATTCTAATGTATTTTGTTGATAGTACGGGGAAACTCATCTATGGTAAATAAAATTCAAAATATCTAAACGATTATGAAGTTTATGAAGTTATAGGTAGGCGCGTTATAAAGTATTACATAAGCCCCTTATTATTTTCCTCATAATTTCACAAACTCCGCAATTCCTATTTTATTCCTGTTTTACTTTTGGCGCACAAGAATTAATGTTCATAATACATATATTATGTACCTACAGTACATGTACGTGCTTCTAATGCTTAATTAAATCAAATTAATTAAATTAAAAACTTTTTATAACATAAAGCGCTGAAGCATAGAAGACGGTAGTCAATAATATAATTTCTTATTTTTCCAGGACCGAAAGGATTTCCAGAATTTATTCCATTTTATTGTTCAAATGTATAAACGAGTTGTTGGTTATTTGTACTTAACCGAAAAGCTATATCCATAGAAATGTAACCGAAACATGGTACGCACTTTATTCAGTCACTGGGTCGACGGTCGCTCTTAGCAATCAATGGCACACTTACCCAAGAGTGACAAAACGAGCAGCTGCAGATACCAAATCATTATTGTTATAAATAATAATTAATACCACACAAAGCAATCAAAATGTACAGGAATTTGAATTTTATATATGTTTTGGATTCTACTCTAAATATTAAACAATTATAGTCGAATTACAATCCGTGGCAGCGTTCAGTCTCTTACCTCTCCTTAGACAATACAGGTACTTTTCTAATATCATATATACATTCTTACAAATTAATGAAAGAAAAAATGCTACAAGCTACCTATACATACTGTCAACGTAACTGTTAGAGTGATTGATATATTGACCTTGTTGATACTTACAAGTAAAAGTTAAAAATTCTACATTTTCTACTTTGTAACGCTATTGAAAAGTCACATTCTCTCAGAAGTCTCAGAATATAGACTAAAAATTACTCTTCATTGTAAACTTATTAGTCTATAGAGTCAAATTATTAGTTAAATTATTATTCATTAGTAGAAGTTTGTTTTGTTGAGCAATTTCTAAGGATCGAGTTTGTTTTGATAAAGTTGTTGAATTTTGATCCTGAAATTAGAATTGTGTATATATAATACCCTTTGTCTGTCATAAGTATTGTGATCGCTGATTAACGAATGGTTAGTTTAAAATACACTATTATTATATCTTAAAACTTATTTTGAAGAATTTAAACGTTATACGAAAACAAAGGTCGTTCTAGAATTGAGCCTTTAGAGACCTTAGAGTCCGTGATATGACTACAGTTTTATAAAAAAAACAATAGTAGTTAAAATACAAAATTCTCACATAAAGCAAAATAAATTTTAATCTCATTACCTGCCTTTAAACACTCCACTGCTGGGCTTGTCTCTTATCGCCGCACTTGGCAAACAGGTTGGCTATCGCTGTACCAGACAACCGGACCTTAGACACTGCTGCTGCTGGCAATGTCTAGATAATATACGTCTTAATATTTGAAACAATTATTCCTACGTCTCTAGACTTTTCTTCTCTTTTTGACCGCCTGTGTAAAGGTGTTATAAAGGTATCATGGGATTTTTGACAACAAATTTTGGTCTGTTGTCACGAGAAACATGTTGTCAGCATGTATTATTTACATGAATTTATCTGCAGACGCATTAATTTTAGTTAATGTATATTAAAGTTTAGAAAACCATTTGAAACATAATATAACAGTCAGTTCAAATCTGGAACATATCGTGTCCTAAACATGGCAATGATGCAAGGCACTTATAATAAATTGATAAAAATACTCCCAAATTGGCGTTATTTATAATTTATATACCTAAATATTATACATATGTAGGTATGTATATAAGATAGTTAACTATTAATTTTATAACTTTATTATTGTTATATTTATTAAACAAGAAAGAAGATACAAGTATGGAAGAATTTGCAACTTACACATTTTTCGTTACTATCGTATTCGTATGCTTCGAACAATTTACAAATACAATTATGATTCTCATTGTATTTGTAAATTGTTCACTGTCTTCACTGTGTCAATAATCGATATCCTGAGCAAGACACGAGCTTCAAACGGCAGTTACCTAATATGCAAATTTGTCCAACATCGTGCTTGTCCAGTTAGCGAGTGAGCAACACTTTCTCGACGCCGATCGTCGCTATTACCATACAATGGCAATGGGCATTAATGCCGCCGATCCGATACCGGTAATACTCGCAGTCAACCTTGCCTACAATAGCGTAGTAAAATCATAATCTCGACAAGCAACACTATACTTGGCATGTCACCAACGTACGGAACTGAAAGCAGTGTTTTATTGCTATGTACAGTTCCACGCCATTGCTCCACCTCGCTCCTTAATGAGGTGAGTTTACACGTAGAAAAAGTAATATTCTATAAAAAGCGCAACACCCTATGTCATCTTCATTACCGCATTTATCCCACCGGTCGCTAGGGCGCTAGCGGCGGAACCCGACCGTGACTATAGAAAGTTGGGAATGCACGTTCCCCTACTTGCTCATCGTGTTGATTCACGCATACGTATTAATTAAAGGAAACAGATACGCATCTCAATACCTAAGTACTAGTAGGTACATACATATGCTTAACGAAGATAACCGTTTTGTAACTAGGGTCAGTTGACTCGAAGCGAACTTTAGACTTAATTAACGTTTCTTTACTTATCGTTACTTGAATAATGTTTTGATCTATATACTAAACCATATAAGCAGGCGCCGAATATTCTCAGAAACACTCGACATGAGTTGAGTTGAAAGCTATTTGTGTGCAACCCTGCGTTGGCGCACCTCTGTTCCGCAACTGTCGTCTCGCTCTCGCATACATGTCAAGGTAGGGTTCAACATTCGAGGATTTGGTACGCACCGATAATAATACGTCTAAACGGAATATTCGATTTGGAGTTTTGTGCATCTGTTTTATATAAACGGAACAGATTTCATTGAGATACAAGCATTCGAATTGAAATTGAGTTAGCTATGCGATCAAGAACATAATTAACATGGAATTATTATCTATATTTTCTGTATCAAATTATTTGTTCGAAACTTGATACAGAAAATATGGTATGGTACCTTTAATAAACTCTGATCAAGTAACTATTTAATCGTTATCAACTCCCGAAAGCTTCCGCGTGCGCGTGCGCTTACGAAGTCGGCGCCTGGAGATCATTGCCAGATGCCGCCAATAGATCGCGACGGGGTCAACAGCCAGTGTCCTTGTTTCGCACACTAAAATATTTACCCGACCGTACAATAGCCGTCCACATTGCCTTACTCATGACTAGGGTCAAGGGAATTAACAGTGTTTACAACACGAGCGTATTGTTATTATACAATAAGGTATGTCGTAATTTATAGGTACTTATTGTATACAATATTCGCGTCTGTATTACCGTTATACAATGACTAGTCAATGGTTACCCCAAATACATTTTGTAATGCTAAGTATTTTTAATAAGCGACCCACTCTGGATCCTTTTGTTTCAGACTTTAAAAAATCAAGGGTCAGAATATAATAACTCCTGACAAGTAGGTATGTCCTTTAGTACTAACCACAATTTTTTCTCCAACGGTTTCAGATCTAGATCTACTGTACTAGGGCCAGTCTTTACCTCTTATGAAGTCCAGAACATTGTAACCGTGCTAAGTTTGAGTTCTTCTTATTATGTGTCCAGCGGCAGTCTTGGAAAAACAGTCTTGGAAAGTGCACGGTATATTTTTAAAGGTGGATCACTGAGAAGCTTTAGAAGCTCAGCCGAAATCTTTATTTATTTTTCACAAGAATGAAGCTTCGTTACTGCTTGGCTTACCAAGCCCACAAAACCATGATTGACGCAGGATGATAACCACGTTGAACTTTTCTAACAAGTAGCGAGGCTTCTTTAGAGCTGTGTGCATGCTCTTCGTCATTTTGTTGTAGTGCTCTACAGTCGTTTTTTTTTTTCATTTGTAAAGAGTACATGTCTGTGTTCTCCACCAGGGGATCGGAACAGCAAGCATTTTGATCGATCCACTCTCTTATGCTGCAGGCATTGATTTAGAGTACATTTTTTGTGTATTGACTGTAACCACCTACCTTCAGGTCTTATTTAATAATTCTTCTTCAAGTCACAAATTTTGTCCCATGAGAACTCTTAATTAAGATGTAAAGAATTCTATATGGAATAGGGCATGGCATAATCTACATCTCTGCAAAATATCCATATACGTTCAATTTATTTAACTTTAAGCGTGACTGAACGTCAAAATAAAAAAAATTAAATTAAATTTAAGTAGAATAAAATACTCTAGCACGTTTGGCATCATAAGGAACATTATAAAAAATTATAATTTTATTTTATGATCTAAATGAATAGGTATTTAATAATGAATAGGAATAATATTTACTTAAAAAATACCAGTCTTATATGAATTTCGCACTTATTATTGTATCACTGAGACACGTATTAGTACGTAGTTTTCTAATGTCTTATCGTATATAAAAGAAGATCTGAAGCTTTCAAAATGAAAATATTTTTACCTAACACCTCATATAAAAAATCTCATATATAAAAATCATATAATGATTTCTTATATTTACGCGAACACTACACATTTGAAATAAAACTATTATTAACTGATTTTATCGCGTTTAATTTTGTTTTTATATTCCCGACATCTCGATTGCTTTACAGCAGCCGTGGTCACATCACATCTGTAAATAACAGTTTCATTTCAAATCTGAAAAATCATATTAATCAAAGTTTTAGTGCTGTTTTACTTTTCCGTTGTTAAGAGAGCTTCAAGGTCGAGCTGGCTTGTGTTTAAATCTGACAGATA
Organism: Bhutanitis thaidina; assembly: GCA_029286595.1. Classification (NCBI taxonomy): domain Eukaryota; kingdom Metazoa; phylum Arthropoda; class Insecta; order Lepidoptera; family Papilionidae; genus Bhutanitis; species Bhutanitis thaidina. The sequence continues at coordinate 3,005,107 of JAGSMS010000015.1, forward strand.
TTGTTTTTATTAGATGGATTGCTTTTTTATTTACGTTCTATTTTTGCTCAGAATTAAATGCCATATAATATACATGTGATGATTCCTAAATAAATTAAAGTAATTTATTACATATATACATTATAAATAATAAAAAAGAGAGTTTGCTTGTTCCTTATATTCACAATTTTAGAAACATACAATAAACTCCAAAACCTCAATATTTAATCAGCAGACATATCGTTATCACGCAACAGACACACACACGAATAGGAATACAATAACGGGGGTCATATTACGATTCTAATTTCATAAATTTCATGGAAAAGGCGGCAAACGAGCAAGCGGTTCACCTGATGGTAAGTGATTACCGTCGCCCAGGTACATCTGCAACGCCAGAGGTGCTGCAAGTGCGTTGACAGCCTTTATGGGAGAAGGGGATGAGAACCGGGCGGGGGGGGGGGGGCTCCTGTTACCTCTGTCACCGAACGAAACGCAGAAGCACAAGATGCTTTTACTTCACGCCGGTATTCTGCGAGATAAGAATCGATCTCAACTACCTCCTAATATTCATTATTCAATCCATTGATTGTAAGCACTTAAATTTAATCTTTTGTATGCCCAGAATTTATTAATTTTCATGAATAATTAATTATAGTTGTTTTTGTTAACATTTGTAAACATTAACTTATTAATATTAACCAGCTGTTCTACTCCCTCCTGTAACCTCATCCGCGCCCGGTTCACATCTGCATTATCACTTCCGTAGTTTATATCTGTAATAAAATTTCCACTTTATTCACGACGTATATATATTATTTAGGTGAATAACATAGGCATGCCCATAGACATGCACGCCCATATATTTTATTATGTTATTCATCAACCCTCCCACTAGAAACATATTACTTTTATATTTATAATTAACTTTTACCCGGGTCAAAAAGGTAAAAAGTATAATAAAATAAAGAAAGCTGTGCCTATATCCTTCGCTACATAATCTGAAAAATATCTAAAAAAATCCGATCAAAATCGGAATAGTGGATTTGAAGACTTGCCTGCACAACCAAATACCGTTACGTTTTTATACATTAAGTATAGATATATATAATATAAGCACACCCGCTTTCGCTGAACACAGCATAACAGATGGCAAGTCTCATCGCTGGGTCAAGTTTTATATTAAGAAAGAGATCCTTAAGACTTTTCGCTAAGTCGCCTCTTACAACACCGACCCACGGGCGGCACTCACGCGCACATGCCAATACGCTATATTATATAGTTATTAAATAATTTACTTTTAAAATATTTATTCATTAATAACCATCAAATAAAACTTACGAAACAATTTACGTGTATTATTAAATTTTCATATTTACGTATAGTTCAAAATTTTGTCGATACATTTATTACACTACATTCACGATTAATTTTCCTTTTCAGGTGTTTGCGATGTGGTACACGTGGACCACGTTACTACTGGTGTTCTGTGCACTGGTCGAGGCGGCGGAGGTACAATCGGAAGTGCAAGGGGAGGTCAAAGCCGAGGCGCAAGTTGTTACAGAATCCCCGGGACCGGTGGCGACAACCCGCGCTCCGGCGCGTACTCTCGACCGCCAGGCCGCTGAGCTCGCCTGGAGATCTTGGCTGCAGAGTCCTGAAAGTGGCAATCAGAATGCTCCACCCCGAAGGATTACCACCAAATCTTTGTTTATCACACCGCTTGTATGCCCTAAGGGACAGCGGTTAGATCGAAACGGCTGCGTACAGGTAAATACTGCAGTCTACTTTTTGAAAATCTATGAAAACTACATATTATAGTTTTATAACAAATTCACGTGATATCTATTAAGAACATAATTACATATTTAAGCAGTTAAATTATTGTCTAATAAAGTGTGTGATTACTTTTATATTACTACATTCTACCTAACATGAACATACGCTGAAGCTGTCAAGTTATTGTATATCTATCTTTAATTCGATTTATATCCCACTGCCTCGGAATATTTGAAATATGTCGTAAATTAAATTGAATGGGGTGAATGACGAGCTAACAGTCCACCTGATCGTTAATGGTTACTGCAGCCCATGAACACCTGCAAACAACTTTAATAGAAAAAGGTCACAGATGGGTTGTCACCCTTGCGGAGTAAGATCTACGATGAAATGCCACGTTGTTGGTATAACCTTATTGTGTTCCCATCAATCACAACGAAATGCAACATCGTACTGGTATTGTGACTACGCGGTTATTCCCCGCTCGAGAATGAGTACCATTTAGGATAGGAACTAATTCATAAGGTTTTAAAATACTAAAGCACGATTTTACTTCACAGGTGGTGACTATCGACAAGGATGAACACGAACGCATCCTACTGGAACACCTGAATGCGTTGTTCACATCGGCGCCAGGGGGCAGTGACGTGCAATACGACTACGGTGATGAGGAAACAGGTCCTCTCCAGTTATCTATACCTATCGGATATGATGCGCAAGCTGCACCGCTGCAATCACAGGATCATACAGTTATGGTAAATATTTAAATCGAATTATTTCGTGCTCAATTTCAGTTATTATGACTGGAATGTATCGATTCTGCAACGTGAAATTTATAATTCTTATTTAGCAACTTCTAAATAGTCCACTACTGTACATAGTTTTCTCAGGAGGATTTGCAGATACCTACAACCCTGGCGTACGAGTTGATGATCGCAGTGCTATACCTACACCTTGCACCATAGACAGTGCTGAACTGCTGCCCATTACCGGTCTGGATAATTTACGTCTGGCATAGGTGCTTCATCTCTTCGCAGTTATTTTGCCAAGTTGACTTTCATAACACCCAAGGGATGGTGTGCGGCGGTAAATTCTCTTACGCCGCCACCACAGGACGAAAAAATAGGTACAATATGTAGGCAATTTACTTCTGACACATACAAACCAAGTAACATTTCAATCATTAGGTAGGTTAGCATTGGAATCTTTCGAGTAGAATAATTTTTCTGATCTTCGCCTTTTTTATACAGCTAGTCGGCATGGCCACGGGACTAGTAATAGTCCGCTGCTCATATTAGCCTTCCTAATTTAGACGCCCACTTATTGGCGATGGCAACTATAAATACCTAGCACTTAGTTCAGCATCGTCTATACAAGACATCACGGTTAACCCACTAGCAGTCGGAGACCACGTAACTTTTAATCAAAGAGGGACGGACCTACGTTTCAGTCAATAATCTGTAATAGAATAGGTAGTGCTCTGCCTGTTAGATTTAAATGCATTAGATATGTTATAAATTACAAGAGTGAATACAATATGATACAAAATTTGTAGTGATTCGCTTTTACTTACCGATTTAATACATTTATGCGTGGTAGAGCCAAGCAGCGGCTTTTGTTGCTGCTCGAATGGGCCGGCTCAACCGGGTTGGTACCACGACCTCGCAGAATACCGGCGTGAAGTAGAGGCATCTTGTGCTTCTGCGTTTCGCTCGGTGAGTGAGGTATATCCAGAGGCCCCCTCCCCTCCCCATCCAGCTCCTCATCCTCCTTCCCATTTGCCAAATACACTTAAAGGCCGGAAACACACCTGCAGCACTTCTGGTGTTGCAGATGAACGTGGCGATGGTTATCACTTACTATCAGGTGAACCACTTGCTCCTTTGCCACCTTATTCCCATTAAAAAAAAATCCTTATTCACTTAAATACGCAAATACCCAAAATCATTTGCACAAAATCGATACTTGATAATAACCAAATTATAAGTTTTAACTCAGATTTTATAATTTTTTCAGGGACAGGACTATGTTAAAATCGACAAGAAAGGCGAAAATACTCAAAACAATGACGCTAGCATAGAAGCTGAATTAGAACTGCTTAAACTGCAGCAATCTCATGACTCCAACAATACCACTGGATTGAAGGGAACCAATATCATTAGCCAAAATGCACTGACCAATTTTCTAGCTTACCCTGAAAAACCGAAGCGTGATAGTCCCATGATTAATTCGAGTGAGATAGAATCACTAAATTCGACAGAAGTTGGACAAAAGGAAGAAGTCTTTGGACATGTAAGCGTCGATCCCGTTATATATGACACTCCATTCCAAAATCAGCAACCTGTACAGGCAGAGCCTGAAAGTCTAATTCCAAGCGAGTCTCCGTTGACGGATACAAATCTACCTAATATTTCTAGTACCATACAAACCATGAACAATTCTGACTCAACCTATAATGCATCCAAACAAGTAAGCACTCAAGTACTAAAGTCAGTCAGCGCTAATTCTAAATTAAACCCAGAACATGATTACTCGGATATCGGTGAAGCTATTAAACTTATAAGCAGATATGCTGAGGTTACTACCGACGACAATTTTACTAAAGATAAAAATAACTCGTCGAAAGACGAAAGCATTTTGGGTACACGCACTAAACTTCAATATCGTCGCAATAAACCAAAGTCAACCGACACGGTTGCAGAAAAAACTATCAAAACTCAAGAACAAGGATCAAACGACGAAAAATCACCTAACTCTCAATCAAACCTTTATTTCCGATATTCATCGCCGAATCAACACTTACGATCCCCACCTCCCAACTACCCGTTTAAACATTTACAAGATTATTGGCCGGGGCAAAAACATGTTGGTGGGGTCTATGCAATGCATGAGAATCCAAGGCGCCATCATCACACATATCCTCACAATAATTTACGAACTCATGGCTATCCTTATGCTGGTTATTCTCAATTGTATCCACGTCTGCAAGATACTTATTCTGGACTTCATCGATACCCTCACAGAATAGCCCGTCATAATGCTAGTCCAATTAGATCTCATGCTAACAACCAAGATCTATACAGTTTACTTGGTCTTAGACATTGGTTTAGCAGCGAAGGCACATCAAAGAGATAGTTTCCTTTCCCAGCATCTTAGATAAAATTGATGTTACCCGACGACATATAATGGAAGCTATGGGAAATGTTTAATTTGAAAATTATTAGAAAATAAACAATTGCATTTAAAATTTATATTTGTACACAATCATATCAGCTTCAGCAATCTTGTCACCTTCATCCATAGCTTTCAATATATTAGCCTATTTATTTCAAAGCCAAATATTACAGTCATAGTTAATTATTTTGTTAGTTATATAAGTTCTTGTAAATACTCTTCGAATTAAGCGTTTTATTTTGCTACTATATTAGTTCTATTAGTTTTATCGTTGTTTTGTATAATGTAAATTGTTGTATCAATGATTATTAATTTATGTCTATTTTATCGATGTATATTTTTCTTGCTTCTTATTCATTGTTGTGAATTAGTCGAATGTACCTAATGCAAATCTTTTAAGTATTGTCTATAGATGTCCTAAAATATAATCGGCACTGGCTTGCCTCATATAATAATCAAAATTATAATCATTAAATAGGTACTTACTGTAGATAGAACCTTGAACGTATATTTTTTACTATTTCCGTGCAGATGTAGATATTTGTTTTATATAGATAGGATTTTAAATCCAAAATTAGTATTGCATTAATTAAACAGGTTTTAATTAAACTATCATGTTATGCACTCCAAAATAATTCACTGACATGTAAAACTTTAATCAAAGTGATTTATTTTTTTAAGTACATGTTTTCATTAGACAAAAATCTTGCCAAAACCAGATGATTATATTGTATATAAATATTACAAGTATACTTACAATTATTTATTCAGTATTTAACATTACTTAAATATCATATTACATATTTGTGTGTGGTGAGTACAACACTAAATGATCAATGTAGTATTAAATAACAAATAAAATTGAATTCTTATATCTATATAAATTACCGAACTATTACCCATATAATGATCCCACCAAAGTTTAGTTTAAGCATTTAGTTTGTTTAACAGAATAATAAAATTATTTAATATTAATAAATGGAAGTATGCAAAGATGAATGAATATTTTTTCTATTAAGAAGAATAACTTCAATATCAGCATGGTATATGGTACAGTATGATTGATACTCTTCATGTAGATTGTTATGATATCAAATTGAATTATGTTAATTACATTTTCTAACATGAGTAGAATATAAATATGTCTGTGTAACAATAATAATTCTAAAATAATATATTTTTAAACCAGTGTGTCAGTGTTAAGCTTAACATTAAAAATTAATACTACCAACTTTTAATACCTTTTGATGTTAATGTCATTTTCATATCTAATAATTAATAGTTTCAGGAATATTTAAACCAGTGTTACAAAATTGAACATAAATTGAAGTCATAAATTTTATTCGTGTACTTTCAACAGTTGTACATTACACAGTCCCTGAAAGTACATTATTTTCCAAATTACTGTTCTTCACGAATATTATAAAACAAGACTTAAATCATATCAAATACTTGTGAACTTGAAAATCGGAAAGATATTTAAAAAGTGTATTTATTCCTGCATATTAAGTAATACATATTTAGAAAATTATCATCACCAGTATTTTATTGTAAATATCAATGTTATATTAAAATGATTGAAATGAAATGACATAATGAATTTTTATTTAAATGATAAATGAAAGACCAAATAACTGCATTCAAGACATTTTATTTAAAAAAAATCCTTACTAGAGAAAGCATGAACATTATTTGCTAAAAATGATAAAAGTTCTTGTTCATACGAGATTCTTTGCTCTTGCATATACTTCAATCCCTACAAGTAATTAAAACCATAACACACTTCAACACAATGAACATCATCATTCCCTATCATGTTGTAACATTAGAATTTACGTTATTGTAACACTAGTTATACAATAACTCATGACATGGTGCAACAATTTAAATTCTATTGAAATGACATGTTAAGGGACAATAGAATTAAAACTAAGTTTTAGAGAAACAAACGACTTCGACCCTTATTTTAACCCCTTAGGTGTAAGCGTTCTGTAAATTTAACTACAGGCTATAACCCGAGGATATAGCCTATTCAATAAAAAGAATCATCAAAATCGGTTCACAATCAGAAGATATTGTGTAACATTCATACAAAAAAAATATTCAAATAGATACCTCCTGCTTTTTTGAAGTCGGTTGAAAAAGTAGTGCTAATATGTTGACAAGCTTTTATAACGAAATAATATGTATTTAAAACTATTAGAAACATTTATTTATCACCTATGTAAAAATTGTGATGGATAACATTATTTATGTTAACAAAAAATAACAGTTATATGTGAATTGTTAAGATTTCTAATATTAAATGTACAATCTACAATAATACAAAATATCTCAATAAAAATACTTTATGATTTTAAGACATTTTGGAGACATAAAAAATATTATAATAAAATAAGTGAAGATTTAAAATATGAATGTGGTAAAACTCATTGTGCTAAATTTTAAATAAACTATCTTGAATGCTTTACATGTCATAACAATAGAATTTGTATTGTATAACATGTCAAGAATTATAGATGTTTAAAACTGAATCAATAATCTAAAAACCGTCATTTGACATTTGTGTTACTCCCATGACTGACTTGACATTGGCAGAATTCGTAATAACGAGATCGCCACTAACTTAAAAAAGATTGAAGCATATGCAAGAACAATTCGAATTTACTGTAAATAAATATATCTGAAATATTTACTGGGTGGATCATTTTGTTCCAAGGTTAATCTCATTTTACGCCACCCAGCCTCGTATCTTTTTGACACAAATGGTACTTTTGTCTTTTCCAAGATATCAAGAAGTTACAACTTAAAAATAAGTAAGTACTGTTGGAAACAAATATCCATCCAAATTTCAAAGTTTCCATATTGTGATTTCATCTGAACTCATAAATTTGGATGCTGTGTTCTGGAACATGGCTTAAAGTCAATGATTGATACCTGAAAATTATTTAATGCTCAATATGGCAACATAAAAAATTCAGCTATAATAAAAACCAATAAATTTAAAATAAATATCTAGTATTTGCTTAAATATAAAAAAAATATGAAAAACAAACAACTTAAAATTGTGAGACTGCAATACATAATAAAGTATTTTTTTATTTAAACATTTTTTTAATCATTTAATATGGTAACTAAAGGTTAATCATCTCATTTCTTAGTCAATTATTGTAGTAGGGATTATATCACCTTTCAAATGGTTTTCTGTAACTATTTATTAGCTTCAACAGCCTAACAAAATTTAACATTGCTTACCATTCAGAACTTCTGTGGTAATAGTATCCCTCTATAGTAGCTGCAGATTTGTGAAAACATATATAATAGAACCCAGCAAATGAAGCACCATTAATATCCTTTATTGTATGATCTGGCACTAAGAAATGTTCTTTCCATCTCATAAATACATAATCAGCTTTGGCAAGAGAGTCATAGTCAAAAGAATCTGAATTGAAAGTCTTCAAATATGGTACAAACAAGTCAAACTTACTCTGTAAATAAAATAAAGCGACTTAAATAAATTATTCAAACAATATTAAAGTATAAATGGAAACACATATACCTAAATATCACATAAATGCTTTGACAAATACTAATCTGTAGTACATTTTTGTGTACAATTTTAGCAAAAATGATCTCCACATCTACAATCTAAATAATACAATACTCATGTTTAGAGGAATGTAAATAAAGGTTAAAAATTCAATATGTTCTCATTAAGTACTGGCCAAATTGTCGAGATCAATTGACGAATCCAAGTTGGCTGGGCCGCGTTTGGGAAACTACGTCATATCTTCTCGTCGAGTATACCGCAAAACCTCAAGAGCAAAGTATACAACCAGTGCATGTTGCCAGTGATGACTTACGGAACTGAAACATGGTTCTTCACTGCAGACCATATGAGAAAGCTCAAAGTTATTCAGTGCGCTATGGAAAGAGCTATGCTCGGAATTTCTCGAGTAAACGACATAGTCGCAAGAATCACCAAGCTGAAATGGCAATGGGCCATTGGGGCAAAAAGGTTCTCGACCCAAATACATTCAAACGCAATATGGGATGACCCCCTACCACAAGATGGAGTGACGACCTGCGCAGTGTTGCGGGAAGTCGGTGGATGGAAGTATGCTGGCCATTTGTATCAGAATATGTCATTTGAAATAAGAGAGGATTTTAAGTAACGAGTTTCATTTGTTTTTGGTTTTGGTGATGTGTTAATTTAAATGCGTTAAAGTAAAAAAGTTTGGTGATTTTGCAGTTTTATACAAATAGCAATTTAGTTTTTAATTTTGTTGTAAAAAATTAATTATTGTTGTTACATAACCATCATTTGATTTATTTAAGTGATAATGCCAGAAGAATCTTGAGAGCCATAATTTTTATTGATATTGGTTACACATACAATCAAGTGTAAGTTGGAGTGGATAGTTTTGTACAGACTATTATGCCTTTTCCCCACACATTGAAGATTTTTTTACACATGTTTATTTATGGTCACCTTCGCACTGCAGCGATACTTGTGGAATATGTTAGAGATAGAAATCTAAAGAGTGTGTTTAGGATAAACTGGAAAGTCAAGTTAAACAAAGTAATCCTGTAACAACTAACATTAAAGAATTTAAAAGTGCATGGGTAGTAGAATGTTATCTAATGCCATAGTTTTTGTCGATGATTTAATGAAGAAGTATTCCCCGACAAATGCATGACACCAAATGAAAGTAATACTAAATACTTAAGTTTGTTTAAACAGTAGAAAATAGTTCTGTTCAAACAAATTTCTCAATATTCTCTATGAAACAAATAATTTTCTTGGCACCCATTACTTTTGTTTTCAACTACTCTTATTTTATTTCATTCAACAATGTTAATATTACCAATTAATTTCAAACAATCCCTCAAAAAATGCCTTAGAATCTGGTATAGTATCTTTGTTATTATAAAGGGTAATAAGTAAGAAATCATACTTAATTTCTTTTTAGCATTTTGTATGTTTTGGCATTAGGCCCAAAAATGAAAGATAAGAACAAATTTATCTCAGATTGTACCAAGCTAGCAAGGCAGTCACAATTACAACTTTATACAACACACCGCATCTTCATAATATTCTTCTATATTATCAATAAACTTTTGTAGTAATTAGCAGATGCACAAGCTCAGTGTATTAAGGGGGTAGATGCAATGATTAAAATTATCAAATAATCAATTTATTGTTTGCCTATTCTAAAAAAAAATTTTGAAAATATTCCCAAAAAATTTCAATGTGATCCAATGAATAGTTTATGAGGAATTCAATAATTAATAATATCAATATTATTAATATCTAATAATTTTATAGTTATTAACATAAAAACAAATTATGATGAATGCTATCCTTTTTAAATAAAGATTTAATTTCTTTTTTTTTAATTCTGATGATCCAGAAGACTGTTCTGATGGTCACCGTGAAATAGTACTCATAGAATAGGGTCTAAAAAAGATAGCAATATTTTAATAAATAATTTTTTTTTTTTTTAAGATATTTCAAAGGATTGGATAAAAAATTTTGTATAATAATTTTTATAAAATAAACTTAATAAGTATTAAGAAAAATTATTGAAAATGGACCTTTTTATGCTTGGGACTGTATTTACCCCCTTAAGTTAAGTACATTTGAGAACTGCTGCTATATCCCATAGTTCTGATTATTAAAAGGTAGAGTGGCGGTACAAACTAAGCTGATCTGCAGCTCATGCATATTCATTAAGTTACCCATGTCTAACACTCACCCAATGTTTTCTATCAACATCCTCATCAGCATCCCATTTTCGTGTTAGGAAGGGATATTTCGCTGATATAATCTCGCCATCGAAAAATGTTGTAAGTGTTGGAAATTCTTCAGTAAGCCCTTTAATTTTTAGGTAACCACAGAGATATGAATTTTCTTCGTCGACATGCTGCAAAATCGTCGAGTCGAGTTATGCAATATAATAAATATGGAATATTAAATAAAATGTATCTAGAGCCCAAATAAGGAACTGTAATTTTCATTATTAATACACCTAATTTTTTAATAAAACATTCTACAAAATCTTTGAAAATATATACAAAATAACATGCATTTAGCAAATTAAAATTATTTTAGACTCGACTCCAAATGAATATTATTATCTTTATTCCGTATAACACTTTGTTTTTGAATACTAACCTGTAAAACTACTTCGACTTCATATGAATTCCCTTTGGATGCTTGATGACCCTGAAATTTGGAACCGTTATAAAGAAGAGATTTTGTTACACCGGGTTGTTTAGAGTTTGCTGGTGGAGGCGGAGTTATATCAACTTTAACTGGCATTATTATCCATCAAAACGGTGTCCTATCTTTCATGAAATAAATTGTAATGACAGTTATTTGACAACTAAGCTAATAAAATTAAGCCTTTCTCGTTTCTGACAGCATGACTTCCACTTTCAATAACTTCTACACAAAGTTACAATACAAAGATATTTTTAATAAAATATTTTTATTTAAGTCTGTGATCAATAATGATAAAATTACATAAGTACGAAAATTGCATTACAATTACGAATCTGAAATACGAAAAAATAGCATTGAAGAAGTTCACTGATATTTGCAGCCTCTTACTAGCATTACATTTTGCCTTTCAATTTTGACAATGTGTTTAATAGAATTGTAGGAAGGCGTGATTTCGATTTGTCTATAACATAATTTTCTGATATAAAAAAAATTATATCATAAAATTTACCTGTGTAGTATAGTGTGTGTTACCATGGCAGACCCAAATAATAATCCCCATTTTAAAATCAGGGAAAGATCCGAGTGACTCATCTGCCTACCGCCCTTTTGCCGGTTTTATCGTGAAATGTTCGCCTAGGTCTTCCTCTCCCGTCTCGACCATTTACACTCGCCTCATATATTTGTTTCGTCAACATACTTTCATTCATCCTCTCCACATGTCCAAATCAGCTCAGCATCCCTTTCTCGGTTCGTATCACTACATCGTCTTTCACGCCACAACGCTCTCTGATTACATTATTTCGAACCCTGTCAGTTATCTTCACATCAATCATACTCCTTAACGCTCTCATTTCTACTGCATTTATCCTGCTTTCATGCCTCTTCTGTTATACCCAGCTTTCGCTTCCATATGTAAGTATTGGTTCCAATACCCCCCTATGCACAGCCAAACGAGCTTTGTAAGATATCGTCTGGCTGTTCATAAATGTATGCAATGCCCCATTCACCATATTACCTGCCATCGCTCTCCTTTCAATGTCACATTCGTCCCTTCCACCTCTTGTAAACATTGTTCCCAAATAAACAAACTCATTAACTTGCTCTAAACTGTCTTCTCTAATCTTGATACATACTTCCGGCATCCTCTCCTCTCTTTCAAACATAACCCATAACCTTTGTCTTATTAACGTTTACTTTCATTCCCTTTCTTTCCAGTGCCCCATTCATTATTGTCACCATTGCCTGCACTTCCTGAGCCGATGACGCAAATAAGACTTGATCGTCGGCGTAGAGCAAATATTTAACAGGCAACTCATTCATTCTTAGTCCACAATGACTCTCCTTCAAATCTGTCAAACAAATATCCATGAATAAATTGAACAGCCATGGGGATGCTACACAGCCCTGTCTAACACCTTTATGGATATCAAACCAGTCCGTGTACGCCCCGTTAATTCTAATACAAGCTCGGGAACCCTCATATAGGGATTTCAGTGCTCGTATCAGATCATTGCTCACTCCATGCAAAGATAGTGCCGACCACAATTCATCCCTCACCACTTTGTCCAAAACCAGGCCTTCTCCAAATCTATGAAAGCGCAATAGACTTTTTGGTTCTTAGCCAAATACTTTTCAACTATGCACCTTAAGGAGAATACCTGATCCGTGCATCCCATCCCCTTTTGAAATCCTGCTTGCACATCCCATATATTTTCATCAGTTTCATCCATGACTCTTTCTATCAAAACTTTAGCATACAATTTGCCGACGTCACTGAGTAGGCTAATACCTCGGTAATTTTTACAATCTTGTTGCGATCCTTTTCCTTTGTACAGTACGATTACAGCCTTACACTAGTCTCTCTGTACTAGCCCCATTGTCCAACACAGGTTGAAAAGGCGATACAACTGACTAGCTACCACGCCTTGTCCAGCTCTCAGCATTTCGACCGCCACCCTATCATATCCCGCTGCTTTACCTGCTTTCATCCTCTTCAGTGCTTTCATAATACCATCCATGCTTATGTCAGTCTGATTCACTTTTATTTGTTTCTTGACTTTCAAAATACTCCTTCCATCTCTTTAGTACACATTCTTCTCCTTTTATAATATTACCATCCTGACTTCTAATTTTAGAAAGCTCTGAAATTGCTGACTTTTCTCAGGCTAATCTAATCGATTTCCGGAATTTTTTTATACTCGAACGGAAGTTATCAGAAAGGCGCCTAACAAATTCATCTTTATTTTCTTCTTTTCTTCTCCTAACAACCTCTTTCACCAACCCTTTCAACTTTTTATAATCCTTTCTTGCATCCTTAACATCATCAATGGTCGCCGACTTTTTTCTACATGGTTCCAGAATGAATCCGCAATAGTCTAAATTACTTCGAGTTAATTCATTATAGAGGATTTTTTGACTAAATTGGCGAGATACCAACAAACGCCGGGCAAGACGTGCAAGATAGATATATTTAGCATTTTACACTACAACATGTATAGCATGCTACACTGTATCCTGGGAACCACCGATTTCATTATTTAGTTAAAACGAGTAATAGGAGGAATATACGATACTTACGTGAAAACACAACAGGACCAGATTTGGATACTGAAAGACCATGCTCACTAAGCCATTCTTAAAGATAATATAGAGCAGAATTTATACAGGAAGGAGCATCCTCCATAGATGGTGAGTGAGCATATAGAGGTATATCATCTGCATGTTGCAAAATTTTACAGAAGCTAGTAACCGAGGATTCGAAATTATATGTGTAAATATTGTAAAGAAGTGTTTCCTGTGGAAGGCCTTTCCAGACACCACGAGGATAAAGAGATAGAATGATCTCTGCCCACCCATCTCCATGGATCTTCTCTTTAATGAAATGATAGGATTGCAAATTACGTTCGTCTTATATACACTTCCTTACTCATAAGAACCGTCCGGTCCAGGACATTATGACATGATAATATTCATTTATTTTGTCTGGTTTACGTATTTCAACAATTCGAAATATTTATTGTTAATTCATTTTCATTGATTAATTAATTCGTTCGTAGTAAACAGTTATTTTCAAGTGAGTAGAAGTTTCACTTCTGTCACGTTCTCACTCTTGTCAGGAAGTCACACGCATTATTTTTTTTTGTTCCCTTATTGGGTTATAAACGGTTTAATCTGTTTTTACATTAAATGTCTATGGTTACAATATGTATAAAGGTTCTGATTCACAGCATAAGAACTTTTTAACTTGCGGGCCTTCTGCTCGCGAGTCTCTGCCACCGAGCTGCAAAGGCCAAGGGCCAACAGCGTGTTTAACATGGGGGTTTTAATCGGTCCGGGATTTTCAATGGTGATCCCGACATAATCAATCACCGTCTACGTTATGATGTGCGAGCACCTTTTCCCCACTCAAAACTAAAAAAAAGAACTTATATACATATCATCATCATCATCATTTCAGCCTATCAGAAGGCCACTACTGAACATAGGCCTCCCCAAAGATTGCCACGAAACTCGGCCATGAGCCACCTGTATCCATCGACTTCCCGCAACACTGCGCAGGTCGTCACTCCATCTTGTGGGGGGTCGTCCTACACTGCGTTTGCCTGTACGTATAGACATATATAGAATTTTTATTCTTTATTCTATGGTGAAGACGTCTGACGTGAAATGATGTTGTCATAGTGATTATAATCAAAGTGCCACGATAGCCGAGTGGTTAGGAGATCAGCCTGCTCATTAGGAAACCCGAGTACGATTCCCTAAGTGGAGGGATAGTACTAATGTTTTTCAAAGTTCTATATGATTTTTACCCCTGGCTTGAACACCCAAATGGCTATAAGCTCACCACCTGTCATGTTGCTCGGATGTCCAAGTAAGCTCGGTTGAAAAGTAGTTTAAAAAGAAAAAATGTATAAAAGTATTTGTATGAACTATAAATGTTCCGGGTCTGGGTGTTTGTCCATATACAATTTATGTATGTAAACTGCCTGTACATCATAGGAGAAATTCCTACAGTGGGGTAACGTTTGTTTTTGTTTGTGAAGGTTTGATCGAATTTTGTAAAATTAAAAATCCTTTTGCCTCGCCCTTCAGAAATAATAAAAGTATTTAAAGAAAATTCTAAGCGTTCATAGTCAAAAGAATATTGCCAATTTTAATTCTCTGGTATACGTCATCTATAAATCTATGGTTTAATGGTAGGGTTTCTTCATCTTTGGTTTCATCGTTTCGTTGATTTCGTTGATCGAACAACTTGTTTATAAATTGTTTTGTTTTGTAGTTTTATTTAACAAATGTTTTTTTCTATGTTTGACGCTTTAACATCATGATTTCCTACGTAGTAGTGCAAAATATAAGTATTATCATACGCCATATCTTAATGTACGTTTTGTGATCAAGAAGCAATAGTAGCGATATTTTCTCACATAATTATGGTTAACTGACGTTACTCTGTGCATCTTCAATTATGGCAGAGCCAGGTTATTATCACAGCGATTATATTCGACACCCTGTCCTCTATGAACTGGGTATCAAATATGGAATTAAGACGGAATGTATTCCAGAAATAGCTTTGCCATCTAAGTTGGAGGAACTCAAGGATGTCATACGTAGAGAAATACGCAAAGAATTGAAAATTAAAGAAGGCGCTGAGAAACTGCGCGAAGTAGCTACCGATCGAAGATCACTTTCCGACGTCGCAAATATTGTAAAAAAAGCTAATTTAAAACTGAATGAACTCAAGTCAGATCTACAAGAACTGGAGTCTCAGTTGCTTCTGTCTCGTGGTCAGTCAACTCCTACCTCTCCTGAGGATTTATCATACGATGAAGAAATTATCTTGGCCTCGGAGGCAGCGCAACAACAGCGACAGCTGGGAGAGGGAACTGCAGATCGCAAATTGGCATCACTTGAAAAACAGTTGAACATTGAGCTTAAAGTGAAGCAAGGTGCTGAGAACATGATACAAAGCATAAGCAGTAGTAATCAATCTCGTGATAAAAAACTTTTAGCTGAAGCACATCAAATGCTGGCAGATTCTAAAGACAAAATCGAATACCTTAAATTGCGTATTTCTAAAATGAGTAAACAGCAAAAAGAGGATAATGCTGGTGCAAATGGCGATGGTCGAACCACAGACATGAGCGGTGTTGATCCATTACTTGATGAAAGGATAGCTGAGTTAAGAAATCGTTTACGCATAGAGGCAGCAGTTGTTGAAGGATCTAAAAACGCAATTAGACTATTACAAAGTGACAAAAAAATAACTGATAAGAAAGCATTGCAAGAAGCTCAAACAAGTCTCTTAGAGTCAACTCAAAAGTTAGATTTACTACGCCTGTCCCTGGACTTGCGGCGACAAGAACTTCCTGTAGAGTGTCCTGCATTTATAGAGTTAGGACATGAGCTGCGAAGTACAGGCTCAAGTCCTGGATATGTTAGCTTGTCATTAGGAAGTGGTGCTAGAGCTCAGTTTCTGTCACCAACTCCAATGATTAGTCCATGTGTTCAAGTTACTGGTACTCTTGAGGTAAGATTAATGGGTTGTCAAGACCTTTTGGAAGATGTGCCAGGCCGTAGCCGACGTGATCCATTAGCCAGCCCTTCAGATTTGAAATCCTTTGTAAAGGGTGTAACAATTCGCAATTCAATGAAATACACATACAGCATCAAAGAAGATACTAGTAATGAAATCATGGCCGTCTTAAAACTGGACAATCACACAGTGGCTCAAACAAGCTGGAGGCCATGTTCTCAACAAGCATGGGATCAGAGGTATAACACTTTTGTGATAAATTTTTATTTTATCTATCTTAATATTCTTAGTTCTCTTTATGAACTTTTCTTTTAATAAAATTTTGTTATTGATCTCTATCAAAATATTAATAATATAGACAGCATTTCCATCATCATATGTAGAGCCAAGTGGCAACTTTTGCTGCTGCTAACTTGAAGCCCACTCTCCCTCCCCGTCTTCTCTTATCCTTTCTTAAAGGCAGGCAAAGTACCTGCAGTTCAAGTGTCATAGATGTATGTGGGTATTGGTAATCACTTATCATCAGATGAGAAAAAAGTTATTAACTGTTGGAGAGTATAAAATTTTTTAATAGCATTTTTCTTAGTATGTACACAAGTTTATCACAGGGCCTGGAGGTGCACTCTTATAGACTTTTAAAATTCATGTATTGGCTAAAATGAGCATTGGTGATATATAATCGTAAAATATGCGCTGGAACATACAATACATCATTAATTAATATTGTAAGGAAACACTTGCATGTAATTATTACCAAATATTTTTGTGTAACATTAATAAAAAATTGATTTCATCATTGCATTCATCAGGTACATAACATAATTGTGTACTACAATATTATCAGTGGTGGTAACTTTACTAAAGTACCAAAAAAATATATGTAAGTTTTCTATTGCTTTGATCAATGACATCCTATTTCTGAGTGGTACTCTCTTAAAAGAGGGGGGAACACCCTGCCACTCTGCTTTAGAGTAGATTCATAGAATCCACCTGTTATCAAACTACTTCTTTTACATTTTACTGTGCTATTAATTTTGTATGTGTATATACATCTTTTTATAAATATAATTATCTTAGTGAGGAAACTTACATATCCATATATAATAAAAACCTGCATAACCCTAACTTAAATTGTATCTCTCTTTCCTTTGAATTCTAATCTGATTCTTGACTTTTATGATTACTCACCTAATCTTATCTATGTTGACATTTTTATAATGACTAAGAAATGATGTTGTTTTAGAAGCAATTGTATCTTACTCATAATCATCTATTGTGCTTAAATCACTTTATTTATACCATTAGAATTATCCATATTTTATAATTATAAAGCAACATAATAATAATATAACAAATTTGTTCAATAGTTTAACCCCACAATTTCAATTTTATTTTCTTAGAAGGAATGCAAACTCTTGCATACACAAAATCATCAGAAGCAATGTTTAATTAAAGTAGATAAGAGAGAATATACCATCAATTCCCCAAATACAAAAACCTCACCTGCACATGGTGAACCTAGCTAGACATCAAACAAGGCTGACAATGGAATGATGGCGAAATATGACTTTTGTTGGTGCTTAGTTGGAGAGGTTTATATTCAGCAGTGACATAGTAGTACTATGTAGTAGACAAGTCTCTGTAATTTGTCAAATATTTTCATCAAAAGTTCAAATTTAAGCCAGTTGCTGTTACAATTACCATCATAGTTGCACCATAGACATACAGATTACATTGCATAATGTCCTTTGTATGTTGTAGATACAGAGGTGACTAAGGAATGGGCCTAGAAATTCTACAATATAATATAATAGAGCTATACATGTTTTATTTAAATATTACCTTTTTTATTGTTGATTACTTTTAAAACCAAAAATATAGTTGATTATTTTTAAATCACCAGTCTTACCAATATTTGTACATTACTGTTGATCCTTCATTACCCATTCTCCGATCACAATGCCTAGGATTCACTTTAGGTTTAGGTATATGAGAAAATCAGTGTTTGTGCTGACTCTTACAAACTGCTATATAACATGATCAATTATGTGGTATCCAAATGATGTTAATGTAACTAAGTTAGCTAGGTGAATACAATAAAACCCTAAATGAAAAGGGAGCAGTTTTTTTTAATGTAGCATCATACTCTTATTAAGCATTATTTTTGTAAACAATTATGCATAATTAATAATTAAAACCATTGTTTGCCTAATTTCCAGATTTACAATCAAGCTTGACAAATCGAGAGAACTTGAAATCGGTATTCACTGGAAAGATTGGCGTGGGTTATGTGGTGTTAAAGTTTTGAGACTAGAGGAATTTATAGATGATATCCGACATGGCATGGCTTTGGAACTTGAACCACAAGGTCTTTTATTTGCTGAAATTAAATTCTTAAATCCAATAATATCAAGAAAACCAAAACTACAGCGTCAAAGAAAAATAATCAAACAACAAGGCAAAAATATTCCTAGACCTCCATATGGTGAAATGCATATTCCTGCTGTTATCCTTGGCAGGCTTTTGAAACGCTCATCACCATCAATTCAAAACATCCAAACAGCGCATATTACACAGTCACAACAACAAATTTACGAACCATCTATTGATAACAAAGAAATTGAAAATCCAAATGCCACTCCAGTTGGCATGGCTGGTGTTAGACCCCTTGGATTACCAGCCGCTCCTGTTATACCACAAGTGCCTGTTACACCTGCACCAAAACCAACTTTGCCTTTACATCCTCCTCCTAATGTATCCACACTGAGAATGGAAAGGGAACTTCAAGAAGCTTTTGCATTTTTAGAAGATTCATATACTAGAGATAATTATGTTCCTAAAGATCCACAAACACCATCATGTAACACACCTTTAGTAGAATACCCACCGTCTCCATCTCCTAAACTGGTCTTGGACTACCCTAGTAATGAAGATCAGATTGTTGAAATTACAAGTAATATACGTTTGTCCTCATCTCGTTCATCTTCTGTTATAGAAACTTTAGGCCAGGAAATAGACTCTAGAAGACAATCTGGGGAAATGTCCATGGAGAGTTTTAGATTTCTGAGTGTTTTGGGTAGAGGACATTTCGGAAAAGTAATCCTAGCACAGTACAAACCAACTAATGAATATTTTGCAATTAAAGCTTTAAAGAAAAGTGATATCATTGCTAGAGATGAAGTAGATTCACTGTTATCGGAAAAGAGAATTTTTGAGGTAGCTAATGCTATTAGGCATCCATTTTTAGTTAACTTATTTGCATGTTTCCAGACAGAACAACATGTATGTTTTGTAATGGAATATGCAGCAGGAGGTGATCTTATGATGCATATACATACAGATGTTTTCACTGAACCTAGGGCAGTATTTTATGCAGCTTGTGTAGTATTAGGCCTACAGTATTTACATGAAAACAACATTATTTACAGAGATTTAAAATTAGATAATTTACTGCTTGACACTGAGGGTTATGTAAAAATTGCTGATTTTGGTTTATGCAAAGAAGGAATGGGATGGGGAGACCGCACTGGTACATTCTGTGGCACTCCAGAATTTTTAGCTCCTGAAGTACTAACAGAAACATCTTACACAAGGGCAGTTGATTGGTGGGGTCTTGGTGTTTTAATATTTGAAATGTTAGTTGGTGAATCACCATTCCCTGGTGAAGATGAGGGTGAAGTGTTTGATTCAATTGTTAATGATGAAATACGTTATCCTAGGACTTTATCCCTAGAAGCTATAGCATTAATGCGCCGTTTGTTAAGAAAAAATCCAGAAAGACGTTTAGGGTCTTCTGAAAGAGATGCTGAAGATGTAAAGAAACAGGCATTCTTCCGTAATGTTAACTGGGAGCAGCTACTACTCCGTAAAGTAAAACCACCATTTGTGCCAACTATTAATAACCTAGAAGATGTAAGTAACTTTGACAGTGAATTCACCTCAGAAGCACCGGTACTTACCCCACCAAAGGAACCACGTCCTCTGAGTGCAACAGATCATAAACTGTTCCATAACTTCACATATATGGCAGACTGGTGTTAGGCATCAAAAGTTCAATAGAATAATTTTAAAAATGATAAACCCCCCTTTGCCTTACAAAAGAGTGAATTTCTGTATTTTGATATCTATCTAATCTTATGTAATGGTGTCTGAATAGATACTCATTTTAACATGTATTTAATGCAGTTAAATGCAATATTTTATAATTATTAAATTGAGTAATTTAAGACCATAAGTTTTAAATAATGCTAATCTTTATTTTTATAAAACATCATGTTATAGATTTATACATATTATGTAGTTATAATATTAACTTAGAAAGTAATGGTTATTATTAAGCAAAGGCGTGTCAAATAAATCTTTATGTTTTCAGTCAATTGTTTACTTATTGAAATAAAGATATCATCATACGCCTTTTTTATCTTTTACTAAAATCCTAAGGAATTATGTATTTCAATCATAGACACTTGTGGAATAATTATCTATTTACAACAGATTTTTAATAACATTTTAATGATAATGCAATAAAATATTTTAAAGACAGAATTTCAAAAACACTCAAGACATTAACTTAACTGAGTATTTGGCCATATACATATTTAAAGTTTATTATAAATATGAAATTTAGGGATAGCATTTCACTTATATGAATGATGATTACTTCAAAGTGATACAAAACAACTAAGAGAATCAAAAATGAGTTACAAAGTTAAAAGTTCACACTATGTACACAACTCACACACAGAACTAAGTCCCAATTACCATTTTATTGCATTTGTCCCCAAATATTTCACATTCTTGAACCTTTGTGTTGCAGCACCTTAGCCCGATCTGTGGGTTCTATATCATTGCTGTTAAGAGAATTTCCACACTCTCGACTAACAACACAAAGAAATTCCGAGTGTTCATCATTGCCATAGTTATATTGAGAGCCTATATTAATCAACTGCTCAAATTTCCATCCGTCTGACATTGTAGACATCATTTGTGTCAATTCTTCTTCATGAAATTGTAAAACACGATAAACATGCTTTTTAGAATCTTTTAATGGTCGTCTCTCTCGCATACATATTCTTTCTTTAACTAATCTTATGAGCTCAGTAATGTTATAAAATTCAGCTTCTTCCAAAACGCCTTCTTCGGCGATATCATTGTTGATAACCAGTTTCCCGTGTCGAAGATAGTTCAATACAGGAGAAAAATACGTCGGATCTCTATCTATTAAATAAGCACCAGTTTCGTCCTGAAAGACACTTCGATTAATTATTTATAACCAGTAGTAACTATATAAAAGAAAAATGTAAACAAAAAAATTGTACTAACCCTGTCTGAAATCAAGTCACTGTCCTCTTGAACTAATCGATAAAGAAATGAATTAGGATCTCTAGACAATGTTGTCTTTGTGGTCAAAAAGTATGTTCCTCCAACATTTAGTTTAACCCACTGTTTACTACTTCGCCTTTCATTGTTAAATTTTTGTATATTTTCTTTTGAGTAATCATCATGTATCGAGTCCGCCATGGTTGAGAAATACAAACAATCTTTAGTCTATGGTTTCCGTTATGATAGTATTCAGTGCTGCTAATGCATGTTTTCAAATCCCCCAACACAGCTTATTTACCCGCTGCCCAAATCAATTCTCTGCAAATTCCCCGGATATGTCAATCGTATATATTGAACATTTTATTTGGTTTAATCGTTATATTATTTACAAAAATAATTTACTGTTCTGTTGTTTCCATTCACTGTTGTAATAATCAATAGTATACACATATTTAAACAATCAATAAATAAATTATATCTGGAACAAAAATTATTTGGAAAACAAACAACGCACAAAAATTTTTCAATGAAAGAAGTAAAATAATGATCAACATGATGCTTTTTATGTTTTCACATATATATTTTCAAAAAACTTTAAACAATAAATTTAAAAGTATTATTTTTGTCTAAAAGCCCAATCAATATCAAAAAAGCTTTATGGTAAGCTTTTCACCAGTATAAATTATCTACAAATAGTGAAGTATTATTATAGCTTATCTGTGATGGTAGTGTAGATAGGTGAAGGCTTTCTTTCAGCCGTCACAGGATCAGAAAGTTCGAAATTTTATTTAGAATTTAATTTTGAAAGTGATTTCGTAGTGTTTTTATGATTAGCTGTTAAAATAGTATGTAAAATGCTAGTTTCTTAAGATCATTATTATTATCGTAAGTAAGTCATAATGAGTAATAATATAGAAAATGAAAAATCAAGCTCAAACGGAAAAATGTATCCAATAGATCTAGCACCACAAAAGATTACTATTGTGAAAAGTATGTCTAATACAGAGGTGAAAATGGCTCATTTAATCTCGGGCCAACCGAAGACATCGGGTGCTGGACAATTAATTACTCACGCCAGCCCTGTTGGTTTAATGCGTACAGCTGCACAAATAATAACTCCTGGCGTCTCCTCCCAGGTAAAGCTACTATAACTCATGACGTGTTACATGTACTATGTAAATTATAATGTTATACGTGAGGGGAACACGCTGGTGTTGCACATTTCAGGCATCATTCGTCAGTATAATAATATTTTAATTCATATTTTTCAGTCCCAGATGATTGTAAGCGGACCACCAATCATACAAGGAACTCAAATAGTAAGCCAAGGTTCGCAGTTAATCGGACAATCATCACAGATTATATCGCAATCGCAGCTAATAAGTCCCAGTGGCCAAATTTTAAGTCCTGGCACACAGATAATTAGTCAAGGAAGCCAGTTATCAGCACAAGTTACAAATGCAAATAATTCTGTCTCTAACAATATGGAAGCAAGTGTGGGATCACCTGTAAGTGGAACGCAGGTGCTGAATGTTGGTGGGTTAGTAAGTGGATCTGGAAGTATAGTGGTCAGCTCATCTGTGAGAACATTGCCACCCAGTGTAAGAGTGCTTCCTCCTCTTCCGCACCACAATAATAGACCAGGTGAGTAAAGATATAAAAGTAACATCATTGTTTTGTAAACTCTCTACTACTCATATATATTTAACCAAAATTGACATTCTTAAGTCACTGGAATTTGCTTGGCTTTCCTTAGAAACTATATATGAATACTCTTTACCGTAGATTCCTAAACAGGGCTTTACTGTCCCCTACTGGATGCTGGAGCACCAAAAGCTAAATAAAGTACTTCATAATGTAATATACTTATAAGTCTCATTATTTTCTTCTCATAATTTTGTTATAAAAATATAACTATATTCATTTGTATTTAAATACTAAAATAATCTTAAACCAGATGTTAAGTTATCCTCCTCTTAATGACCTCAAATTGTTTTACATCTTTTGTACTATGTATAAAGTGTGTAGATTATATAATGCAATAAAATATTGAGTATTATATTGAAGTAATGATTTTAGTTAGACAATGTGATTACATATACATATATTTATTAACATGTATTAGATATGCCCCACAAGATGGAGTGACGACCTGCGCAGTGTTGCGGGAAGGCGATGGATGCAGGTGGCTCAGGACCGAGCTTAGTGGCAATCTTTGGGGGAGGCCTATGTCCAGCAGTGGACTTCTGATAGGCTGAAATGATGATGATGATTAGATATGCATAGTTACTGTGATTTTTGGAGGTTCTGGAGCCAAAACATATCAATGTAAAATAAATTGCTTAACAAATTCGATAAGACAAAACTTTTGTTGCTTCAACTTGGTATGTCATTAACACTAAACCTACCGACAATTCTTGTATATCTATTCCTACTGCGTGCGGTCAAATTGACCGGTAATTAAAAAGTTTCATTTATTTCATTATTCAATGCAGATAATGGTTGATTTGTTGCTAAATGTGTATAAAATAAAGAATTTTCATAAAGTTTCGTCCATTTTATTTTATATAATTTTTAAATTCTTTATAAAAAAAGAAACAAATAAAATTAAAGTTTTATACAGAATGTTATGCATACATAATATACTTTATTTGGCTTCCTCGCATTGCTTACAAATTAGTTTAGTCTGAAATGTGCACTTGCCGCAAACATATTTTTCGCATTTCGAACAGATTTTTGTTGTTTTATAACCTTTACAAAATTTAATTTGACAAGTTTCGTACGCTCAAATCTGTACTTGTGGACGGTGTTGGTAAAAGCTGTTTTTCTTTAGATTTTGTATATGCATCTCCAAGTTCTAAAGCTAACTGAAACAAAAATTCCTGCCTGGAAATATTTTCACCCGTCGTTTCTTTATCGAAAATCCAAGCATTTATTCCAGCTAGGTCCAAAATGTTGAAGAATACCTGAAGTGGCCACCTACAACTTTTCGACTTCACGCTGTATTTCCTTGCCATCTGGTCTGCCAGATCTACACCAAATTTTGTACTATTATAAAATCTAATAGTTTCCGGTATGCGTTTGCTGCTTTTTTCTATTTCTATTGAGTTATGTTTGGAACTTAGGACAAGCACTTTTTTTTTCGGCTTACTTTTATACACTGTAAGAGTAATATAATTTGATTTATAGAATTTGCTGAAAATCTAACCATTTTATCTTTTTTTTCTTTGGCTAACTTTGGTAACTCTCTTTTGTTTCCACGAATTGTTCCAACAATTGTAGTTTTTCTTGCAAGTAATTTCTTGGCTAATGAAACACTCGTAAAAAAATTATCTGTTGTTACAGTCCTTCCCATTTAGTCCATGTGCACACCCTAAATGCTTCTTCTTCTGTACATTTTATAATATGACGTATTATGTGCTGATCAATGATAAGACTAAATGCCGTCTTCATTTGTCCTTTCATTATATGTCGTTTAGCGTATCCTGTTGGTCCTGACATATCCCTAAAAAATTTATGCACTGGTAACCGGCCAAGATTGGGTCTTCCGTCTATTTCTTCCCAGACTGTTCCATCAGCAGCAGTTTCGATGCGTTGATCCTCTAAATCTATTTCACTTTCGGATGACAATAAAACCCTCTTTTTTTTCTGCCCTGAATGCTTATTTATAATATTCTCCTCTTCACTATCGCTTTCTGATTCTAATTCACTTGTAAATAGTTCTTGGTCTATTTCCATGTTTTTTTCAATTACAAAAGTTTCTTGTTCATCATTTATTTCATTTCATTTTCTGAAAATTCTTCTTCTATGTCCGTTATATTTTTTAGGTAATTTGTAATTTTCAAATGCTTTGTCATTTTTAGGGTAAATATCTACAACAGATACTTTACCTTCTCTTCTTCAAATAAATAATGGTAAAAAAAGTGCATAAAAACCTTTTTAGAAGTGCACTACTTGAGACTGTAATCAATACTATTGTTATCTACTCTTTTCAACTATAAGCGACTCTGAGATAACCGTAAAAATTTTACTTTGAAATAACTTTATAACAGTTTTTCCCGCCGGTCTTATTGACCGACCGCGGTAGGTAGGTCACATAACAACTTTTTTTTGGAAAAAGAAAAAATAACTTAAAGTAAAGAGTGAAGAAAATATTATATGCATATTCTAAGAATTGTCATATAGTTTGATAACAATATTATAACATTAAAAAATGTGTAAATTGGATAAAAAGTTTGAAAACGGTCAATTTGACCGCTACTGGTAGGTTTAGTGTTAAAACTATGCAGTAGTTACTAGATAGTAGCTACCTGACTTTTTGCTTTGACATTAAGTGAGTGATACATGTGTCCACCATTTTATTTTATTGTTAAAAGCCTTAAACAGTTTATTTACTATATTAAATAGTTAAATTATCTTGATGGTAGCTCTAACTATTGCATTAGTAAGTGTTGGTTAGTTGTCTTTACACTTGCCTTTGGGGTAGCGGTGGACAAGACAGATCACATGACTTTACATGGTTACATTATTATTGGTTAATAATTTTGTTGGTGGTTTGTCATAGGTTTATCTTACACCTCTTATGTAAGTGTAAGGACATTGACTGTAAATATTGTTATATCTTACTACTTTTGAAGAAGTTGTCGGCGGAGCTTCAATTTCTTTTTATACTACAATTCGAATATTAATATTTTTTTTAATTGTAAACAAATATTAACTGTTACTTGAAAACTGATACTACCAATAGATTCGGTTGACGAAATAGCATTACGTTTATCTTTTTCCGGTGTATAGCATATATACATATGATGTGTATCTATGAAAGAAACCATATTTTTTTCATATTAATATTTATATTTATTAGAGTATATAAAAGCGCTTTATGTTCTTATTATCTTAGTTAAACCTTAACATGTCTATATAAATATATGCATATATAACAGTATACATAGATATATAACATTATTTCTCCACAACCCAGATTGATTGGCAGAGACCAAAAAACATCATAAGTCTGCCGTATGTAATTTTTATTATGGTGATTGGAATAAAGTTTAAGTAAATAAGTGCTGATTAGCCTCATAACACTGTTCAGAAATAAATTAACATTATCTTTTTCGATAAGGCTTCAATAGTATTTTTAGGTGTGTAAACATTAAAGAAAATTGTCTTGCTATTAATTAGTTTTAATAATCATGCTCAAGATGTATTTACCATTATTGTTAGATCAGATAGATATCGGTATTTAGAAAAGTGTAATTTTTTTATATTGGAATGGGGTTAAAAAACATGCTAACTGATGATGGTAAGTGGCTACTGCATTCCATGGACATGCAAACAACCTCAATTAAAGAAGGTCACAGATGTACTTGATGCCTTGTTGCCTTAATGTCATGTTTTTTTATGCGAAATTGAGTGAAGTAATTTTTTCCAACATCTTTAAAATATTGAAAATTTTTAAATGTTGAATTATTTGTAAATTAAAACATAGAAAGTTAATATATTATTAGTTATCAGTTACAGACTTACTTATTAACTTAGAGTAAAAACTAAATTCTGTATAAGAAAAGAAAATACTCTGCCTCTTTAACTTAGTTACAAAGATTTTACTCTGTAAGGCTTTATAACCAACATCACCCTTCATACATTTATGATAATAAATTACAGTATTGTATGTAAAAAGCAAAAGGTGTACTATGTGAAACTGGCAAAAGTTATTCTTAACAGTTTTAGTAATGTTCTAATACTGGCCAATAGTTTTACTGCATGTTGATTTATCAGGTTTAGTATCAGCAATTGAAACAACTTATTTCCATTAAAAAATAAAATAGCAAACTTGTAACACTATGTATCAGAATTATGAGTTAAGGACTACTTATTATATCATCTAGAAAATGTAGCTATTGTCAAAATATGGTGAGACAGCATGAATCATCATCATTATTTTGTTATATTTACAGTTTTATCAAGTGTCAATGTAAGCACTGCAAGCGGTGTGTTAGTGAGTAAAGGAGTAACAAGCCATGTACCAAGGGGTTTAGCTGCTGGTGCCTCACTGGCTGTTCGCCCGGTCACACCTATAGCTACTTCACAATCTATTTCCAATCAAGGTAAAACGCTTTTGGTAACTATACTTATTGATAACAAAGACAGTCCTTGACTTTGTTCTCTTAGATTTTAAACCTGATGAAATAACAAGATTTTATGTTGTTTGCTTATAATGATGTCACATTCTGGTTCTTTGCAATTTTTGATGGAGAAACTTGTATATTCGCCAGGCTGTGCAGATTAATTGTGTATAATGTTTCTTTTACTGTCACACACATGGTAAATTTATTTGACTGAATGTATGGTTCTATTACATACTGAAACCAAATTTCAACTTATTTTGTTAATTATATTGGATCTATGTGGGTGCACTGAAAAATTTTCGACCTAAAGATACCAAGATATTTTTTCTTGAAATTAATTTTTATTTTCTACATATTCTTTTTATTTGTCTCCTTGTAAATCGACACACTTCTCGCAGTGATGCTCCCATCTCTTTCACCCGTCCAAATAGTACTCGACGTCTTTCTCTGCAAAATTGTTGTAGGTGATGGCCTCCTCAATTGACGAAAATCACTGTCCTCCGAGTGCAATTTTTAGACTAGGGAACAAAAAAAAAGTAGCTTGGGGGTTAAATCTGGTGAGTAAGGAGGGTTGAACTAGCAGTTCATGGATTTCGTAATTCGTGGATTTTCGCCATGGCAACCGCTGAGGTGCGAGACAGCGCATTGTCTTGTAATGGTTTTTCCTGTTTGAAGAAAATCGTTTAAGATAACTCCACGACTATCCCAAAAACAGTCGCCATCACTTTTGTAGCCGAAACTACAGTTTTTGCTTTTTTTTGGAGCCGATTCTTCATTCGCAGTTTTGACTTTATTTTTGTATGCGGCCGTATAATGGAGTCTATAGTGCTTCTACAGTAAGCGGCGCCAATACTTTGATTTATTGCTCCTAAACTGTGCCAACAGACCTTTGGAAATTTTAATGGGACCACATTTTTGGTCTAACGCGGGCAAACGACGCAGCGCTATGTCTAACCAACACGTGGACAGCTTTCTCATACCTAAATCTTGATTCAATATGTGACAAACACGTTCTTTGGACTTATTCATAGCCTCTACTATCTCACTTTAATTCGATGGTCGTTTAGCACCATTTGGTGAACTTTAGCGACATTATTGTCAGTGTTTGGAGTTTTTGGTGGTCCCGAATCGTCTCCTGAGGCTGTACCCTCGTTTAAATTCAGCTGCCCAAAATTTCAAGGAGGTAAATAATGGTGCAGAGTCTCCGTACAGCGTCCAACTCATCTTGGATTTGCGTGGGCGTATTGCGTTTCAAAAACAAATATTTAATGACGGCTCGATATTTGATTTTTTCCATTTTCACAAATCACTTACATTGACTCACTCAAACGATTGTCAAACATCAACTACGCGTCCAAAAGGGCTGTATTTTGGTGAGTACCTGTCAAACGATGCGCAACCACATTCCTTAGTTTTTATTGTCGAGTGCTCCCATCTTCACAGTTGAAGTCGGAGACTTCAGACCACCATCGTAATAATAATGAAGTAAAGTAGTAGGATCTAATACACTAAATTCTGAGTGTAGAAAAACGTAACTTTGTCATTGTTAAATATTATAACACATTTAATGCAACATAAAATGTAATTATGAAAATAAGTTAAATGAAGTTGGCCTAAGACAGTCTCTTTACTCAGAGCTATTCTTCAAGTTATATTACTATTTCAGGTGGTGGTGCTTGGTCTAGCAGCGGGCGAGGTCGTAGTGCATTAGTGTACGGAGGCCGCGGCACCGCGCAGCGTGGTACTGCGCCGCGTGTGGCAACGCCCACACCTATTTCCGCCTGTTCCACACTAGCGCCCGTCTCAACTCCGACTCCTCAGGCTAGTCAGTCGCCTCTCTCTGCTATTGTCACTTTGTCTGCTAGTACTGTACTCACATGTAAGTGTATTTTACATAACTTTTATTATTTGCCAGTTACTGGCAATTATAGTACAGAAATAAACATTGAAATTTGTATTTTTATATACTAAAATGTATTCGGAAAATAAGAGGCCCGTTTTGACGTTTCTCAATTATCTGGTCGAATTAACTTTGTATGAACGTATAAACGAAACCCAAAGATCAGGTACAGATAACTATAAAATGAGTTGTATAAGTGTAATTCGTAATTAATATTATAAATTTATTTTAGTTAATATTTGTCCAAATAATTTTTTGATCCCACAATAAAAAAAATGCTAAGGAACGTAATTACAATGTTGCGTCGTAAGGCATGTTGGCGTCGAGTTTTTTTTTTTATCACGAGGAGTTAAAGTGAAGTCAGAGATCGGTTATGTCGGGATCAGGATTAACGTTTGGCTTGTTAAACGCCGCAGCAATCCAAGAACCTTAAGGACGTGCAACCTCGGCTTTGTGTCGGTAACTGTGTAAAATGGGTCAAATTTAAAACTTCTCTTCATACGAGTATTTCATGAGGGCCACAACCTGTTCGCCTGCGAACGCTGTACTGTTCGCGATATGGGGGACAAAAATGTGTACGGGGCCGTGGCCTCAAACGCATTATTTGTACGAGTGCTGACATCATCATCGTCGATGAATACCTTTTTTTTGGCGTCTTTGGACATGTGGGTTTACATTTCTCGCATAATTATGTATCTATCTACTGATTCTATGAGTGAGTGTTAGCAGTCTATTGACTACTATTGTTATTATAATATAATTATTGAGTTTAGGGACTAGACTTACCACAGAATAGATGCTTTGTTATTTGATTTGTACGATTGTAGATATTTGTCGCCGATTGGTGATTTTTTCAGAGTAGTTTACTTACCTTGTAAGGCTTTTTTATGTTTGAATTTTAATCGGTATTCATTTAATATCGTACATACCACATGTACCTAACAAATACATACATACATACGAATATTCACATATGCATACTTATACACTTATAATATTTATATATCTATATATATATTGAGATACATACTGACTCTCATTTGAATTCAAATGTCGGTTTCTATGACTCCATATTTTGCTTGTATAACGTAAAATATAATTCATTAGCAAGTGGCGTGATATCGAATGCGGTGCGAGGTCCTGCCCCTCGGACACCAACGCCGACGCCCGTGCCCGCTGCTACAGCACCGCGCCCGCTTCCACTTCTGCAAAGAAACTACCAGCCTGCTAAGGTAACTTTAATCTAATAATTAGTTTATCGTTATCACCATCTGGAGATGTTAGAAGGAACATATCACCTTTTTTTTAATGGCACCCACAACTGCACTATGCTAGCAAACAAACGAGGCTCTGGCGACTGAATGATGGCGGAATATCGATTCGAGGGTACCGGCCTGCGATCACCTCCTTACCCATACTCACCACGTATGGGTAAAAACTCCAAGAAATGTATGCCAGCTTTTCCTGGCGCTTGCTTGTAAAGGTTTATCTTCAGCAATGAACTAAAATAGGCTGATTTAGTAGGAGTATCATCATCTTAACAGTCCATTCTTTCCAAGAATCGCCAAGAAAGATCTATATGAGATCAACCTTGATCGAGACTTTCCGCCCCCGAACGAAAATATTATTAGGGGGATGTACCTTAACTTTACCCACACAGCCTGTAAATAGTCCACTGCATAGACCTCTTCCATAAAAAAGATTAACCTTAACTTAAATTAACGCCACGCTTAGCAAGCGCGTTATCGCTGTACCAGACACCATGCACCTTAGACGCTGCTCGTCATTGGTCTGGTATGTTTACAGATGGTTATCACGCCACCTGTCGTCCTGCCGCCCTCCTATCATCAGTCCTATCCCCCAAATGTCCTTAAAGGCCGGCAACGCACCTGTAGCTCCTCTGGCGTTGCAGATGTACGTGGGCGACGGTTATCATCAGTTGAGCCGCTGCGTCGTTTGCCACTTTTTCCATGAAAACTAGCACGCTCGACTAACTTTGAAAGATGAAGAAAGACATGGTCACCCTTTGACGAATGTTACGTTAGGAAACGTACCAGCGGTGATAAATGTTATTGAAGAAAATGGGCGAATTACGTATAAAGAATTTCTGTACATATTGCAGATTGGATTGGGAACGCTTTCACGATATTTTACACGAACACGTTCGCGTAAGGAAGAGTGTTTCGCGTTAGATACCGCACAGCTTCTCTGTGCCGTAACATGATTACTAAATTTGAAGCAGGCTCGTCTAGTCTCTTTACAAGATTATTACAGGACACGAATACTAGATTTATTAATACCATCCAGAGACGAAGCGCCAGTTGACGGTTTGGCTGTTTCAAAATGAACCAACGCGCAGAAGCCAGGAATCGCTAATTTTGCCACTTTGACAGTGTCAATTCCTTTACAAAATATAATAGCATACCTACCAAATGCTTGCCAGAAGTGTTTATTGCTGTGAACAACATGCGACCGACCACGCATGCGCCCGCGAACTCAGCTCAAAACGCAGTATTTTCTAGACAGCACACCGGTTAAGCTTTTGAGTCATCCTCCTTCCTCCGTCCTTACAGCCCTCATTTGGCATCGCGTGGCTTCTTTTACCTAAAATAAAAAAAAACTGTTGGAAGTGATACATGTTATAATGATAGAAAATGCGCTAGCAACGTTCGAGCAGACAGTAAAAAAGATGTTGTGATTGATGTGATGAGCCGCCTGGAAAAAGTGTTCCGAAAATGGTACAGTCGTATTAAAGTTCGTATAGATTCTGTTGGAGAGTTCTTTGAAAAGGGTTATAAAATCTTTAACCATAGAGTCGAACTTTAAACATAATTGAAAATATTCAAATAACTTATCAGTAATAATTCAAATAATTAACAGAATACATAAATTAAAAGTTACAAAATATAATAATAATTTACAATCATTATGATTTCTTGTATTTACGCTAACACTACACATTTGAAATTAAATGATTATTTTGACATGCATGTCAAATTGGGCGATTGCAGCAAATACTCTCAATTTCGGAGATAAATAAACATAACATATTAAATAACTAATTAGTGTAATGAATTTAACTATTATTTATAATATTTAAAAAAAAACAATGATGAATATTGATTAATGAGTTAAGAGTAACGTTAATGGTACCTCGAGTTAAGTAAGCAGCTCCACAACGGTTTTGAGTTAATACTAAATATGACTTTAGTTTCCATTTAAATGAATTGACTGATCCTAGGTCTCGAAATGGTGGCGGGAGATTATTCCAGCATTTTGTGGCATTTAAATGGAAACTACCTCGATATGCAATTGTCCTATGTCTAGGCAACATCAGTTTGTATTCTAACGGCCTCAATCTATGGCGTACATCCTCACGCAGCCATTCTAGCTTATTGCACAAGTATGCAGGTTGACGGGATTTAATAATACCAAAGAGCAATGTAGCAAAATGGAGTTCTCATCTTGTATTCATCTTTAACATATTGGCATTATTAATAAACGTTGTTACGTGAGTTCTTGGGGGAATTTTGAAGCAAAATCTTGCACAAGCATTTTGAATGCGATGTACTATTTTTCCTGTACGTGCCAGTAATCGTGGGCCATACACCACATCTGTATAATTTAGTTTAGAGAGGATCAAAGATTCTCACAGCCTCGTACTTAAGTCAACTCTAAGAAAATTACGTATAGAATACGCACCTTTAGTTTATAAAAACAGTTTTGGGTAATCTCAAGAATAGTTCTCTCGAATCGCAGTTCTTCGTCCATTAGAACTCCTAAATTACGAGTTCTTTCACTTGTTCTATTTGTTTCCCATTAATAGCAATAGCTGGTTTGTGATTAGTTATCAACTTTATTTGTTGTTTTGAACCCAATACCATGAATTTACATTTAGTAGGGTTAACCGTTAGTGTGTTAGAATATGACCAAGCGGCAATACGATTCAGGTCTTCGTTTAACTTAGAGATTGCCTCAGCAGTGTTCATAGGCTTACAACTAACATATACCTGAACATCATCTGCGTATAGGTGGTATAATTGCTTGCGTATAGTTTTGAATGTTTTCAATTATATCGGCAGTATACAGTACAAACAAAATTGGCCCTAGTATTGATCCCTGTGACACGCCTCTTAAAACATGTTCTGGTTTTGAGACCATCAGGAAACCATCTGTAGTAATTATTTTAACTGCTTGTGTCCGACCAGTTAAATAGCTATTAAACCATTCTAAAGTTTCTTGTTGAAAACCATAAAATGGCAGTATTGAGAGTAAAAGTGATATATTTATCGTATCAAAGCCATTTTTTTTCAGTACCATAACACAACAAATTGGGAATTAGCTCTATTTAAAACTTGTCAGTTCTTGGGAAGCTAAAATAACACTTGTTTTATTTTTATTCAGGTTGTAGGTGTTGCTAGCGTGGGAGTGCGAGGCGTCGTAGGCAATAGTGCGCCATCACAGTTATACTATGAAGTTCCACGAGGTACCCAGCATACTTTACCCCAGCACCAAGCTCAAAATCAAGTGCAACTTCAAACTCAACAACTTCAGATGCAAAATCAGGGCCAGCACCAAATTCAACATCAAGCTCAGCACCAAGTCCAACTTCAACCACAACTTCAAGTGCAACATCAGGTGCAACACCAAATTCAACACCAAACCCAACATCCATCTCAGATTCCACGGCCTCTAACGCCTTACGCCCATACCCAGCCATCTGTACAAGGTTTGTATTTATACAATGTGGCAATAATATTTTATTAGTCACGCAATTCGCTAATAATACAAACTGCAATTTGTAATTTTGTAATTGTTTTTATTCCAGTAAGTGTTGTTAATACCGTCCAGGCTCTGAGTGAAAGTCGCCAGCTACCCACATCCATTCCTTCTTCAACTGTGCTTCCAAGACCATCTATATTGAGAAAAAGAGAAATTGACGGGTATGACTTTCATTTTCATTTTTAATTGTGCCGTGTAATGGCAGCACAAAAGAATCCATCAACATCGAAAAGATTTGCTATGATAATTATATTAATAAATTGAGCATTCCATCATATCAAATCCAAGAGCATTTTGGCTCCTTCATTAAAAGTAAACGTACACTTAATAATTAAACACCTGCATCTATGACATACTTGGACACATATTTTGATAATGGTATAGGTATTAGTAAGGTGTTCCCCTCTTAACTTTCCTTTCAAACTTCTTACATGGACATTGTGCCTCTCTTCCACTCTGTGATAATTGGTTTACGTTGCGCCGATACCATCGCATTAGTGATGCTGCTCTTTCGGTTCTAGTCTTTGGAATTTTGACTTATTGGTAATAATAGTCTTTTGCCAGAGATTCGCATGGTAGTAAAGAAGATACAAAAAACTTTTTTACTTATACTTTGCTATACCTA
Organism: Bhutanitis thaidina; assembly: GCA_029286595.1. Classification (NCBI taxonomy): domain Eukaryota; kingdom Metazoa; phylum Arthropoda; class Insecta; order Lepidoptera; family Papilionidae; genus Bhutanitis; species Bhutanitis thaidina. Next base: position 3,040,561 of record JAGSMS010000015.1, read on the forward strand.
GCCCGGTCAAGCAACTTGTCACCTGGGTCTGATAACGTCACATTCAAGACGCGGGTAAGCGGAAAGCGATGCCGCATTCGAGGTGCCGAGTTAGTTCGACAGGGTAGCACGCACGCTCGCACGCACTCATCATACACATTCAAGCGTGCACACATTCATACACAAACACACTAATTTGCATTATTTTATGCTATTACTTTTTCAACATAATTTCTTACTATTTGTATGTAAATGTTTTGTATCAGTGGTATATACCTAATAATAAAATATAAATTTTTGAAAAATCCAAAAATGCACGTCTCATTACTTTCATTTAACTCTAAAGAAAAAAAAAAAGCGTTTTGAGGTTCAAATATTTCGAGTTGAAAAAAAAAATCCATTTCAGATAAAAACAATAAGAAAAAAAAGACCAGCGCATAACTGAACTAAGTGGCGCCATCGTTATCAAGTAACATAAATAATAATATATTATTCACGTTTATCATAGTGAGTTTCAATAAATGAGACTTGCAAAGCGATTATTGCTCTTATTCTTAATAACTACAAGTGCTAGCTACTTTTGATATGGAATAGAAAACCAGTAGATATAATTCTGGATACGATAAAGAAAACCGGACGTCCACGTCAATTTTTTTTATACTGTTTTATTTCTAAGTAGCAATATTAGACGACTTTGCAAAATAATTTTAATGAATTAATTAAAGTGTTTTCTTGATATGAGTCTATTCAAATTAGCATATAAGTGCAATATAATTGTAAAAGAGGCATTTGAAGACCGCCGAATCGCCTTTTACCTTGACATGTCGGGTATAAAGCACTATCTCACGCCGCTTCGTGTCATCCAACTCCATTACGAAATGGAGGAAACCGTCTTAGTGCATATAAAAATTTGGTTTAATTCATTGTTATTGTTGAAATTATAAGAATGTTATGTAATTTTTTTAAGTATGTAGAGTAGAATAGAAAAGTTTAATAAAAAAATTACTCTTACTCAAAAAAAAAATTACTCTTACTTAAAAAAAGTACTCTTTTAATCAGGTCGCCGTCAAAACTGTTAAGCGGTATAGTGACGAGCGCGGCGGGCGTGTACCGCTCGGCGGGCGTGGGCGCGGGCGGGTGGGAGGACGTGCCGGCGGGCGCGGGCGGGCCCGGCTCCGGCTCCACCACCATGTCCGCGTCTTCGTCGCCGCCGCACGACGAGCCCGATCCGCCTCGGACGATTCCCGATCTGTCGCCGCGCAAGAAGCCCCGGAAACAGATGTAAACAACCCATTGCCCCATTTAAAATACTATGCTTACTCTTCTTTTCTTCATACTCATGGCTAAGCTAAGGCGTCATACTGCGGGGCAATAGCACAAATATGCATGATCCATTTTTTTTTGCAGAAAATTCTCACTAACTTTATATCAAATTTAGATTTCAATTATATTTTATAAGATAATACCCAGATTTTATACTTATATAGGAAATGAACTCTGACGTTATGATTAGCGCCGTAACTTTAAATTAGATATACCGTCACATGAACTAACTATACAACGAAATATTCTTCAGGCTGCAGCATTGAAGAGTATTTCGAAAAATAACAGCATTGGGTGTCTGCCCCCTCACACACATTGCCACGCCTGCCTGCCAGGGTACGTGAATCTGCAGTCCTTTATGGTAAATAAATAAATACTATATCGGCTTATTTGAGTGCACTGTTGGACAAAGGCCTCTCCAAAAAATGCATGCTGACCTTTTAGGCAAGAAAATTCCGCCATTATTATTAGGTCGCCAGTCTCGTTTATTGTCTAGTAGGGTGCACCATGTAAAGGTGAGGGTGAGCATTTGGAGAAAGAGATGGTATACACCCGACTCTTCAACATGTACGTTTTTTATCCCAAAAAATTCCATTCTACCCGCAGGTTGAGTAACGAAGTAAGACAATGTGAGTTTACTGCAGAAGATGCACCACCACCTACGCCGCCGCCTCAAGTAAATCCTCTTGCAAAACGTAAGTGCTGTGAGTTTTTTTGTCACTATTAAAGCAAATTTATGTCGAGGTTTGCAAAATTGGAAGACATAAGGTTTTCAAGGCTTTGAAACTCATATAATACTCACGGGAAGTAAGGGGTAGCAAATTTTCTTGTGCTACTACCAAACGGTAAAAACTTAATGCCCTCAGATTGACAAATGTGATGTTAAGCTCAATTAAAAAAGTTGGCTAATGAGTGCTTGACAATGACACCCCTTATGAGTGTAAGAATAAAATTCGCTCCTTTTTTATGCACGGGATATTACTTCATTGAATTTCTATTAATATTAGATTTTGGGTCAACATTCTACATGCAATATCCAAATTTCTGGTCGGTAACTCACTCCTACGAGGTAACCCGTACATACAGACGCACAGACAAACAAACAATCAGACAGAAGAGTGGCACCACTTTTAGGGTTCTAGGCTTCATGTATCAGTGTGTAATTTATTAAAATATACTAAGCCGTGGTAGCCCAGTGGTCAGGGCGCTCGCTTTAGTTTCATAGAGCGCGAGTGACCTGGGTATGATCCCCTGCGCCGGCTCCACTAAAATTGTTAATAGCAATTATTAGTGCATTACACCATCGCATGAAAACCAAAAGTTAAAATCAAATCAGAGAGATGATTTCACATTCTATTAATCCAATATGATACTTTTAAAAATATAGGTAACTTATATGTAGGTAATATATGTTGCAGCCACCTGTCGGCCCCCATAGCCTACTCGGTACTGATCCTGCCTTCGTAGCTCAGGTTTGCGGGTTTGAATACCGGTAGAGGCATTTGTGTTGATGAATATAAACGTTTGCATCCGAGTAAAAGATGTTTATGCATCATTATTTATCGATATCGGTATATGTATATCTTATCACCATCCAGTGAATTGGTATAATTTTCATCTCGGGGTATCGATTGGACATGCCTTGTATGAAAAATATCGATATGAGAGGCATCGAAGTTACTCGGCAGTACTGATTACGAAAATAACATCCATTTTCAAATCCAAGATTTACCCAACCGAACGTGCAATTATTTAAGTTAAACTTTGTGCACAGTAGAGAAAACAATTGTTACGGTTACACGTTATGTTAAATGTGAATATACGTTTCGTGAGTATACGCAAACTTTTAAAAATATTCAGTTAAGTACTAACGTTACGTATAGCACATTATGCGTATGTCCGTATTCAAGTCCTATGGTTTACGCTCGCAGAGTTACACATCTATTTCCATACATTCTTCTATTATATTTATAAAAATATTGTATAGTGATTTATAAAAAAATACTGTGTAGTGAGTTACATAATAAAATGTACGTTAATGAAAATATCTTTAGTACATTTTAATAAAATACACGGAAGTGTCCATAACCAACGGAAGTTTCACTTCTTGAGCTTACGCACTACTTATTATATCTTTTAAAAGACTTCAAGTTCCTTAACTAGGTCCTTGTTACTATAGGTCCGCAGCTAAGCTCGAGCTACGTGTGCGGCTGGCGCGGCACAGCGCTACACTTTGTTCGGCCGTCCGACGTGCGCCGCCGCGAGCCTCGCACCAGGGACATCCTCGCCATCGCCAGCCAGCGCCACGTGCTCACCAGCGCGGAGGGCTGGAAGGTTCACCACCTCACCGCACAGATGGACGACCTGGTAACTACACGCATCTGCTCACTAGCATTAAGAGCTGGAAGATGCACCTACCTAACGCACAGTTGGACGACCTGGTAATACATGCACGTGTTCACCGCCTCCTTGCACAGCATCATTTAACACCTAAATCTAAATAATAATATAATGTTGCAAATGTAAGCAATTTCCATAAGAATAACCAATAAGTATAGAATCACAAGTATAAAGTCACGATAATAGCCGGTAGGCTATTTCGGAAATTCAAAAAAGTCTGCAAGACCGTAGTCTTGCGATTGAATTTCCAGATATTTGAACTTTCATACACAATCCGTGAATATTTATAGAGCTATCAATACTTTGCCAATTAATAATTTTGGAAGAACCTGTACTTAAAAATCGCAAACGGAGAGGGCATCTGATGGGGTCACGGATAATAAGACATATGAATGAAATTAAAGCGAGATTGAAATTTATAATCAGAGGAATGCGGGAAACATTAGAAGGAAATAATGTATGCGACATTGCCAAATTTCTTAATATTACTGTTACACGTGCTGCAACAAAAGAGACAGGAAACGCTGTCGGACAGGGTAAGGGACTATATTTACCGCGGAAACGACGCCTTTCTTAATTTGTCCGCGCGCCCAAAGGAACCGCGCTGCCTCACCGCTTTTACTGTGTACATTATGAACTATATAATTTTAAATGGTATTTAGTTTGTTTGAAAATTAATTGTGAATATCACCATTCTTATTTACATACATTATATTTTCATATATCTATTGAGAACCCAAGGTTAGAATTTTTATTTCTTTAAATTTATCCCTAAGAGTTTTTCTAGAATTAAGATTATAGATAGCTCTTATAGCTCTTAGGCCCTCTTTTTTAGAACGATTATTGTTTCAATATCAGTTGCATGTCCCCATAGCAAAATATCATAATACATTACGCTGTGGAAATAACTAAAATAAACTATCCTAGCTGCAGCAATATTAGTAAGACATCTTATTTTTCTTACTGCTTATGTTGCGGAACTAAGTCTACTACGAGGGGGCATTTTTAATTTCGCGGAGTGGGGGACAAGGAGGGAAAATAAAAGTTCAAAATTATCTTTCTTTTTCTAGATATTCTCCTGCAAGATGAATACATTTTTGAGATTTTTCGATTAGTTTATTTATACTCTCATAATAAAATGTTTTTTCCTTGTCGGAAAAATACGAAGAAACGGCTTCCTTAACTTCTTCATCGGTAGAAAATTTCTTTCCACAAAGCTCTTTTTTTCATTTTTGGAAAGAGGTAATAATCAATTGGAGCCAGGTCTGGACTATCGAAGCCCACCTTGTGCAGGGCAGCCAGTGCAACACGGCTCTTGTGGATGGGCGCATAGCCATGCAAGAGGAAGACGCTACTTAATTTTCGTCTTCTTTTTCTTTAATAGCTTATTTTAACCGCTCTAGGATTGTTGCGTAGTATTCTCCAGTTAAGGTTCCTTCTGAGTCCCAAACAACTGTAGTCATGAGTTTTCCGGCTGATTGTGACACCTCAAATTTCTTGGGAGGTGCTGCTCCCCTATATGCCACTGCATGGAGTCTTGCTTAGACTTAGGTTCATAATGATGAACCCAAATTTCATCTCCAGTAACAATGCGGTTCAGTACATCAACCTTGTCTTCACCACACACACAGGTCCAAACACGCTTGAGACCATTCGACGCGCGCTGTCGTTTTTGCAACGGAGAGGCAAGCGCACGGTGGGTGCCGAGACATGTCAAGATGTTCGTGCAGAATTTTAAAAATATTTGTATAGGATACTCCAACCATTTCTGCAAGCTGTTTCTTCTTTAGCCGAGCATATTCTAATACTAAACAGTTCCGGAGTGGGGTCTACTCAATAGACCGCCCTGTCCGTGTGTCGTCTTCAAGTGACTTTTTAAACAAGGCAGGGATGCCTTGCTTAAAAAGGCTCTGCCACTTGTGCCGTAAACTGATGATATCTCTTCCATATATGATTATTCCACATATGATTTGAACAGATTCCGATAACACATATATTATATACTCTAATGATACAATTGTCAGAAAACTGTATATTTATACTAATTATGAGTAATTAAACACTTTAAGCCCTTACGAGCCTGGTACCACCCTCCAACCTCGCCATTGTGCTAACTTAAAAACGCACCCTCGTAGCAAGTTTGGATACATGGGGGCCCCATTGAAGCATTGCGTATAGAGTTATTCCAAGAAAAACAGTTGAAGTCACCAGGCCTAACTCTTCCCAATTTATAACAGTATTTGCTATCTAAATGTTTAACATTAGGTGTAGTACATTTTATACATTTAGTTTTATTGCCGTTTAGAAGCAAATTAATAACGCTAAGCCAATGAACTGTTTTTGACATTGCATTATTCACCTCGTTGTGAGTTACAAGTACTCGTTTAATTTTAAAGATTAATGAAAATAAAATAAATATCATGTTTATCCTCTACAAAGTAAGGTAAGTCATTAATGTAAGTAAGAACTCGATTCTTGTTATGTTTATTTGCGAAGACTCACTCCCCCTTCCCATACCCTCCTAATCCTCTCTCCCATCTTCCAAATACCCCTAAAGGCCGGCAACGCAACTGCAGTACCTCTGGTGTTGCAGATGTACGTGGGTAACGGTAATTACTTACCATTAGGTGAACCGCAATCTTTGGAGGAGGCCTATGTTCAGCAGTGAACTTGTGATAGGCTGAAATGATGATGATGATGAGGTAAACCGCTTACACGTTTGCCACCTTTCCCATTAAAAAAAAATGTTCTACCCAGAACAATCGCACCATTAATAACAACTTTTTGAATTATTTTACTCATTATACGAGATAATAATCTTAAGCGCTGTACTTCTTATGCCATAGTGATGCTGTTTCCTGATCAGTGTTTCATGGTACACACAATCTAAGGCCCTTTCTTACTTGGTAGAGCCAAGCGGGGTTTTTGCTGCTGCTCGTATGGGCCAGCTCGACCGGGTTGTTACCGCATCCTCGCAGAATACCAGGATTAAGTATAGGCATCTTGTGCTTCTACGTTTCGTGCGGTGAGTGAGGTAACCGGAGGCTCTCCCCTTCCTAATCCTCTTTCTCATCCTCCCTCCCATCTCCCAAATACCCTTAAAGGCGCAACGCACCTGCAGTACCTCTGGTGTTGTTGCAGTACGTGGGCGACGGTAAACACTTACCATCAGGTGAACCGCATGCTCGTTTGCCGCCTTTCCCATAAAAATATACCCAAGGCATTCTGTGAATTCTCCCCGGCCTCAAATATGTTCTTAATGAACTCTACACCAGCATCGGTTGTAAAGCGACCCCTTCAATCACATATCCAATAATAAGCTATTTGATTGCCATATTTACCTGAATTATTTGTGTTGATTAAAAAAAATTAGTAGTTTGGTATAAATAAATTGGCTATTAATCAATCTTTAATCAATTTTATGAAATTTTTTTAATCATGCAAAGACATCGCAAATTGCTGCGGGAAATATGTAGAAAATGTGTTGAATATGTCAATAATATCTTTCAAAGCTAATCTTTAATTATTAAAACAACAAAGGTATTATAGCAAATTTACGTTCTAATACCTAAGTTACATTAAACTAGCGATAGTCAGTCCAATATTGATGATGATAGAATATGAACCGAGTTATGGCACATTTACTTATTAATTAGAATGTTCCTCCTTAGGTCTCCCTGGAAGCTGATGTTGGGGAACAGTTGGCAGGCGTGCTGAGAGCCCTTGAAAACGCATCTGGGCGGGCCTTTACTGCCATACAACCTCATTCTCATACATTATTGGAACTCATTAAGGTAAATTGAAAGAGAGTGTAAAATAACTTATTTTTATTGTTTTTACCTCTCACAGACAATGATATCTAAATAGAAACAAGAGGTTGGCATGCATGGATTGCATGTAGTGTATATGGAGATGTATGTATATTAAACAAATAAAAGATTTGACAGATCAGATAAAAAAACACAAAAAAAATTTTTACAGGGTAATATTCAGAGAAGCAAGATTGTTTGTGAAGGTATACAAGAAGCCCGTGAAGACATCCTCCGAGTATTCAAACATAGAAACTTTGTGTCGGACATTTTGACACGACAAGCTGACAAAAGGTGTTTTAGAAAACACCGTTCACAGTCGTAGCAAATAATGATGTACATGGTATTCATTATTTTACACAGAGTATGCAAACTCTAAGAATCCCATAGGCACTGTTACTGTTTACTTTTGTGTACTGTTTTAGTGACCACTGTGATGGGAGTAAAACTATATTAATGATCTGTAAATAGTGTAAAAAGTGTTTATCTATATAAACAATTTTTTATATAAATTTAACAATGAATGGGGAAGTACCTTAAATGTGTTGTGTTTAGTTTATAATAATTTTTTATGCTAATAATTAAAGTAATTGATGACATTTATTTAGTTTTTATACCCGCACTAAGATACTCATTGATACTTACCAGCTATTGTTGATAAAACAAGTAAATGAAAAAGACAATTTTAAAAATGCGAAAATCGAGTTTCGCACATTAGCAAATAATTTTTAAGCATGACGAGGGGACCCAGGGTGAGACGGTCTGTCGAGATAATCATTGCAGTAGGTGATAAAAATGTAAATATTGTCATTGTAAGATGTCCGTTTAAATAAGAAACAACTTACAGAAATAGTTGCGACTATCAGATGCAACAATGCCATATGAGTGTGCAAGATGGATGCCGTGAATACTCATGACATAGCTAAAGCAACAACGCGTACCGTGTTCCCTCTGGTTTTTGACCCTTTGTCGCGATAACAAGAAAGACGGCTCGATAACATAGTTGGTAGTGACCCTGCCTTCGAATCTAAGGGTTGTAGGTTCGAACCCCGCTCGATGCAAACATTTTTATGATGAATATTAATATTAGTAACCGAGTCATAGGTGTTTATATAAGTAATAAGTATTATTTATTTACGTAGGTAAATGTACAGTACCCGGCTTACGATATCGCAAATCGGGGTACAAGACAGAATTTCCAGAAGGAAGTTAATAGGAACTGAATACAAAGAAAAAGATGTTGACATAACGCTAGAATAGTACGCAGGAATTATTTAAAGGTTGAAAGATGCTGTGAAGGAAAAAAAGGAGACGAAAATTGAGCAAAGGCCTGCTGCTTATGAACGACAACGCAACAAGGCGTATTGCTACGGCAGCTGTACAAAGATTGGGCTTTAAAATTATAGAACACCCCTCTTACATACCACAGTTTTTAGTTGTGGCATACCACAGTGGTCAATTGGGCACCGTCACCCGCGACGTTCATCACTCAACAGTAGTGCATCCTGCGTGTCGCTTTCCATCCTGAGGTGAATGTTCCAGAGTTGTCCTGCACTTCGAAAGACACTACGAGCATCTTATCCTTCACATCGAGAGGTCAGTGCGTGTTATACAGACTGCAGCCCCATCAATTAGGGAACCAAGGAAAGTTTTTACACAGTTTCGTCACAATTGGCTTTAACAGGGCTTCGCGAACGCATATACCTTTAAACCTTTCTAACCGCTATAATGCAACAATAAAGTATACTCAAGTAATGAATGTACATGTTACGGGTTTTCCTTTTCTATTAAGAGTCAGCAAAGCAAAGCTATGGACAAAGTATTTATAGTAACCTAACCTAACCCATTCCTATTAACAACTTAATAAAAATATCATTTTTTAGAAACTATTCTTCAAGAAAAGCAATAAAAAGCACAACAAAATACATAGGATACCGAACAGAAAATTAAAAAACTAAATTGAGATAAAATAAATTTAAAAGTAATTTTATGTATTTCTACAAGTAACGTCAAATAAACACAATAAGCACAGATCACACAAATGTTTATTCACTAGAACGGCTAGCGTAAATAATACATTAGTACCAAAACATTGTATTACCAAACAAAATAAAGTACTTTGATATGCAGTTAAGCAAATCTTGAGAAAGATTCTTAGGTAATTTTAAGCCGATTAACTTCAGTACTCGAAAGTACAGTAAAACTTCATTCAAAAGAGGTTATGATTTCGTTTTTTTATTCATTTATATTATTTAAATTTTAGTGCTTATTAACTATACTTTTATAGACCATTATTGAAGTTTAAATCTTCCTAAAATATGCCATGTTTTGGATTGCTTCTATAATTTGTATGGTTAAGAGTAAGAGGCACTATATGGTTATTCGAGTGCTTCATCTATGACCTTAGTTGTGTTTATAAGCATGGTAGAGCTAAGCGGCGGCTTTAGCAGCTGCTCGAATGGGCCGCCCAGACCGGGTTGGTACCACGGCCTTGCAGAATACCGGCGTGAAGTAGAAGCATCTTGTGCTTCTGCGTTTCGTTCGGTGAGTGAGGTAACCGGAGGCCCACTCCCCCTCCCTATTCCCCTCCTCTTCCCTCCCATCTCCCAAATATCTTTAAAGACCAGCAACGCACCTGCAGCATCTATAGTGTTGCAGATGTATGTGGGCCACGGTAATCACTTACCATCAGGTGAACCACTTGGTCGTTTGCCGTTTTTTCCATAAAAAAAAAAACAACAGCCGTAAACCAAGAACGAGTAGTAATAACATAATTATATATTTCAAGCGCATTTTATGCTATATTATATAATACCACAGCTGCGCGTGACAGAACGTACGACCCTCTAACGGGAGGCGAGCAAACTGATCGCAACTGCAGACAGCGAACTGCGATTATGTCTGTTAATTTCATCTGCAATCAGTACAGGTAGCAGACAGCAGACGCAATCGCGTAGAATATTGTAGGTAAATATTCATTTTGCCCTAATTACGATTACAGCGAAACTGCAACATCTCTCGATCATCCAAGCAACGAAATAGATCCATGACACAGGTGATACTCGACAAAATTTCTAGCGTCTATAATAGATGGCATTATGTAGTCTATCTAGCCCTAGAATAAATAAAATTGGCACAACACAGATAGCAGATGCTAGCCTTCTCTAACTTGTGGCCCTTCGGCTCACGAGTCTCTTCCCCCGAAGCTGTAATTTTTCAAGTTGCTTTTACATTAAATGTCTATGGTTACCATAAGCATATAGGTTCTGATTCTGTGAGACGTTTCTATTTGATGATACTGGGCTCTGGAGGTAAGGGGCTATTTTAAAACACTGACTTCATGAATAATATATATTACAAACACTTACTTATACACATTTACAACATTTTATGTTTTTAACCCAAGGATGTTTCACTGTCCGTGTCTAGATGAGAAGTACATCATAACAGAAAACAATCATGTTATTACATTTGAATATACATTGCAATATTTGAAAACAGTCACTTCACATGTGACAAGTGTTGCCTGCCATTTACTTACACATTCAAACTCCAACAGATTCACAGTATAAGAACTTATTAACTTGCGCCGAGTTGTAATGGCCAACAGTGTATCGTCCGTGAGGTTTTTAGTCGGTCCAGCATCTTAAATGTTCTCGACATAACCCGTCACCGTCTTCAGTGACTGGTAGATGTTAGTATCTTTTCCCCGGGTAGAATAGTATAAAAAAATAGATCCCGTAAAAATAAATAGCTGCGTATGCTATTTAAATTTTATAACTACTAAATTTATCTGCTATGTAATGTAACGCAATGTAATGTAATGTAAATAATTTTTTTTATATAATATATTAGTATCTACTTAAGTTTATGGCACAGATTAAAAGACTGTCTATGATTTTAAAGTATTCTATTTTGTAGTTTTGATATGAGATTATTTTACCAAATCCAAATTCGTTGTTAATTTTATATTTGTTACTTAAATAACTATTTGGATTTGAACTTAATAATCCTACTAAAAAGCGCGAACGAATATGGCCACCAGCCGTTTAGAGAGAATAGGAACAATATTTTCAAGGTATGACAAATCCTCGTCTTCGCTTTATTCTTTAAAAAAAAATTAGAAAATCTCGAAAACGCGGTAAAATTTCCTTTTTCTTTGTTTTTGTGCACTTGGCGGGAAATTTTCCTCTTGTTTAATTTCGTGTCGGTTTATTGCACATTATTACTCGTACCGGAGTTATTCTAAGGAAATTAAATTATTGATACAATGTCTATGTTGAAGAAGTCTGCTAAATCTAAATTTATGTCTGACGATTTAAACGAATTTATTAACGAATCTCAGTTTTTAAAAGATTCACCTAAAAATAAGAAGATACAGAAACGGCAAAGACCTGAAATTGTAGAAGAATTCAATTCCAATACAACAAAAACAAATGTAGTAGGTTCAAAAAAAAAGAAAATGGATGGGAGCTTTGAAGTGTGTAGAGAATCGCGCCAAAAACTGCTAAATGTGATGTGCCATCAAATAGAGACAAGGTAAATTATATAATTTATATCCAAAAATTTAGTATACCTTTAAAATGTAAAGTGCAATACTTCAATTAGGATATCTAATTTTAATCTTATGTTTCAGGAAACAAACAAATGAAAATTTTATTAGGAGCTTATCGGAAATAGTTACTCATTTAGAGGCAGACTATAATGCTTTAAAGGACAATGAACAGAAATTGGAACACCTTACAGGAGCATTTATGAAATGCATTCAGCAGGCTACTAATGCTCACAAACAAAAACTAAAGGCCCTTAAAGAAATACAAACTTCTTTTAAGAAAGAGTATTATTGTTGTTATTTTTTATGTATACCATTTATCAATATTTTTTCAGTTATTTAATTGTTCATGTTTTTAAAATAGATGTGAGGAGATGGAAGCAGAGCATAGAGCAGAGACTGATAAATTAGGAGAGGAATTGGAGGATGACATTAGGAAATTGCAACAAAAACTAGTATCTGAAACAAAGCGCAGTGGATGGGAAACATTGCGTAGAACAATCTTTCAAGCTATGCAAAATGATTTCTAATATCCTTATTTAATTTGTTACTAATTGATGTAGCACTCTTTTAATAATTACTTTAAAATAATATAATGTTACTCCTTCAAAATGCTTTGTTTTAATATAAACCAAATAATTAAGAACTACAGCATATATTCAGTCATTTTCGTTTATGTCATACTGGTGCATACTAATAAATTATAGTTTAATATGTTTAGAAACATTGAACAATATTAAAAAGAAGTATAGCATTGCATGTGTAAAAATATTTTTTATTACATGTAAAATTTGCTACAGTCCATTTGATGGAAGTGGCTGCTGCAGCTAACAGCTACAGATGAGTTGTCCCTGAGCACTAACCTGTATCAGTGTTTTCACTACTTGTACCAGATATAAGTAAGAGGGTGATTCCTGCCCAGGTGCCTCCAAGGCAGATAAAGAGAATTTCTTAGTTTATTTATTTACACATTATTTGTAGTCCATACAAATACTACTCCCGTTCGGGAATCGAACCCGCGACATCCACAGCGCCGCAGCTAAACTCTTAGCCACTACGCCACCGAACCATGTTTTTGATTTGAATTGGCAGTCCTACCACATAGTAAAGATTGCAAAAAGTGTTATGCAAACATTCGAATATCTGCCACCGCAAGTTACTGTTTCAAATTATAAGTTGTTACAAATTATCCATCACATTATCCTAAAATTGTATTGTACTTAGTTGAAAATAATTTCCTTAGATATTTAAGTGTCATTGCATTTCAGTTCACTAGTTGTATGATCTACAAAAAACTTGTGATACTTTTCTATAAAACTTGCATATTTTATATATTTGAACTTCATGATTAAATAAAATATGACCAGTATATTATGTGAAATAATGAAATACAGTAAATTCGAAAGCAAGTGAGACCTTTCTCACTCGCACCATTTCTTACCAAATTACAAAATGGAGTAAGTGAGTAGAGAACTTTTCTATAGATTTTGATGAATCTTTGACTATGAAAATACGATGTGTATTAAGTGAGCGAAAGAATGACGAGACAGTCTAATGGACTGACAATAAAGTTATTCTATGTGGGTTCTGTTTAAAATTGTAATACCCTAAAAATATTTTACTACAAACCATTTTCAACCTGCTGGGAATATAATATTTTTATGTTTTTTATTTACAGAGTGGAAGGACTCTTAACACGTGGTGCGATGAAACCTGATGACAGGCCTTTATGGTTCGATGTATATAGAGCATTTCCTCCCATTGCAGAACCTAAATTTGCTAGACCAAAGCCCGAAGCAAAACCTATTAGACCAATTTTGTACAAGGAAGATGTTATAAGAGTGTAAGTAATATTGTTATAATATCTATAACATTCATTGCACAAATATTGTTTAGTGTAATCTTTATTTACATCATAAAATAACAATTAGGACTATTTGCAATAACTACAACCTAAAAAAAAATTATATCGAAAAGCATTTTTCCTCTTCGCATTGTACCAAGAACGCTGCATTTCTACACTGAATGATTACACCCTACCTTTGAGCGAGAATAGAATGCGTGTATATTTCCGTTATAATTTGCTATACGCGTGGGCCCCAGGGACCACGGCAAATGTCACAAATACGTAGTCTTCCTTTATGGACTCATATTTGAGCAACTTACCCAATACGGCTGGCTCCGCGGCCGCCCCGGCTTTGGTCTGTGTATTCTCGATATGAGAGGCCGCCAATATGTTAGTTGCGCCCCACACCTCGGAGCTTTGCCTCCGTAACAAGGGACCAAAGTCAAGCCGTCCTCCCTAAAAATTCCGCAAGGCTCAAAAAACCGGGAATGTTTATGGAGACAAGAACTATATGGATAAAGTCATTTAATGAGCCGTGACGAGACAGTCTGTCGGCACTTTTTTGACAAGAAATCTCGTGGAGGCCCAAACTCGTCTATTCTCTCTCGGTCCAACGTTGCTGTCACAAGCCATCGATGTGGTTGGCCGATCGACGCTCCTAGTCAATCTAATTTTAAATTTAGTAGAGATTTCATAATATCAATAAGCGTAAAAGATAACGAGAATCCGCATCAATATGTTGTATTCCCGGAGAAATATTGTTTAATTTTTTTAATTAAATGCGTCTATTAGAAGTAACAAACGATCAGAAATACACTTATTTAGTGTTATTTCGATCAAAACCAATATTTTTAAAAGTTGTGCAGTTTTACAAGGTCATTCTGAACATCCTGCTTTACCTTGGCCATCCAGGTACCAGAAATTGATTTTGTATTTCAAGTTAAATTAAACAGTGCTGGGCCCGGTGTTCTATCGTAAAATAAGTTGTTTTATTATAACATTGCCAATCATAATGATAAATAATTAATATTATTTCAAACTTACACTAGATTTTTTAATAAAACCAGTTTGTCCTTAAGTTTTGTCCAAATCCGACAATATTTTTTAAGAATATAGAAGTAATTACAAAGTTGATATAGAGAATATAGAAGGAATCTTATGTTTCAGGCAATTGCATGCAAAGGGCCATGGCTTAGGTATGAATATGTTAAGCCCAGCAGGAGAGACGCAAACTAGAAGGTTGATACAGCAATATGAGAAACTGAAATCAGAAGGAGTCCCAGAAAATGAGCTTATTGAAAAGTCCGTTGCAGCTGTTTCCTCAGAACGTCAACTAGAATCTAAAATCACTCCAAAAAATCCTGATTCAGTAACTGCTCAAGTATTGGTTGAAGCAGATTTAAAAAATATATTCAAGTAGTGAATAATTCTGTCTGTAATGTAAATTATAAATAATTAATAAAGTTGTTTTAAATATTACCACAATATTAGATAGAATTAAATTTTAGAAATAAATGAAGTACCTAAACTTTTGTTATTTTGTATGATGAGAATAATTTCAATCCTTACATTTTATATGAGAGATTGAGCATACTCCGCCATGCCCATGGCCTCCACTACGGTTTGATGGACTAATGATCAATAGTTTTTGGTTTGGCAAAACCAAAAAAGAGAACTTCTGGCTATTACTTTTGTAAGTGTTGAAATTAAAAAAAAAAATTGATGGAGAAGGAGCAGTCGTGAGAATACTCGAAGCTTATTTTTGTAATTCTTTGACATGAAAATAAATAGTTACACAAAAAAAACGAAAGAATAGTAAAGTCATATCAAGTATGCTCTGGGATAAAAACACAAATGAAACTTAATCGGACCAGTTTGCACAATCAGCATGTGTTCGCAAGGATGGTGCATGGTGCAGGCATTGACTCGTTTTCATCTTACCGAACGCATATGCGGTTAGGTTGAACGGAGGGTTAAATGTAGTGTGACAGCCACGTAAAAATCAGT
The DNA here is from genome assembly GCA_029286595.1 of Bhutanitis thaidina. NCBI lineage: Eukaryota > Metazoa > Arthropoda > Insecta > Lepidoptera > Papilionidae > Bhutanitis > Bhutanitis thaidina. Next base: position 3,056,477 of record JAGSMS010000015.1, read on the forward strand.
ATATTACGGAATACACTTACGTGTTAAATAGTGACTTCAGTCGGGTTCAAAACCACAGCATATTACTTAATACGTCGAAACGTGATATTAAGTTTGGAAGTTTGTAATATCAGTTTGTTTTAAGAAACCAAAGTATTTATTCGTTTGGTTTTCACTGAGTTGATCGAGTCGAATACGCTGATCTCCGTATTTTCGGCAAGGTGATGTTTGTTACAGTTAGACGTTTTAGCAGTCACAGCTGGTGATAAAATATAAACTGCTGGTGCTTCAGTGTCTCTCTGTATGCCTTAAAAGTGCTCTTATCTAATCTGATTCTAAGATTAGTCTAACTTAACGTTCTAATTCTGGCGTCATCGTGACCCTGGATATGTTTGCGCCAAGTATAAAGCAGTCGCATGTGCGCCTCCACCCATACGCGGCATTGAGTACCTATAGCAGTCTTGCCCCCCTGACCACCATTGGAAAAATCGATTATCGAGTCTAACATCGAACCAAAATACCTGTTTTTAAAATTTACATATTCAGGCATTAGTATTAAAAAGTCATAAAATGAGAGGAATCTCGGTTACCTCTGTAAATTTCGTATTTTCAAAGGTTTACATTTCTTAATATCTGAGACCCTATCGCGGACGCCTCGACGTTATTAGTAATCATTATCTTATCTAGTAGAGATAAAGCTGTGCTAAAAACACCCGTGCTTGTTGTGTCGTAGCGTAAGGACGTTTCATTGAAAATCGGTGATTATTTCAATATTTTTTTGATTCAGTGCTAAACTTATAAAAATGGCACAAGGGAAGTCCTTAATGTTCTACCTCGCTGTTATATTAGGTAAGGATTTAAGACAATTATACATTAAAGATAACGTTGTACGGATTGAAGTAGTACCTATTTTTATATTTTTCCATATAAGTCCTTGTCCATTACAACAATTTTCTTATTAATAAACGTCGTTTCACACCCATTACCGTACTCAAATACTTACAGCGTTATGAATCCTTACAGCTAAGCTATATTCTCCAGTAATAAACCTTTGTTTATCGTTATTTTAACGGTAATATACTTAAATTCATAGATCTTAAAACTACTTTGTTCCTTTGCTTTGTGATAACATTATTTTGTTAAGTTTTAAAGATATTATATATATAATTAGTATTTATGTAATGTTTTTCAACGGACAAGCAACATTTTACTCAATATAAACTAAAAATACTTGTATGCAGTTAAACTTTAACTTTTTATGGTTTACATCGGTCGTACCTGACGTCGAAACATAAAATAATAACTCATCTACTCCGTTTCGGCTTGGATTAGTGCGGACATCTTTATTATAATATTTTACAGTATCAGTAATAGTTTAATAATTCACTATATACAAAACCATACCAAAAGGCAACACCGGCCCCAGTGGGCGCTCGAGAATTCCATGGTTTTATAATATAGCATGGAATTCTCGAGCTAGCGGATCGAAATGGCGAAACATTGCGCAAAATTCTGATTCGCAGAAAAAAATATCTAAACGTCGCATATCTGACGACCTGTTTAAAATATTAAATGAAGTTAATGCGTTAAATATAATTCAAACAATAAAGCATGTAACTGATTTTGAGAGAAAACATCTTCTATTCAAACGAAATCAGCAGCAGTCTCTCGAGAAGATTTACTTACTTATTGTCAACCACGAACGTTCTTCTTCTTGAATATATTCATCAGTTTCAAAGATATTACAAACATGAATATATCGAGTTAGGTTTTAGATTCTTTCGGAAATACAGATACTGCTAACATAGCTCTGCAGCATATTCTGTAAGTTGTAAAATAAACTTTATGCTTGCAGAAGAGGGTCATTATAGTTATTTATAATCTTAACTTAAGAGCATCTCTAAGAAATAAATTAAAAAAAATATATATTTTAACCTTGGCCTCTCCATATCAATATATGAAAATAAAAATACTTTTAATGACAATAATGAAGTGCAGTATATAGGAACAAACATAAGCTTGCAATTCCAATTACTAGACGCCATAGAGTCAGTGTACGTTTTTACAACAAAATCCCAGAAAGTGTGCAGTTTTCCTATCAATTTGTTTATAATGTATTAACCTCTGCGGAGGAGTTTATCACTCCCAAGCTGTTTCTACAAGTTTGTTATATTGCTTTAAAAAAAAAATAGGATACCTACGGTGTAGTTTCTTTTATCTGTTTCTTCTCCGTCAGAGGGACCTCATTACGAAATATTTAATTTAAAAAAAAATATTTTATAATTTCGAAAAAAAATAATTATTATAGACTAGGCGACGTCCGACTTTTTTTTTTGCTCAAGTTGTTAAAGAAGAGGATCGGAACAGTCCCGGATAAATTTATTGAAATAGTGATAGGTTCCGAATAATAATAAATGCTATAAATTTACCTACATTATTTATATATCGAAGTGTAATTTATTAAAGTTGATTTAAATGTCGACTTAGAAATGTTAAACGTGGTACCACGGAAACACTATCCAGTTTCAGCCGGTTTACTTTGCGAATGTAATAATTAATATGAGGTGTTAAATGGTAAACCGTGGATCCAAAAACACCTAATACTAGGGAACTAAAAAAAAATATTTATATATAAATAATTTGTTGTAAAGACGTTGCAGAACGTAACGAAAAACGATGTGCTGTCGAAATAAAATTTGTCATTAGTAATAATTTTTTTATTTATTAGTTGTAAATAAAAACGAAGTTAAGTTAAGGTTGTAAGTGAAGGTACTTTTTATTTTACTTAAATAAGCGCATGCGGTACTTAATACGGAAGATTTTTTTTTATTCATAGGTTTGTTATTATTATTTTTTTAAACGTGAATGTATTAATGGAATGTTTATTTATAGTAATTTTGTGCACCCTCACTGGAGAAGCGGAAGCTCGAAGAAAAATTCTCAGAGGAAGGCGTGTAATGACGCGAACATACTATCGTGAGTCATTGTTTTTATCTTTCGTTACAAAACCTAATGTTTTAGCCAGTCTTTGGAAGTTGCTTGCTGTGCTATGTAAACCAGTTATCTCTTCACGTATCATAACAATTGAAGTTCTATTGTTGAGTCATATCAGGACTTATAAAACGAGAAGAGTTACTTGTAGAGAGACTAATACGCATGATATGATGACAGTCGTCATAACTGCGAGTTACTTTTGAGTTTCCTAAGAAAATGCATGCCGATTTTGCGATAAGGATGTTGTGTGAAATTTTGGGGAAAGGTAACACGCATTTGTTCTCCCTTCTGTTCGAAGTTAGAAGCCTGCTGAAGATAACATATGCGCAAAATACCTTTACCAAATACAATTATTATAATTATATTCACGAGTGACCTTTCCTTGTGTTAGGCATATTTTCATACCTCTTATACTTTTATTTTAATATCGTTCGGCTAGTTAGCCGAGTGATTAAGCTTTGGCTGTAGGCCGAGGATTCTATTGTGACACAGGAATTAAATTTAATCATGTGCTAAAACATGGATGTGCGGGGAAAAAATTAACTGTGTAATTATTAGTATCATTAGGTGTGTTCTCCAAATTTCTAGTACCCATGTAGGTACCGATTAAGGTTCTTAAAAAATCTAATGGCTTCCTGTCCAGAATGATCTCGATAAATGCCACTTACAAGACACAACAGGTGTGAAGCGTCTGCCATAAATGCACCGTAGTAGACTAATATTAACAGGTAAAGTAAAAGTAGCAGCCTATTCATTTGACTTACCACACTTAGCAGACGAGTTGAAGAGAGTAATGCCGGCGCAACTCTTATGTGATTTGCGTTAGGAATATTCTGATAGTTCCTGCCATTAGGCAGTCGCCAGAGCCTCGTTTTGATAGTTGTTGTTTTTTAGCCCAATCATACACGTCATCCAATCCCAAACTAAGATTCCTAGAACGATAGGATTAGAAGGCTCGGTTAAAGGTTGTTGGACAAAGGTCTCCCCTCCAGTTTTTGAAACAGGCAAACTCTTCCAGTCTCCCCGCTCTAATGTCCCGGTTTCTTCACCGCCGAGTACTTGATAAATTAAGCACTTAAATTTTTTTCTAATATTTTAAGTACGCAAGTTCTTCTTAGCCACCGTAACCTGCGAGCTTGCCCTTTTTAGGGCCAGATACATATTAAATTAGTTTATAGAACGCTGCTAGAAATAGAATTCAATAAAGTAAAATATATAATATTACGTAGACAAGGTACGTTTCATTTTTTTTTTCATATTACAGATGGCAACGCTGTACCAGCATGGGCGATAAGTCTAATGGCAGGGATAGGAATGTTACTTATAGGCGGGGTCTTATACATTGTTATGAGGAAAATGGTACTATCATCAGAGACCGGCTCCCTCAATACGTACCAACCAGCAATGCAGCACGAAGACGTTTAAAGTTATATCCCTATTATTGAATAATTTAAGATATTTTCGTATTTTGCTATAAATAATTACAATTAGAGAAAATTTAATTGTAATCCTTGTTAGGAATATCATTAAGCTAAACTAGACTAATATACACTGGTTTTTAGTTTCTGTGACTATTAAAGCGTTTTCACATTTGTGAAGGGCTTAATTGTTTTAATTACTTAAAGAATGTTAATAATCTAATGGTGACAATTATCCATATATTTCTAAATGTGCAAGATACAATTTTTGGACTTTGGGACACGATGTAACGTAACCTTTTTTTAATGAAACGCCAGGAAATCCGGCTGGAATAATGTGGCTTTATAACAGATAAAAGAATATTGATATCGATTCAGTAATTTCCGAGATTCCTCTAAAAATATTTTTCTAACTTTTCCTCCCTATAATTTTATCTAGTGTAGTGTATAAGTGTTGTAAGGACTTCCGTATAAGGCTACACATATTGTATAATAATGCGTATCGATAATTGATACTCCTGTGAGTAACAGAAAATTTTAACTAATAATGTATAATTGCTAAGTTTACAAGAAAAAATTGAGTAAATCGTGTGTATAATTCGAGAAATACTGGGGCCGATTCCTAATACTTCTGAACAATACATATTACTTACAGTTTAACAATGAAAAACTAATAAATAAAATGAGACCAGATATAATCATCTTTATTTCCACTTTCAATGCATTTATCATATTTGAAATTAAATCACTATGATGAACATGTCAGTTGTACGAGATTTTATTAATAAAAGTAATATGGTGTAAGTAATTTAGAATTCTCTGCGGTGATACTTGTCGGGATCGTAGTAGGACGTGACCACCACGCGGTTACTGAACTTACGACCCGTAAGCGTTTGCTGCGCTTTTTGACAATCAGCAATACTGTTGAACTCGACGAATACCTGCAAAGTGCATGTCGACATAAGAAAATAATAAATGTCGTTGGCTTATTGTCGCCTGATCAAGGTATAAATTCCTGCACACATAGAAGATATTATATAGGTATCAAATTATTAAATTGGTATATGTTGCTAAATAATAGAAACAAAATGAACTGTTTGTGCTGTATATAAGGAGGTATAACTTATAACAATGGAAATTAATTATAATTACCAAAGCAACAAATGAGTGACTTAGGCATAGCTAAAGCTTTATTTTAAAAGATTGATGAGTTAGAAAGAAAGATTGTGAATATAATAAAAAAATATTAATGGTTCTTTTCAAAATAAGCAAATTTTATTCCTGGAGCACTGCATTACTGTTTATACTTGATAAAAGTGGTGAATAGATATGTATTATAATTTTTGGAAAAACTTAGTAAAGTTAACATGTCAAAATATTTATTAGAGAATGAACTGAAAATTCCTTTTAGATAAAACAAGATAAACAGTATAAAAAATTACCAACTTGAGAAAGATGGCAGGGTCGACATTTTGATGCAAGTGGCTAAGGCCAAAAAAAAATAGAAAGTCTTTGTGAAAATAATAAAAAAATTATGATTTCATTCACCATTTCCGTTTATTATAAAAAACGTGAATTGCACATTGTGCCTATTACACCCTGATCGGGAATTATTATTTGTAGTCCATACAAATACTAGTCCCCTGCGGGAATCGTACTCGCGACCCACAGCGCCGCAGCTAAACGCTTAGCCACTACGCCACCGAACCGTCATGATAGCTGGTTACTTACTTGACCTCAATATTTTTAATAAAAAAAAACCATGTGGTGAAAGACCTTACACTCCTTTGTGGTTTCCTTCCCAAGTACAAAGCAATTGTTATGAATGTGATTGAAAAAATAAAAGCATGCTGATTATTGAGAAATATGATGCGAAAAGAAGTTCAGCAATTCATGGTTACCTTTCCACAACCAGGTACATCTACACCTTCTAGAGGTCTCGGTATCTCAATGCTGCGAACACAACCATACTTATTGCACTCCTCCCTGAAACAAATAATTTTTTATAAGCCACCAAAATCATAAGCAATCAGATACTTAACAGTAATATAGAAAATATTGACTGTTAACGAGTTACGACATAGTCACGAAATTGAGATAAATGAATAAAAATAATGTATTAGGATTATGATTACTACAATTAAGTCACTGTAAGTTATTTTATTCTAAGACCGTTTATCCAATTTGCAAAGAAATTGAAGACCATTGTGTTAAAGATTTAATGAACAAAAAGTAAAGTTAATACTCACTTGATGTCTTCAAGGATGTCTTCATACTCTTCTTCATCTCGGAGTTCATCTGGTGTGACCATGTTGAGGAGACACAGCACTTCTGTGGCTGGTCCAGCTCCAGCCAAAGTCAACCCTGCTACTTGCAGAGTCACAGGTGCTGCTCCTGTCATTGCTTTGAGAAAGGAAATTTATATAATTAATTTTAATAACTGTGCTGTTGCGCATGTCTATACACTCATTCACTCCAGAGGTTTCATAAACAATAGAATTTCTATTGTTGCAATATATCATAGTGTTATACTAATTGTAGGACAGCCTGAGAGCCCTAGTTGATAATGAACCTGCCTTCAAAACTGGCATTGCTGGTTTGTGTCTAACTAGTTGCATTTTTTTTATGATGAATATGAATGTTTGTTCCTAGTTCAAGGATGTTTATTTAATATATGTTCTGTATATATATAAGCCAGCAAAATTTCAGACAGTGAGGCATTCCATCTTAGTCTTTAAGGGTCACTATGCATCTATAACCTTCTCTAATTGAAGTTGTTTGCAGGTGTCTATGAGCAACCATAGCCACCATCAGGTGGAGTGGTTAGCTCGTTTTTCAGCCCACTCAAATAAAAAAAAATGTATGACTATTTATCTATGTAGGTATATGGAAATTTATCTTAATACTATCCAATTATCCAAAATGTGACTGTACAGCATAAAATATGTAAAGACATTGAATATATTTATGGCTCTTCTACAACAGGGGAGGTGTAATGAACAATTCACTCATGGAAGAAATGAAACAGGAGTTTGGATATGCAAAAATAATATCTCAAGATAAAATAAGCCAATATAGCATACCTAAAGTGGAATTCTTGGCTCCAATACTTGCTCGTTGGACAATTAACTTTTTATCTCCCAATTGCATTCCATTAAGCCCAGCAATAGCCTGTTGAAAGAATAGAATTATAATCACTTCACATGAAATAGTTTTTGTTTTAGTAAAATACAAGTTTGATATTTACCTGATCTGTCATAGAAATATCCACATATTCAGCAAATGCATAGCCCTTGCTAAGACCTGTAGAGGAGTCTTTCACCAAATTGAAAGCACGAAGTTGTCCAAATGACATCAGAAGTTCTTTCACCTGTTTCATACACCATTTTGTTAATTCAATAAAAAAAATTCACCACTTATAGTTACATATATAATAACATCTTTATTATATATTTACTCATCGTTTGTTACACAACAATTATTATTACACATAATTTAATGTTCCCATTAACATTTTTTTAGCAAATTGCAGCATACATGTAAATGAATGTAATCTGACCTGTGACTAGCCGCATATTAGAATCAGATATGAATGGAGGAGACTTGCCTTGAAGTGCCGACGCCTCATTCAAGTACAAGACGTATAGGTGAGAATGAGAGACAACAGTGACACGCGGGCCGCGAATGTGCCAAATCTATGCTAGGGAGGGGCAGAAAGCAAACTATCAGTGACTTGTTACAAAATATTTTGAGCGTGAAACGCACACGCTCATCCGTTAGTACCTGAAAATACCTGAAAGGGACCAAAATATAACGCGATTCACTGCTTGCTGCACCATAGCCCTGTCAACTGTTGAATCTCGTCCTGAAAATGGCAGCGGCCTCTAGAACTTTCTAATGGGAACTATCGAAACGTCCTAAAATGTGTCATTGGTTTGTATGTCATAACCTATATTTCACTAAGTCTGGAAAATATTACTTTAATAAAAAAAAAAGTTGATTTAATTTTTTAAATAAGTCGGTATGATTGCAATGTTTTCCAGAGCATAAATAAGTGTTATATTGTGTAAAGGCTTCACAGATGGTTGAACACAAGATGGAACTTCATCTGAAAAATATAATTTTTGTAATTTTAAACTGATTTCTATAAAAAAAATCTATGATATCCCTAGAGCATTAGAATGCATAAAACTAATTATTATTATAAAGTTCTATTATTTTTAGTGATATTAATTCATAAATATTAAAATGAAATTAACAATATTTATTTTTTAAATTTTTGGGAAACAAATTGTTTGAGTATTAAAATTTTGCCTTTGATCTGAATATTAACTCTACAAAATGTTACTCTTTATGCATTTCTTTGGTATAATCATAAATCACTTACTTGGTCTTCATTAAGATAGTTAGGTAGACCCCCAATAAATATTTTGTGAGGCGAATCGGGCACAACTGTACTTATAACTCCAGCTGAAAATAAAGAAAGTTGTTTTAATCAGAACATTTTTGTTATACTGGTAGACACACTGGTTATACACTTCTCACAGTTTTGAGGTACAATTGACATAATGTGACAAAGATTCGAAGGTCAAAGTTGGACTGACATATTCAGACAATTTGTCTCTGATAGACATACTTATCAACAACTTTTAGTATAGTGTTCCCAACAACAAACAGGATTAGTGTGATGTGGATGTTAGACATGGTCTTGCACTATGATACTACATAGTTCTAACTACTCCAATTATTCCTCCATAACTACTATATTGTTGGCAAATTGAAGGCAAGTACTATAATCACCATTGATGGGAATACCATATCCTTTCAGGTTTCACAGTTGAAAACATCTATCAATGTAGTCCTGAAAAGTTTCAGGGATTTATCACACTGGCTTACATCTTTCTACAAATAGATAAGTTTCATACTCTGGTTCTGTATTCAGATACATCTTAACCATTTCTACATTGCAGTACATTAAACGGAATATTTACATAACTAAAAGCTAATTAAATATAACTATGTAACATTCTTCATCTGGCTCCCTTGATTTTGCATAATCCTTAACCTACAATTTTATGTGCATGTTGTACAATAAAGCATTTTATTATAATTATTATTTCCTTTAATTTTTTTTATTAACAGCTTATAGGCTAAAAGTATAGACCGTATTGGTAGGATAATAATTTAGAAATGGTTCAAAATCTTTTTCTTCTTATAAAACTAGAGCAAATGCAAATTACATACAAATTTGTAAACATCAACATACCTGGCACATTAATAGCCGGATTTTCTGTACCAGGCATAGGCTGGTAATCATGTGGTCGTCGTATCTTTAAGCTCTGGCCCTTGAAATTGATTCCATCAAAGGCCATTGCTTGAGTAGTCTCATCAATAGATCTGAATTCAAGGAATGCAAAATTTTTATCCAAATTAATCTGACAAGCTAAAACAGGATTCCCTGCTGCCTGAGCCAATCCTGATAGGTGCATCTGCTGATTGAAAAATTCCATTGTTTCTTCTTCAGTCACACCAAATGGAATATTACCGACATACAGTCTTCGTGCTTGTCGCGTTATCGTTGATCCGACTACCGGAACGGCGGCTTGTGGGGTATCTGCAACGATGTTTGCAGGTATTTGTCCGGCGGCTTGCATGGCTTTGTACTGCAGAGGTGTAATGTGTTCAAATCCCGGTGGTGGAACATCCCAGTACAGTGAAGGCTTGCGGCGACGTGATCTTTTCGATGGTGATCTGGACTTGCTTCTCCTTTTCTCTCTTCGCTCTCTCGACCGAGATCTTGTTCGCCGTCTTTCTCTTGAACGGGACCTGCGTCGCCGATCTATGACATGAAAATAATATACAACAATAAAATAAATACTCTACACAATAAAGTCATAAATACAGAAAAAGAAATATACCTTTATCCTCGCCCATGATTACCTAAAACTTAGCAAGTAACTTCTATTTTTTTTCAATTAAATGTTTGGTGTGAAAACAACACAGCCACACAGAATTCACAAAATGGCGTCCTTTCCCGGCTATGATGCAAAAGTGAGAAAGTGCGATTCAAATTCAAAGAAAATATAACCAATCCTACCAACTAGGTACTACGTTCTATTAGTCTGTGGTACACATAGTTAGGTAGAAATCTGAAGTATTATTACGGTCGGTCCTTATGTCCATTAATAATAGATCCATATATTTATTAATTTTCAAACAATCCTCCATAAAAATCACAATCATATCAGTGGTATTTATCTACATGATTACTTAAATAAATTATGTACGTATATAATACATAACAAATATACAAATTGTAATACCATTATAAACAATGATAATGATGAGAGCTCAGCAATTATGAACAATATTTAGGAAATGTGGCATAATATACTTTTTGAATGTTGGGTTTCTTTTTGAACTTTTTGTCTCAACTTTTTAAGTAGTGCATTCCATAGACGTGCTCCTTGAACAGCAAACGCGGTTTAAAGAGAAACGCGGTGCGTGTTTTTGAATGTGGTAGAGCCAACCGGCGGATTTTGCTGCTGGTCGACCGGGTTGGTACCACAGCCTCGCAGAATATCGGCGTAAAGTAGAGGCATGCACGGTGAGTGAGGTAACCGGAGGCCTACTCTCCTTTCCCCTCCTCATCCTTCCTCCCATCTCCCAAATAACGTTAAAGGCCGGCAACGCACCTGCAGAACCTCTGGTGTTACAGGTGTACGTGGGCGATGGCAATCACTTACCGCTTGCCCGTTTGCCGTTTTTACCACAAAAGAAAAAGAAACAGAACGGTGAAGAGAAATAGAGTCAAAGTATCCGAAGAACGAAGTTGCCGATTAGGAGTATTACGTAGAAATTGAAGTCAAAAATTCAGTCTCACACTCATATGCATCAAAACCAAACCAAGCGCATTACCAGTTAGTCTGTGTCGGGAGATCACACCGTACACGTAAGTCCGTAAGTCTAAAAAATAAAACAATGCCTTCTTGTGCAGTGAAAGACGGTAAAAATAACACTAAAGTGAAAAAGAAGTCTGAAGCAATAACTTTCCACTTGTAAGTATTAAAAATACACTTCATTTATTATTGACTAGACGCGGTTTTGGTTGATTACGATTACTAATTATGTTTACCGGCTTTAAGTAACTGGAAAATGGATTAAAATTGTATTAAACGTTACTTTGTTAATGTGATCGTATTATCGTAAGTATATAATAGCGTCGAGTAATTTGTAGTTTTCGTAGCAATGTAAAGTAACTGCTTGTTTTTTTCGATAAATACTGGTTAAATAAGCTGTCTCTTAACCGGTCTTAAAACAACTTAATTTATCGTTTTTCTCAGTATTGTCGATGCTTTTTTGTTTTTTATTTACTTACGAAACTATTTCTCGTTTTAGATTTCCTACTAAAAGTAAAACCAATACACGAATGGGTAGCCGCTATAAAAAATTGCCGAAATGAACCACAATGACTACCCTTTAATTGTAGCGTGGATTGTTCGGATCACTTAAATGATAGCGTGTCTGTACATAACTAACCGTTTGTTTCGACGTATGAACATGAACGAATATATTTCTGGTTCAGTTTTTGGAGGTTTCGAATTATATGCAAGGTTAATCAAATCATAGTGCGAAAAACCAGAAGCGTACCATACTTAATGACGAGAGGAGAGAGCCCGATAATAATAAGGTCCAGTCAGGTATCGGGGAATTTAGGATGGTGAGTAGGAGTGCTGGAAAAAATGGATAAATTAACTGGTGACCAGATTTTTCTCGTGTATAGTCCGCACCTCAGATTAATGACTACTTCATATACACATAGTATTAAACATTATTATTTTACTTGAGTCATACGCCTTCGAATATTGAAAACTTTTTCCTAATTGGTGCAGTATATTTTGTGTATTATGTGATATTTTTTTTTTTTTTTTTTACCTTTATTCATATTTTAAAAGTTATTTTAATTTTAAATGAATTATTTGCTAAAGTTAAAATTATTTAGATAAAACCGAACGAGATAATTACAAAAAATACTCACTTACTTTGATGTGGCCGTTGGTCGCCAAACAGAACAAATGTTTTAAGGCTGTCAAATTATATTTAGGTGTTAAAATTTTAAAAGAGCTATATAGTAGTTAATATTGTCAATCTCTGTTAATCTACAGCTATTGACCACAAGTCCCAATAACTTGCTCTCTTTTTGGATTTCGGATATAATCGTCATCGGTCGCAGGTCGGAGTACCATACCATAGCAAAGCGCACTGAATTTCCTACGATTGGTACATACATAGTTTGTTTCGATATCCAATATATAGTTAGTGTTCTGTCCAGTACATAGATAATAGATATTGGTTTTCGAACCGATAGCGATGTACAGTTATTATATCTATGTACGTTTCGTATCATGCCTATTAGTCCATACCACAGAGTACATAATATGTATGAGGTGTCAACATAAATAAGTTACTAATGCAAGTGAAAGTTAGTTCCGCAACAACACGTTTAGTTATGTTGTTATAGCTTATACATTTAATTTAATCAATGGCTCCAGATTTGGAGATTATTAAGATTACTTATTAATATTTTTTTATAACTTTCCGTGATGGTTCGTATTTTATTTAAACTTTCAGAAAAACTTTTGTTTGTGATAACTAAAATAATGTTTATTTCTAAATCTTACTGTAATAAGTTCCAATAAATAATTTTAAGTTTCTTATAAAATAGCTGAATACTTAATGACATAATTTTAAACATTTTCCTCTTTTTCAGGATAATGTAATAAACAATAAAAATCTGACAAATAGAAAAAATAATAATGTATATGATAAAATCAAAGATAGAGATCAAAGTAAAAATGAAATAAAATTAAATAACCATATAAATACCCCAAAAAAGCCCAATGCTGTTGTTGCTTTAGTTTTTGTATCACTGCTTTTTGATCTTTTGGCATTTACTATGATTTTGCCACTTTTGCCATCATTACTCGATTATTATGATAAAGAAGAGGGTAAAGGGAATTCACTCTATGCATCGTTAGTGTATGCTGTGCAGGGCTTTCAGAAGTTAACTGGTGCACCAAACCGTTTTGCATCAGTTCTATTTGGAGGAGTTCTGGGCTCAATGTACAGCTTCTTGCAATTCTTAACAAGTCCTATTGTTGGCAGTCTCTCAGATGCCTATGGAAGGAAACCCATGCTATTGGTTTGTTTGGTATGGTTTCACAAAATTATTATCGAAGTATTTAAATTTATTTATAAATGTTTTCTCATAAAGTTTTCCTTCACTATCAAGCAAACAAAAAGCCATAAATGGAAATTCCACTCAAAAATTTTAGTGAACCCAGCAAGGGGAACTGAACTTAAATCATTTGTGTATAATGAAGTTTCAGGTCAATGTGAAGCTGCTACAGCTCAAATTATTACAAAACAACACTAAAGTCCCAATTGTCCAAACTCTATAGGACAGAGAGTAATTTTTTTTATTGATAATTCAGATAATCCATAAACATCCTATTTCAGCAATAAAACAAGTGTATGGCATTTATGCATACACTTGTTGTATTCAATAGTATGCTCATTTACCGCCTAAAATTTAATTTAATTAATATATGGTAAAATAACAAATTTTATAATTTTTTCTGAAGTACAGAGAGGAGAAAAACAAAAATGAATGGTATATAATTGAATAATTGTTTTCCGATTTATTTTCTTCTGACTATTTGGACATTCAGTTAATCGGGTTTTGGATAATGGTTGATATTGGTATAACTTTGTAATATTATTGAGTGCAGATTATTACATACCTCTTATATTACCATTACTTTTTGGAAATTTGGACACTGTTACCACACACATACCAATTTTCTTAATTATATATACCTAATTAACATTACCTGTATTAATTAGGTAGTAATTATAGGTAAATGCTTTCAAATTGCCATAAAATCAATAAATTGTAAACATCAAATTGATAGTAATGTTTGCTTCCTTTGTATGCAAGCTACCACTTTCATGATTTATTCATAAAACTAGCTTTGCCTTCATTTTTGTTCATGTTCGTAAACCATTAGCAACAGACATAGTTATGAATTGCTTTGTTTTAAATATATTTTCATTTCCAAACATTTCATACTACTAGGTAGCGCTAAAGTTGTACTGCCAAGATCTCGTCGCCCGATTTTTATTCTCGCGGTTTATATTCCGTGGACTGATTATCACCTAACATGCACCGCTAATGAAATGCTCCGCATTTTTTGTATGTTCTATTCAGCTATCGGCCTAAACGTATGTCTGCAGTGGAGAAAAGAACTAAAATCTTACTACTCCTATTTGTTACTACGGCGTAAAAGAGTTGTAAAAATATGTCATGAGTCGATGCCGATTAAACCAGCGGCTTAATCCAGTATTAACCCGCTGGTTTAATCGGACCGTCTTCTCGTTTTCGCAGTGCGGGCTCAGTTTTACAGAAAAAAAAATTGTTTATATATATATGAAATAAATGTTTAATTGTAATATCATGTTAAAATCATGAAGTCCGCCATTGATCTTTTAAATAAGACATGATGATTTTGATTTCTGTGCTTAATATTATACTTTTAGACGGGGATTGCTATTTCACACGCTCTGTGGAGCTGCGCGAGCACTTTCAGTATTTTTGTTTTGGCTCGGTTCATTGGTGGACTGAGCAAAGCAAATGTAAGCTTAAGTATGGCGATTGTCGCAGACGCGTCTGATGAGAAGACTAGAGCGAAAGGAATGGTAAGGTTGTTTCAAAACGAAGTCTTACATGTACTTCAATCAGTCAACCATTTTCTTTATAAGAGTTGATAAAGGTTAGCGGATAATGAGATTTCAAGGCTTCTTGATCCGCTGTGCCAAGACAAAAAAAACTCACAATCACTCCCCGATAAAATCGTAATGAGTTATTTTTCAACATGTTTTCATTTATCCAAGACATGGTTGTCAAACAACGATATGAAAAATAACACGGTATGGCTAAAGCTAGAAATAACTTTACTCGAAATATTTGTGGTATAGCGGATATGGCTCCAGGTGGAGAATTAACCACGTCAAAGAAAAACTAGATCGACAATACTTAGACCGATGAAGAGTCATAGCATCAAAGGTGGGAGGCGTGTAGTTTAGTGATCGCAAATCCGCCAGCCAACCGTGGCGATTATTGAAAATCCTCACATTGGGAGAGGCCTCTTTCCTCTCTCATGATGAGCCACTGCTGGAAATAATATACAAGTAATTCGAAAATTTGATCTACATCAGCTCTCCCTGCCAGTCTTGACCACGGCGATAACTTTAGACTACTTACTATGGTAAATTGACATCTGCGTAGGATATTACTGCGTAAGAAAACAGTGTGCGCATAAGCGCGTGCAGCGTTAACATAGAAGCTCTATCCCATTTTCACCTTCCCAAATCTGATAACTTAGTGGAGTCTGACACTTAAAAACCAATAATTTGTGTGTACAAATATTGTCTTCGGTTGGGTTTCGCACTTGGAAATTGTGGCACAGCAGATTAAGCTGATTGGGATCAGGTCCTTATCAACAAGCACATTCGACATGCTTGTCTAGTGAGTTTTTCTAAAGTTCGAAAATCAATAAAGATACTAGTAAACTCGTGAAGAGTATTTAATCTATTTAAGTAAATAAAAATCAATATATAGTCATGTGTAGCAGTACATAAGAAACTAATGAATTATTTTATTTTCAGGCGCTCATAGGTTTGGCATTTTCTATAGGATTCATAGTAGGTCCAATGGCTGGTGCATGGTTTGCAATATCAAATGACGCGTCCTTTGGAATGTGGGGTCAGAAACCAGCTTTATATGCACTCTGTCTTTCACTCGCCAACATCGCTCTTGTTCTTTTATTTATACCAGAAACGCTCTCAAAGGTTTGTTATATACCTTTTTAATTATAAGTTAATTACAATAGATGATGTCTTCAACATTTTTCACTTATTATTATTCCATCTCTTTCAGGATAAAAGAGCACCCCTGTCGCTTTCTTTCTATAAAACGATTGAATTCGTTTCTCCCTGGCATTTGTTAAAATTTACTGCTGTTAAAAACCTCTCATTGCATCAAAACAAAGTGCTATCTAAACTGGGTCTGATTTACTTCATATATTTATTTTTTTACTCTGGACTTGAATTTACAATTACTTTTCTGACGCATCACACCTTTTCGTACACTGCAATGCAGCAAGGAAAAATGTTCCTAGTCATAGGTAAGGTTCCATATATTGATTTTAAAAAAATCTCGCACTATTAACGTTCCATGCTACTCGACATAGCCATACTAGATTCCAACAATGTTATTTAAATATTATTTTTATAATGTTTATTTCATCAAACACGAACATGTTCAATCACAAATCAAACAATTTTCTCCCACTATACTTGGTATATCTATAAATTTTTGAAACGCTAAGAATCTCCAGGAAAAGAATTTCTAAATTGTATTTATTTTTCACCATGATTACCTTGGCTCTAGTTATATCGTTAATTACGTTTTGAAAGATGCTCAATTCCCCCTTGGGGGAAAAAAAACTTGTTCCTGGGTATCGAAAAAAAGCCTCTACAGACACTTTTGACCCCATCATCTCCTTTAAATTTTATATCACGCAAGTGCTTTTTCATGATGAAAAAGCAATACGACACTCAACTTTCCTCGTCATTTACATGATCGCGCAGTTTTCTGATCAGTGTCCTTTAGTTAAATAATCGGGCTTTATGATACCTTTCGCATCCCAGAAGACAGTGGCCATTATCAAGAGACCTTGAATTTCTTGGCTTGTGAGATCTTTTCTAGATCGTATTTTGGTTTTTCGTCTCCGGGTCGTAGTGAACCCAACTTTCATCTACGGTTGTGAAACATATTCTGAAAGATTCTGGGGTTGCCAAAATTTTGCTTTAAAATGCCAACTCATGCTTTCTCTTGTCCGTCAGTTAACAATCGAGAAACCCAACGCGCGGCTACTTTTTTGAGTTTTAAGATATGAGTTAAAATTAACTGAATTATCCCAAACGAACTCTTTAAAATCTCAACTCAACACGTGAATCTATCTTAACCATCTCTTAAAATGTTTTCTTTCGCTGCTCGGCGGTTGTTGGCCGCCCGGGGCCAGTCTCGTCGTTAGCAACGGTTCGCCCGCGTCTAAATTCCGCGCACCATATGCACTAAAAGTTCATTTTAGAGAAACATTTTTCACGCACAACCTTATATTTTCTCCATTTTGCACACGCCTGCCAAAATGCCAGGCCTTTGGATGGAGGTCTTGGCGATTCATAGTGGAGGCGGTCCGTAGTATTCCGATAGTCATCTCTGCAAATTTGTTAATACCAGTCAGCCTCTTGAAACTTCTGCGACCGCTGGGACTTCGTGACGGACCGCTCTGAGCTCAAATGCAGAAGGCGGAATCCTTGATACCGCTCGCATCGTCCGCTGGTTTCTTTCCCTTTCCCCTTAACCCTCGGCCGTCTGATCTCCCTTGCCGAGAGCTTCTGCCTGGTTTGCTTATAATTTATTTATATATTTTATTTTACTTGTATTTTATATATATATACATATTAATAAAAACCACCCAACCCCGATAATAATAATGTTATACCTGTAGTTTTCTCCATGGCAGGCTATATTCCCAACCATCTTTTCCGTAGCTCGAAACTAATAGATCTAGAAGAATCCCTTTACATGTGATGTAAAGGGATTTTTCTTGATCTATATATATTCGTCTAGGAAGCTGCCATCTTAAACACATGCAGAATCGTTATAAGATTCATGCAATTAGACGAAAATACAATCTCATAAACTACACCACACTGTGCATCTACTTGGCTTTGGAAAAAGATCACCGATAAAAATAATAACAATGATAAATTATTTTGCTCTCATAAGTTTATGAAGATTACATCTATTTTAGCATACTGTACGCGATTCTTTGCATATGTCTCATATGAGATGAACCAATCGTTTAGATTGTTATGACGCGAGAAGGCTTAATAAATAAGTTTCTCATATTTTCGAATTTTTATTACATCTTTTGGGCGTCCTTCACTTATGATATAGCCAAATCGACAAACGTTGATAATTAAACGATATGGCCAGTAGGCCATTTCATGAAACACCGAGCGCTTCATGTGGACAATTCTACGATTGGGCCACGAAATACACGTTCACTAATAGTATTCTGTGGACAAACCAAAGAAAACTGCTACTATGTTAGGTTTAAGACGACGTAGAGTGATGATATTTGTAATCTATGTTTGCATCTATAGGAGCATACAATCTTGTCATTAGGTATGATAATGGCGATACTGCAAGGCGGAGCTGCAAGGAGATTGAGCCCAAAAGGCGCTGAGCGTGCAGCGAGGTTGGCTTTGGCACTTACGCCCCTCTCGTTCCTGTGTGTCGCATTGGCCGCTCGTGTCGCACCTCCCCTCGCATCACCCATAATATGGCTTTGGTCTGGTCTCGTACTCTTCGCTTTGTGTGAGTATATATTATCAACACTTAATAATAATGGAAAAAAAATTATACCCTCAAGCTATTACGGAACGATAATGAGTTAAGACAAATTGTGGTATTTTTGCATACATTTATATTTATTGCAAGGAAAAAAGAGAAAATTGTATTATATTATGATAACCGGTTGTAAACAGAAAAATAATTGTTGTCACCTATGTGCATTCTTAAGGTCACCGTCAAGATAAAGTATCTCCTTGTAGATTGTCCCGCTGGAAAACACAGGCTTTCACACGTTTTCGCGTGTCACGAGCTCAACTCTCCCAAAGAGCGGATTTGACATAATCTGCACGCTTGACCATGGCAAGAGGGTGAGCAATAAATGCCAAATAGATGATTAAAAGTTATCCTTTGTCTAACCTACTGTACTTAGACAATAATCATATTTTTTGTTTATTTGACACAAAATCTAAAAAGGGACGGAAACTTAAATTGCACAAAAGAAAAAATTCTGTTACTATTTTTATGTTTGTAGTCTCAGGTAGACGCAGCGCAGGACCACCACATTCCTGATTTTCAGTGGAGCCTGCTAAATGATATTGCGGACGCCAACTTACCTTATAGCCCTGGATATACGATATAACTATGTTGTACAAAAAAAAGTACTTATATCACAATTTTTTGGTTGACACCCGTCCGATTTTAAGTTTGTTCCAGATAATTTAAAAATAATGTTTAAAATAAAAAAAAATAACAATATATTTTAATAATAGCTTTTAATAATGCATATTCAGAAGATATATTTTTAATTTTAGTTTAAAGGTATTCCTTAACTTTTCTTTTTTGTTGTTGATTCGTGATGACTTGATCCATTTCAAATTAAACTGTGGTAATAATTTCTTTACACAAATTATCAATTTATGATAATTTGATAGATTTCAATTAATAATCTAGCCAGGCAAGTGAGGTATCCTGTGGCCCTTTTCTCACTTCCCCATCCCCCATGCTCATCGCAACTCCCGGTAATCCTTAAAGGCTCGCAACGCACCTGCAGCTCCTCTGGTGTTGCAGATGTACGTGAGCGACGGTAATCACTTACCATCAGGTAAACGGCATGCTCGTTTACCGCCTTTCCCATTAAAAAAAGGCATATAATTTTTTTCTTTTTATAATATAGAAAAGTAACTATTCACGTCTTGACCAGGAAAAGAACTCGTTGCAGATGTAAGAAAAATTTTGTATAACTGTAATCAAGTGTGCTCCATGTAGATACAGGATTCAAAATTGTGTTATCAAGACCTGTACGTAAAATCGATAAATGTTATCAATAAAACCACAAAAAAAAACTGTTATCTATTTAGTTCCCAAGATAAGTTTTGTCATATGTTACGTCATAACTTCATTAGTCGTAAAGAAGTCGCAGCAAATTTCTATATATATTTTAGGTAGATACTTTGTGCATTGAATGAAACACAGATAGAGATACTATGTGTACAGGAATTTTTACATAACTGGCAAAAAGTTTTTATGCCAGTTATGTATAAATTGACGGAAAAGAAGACTGTCAGTAACATTTAATCTTGAAATATGATATTGATAACTGTTTCTAAATCTACAATATGTACCGTTTCATATATGTATCCATTTTTTGGAACTAATACTCAGAATGTTAGATTCTGAAATTTGCAAGTCAATATTTACAGAATTTTCTTTCTGAATCCTTGTTGAATTGACATATAACATTATTTAATCACTATTCACGTACTTTATACATAAAAAAGTTGTGAATAATACGACTTTTTAAGTTTAATACAAAACATAAATGCAAATTTAAAACGGTATTTTTGATCAGCAAATGACCCGTAAATTCCATAGTGTATTTTGGCTTTGGCGTTTTTGAGATGATTGATCCGCTATCTGTTCGACACCAATAGACTTTCAAGGGCTCGACACTCTCGGTCAATTCATACGACAACCTCATTTCAGCATTCGACATAATCGTTATGACAGCATTCGTATTTGCGATTTGTAAATTACTTATCGCTATACGAACATATTCAATGAAAAACTCATTTGTTATAACGATAAAAATATTACACGTGTAGTTGTACATCATTTGTATTATACGTAAATTGGCGTCATTTGAGGCTCTTGTCGCAGCGACGGCATTCGCGGTGTCATGCATGACATCAATGGCTGCAGCGCAGGCACCTGAGGCAGCGCGCGGTGGTGTGCTGGGTGCACTGCGCTCGCTGGGAGCACTCGCGCGCGCAGCCGGCCCGCTCCTGGCCTCCGCCGGTGAGTGTGCCGTACTGTCGCTACACACCGCGCACTGCCGGGTGCAGGGAGCGCCCGGGGAGCACTCGCGCGAGCATCCACCCGGACCGCTGTTCGCCTCCGCCGGAGAGTTAGGCTGCGATGCGCGAGTTCGATCCTCGAACGACACATATAGAGGCTATTCAAATAATTTTTCGGGTATGGGTCATTCCCACGACTCCTCGACACAGGTGAAATTCGTACAGTGTTACGCTTTTATAATTCTTGACGTGTTCGTTGTAAGAACAACAAATATAACTAAACTAAAACGTATCTACAATACAAATTCATTTTTTATGACACGTGAATGGTTAAAAATTAAAATAAAAGGGGAAAAGAAGCTTTTTTGTAAATTTGTTTTATTATCAAAAAACTTAGCATGCCAAACCAATAACTATGAACTTAATTTTTTTCCAGCATATTGGTGTTCTGGAGCAACAATAACCTACTCTCTAGGATCAATAATTCTTATTATTCCTGCTGTGATGTTATTTAGACTGAAAACATGAATATACTTATACTGTAACTTTAAATACCTACATAGTATTTAAGCAATAATTATCTTTAATAGTCTCGTTTATACTTCACTTTATTTATTGTTTTACAACTTTTTTCTACTTTTACATTACGTACTAACTTTACGATTGTATTGAATTTACAACTCGAATAACAATCAGTATTAAAATATGTATTTCTTCAATGAGGTTATTTCATTTTACCATTGTATACATTACCTTATATAGTGCACATACCTAAGGGTTAAGATCTTAAAGAGAAGCATAGCAAAATTCTCCAAACTACCGGCAATGGGGAACGTGGAGATGGAGACTTGTAGAAATTATTTGTTGCTCTATGTTTGCAATGACAGAAATTGTCATCAGTCATAGAGAATGAGAACGGAATTTCTGCCAGTTTGCGTGATTTAACTGCTTTAGTGTAGTCAGAGTCCTACCGCGTAGAGAAGAGACTAGCTGAGTTTTTAAGTGGTATAGGACAAGTTTTCTCAAGGTTTTCGCAGGGCTGCAGTCTGGCATAGATATTTATAATTCCGAAATGGTCACTACCAAAGCTAAGCGACAAGATGTTCCAGTTAAGTTTAGGCGCCAAACATGAAGAGTATAGTGTCAGTTCTAAAACAGAGGGCTAGTGTTTTGTGAAGGGGCCTTCGTATGGACGACCCATTGTTGAGAAAACAGATTTTGAACTCATCAAAAACATATATTAAAAATGAGAGAAAAGGTGAAGTGGATATGAAAGACAGTATTATGTTCAGCTCAAGGATACAAGTATCGTCCGGATTTGGAATGAAAGTGGATAGGAATGTAACAATCTTTAGTTTTACTCAAACTGCATTTATACTTATCAAAAAAACATGAACGGAAATTTAGGTTAACTAAAACTTAAGTGCCCTAAATGGTTATGCCATCGCTTCTCATCTCGGAAGCATGCAAAGCCTTATTATCTTATTATCATTGGGAGAGATGATAAGATTATTTTGTAGAAATTATTTGTTGCTCTATGTTTGCAATGACAGAAATTGTCATCAGTCATAGAGAATGAGAACGGAATTTCTGCCAGTTTGCGTGATTTAACTGCTTTAGTGTAGTCAGAGTCCTACCGCGTAGAGAAGAGACTAGCTGAGTTTTTAAGTGGTATAGGACAAGTTTTCTCAAGGTTTTCGCAGGGCTGCAGTCTGGCATAGATATTTATAATTCCGAAATGGTCACTACCAAAGCTAAGCGACAAGATGTTCCAGTTAAGTTTAGGCGCCAAACATGAAGAGTATAGTGTCAGTTCTAAAACAGAGGGCTAGTGTTTTGTGAAGGGGCCTTCGTATGGACGACCCATTGTTGAGAAAACAGATTTTGAACTCATCAAAAACATATATTAAAAATGAGAGAAAAGGTGAAGTGGATATGAAAGACAGTATTATGTTCAGCTCAAGGATACAAGTATCGTCCGGATTTGGAATGAAAGTGGATAGGAATGTAACAATCTTTAGTTTTACTCAAACTGCATTTATACTTATCAAAAAAACATGAACGGAAATTTAGGTTAACTAAAACTTAAGTGCCCTAAATGGTTATGCCATCGCTTCTCATCTCGGAAGCATGCAAAGCCTTATTATCTTATTATCATTGGGAGAGATGATAAGATTATTTTGTAGAGTACATCCTATATCTTGTAGATATTGATGTATGGGTATTAACTTGGCGAGCTTCTTTGTTGTAACTTTGTGAGTGGCTATCTATTTTATTTATTATAAGATGGTAGGAGTTCGGATTAGCTAGTGCTTGAGGAGGCATTTTTGGCACATTTGTCATCTTACCTACAGTAGTTTGAAGTAGTATAAGAAATATGAGCATCTAGGTTTTGCAAATAGAGAACCATTATTGGGAAGAAGTTATTTCCATGCTAGTTGAAACTAAGCTTGGAACTAAAAGATGTTGCAGTAATCTTTACATGTAACTGTATATATTATTTTTAGGATTATTTTTTTAATGTTTATTAGCTACATTGGCTAACTGTTACATCACAGAATAGATATTTTATCTTTTATGTTATGTTAATATTGTATTATGTGGTTATCTATTCATTACATTATCTTTGGTGTATATTACTAAGTGTTACCATAGTAACGGTTTGTTTTGATAATAGGATAATACGAACACGAGAAGTTTTCATATGACAAGGCTGGAAGTAATAAAAACTGGTTATATACTCATTTGGCTCGAAGGCAAGGACAAAACCTTAAAATGCCGCTATTTAGTAACAAATTTACTCCAAAAACAATACCCGTAAGACGGCAAGACACTTCAGTGATAAGAAACGAGTTCGGCAGTGACTACGCGTCAAAGGAATTATCTATAGACTTATGCCCTCTTAAATTAAAATTGGGTGATTTCGAAGTATTATTTGAAGAAGGCCAGTGGATACCTGGTATGATAAAAAAAATCTATATCTGTTTAATATCAATATCATATTAGACACATACTGTTGAAATATTTGTCTATTATCTATCATAGCCACCAACCAAGAATCATTGAGATTTTATCTTAATCGAAACAGGGATGAAAAGGCTATTCTAAATTAACTAGAATTATTCTACGCTCAAGCCTGCCGAAGGGGCTTAAGGCATCCCATGCCTCTGCCCTACATTCGAATCCCTATAAATGCAGGATTAAAAATAGTAGTTACTTGTGATACGAAAAATTTATATCAAATGTATTTGTACATTGGAAGGGCGAGAATTGCCTAGCATGGTGTGATTATGACTAGGAGGTGGGAGGGACTTTGAAGAATCGTGACGTTTGAAATAGTTCTTCTTCTTCTTCATTAGTTTGTTATGAGTCCACTGCTGGACACATGCCTCGGCAGTGCTAGATTCGTTAGTCAGGCGGGTTATCGATTACTGTGAGAGGCCCCGCATCATAGACGCAGCTCCCCCTCAACTCTCTGGTATTTTTGAAATAGCATCAGGATCAGATATCTATCGGATGCGATGAGGTTTGAAATTTTTTTTTTATTACGACCGATTTAAATAAACTTACAACCGATTTGAAAAAACATTGAATTTACGAGCGCCAAAATAATGTGTACGCGTAGTACTAAAGACAGATTAAAAGAAATTCCATACAAATGTCACTCGGCCCCCTCTTCTGCTTCCTCAACTCGGACATCTTACTCGCCATGGCATAATGGCATTGGCAGAACCGTTAGCATCACCGCTACGGATACGCGGATTACATTATATATTAATAAATGTTACTTGGTCAAATAAAGAAAGAATAACCATTCAAGAAGAATTTATTGTAACACTATATACACTCTCCGTCCCGGCAGACGTTGTTCTGTCGACTACAGCGCCATTTATCGGGTTTTGATTTTGTGATTTTTTTTTTACACTAAGACAGCATATGTTGTGAATATGAGTCGTTTTGGTCCATAATTAATATAGATTTTGGGTTCTAGCATAGCTATGAACCATCGTCTCCACAGTGTAAATATGTTGTATGAATTTGACCCCAATCGTCGTTCAAAAGATACACGATCACTAACATACGTACACAACATTTTTATACACAAATAAGATTAGGCGACGTTCCATATGAAATTGTCAATGCGATGTCTGAAGGATATTTCGGGAGCATATTTTAAATTCTAACAGTAGCCTTGAAAATGATAATTTATCTATGTGGTTATATATGAGGTGGTTGTTGTGAAATATGAAATACATAAATACTTGGGTGGTGGTGGTGGGTGTTGGGGCCACTATAATGGCGGCGGTGGTGGTGGAAATTTTTCTGGAAAGGGAATTTGTGTGAGATATGAGAATCGGCAGGCAGTATGAAATCTCCTATTTCTTCGAAATAAGGTTACTGTAAAGTCGGCATATAATATTTTATGAGAAATAAAATTTAAAAAGCAAAATAGGTTTTATTTGTAAATATTTCTAATTATATTTGACATTATTTGCAAGTTTATAAAAAAAAAAAATTAATATGATAATATTGATTAATTGTAATCATACGGCAAAGGAAAACTGTGTGTAATGATCTTAACCAATTGTCCGCTTGAATGTTTATATGTGCATTTGTTACTATTGCTGACTATCAAGGATATCGAATCGATCTATTAACGTATTAAAGTTTCTCTCCAAATGTCAACCACATCTGCACGCGGTACCCTGCAGACGAAGTGATTAGCGGAGTTAAAGTGGATTATACTTATAAATGTTTTTAATTGTTACCTTGTTTACACCTCGCAACACCTACCTGCATCAATTTTACTATTTTTGACCTAACTAGATTTTGCTAACATATTTGACAACAGTTATTGTCTCTGTTTCTGAACACGTAAAAGTTAAACGTAATTTTATAAACAAAATTCTAAAATAGTAACTAAATATATAATATTTTAAAAGTACAAGTGAATTAAAACAGACTTTTAGAGAATTAACCGATTTTAATCTTTGACTTTGAAAAAAATACAATATTTGGTAGCCTCTTTCTTTTTTGAAGTCGGTTGAAAATAAACTGTCTCGATGCTGGCAGAATCTAAAATATTGTTGTAAGATTAATAACATAGTTGATTGTACTTTATGAATTAAGACTTTATGTTTGGAACACAGTTTACATTCTATTATTATAAACAGTGGCCGTAAACTTTAGCGCTCAGTTGACTTACGATTTATTTCTCTAAAATTTTTAAAAAAATCATAAGATTCATTTTGTGCCGTAATGTTATGTTTGATAAAAAGGGTAAGGTAAACTATTTATGTTAATTAAATTAAATAACTAAGTTTTAAAAAAAACCTCGTTAATCACAGGAAATCCTATCACTTACAGTGAAATATGTGCTGGCTTATAAAATATAAAGAAGATACTGCAATTGCTTTTTACCAGCTATATATGGATGTTAGTTATATAAGGCTAAGGCCGCAAAGCGGCACCATAGTAATTTGAAGTATGTAAAAATGTACCCTGTTTGCTCACATTTCGTTTACGATGTACCCACTCGTGGCACGTCGCAAGTGCGACGGCGAGACATCGCCGCCTTATAGTTAATATAACAAAATTAAACCAAGCATACCACTGCACGACCTCAAGATACTACAAGATACACGTTCCGCGTAAATCGGACCAAAATTAATAAATAAATGCAGGTAGCCCGAGTTAACTATGACATCTGGAAATCTAACACCTCAACCCCGTAACCACGGCTGCTGTGAAGCAATCGAAACTAAAAACCAGTTTTATTTCAAATAAACTTTTTGTTTAGCATCCGGCCGAATAGGAGCGGCTCACAAAGAGAACCTTCGTCTGAAGAAGGAATTAGAACAACTCGAAGAAGAAAACAACATGCTCCGGCTTAAATTTGAGATACTTCTTGACATGATGACCGACAAGACTGTGGAGGCGGAACAGCAAGCCGAAATGCAACGAGCGCAAAGTCTTAGCTCTTTAAAACAGAAAAGTAAAAAGCAAAAATGGTGAATGAAACACTGCCAAGCTTAAAATGATCATATACCTATTTAGTTCAAGTCAATTTTTTTATTAAAATTATTTATTTACTAAGAGACTGAAGTTTCAGTAAATTTAAAGTAGTTAGGTACTGTTAAAGTCGAATAACATTCTGCGCGATCACACAGTCACACAGGAGTCCTTTAAATCAGTCTCTGAACTTTGTAACAAAGGGGACACATTAGCTTATACATAAACAGTAATTTATTTTTTTGTATGCACTATTATAATATTATTGTATTTATTTTTCAGTTATTTTTTATAATATTTATATTTCTTTTAATTTTTGTAAGCCTATAGGAAGAGCTCATTTATCAAAGACTACTTTATTTATCTCTGCATCAACGGTAGGTAGACTGCTAGAGAATGCCTCAGGCATTGAGTCCGCCTATATACATGACACTGTATTTGTATGAAGTTGAAATAAATAAATATTCCGCCATTTATCGAAAGTCACTTGATTTTTTTGGCATTTTTCTTAGCGGACATCACCCTCGGGATCAGTATACATACAGTACATTAAAAATATGTTCGTCCTACAAAAAAAATATTAAATGATATAAAATGCAGCTATCAGCATCTTAATGTAAAATGTAACTTTTGCTTTGTTTGTACATATTTAGTGAGAGTAAATAAAGATTTATTAGTATTATTATTATTAACTAGTTTTCGAATAACCCTTCATTTATACGGGTTGGTTGCGAACTAATTGTCAATAATAAAAGTTTGGGAAGAACGAGGTCATTATATGGAAAAAGAAATTACTAAAGAAATACAAAAATCTTTTTACGAATAACTTAAATATCCTAATAATTTAAATAAAAGGCAAGTGTCATTCGTCACTTATAACACCTGAGTAAATATCCTACAGAGACCAAGCTTCATACAACCGCGCTACGATATGTATATTATTCTATGTCCGGCGGGTGTGCACGACCTCCCGCCGCCTATGACAGTTTATGTACATGCCGGTCAAAGCCGGTTTATGCCGGCTCGGCCAGTGCTTAGACACATTATTATGACCAATATTGGCGCTTCTAGTACAACTTTGATCGTTTGTATCGTGGAAGTGACGTTTCGGGAGATATTGTTACATATAATCATCTTCTATAAAATATACTCCATTTTGATTTTTTTTTACATAATGCTCGAGCTCCTCAAGGAAACTCAGTAAACCCTTAAAATTACCGGGTACCTCGAGGTGCTTAGCCCTGTATTTCGAGGAGACTTCTATACACGCTCGGCACAGAGGACCGTCTGTAACACCTATAGTAAACAGGTGTTTGTTAAAAGATCCATGTCCAGTTATGGTACGAGTTACTATCCGAATTTGGAGCTTATTCAGGCGTAGTAGCAATTTGGTTTTGCGATTATTAACCGTTGGAAAGGCTTGCCTAGCCTGTCTACATTCTACATTGTCCATAGCTGCGTATGCTGGTCCCTAGTGCGGTTTCGTATTTGTGAGCGAACGTACCCAACGATGATGGTGGGGTGATGGGTTCCGGTCTAATAGGGACCCGACCAGACCCGCCCCGGGCAAACTCAAACTCGGGAACGCTGTGACCTTTTATCCATTGAAGGATTATATTATTGAACTGGCTTAACTTAACTCGCTCGTTTAAGCGCTGGTAGCATTTGTATATGAGCCCTGAAGTCATGACATTACTGTCGAGGACCTGTATCACCGCCAATCTGTCGGATAGTATCCTTGTGTGTGTATTGTGATATTTTACTTCCCTACTGGCGATTGCTATAGCCGCATGTATAATGCCCAAGCATTAAGCCTTTAAACCCTTTTGTTGACGGTCTGAGACCTGAGCATGCCCGACGTACTTTGAAGTATAATTACCACACCGCCTTGAAGACCGCTGGCGGATCCTAAGTCATTGGTTTCCGCGCGTTCGCCGTTTCTGCACGAGATTACGTGAAGCGCTAGTTATTACTGCCGCATCATGTGATACGGCAGCAATATTGCAATATAGCAAAGGTGTATTTGACACTATACAATCTATCCCTCTAAATTATACAAATATTACTGCGAATACGGACAGGAGTGACCAATGACTGCCTGTGTTAACGTACACTTCTTTATCTGCCTGTATAGGTTCACAGCTGGACATATTCTTTTCCAAGAAACCACCAACATGAGCTGGCGTACTATGTGTGACCATAATATTTAACCATATTTATCAGGCAGGGCATGCGAATTTAAGTTACTATAATTCCATCACTACTGTGTCAACAAGTTTCCGTATGAAAAAACGGTTAAATATATTTAACGGTCTGTTAATTTGTTGGTGTGAATACTAACCTTAGTAACTTCCATGCGAGTATTCAAAATTTAATTTATTTTTAAAAACTTAATAGTTTTGATTGTAAGTGTTTCTTAGTAATTATTGTAAGCGCCTAAATAAAACAAATACAAAATAACAACTCATTATTTATTTACATCATCTACAATTATTTACATTATTTCGTTTTAACAAACTAAATGTTGTAACTTGAAAGTTACGTAACATTACTAAATACGAAGTTTGCAACTTTTCCTCGGCTTCAGTGTAATAGGAAAGAATATCCCCCTTCACTACCGGAATCGGAATATTCAATTGGTGCATTAGACTAAGACAATGTCCGTTTTTTTTTGTTTCTGTTTTTATTCTTCTACAGGTTTATTAATTATTAGGGCAAGAAGTTCTCGTGTGCCCCTCCTGTCGACACAGGCCGCATCGTTTGGGCCCACCCCTCCCCCTGGCACGACCCCTGCCTCTCGTCGTGGTACTGTTGCCCCATTCAACTGGAAATGTATTATAACAATGAACGATTTGGATAACCTACGAGTTGACCTTGCTGTCTATGGAAGACAGCAAGGACTCAGTATGCAGTAGCCGTTACTCCTAACCTCGTCCGCCTGGAATAAAAAAGCACAAGTCGCGGTAAAGCAACTTGCCGTGTTGGAAAAGGAAGCGTCATGAAAAGTGAAACGAATGAAGGGGATTTGCCAGGGACGGGCAGAGAAGCAGAATATACGCGTAGCACGCAAGAATCCTATATTTCTAGGGTAAAATTTTTACTAATGGCCTAAATTACTTTCTAAAATTTTCCACCGTCTGTTGAAAGTTTTATCAAAATCGGTTCAGTCGGTCTTAGATAAACCGGCCAAAATATTTAAGAAGTAGAATAATGGTACCTCTAATAAAAGTATTTGTGCTAAGACTGTGCATATCGCTATCGTTAGCCGTTATATAACGCAAACTTATTTTATGTATTTAATTAAATAATAAATTTATTGGTTATGGTTAATTAGTATTTGTGTCTTACCAGTGCTTCCAGAATTGCTAACCCATTGAAAGAATTTACATCTTGAGTTGAAATCTTTCGGGCATCCATAAAACGGACGTCCTTTATTAGGCCCATCTCTAGCGACAGTTAATCTGAAATAAATAATATAACAAATATGAACTAAAGCAAACAAAGGAAAAAAAGAAAGGTATCAAAATCCTTAAAAGGTATATTCTTCCTCGTTTGCTTAGACGGCATTTCTTGGAGGATGTACCCATAGAGGCGATGACGAATGAGTGCCTGTGTTTGAATATACTTCTACTACTTAATCTGCCTGTATAAGTCTTCTGCTACAAAAACGCCTTTCCATGAAATCTGGCATATAGCATAGCAAGCTTAGATTTGCTCATACTGAGCATGCTTTGCACACGGGTCGATAAGCTCAATGCTGGTGCCCTTGCACCAGCACTGCGCGCAAAAATATGGTACAAGCCTCCTACCATAGCGTCAAAAAAATATT
This sequence comes from Bhutanitis thaidina, assembly GCA_029286595.1. Classification (NCBI taxonomy): domain Eukaryota; kingdom Metazoa; phylum Arthropoda; class Insecta; order Lepidoptera; family Papilionidae; genus Bhutanitis; species Bhutanitis thaidina. The sequence goes on from JAGSMS010000015.1 coordinate 3,087,488, forward strand.
TTTATTTATTACTACCATATTTATAAATTACGATGCTTAATCGATACTTTTTTTTAAGGAAAAAAGATTGACTTTCTGCGTTTAATTACTTACTTGTGCTGTTATTAAGCGTGGTATTTTTTATATACCATGGTATTAAAAAAAATGGGTTTTTGTGACATCTATGTGTGTTACATAATGGTAATGGGTAAACTTTAATTAAATATCATTGGAATACAATGCAATACAGTCTATCGTCCAATATAGTAATGTCTCGGCCTATAGAAGCCAGTGTTTCTTATATCGGTAGATTAAATAGGAACAGGTACTTTTAGGTTAAGATAATGTAAAGCATTTTTGTGGGAGCATCAATCACATAAATATAAGTATTATAAACATGATATCTTACTTTTTACAAGGCAATCCACAACTGCACATTACATTGTCGTCGTTGGGTGCGAACTCGTCCCTACTGAAGCTGGGCGCGACGCCCCAGCCCCTTGTGGCGTTAGAGCTGTTGGTTGGCCCGCCGCTATGGACCCAGGAAGATGAAGAATCGGCAGGGGTTTCGTAGGGACTCTGAACGTTCCCTTCGGACTCTGGTGCCCATAGAAAGAAATCGCAACCACCGTTTTCCTTGCCGACCGAACATTTGTAGAATTTTTTACCTGTGGCAAATATGACAGTGCGTGTAAGATGAAATAATACGTAGAGACTGAAAATAATATCTCGCTAGTCGATTTCGAAAATCGATTATTCGGTCGACATATTCCGCTATGGCGTAAAGGAGAAAAGTGAATTCTACATTTTAATTGCACCTACGTAAATCCAATTCCTCAGTTTAATGAAACAAATTCTCAGAAAACAAAACTAATGTTCCCACTAATTTTCACCTATTCTTGATTCTACTCACATGTGCACCTTTTAAATTAAAGCTGTAGTTGGACTACTTAGTTTAAGGCTAATATTTTGAGACTTGAGAACTATGCTTCTGGCACTTATTACATTTTTATCTCATGAAAGACGCAGCCGCATATATTGAAATAGAAAATCTCGAAGGCATATTATGACAATGCGTCTGCCTACCCGATAAGAAATAGCAGTCATGACAATAAAATAAAAAAAACTTACCGAAATTAGCATTTTGTTTCCGCACCGTCAACAGAATTGCTGATTTGTTACAACCACAGATAACGTTATTGTCTTCGGAGTCTCCAACAATCCTCGGTGTTGGCATTCTTGCTTGTGGTGCTGTGTGCACTCTGTTGCTATTAGTACTGGATGCGAATTCATCTGTTTGCCTGATACCAGAATTATTTGATCTTGATGTAACTCCTGTTGCCGTATTGCTTTGTGTAATGGTTGGTCGTATACTGTTGGTATTAAGACCTGAATTGTTTGCACGAGTATCACCGCCCGATCTATTGAAATTAGGAACCTTTTGTCCCATAGCTCCCGTTGCCATATTTCTCTGTGTGTTATTGGTTCTAATATTGTTTGCATTAGGACCTGAATTGTTTGTACGATCACCGCTCGGTCTATTCGAATTCGATACGTTTTGTCCCGAATTTGGAGCCATTTTTTTCACACTGGATGGATTAATTTTGAGTAGTTCTAGAAAGGTAGAGTCGCAACCTCCGATGCAACCAACAAATGGCGGTGGGTATAAATGACTTATAGAATTGTTTCGCCATTCAAATTTCACTTTCTTATAGTTAGGCCCGCACTGAAATGTAACTATATATATTTAATTTTAAAATAAAAAGGAACGTTTTTAGGCTCAGGAGAACCCACAACAGGTGTACTTTAGTCTACAACCCAAGAGACACGTGTATTTGAAGTAGCCTTACGAAACCGAAAAGCTCTTCTACGTAAAGTATATGACATAATCCTTTCTATTTTGGTCCATACTTTACTTCTACACGTATTATATGCTATTCCCGTGAAATTTACTCTGAATAAAAACTAAAACTTGGAATTGTTTGACACTCAAAATAATTAAACACTGCAGGCAAACTTACGATTGGACAAGTTTCAGATAACACTTGTACCGATTTGACAATGTTAGGCAACCAGACTGCATTCTTACAATTTGGATATGACAGGCAGCTTATAAATAACTCTTCTGCGTTGTTCTTTTTCTGCCTCAGCACCATACCTTCACCGCATTTAGGGCACTTTAACACTAAAATGAAATATTTAAGTAACAAAAACAATAAATGCAGCACTTGAAATTGCTTTTGTCTTTGCCCTGGTAAACCGGGCTCTATGAAATTAGTCTGGCCTAGGCCAGAGTCCTAGCCTAAGTTTCATATATTTTATGTAAAAGAAGGTGTACAAATTTTAATTAAACATTTCAAATATGCATGAAATTACCATTATTATGAAAATATAACATAAGAAATAAAAATCTTTTAATCTCAATTTAGAATTAAAAATGTTGAATAATATCTTAACCTCAGAGTTTAGTAGAATTTTAGTGCATGATGTTATGACAATATAAATTTTGCGTATCCCAACTGTGTTTTGCGATATTCGTTCAAACCGTTTTAGAGAAAAATTACCGTTCTGAAGTTCTCATGAAAATAAAATAAGGTTATTAGTAATCCACATACAAATTTTTTAACGTTGATTACGTTACCGTACAACTGTCCACAATGTTTCATAAAGTTTTTTTATTGAAGTATGTAAATTAATAATATATAATTAAGAAGTTATGAAAAAAGAAGTAAAAGCTGCTTCTAAGACTGATCGGTGTTTGGATTCGATCACTATTTAAGGAGGTTGGTATTGATGTATCTCCGAGAAGCTGCAGGTCAGTGTTAAGGTTAGGGTATATGATGTTTTGAATCACCTGAAGGCATATCTACTGGCAACGTCTCCGCGGTAGGAATATATTCATTGGGTCGTTCATCGAACCTCTCGGCCAATGCGTTATCGATTTTATTAGCCTCTGCCGTCACTGTGATAAACGCCTCTTTGTACTTCGCTATCTAAATAAATAAGAAATTAATGCAAAGATCGGAAGCAAGAATTGGAAAAGAAAACATTTTTGTGACGTTTACAGTTAATCAAGTTTCGAGTCTAGTTATAATACACGACTGTTTTTTTTTTACGAACGTATACATCCATTTCCAATGAAGAATCAACATGTAGCTGCGTTGTTAGTCCTGATGGCCCACTGCCAGGACTCCGGTTCTCATTTCCAGTTCAGTTCAAAATGAATACAAAATTACGTCATTAGTTATGCTTTTGCTTCAGTAGCTTTACTAGGCGGTGAAGTCTGCCTAGGAGCCTTCTGTGTAGGTACCACCCTCTTACCTATTCCTGCCGCAGTACAACCACTGTTGTCTTCCGGTTTGAAAGGAATAATAAATTGAGAGCAATAAATTATCACAGGTGTTATTCCATCTTTGTCCTCGGGGGTCACAACGCATCTGTACGCTTCTTCGATTGAAGATGTTTGCAGGTGTCCACGGACTACAGTAGCCGCATATTACATTACAGTATTACAAAAATATAATCAAATTACAGTTGAACTGAAACATATTTTATTCCGCAAATAAATTAAAAATCATCACGATGAGGACTCTGAGTACGAGTCCCAGACTTCCAGTGGTAAACTGAACTGTCGTCATGTCGCTGATTCAGGGTTGCAATCCCAGCTGTGTCAAATGCCAATACTAGCCAGTGCCTCCACAATAATACATTATGAGCAAATGAAAACTTATGTTCATTAGCCAGAAAATATCGTTATAATCAAAATCGGCAAAGGACGTCACCTGTTCAGCCAAAACTATGTCCGGCCGCTTCCTTCCTTCGCTAATCACTTTCAAGTCTGCTTCAAGCTGGGCTCGCAGATGCGGCTTGGATATATTCAAGCCCATCGCATCGTAGCCTTCGACGAGCCCCATCCCCAGCAAGCCCGGCACGAAGTGAATCGCGTCAGCGAGAGCGACATAAGAACGGTTTTTTATTGTTTCTATATGATCGGCGTGGGTTGCGTCCGTCCCTGTAAAGTACGTCACTACTGATTAATTTATGATTTGTATATGCTGGGTACAATATAAGGTCAATGTAACAGGTACAAATTTGACGAATTTAAGAAAAAAGTATGAGGGGTGTAATCACTTTGTTTCATACTAGTGAGCAACTCATTAGGAGTATATAATGACGATGGTGATAATTTTGTCCCACTGGCTGATGTCACCAATGGTTACGACTTTCGATTACTATCGGAAATTATATTGCCACAAGTGTAAGCGCAAACACAGAGTCCCTTCCTAATCATCACCTTCCGAGAGCGGTCAGGTACGCCGACCACCGAGCAACACGATCATCAAAGCAAAAGATCTAATCTACGGTTCTTTTAAACAATTTGTTAAAAGATTTCCAAAATTATGAACAGATCAATCCAGAAGAAAACTACAAACAGAGCAAATCGAGTATAGTGCACTTATTTAGATCCTTCCTCTTCAACGATCTCGATGGCGGCTACCCTTAAACGTAACCAACTTTCTGTCGTGAGGACTATAATCCGACAATTCGTGCGCGATCGTCTCATGGCAGACTTTCAGGGAACGTTCGCGGGAGGTTCGCGGGGGCGGACGGTGTAGCGGGAAAGGGAAGCGTGTGCAGCTGCGTGTCACTAACTGGCAGTCGAAGCGACCACACATGTGATAGACTCCGTGAGGCAATACGACCGATGCACATGTGAGTGCGGTCTAAGGATGAAAAAAGTCAAACACGTTATGAACAATGAAACATTGGATGTATATATGAGCGTGACATGGAAATTTAATGACGATAAAACATCAATTTGAATGTAAATGTAATTAATAATAAAATAAGTATGTTAAGAGTTATTCTGATTAAATAATTAATTAAGTTTATATTCGTCATATTTATATGATACCAATAAAAAGAGGTACGATCAAAAATCGGTTTAATTATTTAAATATGCCAGCGGGATTTAAGGTAGCAGCCTATAAGTGCCCACTGCTGGGCAAAGGCCTCCTTCTCAAATACGAGTATCAAATCAAATACGGGAAGGGCCCGCCACGCTGCTCCAGTGCGAGTTGGCGGGCTTCACATATCCTCGAAATAATATTTTTATTATTTCTCAGACATACAGGTTTCCTCGCGATGTTTTCCTTCACCGCCGAGCACGTGGTAAATACAGCACTTAAAATTGCTATTAACAATTTTAGTGGTGCCGGCACCGAGGATCGAACCCAGGTCACTCGCGCTCTATGAAAATAAACTGAGCGTCCTGACCACCAGGCTACCACGGCTCATTACACGGCGATTTACATACGCAGAAATATGTAGTCAAATTCAGTATCTTCCTTAAAAACGTGTGTAGTAATTATTTGTGTTTTGTCTTACCAATGCCATGTTTTTCCATGAGAGCAATAAGGTCAGCTTCTGTTAATAAATTAGGCGGGGAGGTACTGCCGTCTAGTATGTCAATGCTAGTGGGGTTAAATGTTTGACCAGTCTGCAAAACCAAAAATTATACAAGGTATGTCCACCATGGAGCGATGTATAAAATTTGTGACATAATTTACATCAAATTTGTATGATTAGAAAAGGAAAATCTCGATTTTTATATTAATAAAAATATATATGGTATGGTATTACGCACTGTTCACACTGCGTAAATTATCTGTGCTAAGTTTCATCGAAAAAGGGTGATTAGTTTCAGAGGAAATTGCAATAAAATATTGCATCAGAGTCGGTGACAAGAGGGTTAAGTACTCCTCGCTTCGCTCAACTGGGTGCTTCTGCCTCAATTATAAAATAGACATCTAAAACTTTCATAAATTTTATGAAGAATTTTCAGAAGCATAGGAACATTTATACGATAGATTTATAGAAAGTAATAAAGCAAAGAAATAGACCAGATTATCCAAAGTTAGTTAGTTGGAATAATAAAAATAATTGGAATGAGAAATTATGTAGCTGAGTGACGGAAGGATTTTTTGTGGATTCCAAAAAGTATACCTATCATTATCATATCATTTCATGCCTTCAGTACCTCATGGCAGGCAGGATTTGTTGCAATAAGATACTATTCACATTAGCGCTCGTGTGAATAGGTACTAAAATATTCATAAACACTGACGCCTGTCACCCATAGATTCATATTACGGATTTCCATTTGGCGTGACGAAGCTCAGCCAAACTGTCTTTGCGTAAGCCCAGCCTCTCCGAGAGACAGAATTTCGAGATATTTATATTGTACTGTTTTACGAAATATGTATATTTATTGCTTGTTCTTTTGGGATATGCTCGGTGTTTCTCTCCGTGATAGTCTGCAACGATGATAACCGCAGCAGAACTAAGGTAACCGACATAGCCGTAAAGATCAGCAAGCTAAAGTGGTAATGGGCCGGCCAAATAGCTCGCAGAACTGACAACCGTTGGGGAAAAAAGGTTCTCGAGTGGCAGCCACGTACAGGCAAACGCAGTGTTGGACGTCCCCCCACAAGATGGAGTGACGACCTGCGCAGTGTTGCGGGAAGACGATGGATGCAGGTGGCTCAGGGCCGAGCTTCGTGGCAATCTTTGGGGGAGACCTATGTTCAGCATTGGACTTCTGATAGGCTGAAATGATGATGATGATTGCTTGTTCGAACTTAAACTTTCTTAAAAACTGTCGATCAATTTGGCTATGTCAATAATGAAGAAACTTTTATCGGTTCAAAGAAAAACTCACTTCATAGACATGAATTTCCTTGGAAGACCATCTATCATAGGGATATACGTCTAAATAATTACGCGCTATGATCATAAGTCCATTGGCTGAAAACATCTCTTTGGCCACATCAATAGCAACCGTAGTTTCTTCTCCCTGTGCGTCTTTTGAACAACAGGCGAGGAATGAACGTACTATGAACTCGTATAATCGCTGTTCATTACCTGAGAGACCTAAAAAAACAATAAAGATATTTGTAACATTCTTAGTAAGCAGTGGGTATTTACTCCTTAACCTGGTAATTAAATAATATATCTCGCATGGCATTAATTCGAGTGAGCATAGAAAAATACGACAAGCCAAACAAATGTTTGCAAGCAAAAAATACTTGGGTTACTCAAGTATTTTTTTAGACACGTAATTCGATAGAATTCCCGATCAATTTGAAAATTTCATTCCAATGAGAAGATGACGACAAATAATGTTTTAATTTCAGAACAGCTCAAATTTAACATCTAATAAACATTAATATTGATTTCAAACTCAGTCTTTGTATTTATTAATATACGCACTGTATATAAATAATAATAATAGTATCCAAATACTTTAAATATTTTTTTAAATAAAAAAAAGCGCGGATATTATGAATACCAGGAGGTCGTAGGAGATGAGTATAGTATAGTATACTATGTCTGCTATGTTTGCATGTCACAAATATTGCTTCACGTGTACAGTGGCAAATCATAAATTCAAATAAAAAACACTTTGAAATAAAAATATTATTTACTGATTAGTTTCGTCAAATAAATAAGTATGTAGTAGTACATACTTATTTTTTTAGAATATAAAAATGACAACTAAAACTCTTACTATTGCTATACTTTGTTGGGTGTATAGGGGGGTGAGCTTTATCGCTCTTGTTCCCTTGCCTTGGAGTCGGTCCTCCACTATCCAAAATCCCTTGCGCGAATCCTCCCCAATTGGGGTCGCTAGTTTGCAACCCCACCAGTTGGACCAGGTTCATTTCCTTAGGGAACTCATTGGTCTCTGTGCGCGGATAGCTGATGAAACCTTGGGTGTATAACTTTTCGGCCAATCGCATCGTTTCCTTTGCGTTTATTTTTAGCTTCCTCGATGCTAATTTTTCCATTTCCTGAAATTATTAGTCATTCGATTAAGAATTGAAAATATCCTGGCCGTTAGCATCTTACGACACTTCTAGTAATTTTACATTTGTTTTATGTACCTGAAGACTCCATGGTTTAGTGAAGGTGATCTGATAATATTTGATTCTTACGTTCAAATCCTAGCCAGGGCTAAATAATTACACCTGGTATGTTCACATCATTTATTGGTTTTCGGGTTGGAATGGATGATTGTTTCCGACATTGTAAATGACCCTTCTTTGTTGTTGTTAAGAAGTTCATCATCAGTATCATGTACAGAAAGGTCAGTGTACAAAGAGTTGCTCTAGGTATGAAATTAAATGAAAACGAATATTCGATATCGCATTTTCAGATGCTAGACCTAACTTTCATACCCAATACGTAAATATTTAGTTATCAGTACTTTGCTAATGAATAATTTCGGAACAACCGCTCTGATCCGTCCAACTACAGGCCTATTGCCATCACCCCCTTATCTAAAATAATGGAGTCACTCATCAACACCCAGCTCCTGAGGTACCTGGAGGAACACCAGCTCATCAGTGACCGACAGTACGGTTTCCGTCACGGACGATCAGCTGGTGATCTTCTAGTTTACCTGACTCACCGATGGGCAGAAGCAGTTGAGTCTAAGGGGGAGGCTTTGGCGGTTAGTCTGGACGTAGCGAAAGCATTTGATAGGGTTTGGCATAAAGCGCTTCTTTCAAAGCTTTCATCTTACGGGGTTCCTGAGAGATTGTGCAACTGGGTCACCAGCTTCCTCACGGATCGGAGCATCAAGGTTGTTGTCGACGGTGCATGCTCGGACCCCAAACCCGTGAATGCTGGTGTTCCACAAGGCTGTGTGCTATCTCCCACTCTGTTCCTTCTGCATATCAACGACATGCTACAAATCAGTAGCATTCATTGCTATGCAGACGACAGCACCGGTGATGCCCTATATACAGGCCGTGCGAATATTTCTCGGGAACACGTCGACGAGTGCCGGAACAAACTTGTGTCTGAAGTCGAGACCTTGTTATTCAAAGTCTCGGATTGGGGTCGACGTAATTTGGTCCTATTCAACCCCAAAAAGACACAGGTTTGCGCGTTCACCGCTAAAAAGAATCCCTTTGTCGTTTCTCCTCTTTTTGAGAACATTCCCCTTATTGGCTCAGCCAGTATCGGAATCCTTGGCGTTGACATATCCAGCGACGTTCAGTTCCGTGGTCACTTGGAGGGAAAGGCCTAATTGGCCTCCAAAAAGCTTGGTGTGCTCTGTAGAGCGGGACAGTATTTCATGCCGGTCCACCGATTGCAACTTTATAAGGCGCAAGTTCGGCCCCACATGGAATACTGTTCTCATCTCTGGGCAGGGGCACCCCAGTACCAACTCCTTCCATTTGACCGTATCCAACGTCGAGCGGCTCGAATTGTCGGCGACCAAGCTCTCTCTGATCGGCTTGATCCTTTGGCCTTGCGAAGAAATGTTGCTTCTCTTTGCATTTTTTACAAAATTTTCCACGGGGAATGTTCTGAGAAATTGTTCGGATTGATCCCAGCTGCTGAGTTTCACCATCGTACATCGCGACAGAATTCGAAGTTCCATCGATACCACCTAGATGGTTGGCATTCCACCACAGTGCGTTTTAATCGAAGTTTTCTGCCACGCACTTCGATTTTGTGGAATCAGTTGTCGCCAGCAGTATTTCCGAACAGTTACGACTTAGGGACCTTCGAGAAAAGAGCTTATTCCTTCCTTAAAGGCCGGCAGCGCATCTGTAGCTCCTCTGGTGTTGTGGATGTTCGTGGGCGTCGGTGATCACTTACCATCAGGTGAGCCGCACGCTCGTTTGCCCCCTTCTTCTATAAAAAAAAAAAAAACCTGCGCTTGAAATGGCAAACGTAGAGGTCATCGGACGAGGTCACGGGGTAATAAGACGTATTTATGAAATTAAAGCGAGAATAAATATTTTCCGTGAAATTTGATTTGTGTGTTGATTTTTTTTAAGATTGCGAATGAACCGATTTGTTCCGAAGTGGACTCCGTAACATAACTACGCGACAGGATTGTTAGTGCCTTTGACAAACTAAGGGCAAAGGTGTCGAAGGGCCGTGTGTTGCGCAAAATAAGCGAACATTCGCTGCCGTTTAAATTTGTGTGCAACGTGGGATTTATGTTAGAAAACCTTCAAATTTTATTTACATCCTTAGGTGTAGTTATTAACGGATTATCGACAAACCGTAATGGCATTTTCCACGAGCCAACAACAAAGGAACCGCGATATTTTGTCGCCTTTACTAGGAACATTATGATTGAACTTTTCGTTGTAGTTTGCTTACTTTATAAGGTTCTTTTATAAGTTACGATTTTAATTGCTATTTAGTTGGTTTCAATTATGGACGAATTTTTAACTAATTCATTTTGAACATTTCTACCAATTAGCATTAGCTGTGGATTAATTTAAAGTCTTACATAGCCCAACCCATCATATAGCTATGTTTTCGATATTATTATATCAAAAACATCCTTAGTTCACTACTTGACTTAAGCCGTTGTAGAAAAGCACATGTCACTTTACTCGGGCGCGTTGCACCATATCTGCAGACAAAAGAGGCTTTGTGGACCGATCAAGGACGGCGAATTTATCCGACAATTCTTTTGTTAAAAAAAAAAATAAGAAAATTACTCTAAATAATGTTACAAAAAGTTACCACTGTGTCTAATGGCAATGGTCTCCATTTCGACTTAGGTTTTGCTTTCACACTAACTACTTTTGCAAGTGGATTTTCTAAACAAATGTCATGCAGGACTTGACACGCGTCTTGGTCGAATAAACGCACTCTGTCCCAGTTGAAGTCAACGCTTAGGTTGTTCATAGTATGGTTTACTGAAAAAAAGAAAGTTAATTTTAATGAATACATCAAAATCAAGCTCCCAAGACTTTATACGCACATTAAATATATAAAAATATAATAGAATACCTTTAATCTTCCAAAATGGTTCAGAAACAAAGTTATTAACTGCTCTGTATCTTTCCACAACAAAGCCTAGCGTGGGAAACTGGCACGATCCATAACTTATAAGGCTATCTGATAGTTTTGAAGGGAATACTTTTTGTAATCGAAGAGTTTGAAATCTAGTAAATGCAGCCCCTTGAAACATAATGAAAATTTTAAATATATACGGGACTGCAACAATATTAAACGTTTATGTAGTGTTTAGCGTAGTACCTATACATAACGTAGGTACTAATTTTTGAAATTGGTCATTGATATAAGTATATGAAAAAAATATTATTCAATAATCCATATTAGATTTAGGCACATCAGCCTGTAACTATAATAAGTTTTCAAATCACTTAATTATACTGTAACGAGTTGAAGTCTAGCCGAAATCAATATTTGTTCAAAAACACAAATGATTGGTTTTTGGCTCGTGTTGTACAACCAGACACCGCCTGACGTTCGTCCGATCATATCCTTATAGCGTAACATCAGATAAGGGTACGAAATGTGCCCCCGTTCCAATTTAAATGTTTAGGATTTGGGGGTGGATTTGCATCATTGGCGCTTTCCTTCGTTCGTGTTTTCACACGCCTTATTTCCTTACTTTGCCATGAACTCCGTCAATTTCGTTACCAGAAGTTCACAACTCCTTCTCCGCCCCAGTAATGTACTGTACATTACTGGCATAGAGCTGGGGCGGAGTCTCGTAACCAAGCGCAAATACCAAATCTAAATAGGCAGGTACAAGTCCCGCAGTCATCAACGTAACTACAGTAACAAAGTCATAAACTGGTACATAACAATAAGGTGAAAGTAAGTATTGAATATGCTATAATGCATCATGCAATTTCAAACTTTACCTATCCTTAAATCAAGCTCTTGCCTCACATCAACTGCATTGCTAATGTTTCTGTCTGGCTGCTCTAAGTTTTGTAAGGCACGAAGGACTGACACAGCCGTTATCTCAGAGAACTTGGCACGGTATATTCTCAGACTGCTCTTAACTGCACTACACACCTCTATTATTTCGAAGCCTATGTTTTCCCCTTCTCTGTCACAATCCGTCCATATGATGAGACCTTGGCAGCTGCGAACTTCTTTTTCTAAAGTTTTCTAGAATGTAACAAATGCTTTAGTAATAACTGCTCTATTCCTTGAAAATACATAATATAACAATTCTAAAATTGATATTTACATTATGTATACAGAGTGGATGCGACGCTACGATATTAAAATTAAATACATATACTACATGTAATTTTTAGGCCATACACCAATTATCATTTAAATAAGTACAGTATTTGAAATTAAACTATTATTTACGGATTGTAGCGCGTTTAATTATGTTTTTATATTGCCGACGTTTTGATTGCTTTACAGCAGTCGTGGTCACAGGGGGACTGAGGTGTTAGACGTCCAGATGTCATAGTTAACTCGGGCTAAAATTAATAAATAAAAGCTGATAGAAGTCAATACTGTATTACCAGTATTTCTTTTTAGATGTAGATTCAGACATTTGAAATATATAATAACTTCTCTAAAAGATGTTTTTAAACTGCACAATTCCACACCAAAAACCAATAAAATGGCATGTATTACCCAGTCCGAAAAGAAGAACAGCTCCACCTCCTTACCACAACAATCACCCACACAAGCACTACACTTGATACTAGGTAATATACACCACCAACATTTAATACGAAGCACATATTTTGCCTAGGAAAGAAAAGGATGCTAACTTAAAAATGCTCATTAACACAATATCATTAATTTCGTATTTATGAGCTAACTTTGGTGCTGATAGAGCAGATATTGCAGATACGGCCACCCCCTTTCAATGCCATTAGCCTCTGGATCCGCTATGTTAAGTAAGGTTCATGCTTCTAAGTGCTCGCTTTCTGTCCCCTATGGGCTGTAGATGGCAGACATTAAAGTCTGTTGCGAACGTACGCATTGCTAGTCAGGCCATGTTCCAATTTTCCGTCCATCTCTATGTATGTTTTTCAATAGTTGTGAAGGTCCCCAAATATTTGCCAGGTAAAAAGGAGCCTAAGTTACTTCCTATAATATAGAGGATATTTAGTGAGTTTTGTCAAAATCGGTTCAGCTGTTTCCATGGGTAATCCCAACAAACCGACAGTCAAAAATTTTAAAGATTTTGATTTTTGTCAAATAATTATATGTATATCAATATAAGATATGTTCATCTACATTGTGTTTAATGTCTATATGTAATGTCTATTATATACACACATGACTCATCATCATTACCATTATAGAAGTTGTTAGGCCTCCTCAAAAGAGTGATTTTAGAATGTTTATTAAAAAAAAAGTTTTAATTGCTTTAAAAAGGTTTGATAGATAGATTCTCAGTGCAATATGGACCTCGACTATACAAAATAACATATGTCTGTCTATTATTGTGTTTAATATGAACAATATGTTAAGTCTATCAATCATTTCAATTAATGAAAAATTCTAATATGTGATGAAAGCATAATCCAGTTGATCTGTCGTAAATTGTGCTATCCTGTATTGATATTTCATGACAATGTTTTAAGCAGAACCAGTAAAAATGTAAATACTACTGGCAATGTACTACTGTTAGGTATTATTAAGAGAATATTTAATTTTTAAATTACAATAACAGTTAAAATAATATAACTCAATCACCTTAATTTTTTCATAGTTTTCAGGGCAGTACTTTATAACTGGTGCCTCAAAAAGTGTCAAGGGGTTACATGACTGCCAATTTTTGTAAGAACTTGCAAATTCTAATGCAAGAAGATGTCCAGATACTGAAGTCATAACCATTTGGCATTTTTGACCCATCACCTCCGCCTCAAACTCATATATTTTATTATACTGCGATAATCCTTCACGCTACAATATTAAAAACAGAACATGTAAATAAAAAAAACATATGGTGAAAACTTCAGATAATGTGATTTTTTAGTTAAACTTTTGTTATGTATACCCTTTTGGAAGTTCCTCTTGACAAATGTAAAGCGATATTCTTCGCAGCATCGTTTTTTTCTGCTACATTCAAATATTTCATAGTATCAGATTTAAACCTCTGAACCAAAATTGAACCATTACATGAACTTAGACTAAAATTAATTATCCTTTTAAGATTAAATGTGACACAAAACGAAATGTTCATATTATTACATCTATAGCATCTCGTTTTCCAACTAAAAATACGATTTTTGTTCCAAATTTTAAGCAGTTTCAGTGAAAATTATCTAATGCCTAGCATTAGATCGTTGTAGTATTATAATTACAAACAGTAATTGGTACTTGTAGTTGGTAACCATACGTTTGAAAATAACTAGAACCTTAAAATTAGAACTCTATAGTGGTCTGTGAACTATATCCTCTTAATAGTCTATGGTGAACTAGAACTTTAGAACACTCAGCTAATTTGAGATTGATTAATCGTTAATCGAAGAATCGATTTTTTCGGCTAAGAGAATACGATTTTTTTAATTCATCTTTTCCCTAAGAAAATATAACCGCTACGCTCAAGATAGTTGTAGCTCTCGAAGTTTGTTGATAAAAACATAATGCGAATATAATATGAAACAACATGTAGAATATTCCTAAACTAAAATGCGGTTAGTAACACTAGACTGAATAAAAAAAGCTTCTTCGAAATTAAGAACTAGAAAATTATGAAATGAAAGAACGAAACGAAGACTTATGTAAGTAAAATGTTTAAGCTATCTAGTTAAGTCACCTAACCAAAACTTAAGTTTCTTCATAGCTATATACGCAATATAACGCGTATGTCCTCTTTACTTCTCGTCTACGCAAGAGGGTAAACATAAACATAAATCTGCATAGTCACAACCTGTGTGCGCGTAAGCTTTAATCGAACGAGAACGGTCAGCCTTCACTGGATGAACTAAACGTGGTTCGTGGCTCCCATAGCAATTGTTAAGCAAAATAATTATTGGATAGAGATGCGAGAAGCTTAGATTGAGGAGACCAAGAGTCTCCTGAATCTAAGCTTCATCCTCCTCAGAGACTAGAGGTATGACAGGCCTGTCACTACGGGGTGACTGCAGCCAATGCAATCCTTCATCCATAGGGGATGGTGCACTTAACGTTTAGGGGTTAAATCCTGCACCAAACAGTCGTCAGGATTTTTAGAGCCTCCAATTTGAGGTGCTCCAAGTGAACTTGCGGCGATGAATGGATAAAATTCAAACTTACAATTGAATCTGAGAAGGCTGCGACAGACTTTATAGGATATCATAGCTTCGATAAAAGTAAAGACGGGTACAACTCCAATCGCGTTAACCAGACTACCCTTAGGGGTGCGTCCTTTGACTTTGCACATAGTAGCGAGTAGTACCCTCTTGTCATTGTACCTTGTTGTCACCGTTGGACAAGAGGAGGTTTACGGTACACCACTCCACCGTTGGCCTTTTCATTAATATCAGCGAACCCGATAATAGAAAGCAATCTGAGTCTGGGCGTTATACCCAGATATTGCGGAAAATGTAAATTAGAAATAAATGGCACAATGCCCATTGAACCTGTGCTAACCAAAGATTATTTATGAGGAGCTCTAGCCAATAAAACTATAATAAGACATTACAAAACTAATACGTAAATAGACGTGCGATAGAAGAGATAATATTTTTCTTCGTACTAAGGCGATAGTCAAAGTTAAATAAAATGCGTATCTTCCTTATCTATCTCCAAACATTGCGATAAGTGTAAGTACTCTAGAATAGTTTGATAGACTGCAGGACTACTATGGCCTAATTAGTAAGTTTGAATTCACCTGCCTGAAAAAGCTGGTTAAATTGAGCAGCAGCGTCAACTACTTTCTCAGTTGACATAAAAGATCTTACTATGTCACCGACATAGATTTCACGATTCAGGATTTCCTTTAGCTAAGCAGCATGAGAGCATTTGTTATTGCTGCATCACCATCTTTATTGCGCAAGATTTGTGCTTTCATTAAATGCATAAGAGCAGAAGCCCTTGTTGATAACCGTAGCTCTTTTAGTTTTATTAATGAGAGATTTTAAGCTGTTTCAACTTAAAAGAAAACCTCGCAATAAAACAATATCCATGGCCTTCTTAAGCCATACTTCACAAGACGCTGGACAAGTATATCAAACAATCGCTATCGGAAGTCATACTTATAAGAACGTTTACTTAATTATTGCCAAGAATCTTTGCGCAGATCTTATACAAATTATAGAACAATGATGTCATGATGTCCTCGATAATTATGATTTTTTAAGAACTTTCGTTTTGGAGTCCGAAAGAACCACTGAAGATATCTAATGTACCAGAGGCATCCATACCTGCAGTGCCACTACTCTCCAATATTATTTGAAACTTGAAAACTATAGCAATTAAGTCTCGTAGACGTAGTAAAAAAGATGAGACTTACAGGTAACAAGAAGTTGCCAAATATAAATTGTATATAAACCGGGCCTATAAAATTACTCCGCTATACTAATATACTATGAGTATATTACTATGGCTGCGTAATTTGACTCGTTAGTTATGAATAATACGGTCATCGACCACGGGTTTGTGTTCCTTTGCCCGTGAATTGACATTGGTGTCGCGACTCCCGATTATGTGTTCAAAACTTCGATGTTTGGCTTATAGCAACATCGATGTTAAAACATCAAACATCCCTAAACGTCAGATTCAATCTGCCAACTTGACTTGCGGAGATAAAAAAAACATTTGAGGGGTTATTATTTATGGATAGAATTAGTTGTATTCAAAGAGTATAGCAATATGCTTGAATTAATATACTTTTAATAGATATTGTATTCTCATTGTTCTCTTATAATGTTATCTACGCGTTTTCTTTCGCATAATGATTTGAAACTTATAAGAATGTGTTTCCTTGTTAACTGTCTTAAACGCTTAAAAAGCTCACAACAATGGTTAAGTCGTCAAAAAGCAGATCCCTACGTTGAAAAGGCTAAAGTATACAATTACAGGTGTGTACTTACGAATTAATTGTTTCGTAACATCAGATTTAGTTATTTTTTATATCGTAGTACAGTTTTGTAATATGCTAACATAGTAATTATGGCCGATTAACAAGATACATCTTATTAATTGTGAACACCTTTTACTTAATTATTGTTTGTATAGATGTCGGAGTGCTTTTAAACTATTGGAAATGAACGACAAGACAAATATTCTCACCCCTGGATTAACTGTTGTTGATCTTGGTGCATCCCCTGGCTCTTGGAGTCAAGTAGCAGTCCAAAAAACTAACTCTGATGGAGCTGACAAAAGTAAACCTAAGGGGACTGTGTTATCAATTGATAAACTTCAAATATTTCCTATTGAGGTACGTGGATGATAATATTACCTGATGAGTAATTAATGTGGTGGATCTTATAAGGATGTGGGTTTGTGACCTGTGGGAGGAGTGAACAATTCCCTCCATTACCTCCATACCAACGCAAATATCATTACTCTCCACAGCCTAGATGGAGCTGCAGGGAAAGAGTAGTTTTGGTATTATGATGCGCTCCTTTCCCTATTCACTGTTGCCTAAATGTAGTTAGCGGCAGAGCCAACAACCTTACCTGGTTTGGATTGATGGGAATACTGGTACTTCCGAGTGCTTGCTTTCCTGATCTCCATGGCTTCCAGGTGGTGGTTTCAGGGGTCCATTGTCCATGTGGGTTTGGAGGCCAAGTGGAAAGGTGCATCCATTTCCTGGTGAGTCCTTGCCAGGTAGGAGGGAGAGAAGGCATTTGTAATTTTAACATTACAAATTAAATATTGATTAGAATTGTACTGAATTAATTTTCATTACTGCTTCAATAATATGCATTCCAATAATATTATAAAGTACACCAATATTAAAACCACAAAGAGAGTATTTCAACTCTCAAATTATATTTACAGGGTGCAACAATAATGAGCAACATGGATTTCTCAACTGTTGAAGCACATGATAAAGTAGTAGCAGCACTCAATGGCAAGAAGGTGGACCTGGTACTATCTGACATGGCTCCTAGTGCCACTGGTATAAGGGAATTAGATAAGGACAGAATAATAGGTCTTTGTTATATGGCAATCAGGTTTGCTGCTCTAGTCACCAGAGATGATGGTAATTTACTGTTTAAAGTATGGGATGGAAAAGAAGTACCCATATTGGAAATGGACTTGGAAAGGTTCTATAAAACTATAAAAATCATGAAACCAAAAGCTAGCAGATCAGATTCATCAGAAAAATTTATACTTGCTAGAGGTTTTAAGGGGATTCAGAGACCTTTACAGAATGGACGTTGGGGCTAAACTACTGACATATTTTACAACATGAAATTTATGCAAGGCACTATGGTCTTATGAAGATTATATACTTTTTATTAAATTACAAACAATGAAATTACTTTTGTCACCTAAAATCAAAATGAGTAGGTAGGTAAGTAAAAATATAAAAATCTTGTCTTCAACCTTTGGTAAACTAAAAAACCTTTGCTGCAGCATTGTCCTAGAATTATTTCTACACCCAAATGCACTACAATAAACTATACAAATAATATATACTTGTATACAATAGCAAGCCAATGCATGTCCCAACTTTGTTGTTTGAACAAACATAAGACAAAAGCAATAATCGAAAGCTTGGGGGCATCAGACATGACAGTTTCATTTATGTACTCGTAATTATTTATTCTTATGCATCTGGTAAAATACTACACTCTGAATGAGTGATACAAAGTTCTAGAATCTAATTAAATTAATTATTATATGCCGGTCACGCTCCACGATGGCTAATTTTAATAATTCATATTTATTATAATGTCATTCCATGATATGAGTCTTAATATTGAGTAAATTACTTAATTCTAAGAATTTCCGCATTGGGAGTATATAGCAGAAAATTGTCTTTGGTTGCCACTAGTATTATTTGAATCTGTAAATAGTATTTGTTTATTTTTATAGAATTGAATGATTGTTAAAATATATTGTAGTCTTATTAATCTAACATAAAGTCTTCCATTAACTTAGTTACTATTCATTGAGGGTGAATGGCAGTGACAAAATTTGTGCATCACAAATGATTGGTATGCATCTGCCTTGTTCTATTATTTGCAGATGTAGCATTGAAAGAATTGGCACAAAACACCTCTGGTTTAATAATCTAGTGTTAACATGGTTGAAATTGGCATCATCAACCACTCATTAAAATGTAATAATTAACTAATACCAAACAGGTTTCATTTAGTGGTTTCTATAAATATTGTGACTAATGATTATTGTTTTCAGAAAGATTTAAGAAACAAAAAAGTGTTCAAAAATTTAATAATATAAAGTTTGTAAAATAAGAAGGAACAAATAAAAGACTGTTTATGAAATGAAGTATTTTATTTTAGCTTATTTCTCTGAGGCGTTTTTAACTGTTACAATATAGTATTCTAAGACATGCAATTGAAATAATAATACTATTTAAGATATTATAACTATTGTCAATTATATAAAATAATTCATTAATTTTATGTATCTTAATTTATGTAATACAATAAAATGCATTTGACTTAAATAAACCAACACTAATTCTTTCTTATGTTATTAAAAAATATCACAAGTAATTGTTGTAAAATACCAATATGTCTAAGCATTAATGTACTAAAGTTTGGACGTAAATTGTTTTAAACAAATATTCCTTTTAAAATTGATAAAAATGTAATTTGTATTTTTACTTTAAAATGTAGGCAATACTTCCACCAATGCTTTAACTTTCAGCCCAATGTAATACGCATAACGAAAGCTGCCATTTTTGATTTCTTTATTATGACTAAAGCTTATATAACTTGTTCTTGAGAATGTTCTTTGTGCATAACACAACCAATTGGATGATCAAGCATGTTCTACTCTTCCAAACGTTTACTAATATTTGATTTATTATGATATATGCTGTTATGCTCAAATCATTGAAAACATATTGTCATACAACCCCGAATCGAGTGTTGTCCATAATATTTTAATGACTAAAAATATATTACAAACAAATTCGTTTTTATGGTAATGACCTTCAATACTTTCTGCGATGGTATAGTGCGAAGGCTTCCTACCTGCAAGCCGAACCTCACTTGCGGCGGCTAGTAACTTTCCTCTTCTTTAGCAGGCTCTTAACTGACCACGGCTAGACATAACTCTCTCCCAATGGGTTTGCCTTTACCGCCACGCCCGTTAAGCGCTGTACCAATACCTTAGACCGAACACCACACACCTGCCCTCACGGGACAAAGACGTCGGGTTTACACCAACTTAAACCTATTTTCGCTCAGGCACACATCGGAGGCGCCACTAGCGCATATACATCCTCGCAAGACGTACGGCACCTAGTTACCTTATGATATCGTAACATAACTCCTATGCATTTCTCCAACTGCCGACCTCACCTGCCGGACGTGCACCTTGCTATTAAACAAATGACTCTGACGACCCAATGATGACGGAATATCTGAACTATGCTCTACACTGTGAGTCCTAATTAGCAGGCTATGGATCACCATCGTATCCGCTGCCTTAGAAAAAAGGACAGAGCGGTCGCTTAAGTTTGGTATAAAACCTAAACCCAAGGTTGGTTGGTACCTTCGCACTAGTCAGCTACTAGCTGCATCCGCCTTCTAAGCGCAATCATTACAAATCCTGCCAATGGGAATAGGGAATAATTAGTAGGCTGCCAAAGAAGAAAACATTTTTTTTGAAGACATTTAGTGTAAGTGCTCGCGGGCCGTACTTTGGAGATCATTGCCATAGACGTTGCAGTCCATCTATAATGAATTATTTGATAATTTAAGACCGGTTTCAGGTTACATCGTCTTTGGGATCGGTATACTTGAGATGATTTATTCATATTTCGTAGACCATTAGATTTTATTCTCATTTCGTTGAAGTATCTACTTAGCGATGCATTATTGTGACCTAATTTGTGAATCTGTAAAGCAAACTACAAAAACCTGGGCAATGTTAACTATTTTTGATTAAGATTAAATAATAAAATAGTACCTTTTAAAGCTTAAAAAGAACGTTGTCCTAGGAGGACCATGGCGCTGTCATAAATGTCAATAGCAACTACGAGAATAGATAGCTCCTGTTTTTATACAAATTGAGTCCTGGTGCCGTGCGATAGCTTGTTGAGTTGTGCTGCAGATAATAAACTGGAGTGTGCTGCATGGTCAAGTAGTAATAGTCTTTCGCCCCGCTCGTCATTAGCAGTGAGCGTGTGGCGAGAGCACCTTCCTCCGCCCGTCTCTAAGGCAAAACTGCTCACGGCGCATATTGCATAGATAAATGTTAGAACGAACAGCGCACATCCGAAATCTGAAAGTTGAAATGAAAATAATTAGCATCCTATGCCAGATTCTTTCTGTGTACCCACTAAGTAGTCGCAGACCTGAGGAATCTGCATCGTAGGCAAGGATAATCCTTGAAATCAAAAAATTAAATCAAATATATTTTTTCATTGATTTCATTGATCAAGGAGTTTGCTTTGTTCGGACACGAACCTCTTAGATCGTATAGTCATAGCAATTATTGAAAATTTGATGGTTTGCAGCAAAATCTTCAGTTTGCATAAAATTATTGAATTTATTTTGGTTTCGAACTATGAGCACGTATAATAGTTAAACTTTACTAATCATTTTATTCTATGTTTCAGACATTTTTTCCTACAGAAACTATTAAGGTATTCAACTGCAAAATGTGCCGATAAAGACATTTCCTATTTATTTGATTGTAAAACTGATCTCTACCAGAATGTTAAAAAAAACATCATCAACTTTATCAGTGAAAAAAAACTATATACTCACGGTATAAATTGTGGCCCCCGAAAATGTTCACAACGCACGGGTATCCATCCCCAACGACGATGGCAATAATTAACAGTACAACACCGATACACGCTGCCATTATCCACGGCAATATGTATTCACGTTTGTACTTTACGGCTCCGTGAAGCAAGGAGATACAACACATCAAATAGATAGATGTCAGAATGGTGCTCGTGTAGAGGAATATCACTGTAACTGAACACAAACGCAATGTGATGAAACTTTGTTCAAGGAATATTTATCAGTGCCAAAATAATACTGACAATTTCCTGTTTTTGTTTAAATTTAACTTATACTGCATAGGACATTGAGCTTACCTGAAGCTAAATGTTGTGCTTTAGCGAATCTCCGCTGATTATTAGTGCTTACGACATCCCCTGGGTGGAAAGTCAACTGGTCACCATAAGCTATCTCATAAAATCCTCGCCTCTCGGCGTCATCTTCCATGTCATTATGAAGCATAGACAGCATTTCGCCAACATGAGATATGCCGACTAATAGTATTATTAAAATAAAAGACGATAGCGCCTGCAATCACGCAATAGCAAAATCTTACTTTTGAGTTAAATAAAAAAAAACTCACATTGCATCTATGGTACTTACGATTTGATGGACGGCAATGAGAATTGTGCCTTGGCGTAAATTGAAAACGTACAAAAAATTGTTTAAACGTATCATCATTTTGTGAGACAGTTTACATTTCTTGGTTCTAACGTACATTTGTATTATTTATATCACTGAAGCATACCTAGTGAGCAGTTACAAACATGATTTGGTTGTGTACCGTAGGTACTGCCTACCACATTGCGTTGCTACGCGCATGTTTATTTTTATCGATTAATATTTACCGTAGCGCGCATGTATTCTCTGTTTACAAAACTTTTACCTAAACATGAATCCTAATGTGTCGAACATAAAATAATAATACTGTTTCTTATTGCACTACTATGAGGCAAATATTTCTGTTATTTCCATATGTAATTTTGTTGTTATGATTAAACAGAAAAAACTGTTAAAGGCTTCAGGCAAAAGAAACTGTACAATGTTGGAACATAGCAAAAATGGGGGTAAAAACAAACACAATAAATTATTATAAATTAGTTTTAATTCACAACTTACAATAGTAGTGATAACATTATGACTTTATGAACCAAACTTTTAGCTGGCGTTAGTATATTTGGATTATATATTGAACTAAAAACTATCACAAAACAAAAATAATATGTACAAAATTTTGTTTTCACTTGTATTATTTGATTTCGAAAATCAAGTAATTCCGAACATATTACAACATAATTCCGAAAAGAAATAAGATTAATAAAATAAACGACTCGAACTAAAACATATAAACAACACCTAGCAGCTGGTAGTTTCGTATCTGTATGCACTTAAATTACATTAGACGAGTTAGTTTTCAATAAAAAGGTACAAGTGATTTAGAATATAAAAGTGATTCGACCAGTCATTAAATGTTTGCAACAAACAACTAATCTAGATACAGATACTCTAGATCCAGTTTAAGAATGATACAAGATTTTAATGAGTCAATCACAATAATGTAGCCTATATTCGTCATAACATTAATACTATACAAAGTAATAATACAATAAGTTTTGCTGTTATAATGTAAAGGCATCCGTTATTAACGAACATCGGCAAGCTCATTAAAGGTAGCAAATATTAAGATAGCCATCGTTTAGCTCTGCTTCAAGTACAGTACAAATCGCCTATGTCTCATGTTACGTTTATAGAAATGTTTTTGAATCTCATAAGGCAGTCGGATTAGTGCGAAATGGCTCTTTTAGACCTAATGAGCTCTAACTCAGTGTATTTAGGTAATTAATATGATCACAAATTTCGATATTCGATAAATTGACAAAATTCCACAAAGTTCTAATTTTTTTTTGTAAAATCACGCTTAGTGCGAGTTCAGTTTTAAGTCGTTTGTTATTTATGAAGGCCTTAGGGTTCGTAAAATCCTAGTTCGCTCGCTGCGCGAGATTGTCACCAGAAAATACACAGCAAACCATTTTTTATAGGTATTCTGTTAAATTCCAAAAGGCTTTAAACGTTTTTTTTTTAAAACGAACTATACTATATGGGGTTGAAGACAAATGCAATACACTGCAGACGCTGTGAATAACGTTCTAGGGACGGATTGAACCAAACTTCTTTAATGCAACTACAAAGTTCGATAAATTATGTTAACACGTCAAATTTAATCATGAAATTAAAATGTAGTTAATATTTTAATTTAGGTTTTTGTCTTCTGTAAATTTACCATACGTCGTTTTGAAAAAAAAACCTCTGAGAGGTTACAGCATTACCCCACCTCATCCGGGAGTTTTAGAAGTTGCTCCGACATATGACGTAATAAACACCTCAACTACGACAGATGATAATAGTTAAATTAGAGACGTGGAGCAGCAACTAAGTCCCGAGTACTGCAATTTCCACTAGGAAGCGTAGAATCATGGCAAAATAATTTGCGAAGGGTTTATGTTCAGTAGTAGAGGATTATTTTTCAAATAAAATTTAAGTTCAATAGTTTCTTTAAATACGGAAATCTGACGGACACTGGATTATAAACACTACGGTCGTGAACATGAGATGTATGGTTAAAATAGCACTCTTTTACTGATTTGACATTTGAAACAAGTATTCTCTTAAACGCTCAAGTATGTTTATAAGAGCTTTTTTTTAAAGCTAAATGTTAAATGCATAATCAATGATATATTGTCACACATGATAAGATATGCACAACCATTGTCTGAAAATATACAGTGAATGCCGTTTCATGATTATATAACCGATTAACTCTTAAAAAATATGCAAATGTAAATAATTCCTACCAAAATACAATTACGATCCACATTAGAATTTAAATTGTTAGACTTGCTAAATTGCTCGTGTCACACTTTATAAATGCAAAAAGAACTAGTTATTTTAGACAAATATTTACGTGTACAATTAATTCTCTTACATTAATGGACAATGCAGATAACACGTTATCATGTTAGTATTTAAGATTCTTAACAATCAATCTGAAAATTTATAAAAAATATTAGATGTCAATTACAAAGATAATTGTTTCAATTATAGGTCAGAATTATTATAGTAATACCAATAAATTTGTATCTAGTCTACATTTCACATGTGCCGTATTAATTTGTGAAATAAATTGTACTGCTATATTTTATGTCGCACTTGCGAATAATATTTTATGTAAATGTTGCATTCATAACCAACTAGTTCGGTAGTTGGGTATGGTATCGCATCCCCACTACTCAAGCTTCTATTGACTCTGCCTAAGAGTTAGTAGCATTCTGTTTCCTCTTTTATCCTGTTGGCAATTTCCATAACATTTTTCTTTCCCTTTCCTTTAATTGGAGCATTGGAGGATCGGAATGGGTATCGGAATTGTAGAATAGCACCACCTCCCTAGCCGTAGGAGCCGATGGAGGCGACTGTAAGCAAGTCATCATAATATACATCTGCATAATTTATCTAGTATCAGACATATGGAAATTGGGCTGATAAACTGTCATGTTTTGTTGCTGTACAATCTCCAGATATAAGTAACAGTAACTAAGCCTAACTCTTGTGAATATTTTTAAACGATACAAAGTATTATGTCGCTTACATGTTAAATACCATAATGAAATCAGTACCACACATGAATATATCACCAGAATATAGTTTAAACGCTAGTTTATCACTAGGCACATAATTAATAATTATCATTAAATTATGTAGTACAAAGTTAAATATTATATAGTTCATTTTAATAAATGGACAATCGGGAGATTAAGTAATATTTACATTCATACTGTTATAATTAAATAACACTTATATTCACATTGTCTCTGTTAAGTAACAATACCTTATACTTATTAAATATATTAGCTTATAATACTAATCACAAATCCGTTGTCAGTTACAGCCTGTAATTTGTTAGGATATTACAATAATGGACAATAAGTGTGTTTTATGGCAATACATTTTTAGATGTAATCTTCAGTTGTAGAAACTATCTGAAGCGAAGTTGTAGTTTTCTCCACTAGGACAAAACTATAAATTTGGAGCAATAAAAAGTGTATATAACTATAATTATAGGAATATTCAAGTTACATATTGAATGAAAATTTAATTTGCGTCAATAGTTCTGATAGTTATGTGAAAATAGTACAAAATACTGTTGAGTGAAATTTATTAACACTTTTTTGTTCTTTTTAGAATTGCAATTTGATAATTGTTGAAATACTTGTGTAAAATAACATCTAAATGTGCTTTGTTATATGCTCAAAAGTATTACACATAAACATTTTAAAATCATTTTTAATAAACAGATGTCAAATATATTTTAATTTCATATTTGCGGATAATTAATTGGTGATGGAAATGACCTTTCATTTAATAAATCAAATATCCAGTCTATCTAACATTTCTTATAATAATTTAGGTCTATTTGTTAAATATCCAAGTGCTTGCCGTAGCCATTATTCAATGCCATGTGGTTGATGCAAAATTAAACCAAGTAATAAATTTTTTTTTCTGTAACTTATCTGGTTTTTCTGAGCAGATTTTTCATTCTTACCTTGTATCTTTTTATCTTACTTATTTTTTAATCAAATTGTAGCTAGAAAAGTGTATTAAGGTTATTTATTTGTAAATTACATATTTCATATGTTCCTGGTATTTTATGATCGCGAGGAATATCATAAGGCAACAAGACAAGAACTAACCATAGTTTAACATTCAAATAAAGAGGCCGAAAGGTAAATAAATATCGATAGTAACTAATAGATCTCTTGGACATGTCATTCATCACCGGACAAAAATTTAAAAGCTCTGAAGGAGAAATATTTCATGTAATAGTACAGGAGTTGCGACCCGTGCAATTAAGTCGTGTGTTATGCGGATGCTTCGAGGGTCTAGCGCGATGCCTGCTTGGAGCTGCAGATATTGCGTATGACTTAAGGTGAGACTTCAATGTAGTTGGCAAAGGCAGCCGTTCCAAACCATACACAGATGTCCGTGCCACTATAGCACGACAACACAGTTCTTGAAGACTGAGCACTGTGAATAGATTATAAATTAGTTAGACACTGCTAAGTCAACATGTCTTACATTTAAAAAAAAATGCTATATTATATAATATCAAATGCTGACTGTTATTATGATACAAAGTCTGAATTCATTTAAAGTTAACAAATATTAATAACTAGGTATTATTCGCGACTTCGTACACGTGGAGTTCGTGATATGCATGTAAATTTTATTATATCCGAAAATAAATCTCTTCTTATTCAGAAATCGAATCACATAATTTCACAGTTCAACCAATACAATGGGAAATTTGCTTCAATCTCCAAGTATGGCAGGTGGCTTGGCAATTGTACAATTTGTCTGGTTACTTTATGTCTGCCCATTTTGAGATGGTTATTTCTATCAGGGGTAACATTTTCAGTTTCTGATAGATTTTTCAGTTTTTTTAGGCTTTAAGAGGCCCCAGAATATATAAAGATTGATGAAATCTTTCACATAGCAGTGTGGTTTACTACTAGCTTTTCTACTAGCCGCGAATTCGATTTCGTTTAATTTAAGTTAGCACCCTCTGTATAAAAAATGGGCGAGCCCCTGTCCAGAGGCGGGACACTTTAGAATGTATAAGATAGTTACGGTGATACAGTGACGGGGCAGCGTTCAAGGTGCGACATTGCTTATAATGCCATCGCTTACCCGAACACGGCGGCCTTCTCCGCCCCCATTAGCAAGACACAACCTCCCTTTAGGGAATTAGTACCGGCTCCCGCACCGAAATCAAACGCATGGGTAAAACCACTGCCAATGGTTCGCGAGACGCCTGCCCCCGCCCGGGCACCTGCACCCGCCCCGCACCCACTCCCGCTCCCGCGGCTGCACCTGCGGCCGCACCCGCACGTCCCGCGGCCCCTGCACAACCGAAGCGTCAAGTCGCAACGGCAGCGAAGCCACCTAACAGTGACAGCTTCGATATCTTTAGCTACTTCCTAGAAGCAGTCGAGTGCTTCGACATGGAAGTGATCGGCCAGGTGGTGAGCAAGCTCAGGTCAGCTAGCTCAAACAAAGAGTTCCTACAGGTACTCTTCGATAACAAAGACCTATGTATCGCAGTTAAAAACTTCCGCAATACACATAAATAATCAATAATTGAATCACTAACTCGCGTTTTCAGTTCGCATCCGTGGAGGCTTAACCTCCTAGTCAAGCACACGCAAAAAAAACCCCCACTAACCTAAAATGGACAACGTCCTAAAAAAGGTTAAACCCAAATCTCTGGCTGTCGGCTTCTTTAATGCATTCGGCCTTAAAAAACAGCTGGACGAAGTAAGAGAATTTCTCACCGTCCATCAAACAGATGTTCTGCTAGTACAAGAGACCTTGCTCACGTCTAGCATCCGAGACCCCAAGATAGCTAACTATCGCATAGTTAGGAATGACCGCCCCACTCGCGGGGGCGGTACATTAATCTACTATAAAACTTCTCTTCACTGTGTGTCGATAGAAGTACCTCCCCTAGAAAACATAGAGGCATCAGCCTGCAGAATCGCTATGACCGGCCATCAGCCCATCACAGTGATATCTGCATATCTCCCTCCGCGCAAAAAGATAGTAAAGGGCGACATCGAAGCACTGCTAAAATTGAGCGACTCGGTGATCATTGCAGGAGATTTAAATAGCAAGCACTCTGCTTGGAACTCAAACATAGAAAATGGTAACGGACGCGCCCTCCTTACCCATAGCCTTAACCTCAATATAGATATTATAGGTCCCTTAGAAGCGACTAGGATACCTATGCAGGGTAATCACACCCCAGACAT
The DNA here is from genome assembly GCA_029286595.1 of Bhutanitis thaidina. NCBI lineage: Eukaryota > Metazoa > Arthropoda > Insecta > Lepidoptera > Papilionidae > Bhutanitis > Bhutanitis thaidina. The sequence goes on from JAGSMS010000015.1 coordinate 3,116,031, forward strand.
CTTAGACATTGCGCTACTAAAGAACGTAACTTTACCGTTGCATTCTATAGAAGTGCACCACGAACTCCATTCTGACCATCGTCCGGTCATCATGTTGCTAGGACAGCCTCACGCTGAAGTCACTAGGACTAAAATCGTTACGGACTGGCGTAAGCTCGAGAAGCATCTCGAGTCTACGAACTCTCCGGAGCTAGCCCACATCCCCGATGAAATAGATAGCAAAGAAACGGCCTTAGCAGCCGTAGATCATCTTACCTCTCACATCGAAACGGCCGTCAGAGCATCCTCAAGGCAGATCAGAATAGCGAACGATCGCCGTTTCGAGCTGCCGGAGGAACTCAGACGACTACTGAGAGAGAAAAAGGCCGCCACTAGAGCGTTCGACCGACACAGGTCTGACGATAACAGAGTCAGATTGCGCCACCTCCAAAGAGAGGTCAAAGAGCGCATGGCTGATCTCAGGGGCCAAAGATGGGACCACCTGATGGAAGACATCTCGCCATCTCACACCGCCTACTGGCGGCTGGCGAGGTGCCTAACGAAATCCGAAACGGTTACGTCGATGCCTCCTCTGATCAGCTCTAATGGTCAGACAGCATTCGATGAGGGGGAAAGGCTGAATGCTTAGCCGACAGCCTAGAGCTTCAGTGCTCACCGAGCTCTCAGCCGACCGACCCAGTCCACCTTCAGAAGGTGGATGATGAAGTCAGGAGAAAAACCACGCTGCCACCGACAGGTGATCCACTGCCGCCAAGCTCAATAAAAGAGGTCAAGGAAATTATCCGCGACCTTAGACTCCGTAAGGCTCCAGGAGCCGACGGCATTTCAAACCAAATAATAAAAGCTCTTCCTAGCCCGCTACTATACTTAATAGTAGCGATATTCAACTCCCTCTTTGCCAGCTGCTCCTTCCCGGACGCCTGGAAGGAGGCCCACGTTATAGGAATTCCCAAAATAGGAAAACCTACAAACCTAGCCTCCAGCTATCGCCCTATCAGTCTCCTCAGCTCTCTGGGGAAAATCTATGAACGCATAGTTCTCAATCGAATTAAGGACAATATTCAGTCCTTAAATCTACTTCCAAACGAGCAGTTTGGCTTTCGAGCCAAACACTCTTGTGTTCAGCAAGTGCACCGCTTCACGGAGCACGTACTCGAGCGCTTTCAAGAAAACCCGTAAAATCGGGTAGGAGCTCTATTCTTCGATGTCGCGAAGGCATTCGACAAAGTTTGGCACAACGGCTTGCTATACATGCTGTACACACAAGCCTGTCTGGCACTTCTAGTGCCAGACAGGCTTGTGCACATCATTCAAGCCTATTTGTCAAATCGCACTTTTCGCTATCGAGTCGAGGGGACCCTCTCGGACAGCAGGCCCATAAGGGCCGGCGTTCCGCAGGGCTCGGTTCTCTCGCCTACCCTCTACACGCTCTACACGAGCGACATCCCAAAAACCAATAAAGTCGAAACGGCTCTTTTCGCCGACGACACCACCCTATACGCCTCCGATACTAACGTATCGCGGGTTCACATTCGCCTCCAGGCCGCAGCCAACGCACTTAGCGATTGGTTCAGGACATGGAGAATCGATATTAACCCGGAAAAAAGCAAGGCAGGCAGTTCGCAAAATACCCCGTTTCCAAACGCAAGGTATCAAGCAAATTCTCTTCGATATCACTATTCGGCAAACCTGTACCATGGGTGTCGGAAGTGAAATATCTAGGTGTCACCCTAGACAACAGACTTAGCTTCACTAAGCACATCCGAAACGTAAGAAATAAGGCGGCCTTTGTGTCCGGTCGCCTATATTACCTTACGAACAAAACCAAGAAAATGTCACTAAGACATAAATTACTACTATACAAAACTTGCATACGACCTATAATGTCTTACGCAAGCGTAGTATTTGCCCACGTCTCGAAACAGCGACTGAAACCACTCCAAGTGATTCAGAACCGCTTCATGCGCCGAGCAACCGGCGCACCTTACTACATGCGGAATGCAGACCTGCACCGCGACTTAAATCTGGCCACTCTGGCGGCCCTCTTTAAAGAAATATCCACAAGATATTTCGCAAAGTTGAAGGATCACCCTAATCCGTTAGTAGCAGCGCTAGGAAATTACACTCCTGCCCTTAACGACCCGCCTGACAAAAGGCGCCCCAAGAACGTCCTGATCGACGAGGACGACCTTATCACAAGACACAACAATGCGTTCGCGGACACAACGCCCGTTCACATTATCACACAGACCACACAGACAGCTCACATGTCTCACACACACCGCGCTGTTTCCCGTCGAACGCGCGGTCACAGATTCACGCCATACACGAGGATTACTCGTGTATGGCGTGAATCTGTGACCGCGCGTATTGCAACCCAAGCCGAGGTTTTACCTCCCTAAGGGGGGGCCCTTGGGTTGTCGTCAGCCCCCCCTAGTTTTTGTCGAGAGTCTTTCTTTCGTTAACAGGGGTCCGAGCGCGACACAGCATCAGCAGCGTCGTCGTTCCTTTTTTGTTTATTTAACTTGGGGGCCTCCTGCTCGCGAGTATTACCGATGTAGCTGTAAAGGCCACTGGGCCAACAGCAGATCTACCGTGGGGGTTTTAGTCGGTCCGGCATCTTCAATGCTGATCCCGACATAACCAGTCACCGGAGACGGTGACGGGTAGGTGCGAGCACCTTTCCCCCACGTTAAACTAAAAAAAAAAAAACTGTCGAGCGTTTCCAGTAGTGGACTACTTAAACACAGCTGAACAAAAAATACGATATTCTTAGAATATAAATTAAACAAAAAGAACAATCATACTAAGTTCTACCTTTCGAGATAATATTCAAAATCAACGTATCTACGTTGATTTTCTAGTAGTTTCGTAATATCCCAGAAAAACATTCTGTGTGGCAGACGGAATTAAAGAATTGTATCGGGGTCAGGTGATCATGAGTGTTGTAGACGCTGATTAATGGCAAGTATGGGTAAACGTCTTTGTATGATATCCCGATTTCGAACACGGCGACAATTCCCATATACTATTGACAGTTGTCAATTACGCAGGATATAGTATCTATTACCTAAACGATGAGATCTGAAGAAGGTTCAGTTGCAGTTTTAGAGACACAGGGTGCAACACAAAACAACCAGATCCGAAAACCAATAATTTGTGGTACCCTAACCGCTAATCCAAGCGGTTCTTATAATATTCTGTGTATATTCTGAGAATTCAGAGATAGAGTAAAGACTGGGAGCTACAAGTGTTGACAAATAAAAACACCGTACCTTGACGCTTAAGGAAGAAATGGCACTACTGCCTATCCCGTGACAGGCGTCAGTAATTTTTTTATTGTGGTAGACAACAGTGTTAAGTAATTATTTTCCGATAGTCACATGGAATCGATAGAACTTCGTTTGTCAGTCAGCAAAGGGCACCTCATGCAGACGGGAATGGCATTTGGAGAAAACGGTAGTAAAAACTTTCAGTTTTTGGATTTATATTTAAAAAATAACAATGACCATCGAAAGTTGAGCTTACGATGCGCGGTCACTATGTACTTCAGAGGACATATCTTGTGTCAATTGAATTAACGGACGGCCTTTAAAACAGCTTTTTATCAGAAACGTATTACCTGTTCCGTTAATTAAAAAAAAGGATAAAAACCACAAATAAAGTTTGTATTTTCCATTGAACGTTATTTTTTTTTCTAAAATGAAACTGTTTTAAACCCAAAAATGTTAACAAAAATGGAAGTGTGGTTTAAACTATTGTAGAGTGGACCTATTCACTGTTTGCAAAATAACTCTGACATAGACGTCTCGCCCCTAATTTTAAAGTTCTAAAGCTAGTCTGCACAATACTCTGGAGCCGAGGTACAAGTAATTTATAAATAAATTTTCCATCGTCCAATTATACGATTGTTAAAATGTCTAACACGTGCGCGGTTTGCCTGCTGCTTTTTGTAACGTTAGAAAAGAGAAGCAAGTTTGTTCCTTCTTTTACAAACGCCGGAAAATTTCTTTACTCACTTGACTCCATTCTGACCTGTCTAGGGAATTCACAAATAATAGACTTAGCAGAAGATATAAACGTTGACATCCTCTCGAGCACTCACAATTCATTAGATTATCTAATAAAAAAATGTTAGTAAAAGACTTAAAAAGTTACTTGATAACAAAGGCATAATTTCTAAGACACTACGGTTTCAAAAGTGGAAAATCTACTGAAGACGCAGCAATTTTACTTACGCTGTTAGACTGTTAGACGAAGGTGAAAATGTTTAGGAGTATTTTTGAACTTAGCTAAAATCTTTGATACTGTTTCTATCCAATTTCTTTAACCCTTCCAGGTTCGGTATAAGAGGGCTATCTTACTTGTGGTTTAAAAGTTACCTTTAGAATCGTAGACAAATTACAAGGGTTGGAGAAGCATTACGGTAGTATCGTCGGCACTACACTAATGTGAGCATTAATGTATCCAAAACCAAATATCCGGCTTTTTGTAAATCACGGTTCTTTTTGTAAAATAGCGTCGGGAAGTGTGTCTTTTAGAATTAGAAAAGAGAAGCAAGTTTGTTCCTTCTTTTACAAACGCCGGAAAATTTCTTTACTCACTTGACTCCATTCTGACCTGTCTAGGGAATTCACAAATAATAGACTTAGCAGAAGATATAAACGTTGACATCCTCTCGAGCACTCACAATTCATTAGATTATCTAATAAAAAAATGTTAGTAAAAGACTTAAAAAGTTACTTGATAACAAAGGCATAATTTCTAAGACACTACGGTTTCAAAAGTGGAAAATCTACTGAAGACGCAGCAATTTTACTTACGCTGTTAGACTGTTAGACGAAGGTGAAAATGTTTAGGAGTATTTTTGAACTTAGCTAAAATCTTTGATACTGTTTCTATCCAATTTCTTTAACCCTTCCAGGTTCGGTATAAGAGGGCTATCTTACTTGTGGTTTAAAAGTTACCTTTAGAATCGTAGACAAATTACAAGGGTTGGAGAAGCATTACGGTAGTATCGTCGGCACTACACTAATGTGAGCATTAATGTATCCAAAACCAAATATCCGGCTTTTTGTAAATCACGGTTCTTTTTGTAAAAATAGCGTCGGGAAGTGTGTCTTTTTAGAATTAGAAAGAGCCCATAGGATGGACAGACGCATTGTACGCTGATGTCCTTAGGGTTCGCAAATTTATATACCTACTATTTTGAAAACCGGGGATTATGACACTACCTACAAAATGGCAACAATCTATCGAACAAAATGGCACATATATATTATAATCAAATGTAAATAAACTATGATTAAAAATATCTTGAATTTGTATATAAAATACGAAAAAACTTTAGTCCCCAACCTATGTATAGATTGTTGTAATAAGATCCTATTTTCTTAAATAAAATTTTTGGTTCCGTAAGTACTAAAAGTAAATTGTTATGGGTCACATTTTATTTAATTCAATTAATAAAAAAAATTATTATAATAATAACATAAATACATTTTATTTACCTTTATTACTTCTCCACAGTCTCTCCATACCATTTCTATGTAGGGCCATTCGTGACAACTCACAGAAGCTTTCTCTAATATTAAAGTCACATAGAGGGCTCACTTCGAAGAAAGCCATATGATTTTTTGCTGCATACAGTTCGGCATCGCGTTCCTGCACTTGTCGTTTGAAAGCAAGATGTAACCGATTGCCAACAAGCACTTTTGGAACACCAGGCGCATGCTAAAATATGGACAGTGCATTTCATTGTTTATTGTTGTTCAGCAAGTAACTAAGACTTGAGTGAAAAATTCTAAGATGAATTTGATCAAAAATCAGACTACCATACAGAATCTTAATCAATGAAAAATAATCATACAAATCAGTTCAGAACTGCTTGAGTAAATTAGTGAACATACATTATAAAGATATCATCAAATTAATAACAATATAGCTAAAAATAAATTAAAGGAGTTAGTTTGCAGAAATCCATTATACACATTTATTAGGAGTATCGAAATGGTGTAAATTTCTTATTAAGTTGTATTTATTTCCTCACCTTTTCAACTTCTTCAAGCCACCTGTCAATGCTATCAAAGGACCATTTATTTGTTATGTCATAGACTAATAGTATGCCTTGAGCACCACGTGAGTATGAACGAATTATTGTGCAGAAGCGCCCTTGACCTGAAGTGTCCCATAATTGAAGTTTCACTCTTTTGCCATCTAGTAAGATTGTGGTTGTTTTATATGCTGCAAAATAAAACGTAGGTCTTTTTTAAACTGTAACGAAGATATGTGTTGTATGGTACTATATACATTATGGCATTTGCATTTTTCAGTTGTAAAATATGTCTTTTATTTCACAAAGTACCATGAAATATGAACTTCTGACTTAGGTCTATCTTATATAGAAAGTATTGATATTTTTTTAAATATTATGAAATGTTATTACCACTTCCACTGCAAAATGGGGAATCTGCAGATCCATCTTCTAAATCTTGCAGAATTTCTTGTTTACCCACATCAGAGTCACCTACAAGAAGCACCTTTAGGAGATAGTCATATGACTTTGGAGCTGCAGGTGGCCTCCCTAAAATAAATATATAATAAGCTCACTTTGGCAGTCAAAGGTAGATATTTTTAACTCTTTTAACATGTGGGCCTGTCGCCGTCTTAATGTCCTACCCAACTACACAAATCGTTCATAAGTTTCAGAAAACACATTCAACGAGTGGAGCCCTCTACATTGGAGTTTGAACTTGTTCCTGATTCTGAGACAGTGCCTATAATACATAAATAGTATATTACGAAATAATAATATACAGTCAATTCTAAAAATAGTTCTGGTCAGGCACCACAAAATATAATCTATAATGGTAAAATTTTGACTGATTGTGTCAAAGTTTTCAATTCTTTTATAAAGAACCAGTGAGTCAAATCATTCTAAAATAACTACAACAAATTAATTTCTTCAAAGGAGCTGGTCTTGACAGAATCCATCCATTCCTTATTTCTAAATTTCCACAAGAATAATTAAAAACCCATTTTACTCATATTTGAAAATTTATTTACTGGAGTATCTCCAACTTTGTGGAAAAAGACTAACATAATTACAAAAAAAAAATTACTCAATGTAGAGGTATATCAAAATTAAGCATATTTAGTAAAATTCTGGAGAAAATTGTCACCAGGCAGTTATTATCTGTAGTTAGTTGACTGAAAAAAAGGTAGTAAGTTTTAAACATACAATAAAGCAAAAAAAAAAAAAATATTAAATGGAGGTAGAATTTCTAAATTTACTTATTATTCTTATTCCAAATATTTTGATTGATAATTTACCACTTTATAAGCAAATAGTGGATAAACATATATAATTTTAATTTATATTCATGTTTATTTATTTTTTTGGAAATCCATAAAAACTAAAATTCAAACTATAGTGTTAAAGTACTTAAAAATATTTATAAATTCGATTTGCTCTACTAACTTGGTAGTATCTGAATAATTGAAAAATTATTACATACAAAGTAACATTCCATTCAAACAATACCTGTTCTTTGATGATGAGATCGAGGTAAAGTTGTGCTACCATTTTGTGCGACCTGATTTGTTGGCTGCTGTGGTGCTGCTACCATTCCCGTCGTGGTGAACATAGTTCTAAATAATCTCGCCTGATCTCCAGGTGGTCTATACCACACGAAATCGTATACATAATACCGTCCAAGATTAATCTATTGTTCTTTCCATGTAAAGATTGTGCTTCATATAGCACACTGTTTAGTGTAGTTTTAAAGTAATTTGTACAGATATATGTTGATGAAAAATAACTTGAATTGGCCTTTACGCAAATATATAAACGCTGGTGTACACAAGGTCGTCAGATAATGCGCTGTCCAATTTCACTGACCACTTTGTTCTATTTACGATACGAATAATTAATTGACATGAAAAGAAAATTATTATTAAATAACTATCTCCCCAATGAAATAAGTTTACGTCTAACGACACTAAAACAAGTAACAACTCGATTTGCACAAAAATATATCTGCTGAAATGAAGTGAACGACGAAATATTAGGCATAGAGTACTTTGATATTAGGGATGTCAATGATCATCGATGCATCCATGTTTATTAATAAACGACGTGAAAAATTAAAACATGTTGCTATTACGTTAATTATTACTGGAGACAGTATTTTTATCTGTATTATTAATATTATTCACATATATGTTGTAAAAAAAAGTTTGTGTAGATTTATTTTTGTTATGCAACATTTTCTGTTATTATTTCTAGTATAAATCAATATAACGTCAACAATACGTAATTATAAGATTCCACTACCTTTTTACCTAGCCATTGTCACCTACTTTTTTGTGGTAATTGTTTAGGTTTTCTTTTTGAAGAATTATTGTTTTACTGGCTAAATTTAATTTGCAACTACCTTTATTGCATGCTATAGAGAACCACTACGTCATTTCATCTCATTTAACTAAGAAATGGCTATTTTAAAACAGTATATGTGTTAACTATGTTGGTGATCATAAATAATCTGCGACGATATCTCGTGACAGTTCAACTTTTCCAAGTAATATTTAATTTTCATATAAAATAACCACAATTCAATTCATCATTATAGTTTTAATATGCACAGTCCACAGAACTCTTAGTAGCTTAAGAGCTCTACACATTAGCCTATACAGCCATGTGTGGTTTGTTGCGAGAAGCTCGAAAAACTACATCTCGGGCCAATTATTATGAGAGCTTCAAATAAGTGTCAATTTTTTTGTAAGCAAATTTTATTTTTATGAATGTAACATAACTCAAGCACACTGGTAACATTGTAAATATTTAATGTTTATTGATTTGCGGAATAAAAATCGCATTACCTAACATTAGCAGTTACTAAATTTAATATTACAAATAAATACAACTTTGATAAATTTCTTAAACATTGTGTTGAATAATGACTTTTGCCTTGAATTCCAGTCAGAGTGATTGTCGGTAACACAGTAAATTTCTGATAGTTTTCTTTAAAAAAATATATTTCATGAAGTTGATGAATTAATGATAAATTTGTGTAGTTCTTTCTGTGTCTAGTTGTCCTTATTTTTGTTCTGTACAATTCCTTGGCTAAGTAATTTGTGTTTGTATGGAGAAGTATCTATATAAGTAATATTGGGAACTATAATGGAGGTTGATGTAGAGACTATCCCTCCCGACATACCCTCATTTAATAGTTTAACAAATGAAATCGCGGACACTCGAAAAGAAACAGATCCTACCATGGGTCTAACAGTACGTGAGATCAAGATAGATAAATTTTTAAATACCAATAAAGTGACCAATATGGTAAGAGACGGGGTAAAAATTTTGGGCCGATATAAGGTGTCCATCCAGGATGTAAATTCTTTTGTATGTAACCCTATTCTTTCTTCTGAAAACTTAAATGCATTTATTTCAACATTCAATGCAACTCGTATGAGCATTATACGAGGGTTACCTATTGATGTCAGTATGCAAATTAAGTTTAGTTGATCTTTCTATTCCTTATAGCTACATTTCCCTACTAACATTTAGTAACAGTATAATCGTAGTTGCAGGAAAAGTAATGAATATTACATTTCCATCGATTTACATCCTATATCCGAACCATACTTGTATCGTTGAGCTTAACTTAATGCTGTCATCCATATCCAGTCCGTTCATTGTTATGGGTGTCTTTAACAGCCATCACATTGTATGGGTTAGCTACAAAACTGACCCTTTCTCTCATTTATTAATAGATGTTTTTGATGAATTCAATCCGTTTCCTCGAAAATGGGTCTCCCATAGGAAGGACACCTCCTACATAAAACCCCAAGTCTGTTGTAGATTGGACTCTATGCTCTCCAAGTTTGACGCCTAAACTAAACTGGAATATCTTGCCATACATCTTTGGCAGTGACCATTTCCCAATTATAATCTCTGTGCCAGCCTTTAGCCTCCGAGTGAAAAACTGGGGTCCTCTATTAAAACATAAAATTAGTCTAGAGCCTACTGGGACCTATATTCTAGGCTGACAGAACTAGGCATATACTCCCTATCTTTAACTGATTCTTCCAATATTCATATATATACGTATTGTTAGTGGTTTTACTTCTCTATACCCCTTAAAAACTCAGCCAATAATATAGTCAACGTGGTAGTACTCTAACTGCATTGAAGCGGTTAAATCACGTAAACAGATAGAAATTCAGTACTCAGTCTGTATGACTGGAGACAATTTCTGTCGTTACAAACACGCAGCGGCTCAACAAAAAGAATACTCCCCATTCAAAATAAGGGTACCAACTACTTTCTAACGTTAATTAATAAATTTTTTCTTTCTGCTTTACCACCAAAAGTGTTGAGATCTCAGGTTGTAATGTCTATATTTAAATCAATCATTATCCTCAAGTTATTGACCTATCGTTCTCATTTCAACTATTGGCAAAATTACATCTAGTTAAAACTCGCCTGGTGGGGTTCCTAGAAAACAAAAATATTTTTTCAAAAACACAATACGGGAAACTTAGCTACTGACATTAGTCTGGCTTTTTCCAAAAGTGTATATTTGATAGGTGCGTTTCTTGATATACCATTAGCGTACGACAATGTTCTTCTCCTATTGCTCTGGCAGAAAATGTAAGAGCTGAGAATTCCGGACACTGATTTACTATAGATCGTCACCAAGGTAACATATTTCTTCCTAGAACTGTCTGGAAGGGTCTACCTCAAGGCTCTGTTCTCAGCCCTCTTTTATATAACATCTGTCTTACCTATGACCTAGAACAATCATTTAATTGTTTTTGTAATATCTTACAATATGTAGATGATATTGCACTGTGCAATGCAAACTCATCCATCCCTAAGACTATCTTTCGTTTAAATACAGCCCTTAGCTACCTTCAAGACTAGATTACCACAAATAACTTATCGTTATCAGCTGCTAAGTGTAACGTTGTTGTCTTTACTAGAAAAAGACTAGTACCCAAAGAGTCGCTTTTTAGACTTTAGACTGCCTTACTCACTTCCACACTTTTCCTCTTGATCTCCCACCTACCGCTGACAATGATCTAAAATCCGATTGGGAGAATCTATGACCAAAACAAGAACTAATATATAGAAGATAATGTTAGGCTTAACAATCTTAAAGAAAAAATGTATAAGCTTAATATATCCAAAAAAGGTACAAATTTTGTTAATAATTTATTTCTAGACCGCTTTGTTCATCTTAAAATTAATGATGATATAAAATCTGTTTTAAGCCTTTTATTATACAATATTTATTCATCAGATTTAGACCAGTGCTGGTGTAATATTTCAAAGTGCAGGGTTTTACAATATGCAGACGATCTTTTAGTTTATGTAAATGATAAATGTATAGAATACTGTGTTAATGCAATAGAACATGGTCTTCTGTCTATGACCACGTATTTGGGTGATCATCAACTAGAAATTTCTCCGAATAAAAGCATTACAACTCTTTTTCTCGCAGAGTTGTACCCACAAGTACAGGTACACTTTATTAATTATCCTCTTGAAAATATTAATCAAGTGAAATTTCTCGGTTTAATTCTAGATTATCATGAGGCATGCCCCCATTTCATTTATACTCAAAAAAATGTGAAAAAGTGTATTAACATATTAAGAGCCTTGTGTGGGGTATCGTAGGGTGCCCATCCATATTCCTTAAAATTAATCTATAATGCAATCATAAGAAGGCGTTTAGATCACGTCTCACACACGGTAATTCGGATTTTGATTTCGGCATGCATAAATTTTGCGGTTGCAAGAATAATTGAGATAACCCCGAACACATTGCTTGTATAAGTTCGTTTTGTCCGTAAGCTATTTCTAATTAGTACAAAGTTTATGTGCCGAGATTATGGGTTCAACATTCTATAATGAGTACTCCTGTGAGTTTTGCGCGTATTACAGCGGAAAAATAAGCGCCCCCGCAACCCTGATGTTACGTGTACGCGAAGTGAACGACAGGCGCCAGGAAATTAACGCACGGGCAACATACGCGTATGGGAAGTGACATGACAGTGCTTTCCGACGCGATCAAAGTAGTCGAAAGAGTAAAGGCAGCTATAGGGTATGAGCCCGTGCTCGATAAATGAGACGACTGGTCAAGTCAAAAGATAGATTATAATTGGCTTACTAACTAAAGCATACATGACTTATATACTAATACACATCTCATATGTGTCACTCTACTATACAGCATCGCCCCAGTAATGCCTCCACGAAGAACCGATCTTCGAAGGCGAAACGAGTGAGTGGATCGAGTTCAAATCGACGTTTAAAGTGTGGCTGAGTAAAGCCTTCCGAGGTGCTGCCAAAGTATCAGTACGAGTAACCTTTTCGTGACGAGAGAACCCGAACAAAACATGAACGCCCTCAAAAAAGGATTCCGAAGAGACTTTCATTACGGCGAAAATAAAAAATGTGAAGCGCCTACCCGAGTTGGCTGAAAATGGGCGGCAAAATCGGCTACTTTGTCAGCCGTATGCCGTTTAAGCACATTTTTTATGTGGTAGATGCGGTGGCTTTTGCTGCTGCTTCAATGGACCAGCTTGACCGGTGTAGTATTGTGACCTCGCAGAGTACCGTTGTGCAGAGAAGTCGTACTTTGATATCTTTTTACATAAAACTAATAAGTATATAATACTAAAAAAAATGTGGCTAATGAGAAATAATCAATATTATTAGTAAAATTATATTTATTTTCTTAGAATCTAACTAAAATTATTTTAATATTACATTTATATCAAAGGCACATTATACTTGTCACACGAAAGAATATCTTTCTGTAAAAAAGAGAGATGAATAAGGTACATGATTATTAATAAAGTTATAACTTATAACATGCGTTTCTCATATTAAAGATCTTAATGTGTACTTTATACTATATTCGAAATAATTAGGAACATTGAAAAAAAAACCTCTTGACAATTTAATAGGTATCACAGCCTGGCAATGGAAATGATGCACTGTAGTTTTCGACCTCAGCCTTAAGATTAGCAACTTTGTTACTAATATCTGCATTCTCATCTATTACTTTATTAAAATCAACCAGCTTTGGCCCTGATATCTTTGTAATTTGTTGGGCTAGTTTCAGTGCTTTATCGATATAGTCAACAACCTTGTCAATGTCACTTTCTTTCATACCTCTTGTAGTTAATGCTGGTGTACCTGTTAAACAATTGTCAATTAGAAGAGTAGGCAAAATCGACTAAGTGCTGAAATTGAATTTACTATGTTATAAAGTTTGAGGCTCTTGAACATGAGATGTATATTTAAACACTGTTTACAGATTACGTAACAATATTATTACTAATATCTGCGTTGCGAAGTCACAGTGGGGCCTTAAAACAATATGGAAGGAAATTGTAATGATCAGTAATAAGTATTGTTTCGACATGCTTTTGTGTTAAATAAAGGGCAATTTTTGATTGACGTCAAAAATACCAAAGGGTTGCCTAATGCCACAAAATAAAGATTAGTAGAATACACATAAGAATAGAATTTCAATTATTTCAAAGTTATGACATGTCAAGGTATTGTACCTCATTTTTAATAACAATAGCGAGCAGTGGTAACTCAGAAGTTTTTTTTTCAGGGCGTTTGCTTTAATTTAATAGTATGTGAGTGAACAGGGCTCAAATTTGCGGTGTAAGAATCACTAAAATTTTCAGTGCTGAATTTACTATATGCTTATGAAGAAACTTGTATATCTAACAAATTGTCTAATGTATCGTAGACATGCGACGTCCACCATCTCACTCCTGAGCAGCGTGGTGGACTCTTACCGGCACCAAACTCTGTCTTTATCCAGCAGTGGAACAGTTACAGGATGTTACTTTACTTTCTTTTACCTCATCTAGAGTTTTAAGTATGCTACTTATACTTATTCACCTAGTCGGATGCCACTGGGGTTGAGCGCACTCTTGTCACCGGGCACAGTATTCTTGTTACAGGCGATGCTACAGACTTCGAGGATGCGTTCAGCTCGAGCTCCACTCAGCCCCGCACCCCTCATGTCGACTAACGCTAGGTGCACGTCAGTGCCGCCTGATGCAATGTCGTAGCCACGAGAGATCAAACCTTCGCACAAACGTTTTGCGTTCTTTATTACCTGAGAATAACAATTACAGAATTTAGTAATCAATCCAAGTATTAAGCAGTAGATTAAAAGTTTCCTATGTTTCTTCAACAACATTGAAAATGAAAGCATTTCATTTCGTTTTAAGGTATTTCAAAAATATTTACTAAATTTGTAATGCCAATTAGTAAATTTTGAGTTTATTTTTAGCAAATCGGTATTTAAGAGTTTATTTACTGTATATTCATGTAAACATTGAATAAATAGATACTGCGTACAGTGCCAGACGCGACAAAGGGTTAATGTCCTTATTAATTAATGTTGTGATTTGTATATTAAATAATTGCAATAACATCTACTAGTTCACTAGATGATACGTTCAGTACAAACCACATGCCATTCGGATGGACGCGGAGCAAACTAATTGCGGTTCCGGAACCGCAACTCAATTACTTCTCTCCGTACCAATGACAGAGCAACTTGATGAAGCAATTTAAACTTCTGTTTTGCATAATTTGTCTAAAACTTGTTTACAATGTGATATTATTTGTAAAATAGTAAGTAGAAATTTACACAAAATTCAATACATCATGCAATGATATGGGCATAGGCTGATCAAATTGAATTGAAATTGCAGGAGAAGTTATATTTAATGTTATAATTCACAGAGAAAATTTGGAACATGTTGGTTCTATGAACTATCGGTCTATCTATCGGTAGAAAATATGTAATTCTATGGATTTTTATAGTACTTAATATTTGAAATGTATTTCTGTAGAAAGAATCTTATTTTTTTTGTAGGAAAATACCTGTTTTTGATATTCCACAAACTCAGGGGAAGTTGCTTGTTTCATAGCAGTTGCAATGGCTGCAATGGCATGGTTATGAGGTCCACCCTGCAGACCGGGGAATACTGCTTGATTGATCTTGTTCTCTAAATCGTACATAACTTTGTCGCCTTTGACATTCACTGACCGTACACCTTTGCGAAAGAATATTACACCAGCTCGAGGACCACGAAGGGTTTTGTGTGTTGTTGTTGTTACTATATCACAGTATTCAAATGGACTCGGTATCACACCTAAAATAAGTGTATAATATCAAAAAACTATGAAACGAGCAACGTCGCCGCCCTTGGTCCCAGAGTTCACCACGAAATCAAGGCTTTTTTTTAGTGGACTCTTACAACACCCAAAAGATTCAGGACGGCCAGTTATTATACCACGCTATTCCTTCTTTCCTAAATCTCTTTATTGAATTTTTGAAAACCGGTTATATGATGTCCCTCCAATGGGTTGCGCAATTTTGTTTTATTTTTAGCAAGTGATAAGACGAAACTGGTCGGTATTTTATGTTTCGATAAGTTCACCCAGTGACAACAATTTCAAGTAGGTAAAAATTATTAATAAACTTCTGTTCGCAACTGGAGAGAGTATAATTCTGTGATGAACTAAGAATCATGGACAGTGTAGACATTTAAAGATTAACATTCATGACCTGTGAAGGGATTAGACATCATTAGGGGTACATGGTAAAGTGTATAGAGGCACTTACATGTCTTTACATTCTCATACCCCATGTACTTAACCATATTTGGCACACCACCCATTCAAGATTTGAGGTTTTGACGCAGTGTCAACGACCCTGGATACTAACAATCCAAACTCTTATATCTTTTGTATTGCCTAAATAATGTCTCCATGCACCAGCTGGGATTAATTGTCAGATTGCATAATAATAAAAAAATAAAGTCAGTCTTACCTGCAGCTACAAGTCCTGAGATATGTGCCATATCAGCCATCAAGTAAGCACCATTTTCATCAGCAATTTGTCGGAAACGTTTATAGTCTAAGCACCGAGAATAGCAGCTAATACCAGCGATAATTAGACGTGGCTTAAAGAGCTTCGCAGTTTCTGCCAGCTTATCATAGTCTATTAAGCCAGTTTTAGGATCCACCTGTGAAAGAGATGACTTTTTTTAACAGTGAAGCTTAATATGATCAATGAGAAGGGAACAAAAAATCAACATGTCTGACAGAATTCTTACATTGTAGATATGTATGACAGTTAGAGACTTACTTTATAGGGCATGCTTTCAAAGAAAATTGATGTAGCAGAAATCTTTTTGGTGGCAGTAAAGAAGCCATGAGTAAGGTGACCACCATCAGGTAGGTCTAAGCCCATAATTCTTCCATGTGGTTCCACCACTCCCGTATACACAGCAAAGTTAGCAGGAGAGCCTGTGTTAACAAAAAAGTTTCTTTATTTTTTTATACACAAAAAGATATCTATTATCTTTAAATAACTTATTCAATATTGTTTCATTAACAACTCTTTGGTTTCACTTTCATTATTATAGATGTCAAGATAATTTAGCAGATGATTTGGAGAAAGCTTCCAATGGATTCTTATCCATTATTTCTGAATTCATTTAGTTTTATTATTCTTTCTTAAGCTGCTCACATTTGTTGTCACTATTGATTGCACGAAATTATTGTTCCGATTAGACATCTAAATAAAAATATTTTGTTGTACACTACACATTTGGCATATTATTCTCTGCTAGTTTCCTAGTTACAATTGAGATGCAGTCTTCAATGGCTAGTAGGCATGTGAATAGTGACTGTAAATCTCACTGACAAAATGGTAAGAATCCTTTGTGTGTTCCTGTATGTCTGTATGAAAGAATTTTTTTTGTGTAAGTTGATGAGTCGATTTGGCTTTCTATAGGACATAGTGGATTATTTATTTTGTGTATTTTACTGGAGGTAGGGTCTGTTTTGACCTTTTTGTATGTGTTTTTCCTGTTTAAAAGTTCTGGAATTTTGAAATTGTAGTCTGACATATCTATTATAACCGAAGCGTTGGATAAATCCGCGCGAAGAATTGTTAACTCTTGTCTGTTGTTTAAGCTGTACAAAGTGCTGTACTTTAAATTCATTATTTAGGAGCTTTAGTTTTGGCACTGAACTGCAACATAACATTGACGAAATGTCTTGACGTATGGCCTCTACATCCTCCTTAACATATGATAGACCACGAATCCTCGCAAAAGAACACCGATTCTTGCCAAGGATGATTTGCGAGTCTATTGAAATCACTATTGAATGAAAAGGTGGAATGCAATATTCAGATGTGCTGCGAACAATATGTTTGTTGTTGTTTGGTACATGCAGTGATAAAGATAATATTTATCTAGAATAGTATTACCACAAAATTTGACAAAGATCATATGGTCTGCTGTAGTATGATGTGAATTTTATATATTTTTAGCTATAGAATTGAAATCCTAGCAATTGCCATAACATTGTCTGTCAACATTGACATTTCAAGATAGAGATATTCATCACAGTAAGATTGTGATGACAACAATGGTAAATATGTTTTGTAGAAACAAAGTAACCAGCCTTAAATTTATGACGAATTGGCCCATAACTCATGACATGTTGCAACAATAAAAATTCCATTTTTATGACACTTTAAAGGCTAAATAATACTGTACTATTGTTAAAGCTAAATTAGTCCCTGTTCCTCAGACTTCTATAAATTTTTAAATAGTAAAACAAATTTCACATAGTAGGTTTTTACGTTATATCACAAAAATTTTATATTTTCTTCATTGATTGGTTACATAATTTGCACTAATAGGAATGTACATGTTTTGACTACTTAAATATGTATATATATGTAACTTTATGTCTTTTTCTATAAATCACAAAACTAAATTGATGATTTGTCTAAGAGAAGTTAATTTAATTATAACTAAAGTACTCCATTTATAATATACCTGAATAAGGTTGAACGTTTACACCCCATTCTTCAGCTCTTAATCTATATGCTTCAAGGGAACGTTTTTGTGTTAATATTTCAATTTCATCAATAAATTCATTGCCTCCATAATATCTGCAACATGAAATTTTTGTTAGAATAAAGTTAATTGGATGTTAAATAAAGCAGTTACATATCCAATTTAATGTATTTTTTTTTATTTTGCATTCTGCATCTTTATTAGCCTTTTTACAGTCAATTACCGAACATAGGCCTCTTCCAATAGGAGGATTTATGTAAATCACAATGCTTGGCAGACTGAAATAAGATATTTCACATAACTCGTGTGAAGTTTCTGCTAGCATACTATTTATGCTAATTTGGTGATAGATTTATCATAGACCTTTGCTATAGGTGATAAAAAGGCACTGATGCAAGATTATAAAAGATACACAAAATGAATGATGTAATTTCAATTTGAGACAAATATCTTGTTTCATAAATTAATAAACTATGAAATAAATAATATTTACTGATTACCTTTGATGTGGCATTCCTTCAGAATACTTATTGTGTAGGCAAGAACTTAAACACTGAAGCACAGGGACTGATGTGAAATTTTCTGAAGCAATCATTTCTAGACCATGGTGTTGTCGCTGCTTTTCTTTTTTAATTATTTCAAATAGTTCTGGGTCTGTGTCCCACAAATTACCATTCAGTAGCTTGTTCATATTTACAGAGCTGTATGTAGATTTCTTTAACGATAAGATCTGAAACGTTGTTTTCTTAAATTATGGGACAGCGTTGTTAAGACAGGCGTGTGAATATTGACTAAAAAACAAATAATTCCGATAGGTCTTTTAATAGAGAGATCGCATACGAATTGACCTCACGTTGTTATCTCCATAACGCAATCCCAAACAAGTGTTGATTCTTATTTGTTTCGTCAGTTTGTTAACATCTGATTTATATTGCTGCTACGACATACGTAGCAAGAGACGGTAATAAATTACAAATAATAATATTTGTTAATCGTACGTGAGCTTGTATTACTTACTTGTTAATTTATATATAGTCCTTTTAGATAAGGATATCTAACCTTTATGAAGACAATTAAAGTTTGAGTGCATGTATGCATGTATTCGTGTTAAATTTAGGGTCAGTTCTGTTCTGTTACTTACGCTAGAGTATATATTCCTTTGTACAAAAATCTGACTGGCTTCTACAGGTGGCACTAAAATTGTATAAAACTTTGAAAATGAGCTATAATAGCACTGTTTTAGTAATTTACTACTCATTTTAATAATAGGATCGATCTGTATGTCTACGAATCACTGTTAATTATAGAATTCTTAGTATCAAACATGAGCGAAATTAATCAACAATGATAACCCATTATGAACTTTACAATCGTGATCGAGCATCTTGGCTTGACGTTTACCAGAAGCGGGGCTGCCAACTTGATACTTCGTATAACAAATTGTGTTGAATACAATTTATCATACGAAGTATAAACCCATGGTTAAAACGTAAAATATATTATGAACTTCATAAATATTTTATGAGTATACTAGCTTTTGCACCCAAGTTCATTCGCGTATAATCGACGAGTGCGTCGTAGTTTTACTTACATCGAGTTTTTTTTATTAAGACACGATCATTAATAGGCGGAGATTGCCAATCAGAGATTGTAATATTTAAAATTTAAATCGTTCTGTGGTTTTTGTGTATGGGTCGCATCCTGGACAATTCCCGTATTTTTCCTTGATGAAATATCTTGTACTATATTATTTCCGCATTGTGAATTTCATAGTTCCTACAATCGCTGCATGCCTTTTTTCGTGTACATTCCAAAATTCCCGATTATTGCTAGATTTTCGAACGATTAAAAAAAACGATTAAACGATTTAAACATTATTCCCTTCGGTTCAGTAGTATCTGCATAAGAATCCCGCATTGGCCCGTTTTTTTTCCGAATTTAAAAATATTCCAAGTTTTAAGTTGTCGTTATAAGCTGTAAAAGTGAAAAGTCAAATTCGATGCCGTAGTTTTCGCGAGTTGCCTGTGCAAGCAATATACAGAAAAAAATTTAATTTATTCTTATCAAAAATGTGTAATGCTTTAGAATTATAACATATTTTCTAAAACTTAAAGCTTTACCTACTTATTTTGATTATCTTCATTACGAAATTAAGTTTAGAATAATTTTTAATTAAACGTTCACTTTTAGGGTTACGAAGCCGTATACTAAACCAATTTAATAAAAAGGGCTGTATTTTTTGAACCGTAATAGTTTGCAGGTTGAATTTTTTTTTAGAATTTGCATGTATTTATAATATAGGCGATATCTTAACAATAAACAAAAATATATTTTTTTTAATTTTTTAACTTTTTTTTTCGCGATGACTATAGATCGTTAAAGCGGTAATTCATAGAAGCGACAAGCTTTGTGTGATTATAGTGAAAACTTTAAAGTAAAACAACAAATAATTAAAAATCGAGCAAGTGTGACTCGGTCTTAATACAAGCATGCCGAATTGAGTGAAAGAAAGATCAGTTTTTGGGTAATGCATAACACAGATATATTGTGCGGCTTTTGGAACTCTCGATGCGCGAGTGAAATTCGCACTTGGCTGGTTTTAAGAATAATGCTGGGTAAACGGTACCAGTACCGCAAACAATTCATAGACTATAAATATTTTTTTTAAAGCGAAATGTTTTTATAACTCACTAGGAGGGTGAAACGAAAAACGTTGTATTTTGTAAGGTAGTCATGATGATCACCAAACTGTTCAAGTTCAAAGCTGCACATAAGCCTTGCATTTCTTGGAACTTTTGTCGATAGTCATCATGCTGGATAAGCGTGTTGGTGCTGCTACTGTCAACGACGATACTACTCATCATCACTGGTCTGCTGAATTTAGGCCCGCATTTAATGGATGGCTCTGCCACGCCGGTTAACAGATTCTCGTTTGTTAGTCAGCAGGATGCATCTCATGCAGGTCAGATTGACATTTATATTGTACAGTATATTTCCCTTAAAACATAATATGATTAAAAATAAACAATATTTATATTAATGTATAGCTATTAAATAATAATAACTATAATAGGTAACTAAGTAAGCACTAATAATTTCTTGAACTAGTTATATTCTCCGAACTTCAATGTGTAATTGAATTGATGAAAGACCGAGCCAGACTAATTAATATACCGAAAACCAGCGCACAATGGCTTGTTTGATTCAACAGCCTATTATGTACAAGTACTAAGACAATCGTATCAAGTATAACATTGACATCAACAGTGGCATAACGGGTAATAACAGTATAAATCTGCCCATACAAAACCTCATAATAATAATTTCAGTGTTGAGTATTTCATACTCACGTATATATCTGGAGGAGTTTATTTATCACTTTTGTTTTGGATTGCACATTGAATGTTTCTTTTAAAGTTCTAAAATAGACAATACTTAATAATTACATTATAATGAACTCATATATAAAACATTAATATTGAAAATTTATGTTTAATGTTTGTAAAATTTTGACAGGTACAAAACTACCGTTGACAAAACTAAAATGGCGGACCGGCGATCGATCGAGTGGGGGTTCAAGGGATACAAGATTAGCCACTTTCGCTCGCATGCTCGACCAGAGCAGATGATTCCAGTTTTTATTGCTTATTATTTCAAAAAGCTGTTTTCTCTGTACCAATAGTATTATTTATAATAATTGTTTTGATTTTATTGGAGAAAAGTTAAATTCAATGACTAAAACCTCATAACGATTTTGAACCTGAAAACAGGTATTCGTGATATATTGGGAGTTAATTGATATTGTGAAATCCTCACATTCTTATGATCATACTAAAGATTTTGTCGCATTACCAAGTTTTTGTCGCAAGCCTGGGTTGTTGTGGAAGCGTGTATAGAAAGTTAAGTAACGATGACGCGGTCGTAGCAGTGATAGGTTGCATTATTTGAGGATTGAACTAATTAATGTTCGTGTTAAATCAGTGACTGAACCAACCTCTGTGGCATCATCAATCTATGGTGAAATTTAATGATTTTCAAATGTCGCTTTTCTGTAAAATCTATAAGATAAATAATCACTCTAACAGAGACGGTTTCTTTAAGTAATTACAGAATAATTTTACTCAAGGATAAAAATATATTTCAGAACAAACACACGACCCCTCAAAATATGCCATCGTACACTTTTTACACGAAGGTCATACTTGCGACAATTATATTAAACGTAAATCGGTAATATTAAAAAAATCATGAACGGTAAATTCGAATGTTATTTGTGTAGGTAATTCGAAAATAACTTTTATCAGTGATTGTTCAATAAGGGGATTATCGATAGATAAATTTCGATAGACATATATATATACGCAAATGTCAAAAACCGTTTGCGAAATTGATGGGGTGAACGAAAATTTTCTTCTTCCTTATTGGCATAGATTTCTCAGCGTCAAACAATTCTCTCAGCGTTCTAGTAACGGGCTTATGTGGGGTAGTAGATTATTTCATTAAATTGAAGCAGGCTTTATTTAATAAACTTCATTGTGACCATACAAATGATTATGAACGAGTTATGACTACGATATTTTGACTGCTTAAAACTAAAGATGATCGGCTTAGCAGTAAACAAACACGTTTGTGTATTGTTGATGTTAAATCTCACAAAATTTATATCACCCCTGTTGGAGACTGCCAGTTAAGTGAGATTTACATGCTCCACTAGGGCCTTGCTTTCAGATTTCTAGACTGACATGTCTCTACAACTGTGCAGTCATCTGCGTGTCTAAAAATATAAAACTCCAAAAGATCGGTAATATGCAAAAGAATAGAGTTAACGTCAGAAATTTATAAAAATACTAAATTCAGTTATATTAAAATTCAGGAAAACGAGAAATATATATTTTTTTAAATTAATAAAAATCTTAAAAACCATATAGCTAAATATAAACCGCCCATAAATAGTAACAACACATTGTTGGTTTCACAAGTCGTTCTTGTACGAGAGAACAAACAGAATTTAACCTAAGCCAGCAACGTTAATATTTCATAATAATTTTAATTTTCACATATCCTCGAAATAACATATCTATTGCTATCTGATCTGATCAATAATAAATATGGTTAAATGTGGCGCTTGTGGAAAATTTCTGTCAGCAACCGAGGCCGCTAAGTGTGGGCAGTGTCCGGTATCGTACCATCGAGCCTGTGTAGGAGTCCCAAAACGTCATAGAACTAATGCGCACTGGCAATGTCCAGAGTATACATATTCCTAAAGGCAACGACTCTTCTAGTCCTGTTTTGAAGTCTACAGTCTCTGGAACAAATAATTCCTCGGAAGATATGACTGCCAGCTCCCCCGAGTCTTTTCATCAGGAACTGATTCCAGAAATGCGGCTATTCAGGGAGGAACTTGGTAGGGTTAGAGAGGAGTTAAAAGCTTTTCGAAGGGATATGATTGAATTGCGGGACTCTTTAATGACGTGTAATCGAAGAATGGATGAAATGGAGAACAGAATTAGTGCTCTTGAAAATAATACTCAATGCAACTGGTCACCAGAAGTAAAAGAACTCGAACAAACTGTTTCCCGACTCACGCTAGAGCTTAATGACCGGGAACAGGAGTTGCTTGCTGCTGACCTTGAGATTACAAATCTTCCTGAGGAGAGGGCTGAAAACATCACTCACACAGTCTTGTTAGTGGCCGCGAAACTTGGTGTGTCAATAAACGAGAAAGATATCGTGTTTGCAGATCGCGTAGGTGCGTACCAAAGGGACGCCGCAGATGCCGAGATGGGGCGAAGGCGGCGCGCCCCCAGCTGCGTGACGACCCATTGCGAAGCGCGCGTGTGCGGCGCACTGCCACCACTGCTGACCTGGGGCTTCCGGGTCCACCTTGTCGCTTCTACAATAATGAGCGTCTCTCGAAAGCTAATCGCCATCTTTTTTTATCGAGTACGGGAGATGACCCGACAACGGCAGTGGCGATATTCATAGATCCGACGTGGCAGAATCTACGTTCGCCAGGGAGATGGAAAGACTGCTCACTGCATTCGATCTGAGGTAGACCTAACTCGTGTTTTAGGCGATGATGCAGTTAGCCCAGACTGAAATTAATTCCAAATTCTCGTTATTTATGTGTTTTATTTATTATTTTATATCCATTTCTTATCATATACATAATTTGTTTTGTAAGCCTTCCAGTACTCTGTTTAGTGTTATAGTCATAGAAACACTGTTTAAACTTAATTCTGTTGTTTGTGCTCGTATATTATGGTACCTATGTGCGCTGCACAGTACGAGTGAAACATCGACCAGTTACTAAGCTGCCCTATGTGCATATTATTATTACGGTAAACAATTTTACTTATCTTATTTCTATACACAACTACAAAATCATTATTTATAAAAACTTAACCCACTTACTGAAACACGTTTTAGTGGATGTTTATTACAAAAAAGTTAATTGTGAGAAAAAAAAATCAATACTTGAATTATTATTAAACTATTCTGTATATTTTTTTCCTACAATTTTTTTTTTTTATTAAACTTTAAAAACTTAATTATTTTTTTTTATTCCGTTATCTATATTAGTCTAAAAAGTGATAAAAAAAGATATTACTTTATAATTATGGATAAAATACTTGTTAAAACTATAACATAAGTACAACTTCCTATTGTAATACAACTATTAAATATTAAATTATTTAAATATAAAACTATTGCATGATTGACATTGATGATCAACATCGTTGCATGATCAACTAGTAGCCGAGTTTCATAATTTCGGCAAGAATCTCAACGTGGTTCATATCAATGCTCAAAGCATTCACGCACATTATGCTGATCTTTTATCTACATTTGATTCTAAATGCATTGATGCCATCCTTATCTCTGAAACTTTTCTTAAACCCGCCCTTCCATCCATACAGTACTGTCTCCCTGGTTTCCAACTGATACGTAATGATAGGGTTGGCAGGGGATATGGTGGAGTAGCCATTTACCTTAGAGCGGATATTCCTTATATAATATTGGATCAGTCACCTAGTGTATACTCAAATTTTGCTGAGCATTTATTTATTGAAATTACTTTTAGCCATTCTAAAACTTTGCTTGGTGTATATTATTCGCCCTCTCGTAATGTTGATTATTTTTCTTCTTTGGAAGTAAAACTTGAAAATTTAACTCCACTTTATGATCATACTATTATACTGGGTGACTTTAACACGTGCCTCTTGAGAAATGACTTACGTAGTAAGAAACTCCACTCCCTTGTCTCCTCTGTTAACTTACATATTCTTCCTCTCGCTGCTACTCACCATTCCCCTAACTGTACCCCCTCACTTCTAGACCTTATTCTTGTTTCTGATGCTGAACGCGTTGCTTCACACGGTCAACTACCTGCTTCATTTTCGTACCACGACCTAATCTTCCTTTCTTATAAGATCCAACGTCCTAGACGCAGATCTAAATTCTTACTCCTTAGAAACTTTAAGTCGATTGATTTGGAGCGTTTGAGAAATGATGCAAATAGTATTGATTGGTCCCGTGTTTTCATTCCTGAAAATATCAATGATAAGATCCATGCTTTCAACAACATTATTTTGAACCTTTTTGATGTACATGCTCCACTTAAGCAAGTTAGAGTAAAGCACCTTCCAGCTCCCTGGCTTACACAGTCTATTAAAAAACTTATGTCCAAAAGAGATAAGGCTAAGAGACATTTCAAGAAGCATCCAACCGACAATAATTTGTCAACTTTTAAAACCCTTCGTAATCGTTGTAGTAAGATGTGTCGTGATGCTAAAAGGAGATATATTCATTGTGCAATTGAAAATTCATCTACCGCTCAGATGTGGAAATTCCTTAGAACTCTTTGGTGTAGGAAAGTCATCTGGTAATGCTCAGGTCTCGTTTGATTTGACTACAATCAACCGTCACTTTTCTGAACCCCCTATTTCTATTAATGGCTCTGCCAAATCTTCAACTCTTAACCTCCTTTCTAAAATTCCTAGGCCGTTGTGCTCTCCTTTCATTTTCAGTACAGTTGATGAGAATGACATTAAAAAATCACTTCAGTCTATTTCTACGAAAGCCATTGGTTATGATACATTCAAATGATTAAACCTATCACGAATGAACTTGCTCCTGTAATAACTCACTTTATCAATTGTTCACTAGAAACAAGGTCCTTTCCAACACACTGGAAAAAAGCCTTTGTCATTCCCCTTCCGAAAACTCTCAACCCCTCGTCTTTGTCCCAATTTCGCCCTATCTCTATTCTCCCGATTTTATCCAAAGTGCTGGAGAATGTAGTACAAAGCCAACTCTCGCAATTTCTGACTTTACACGGCCTGCTAAGTCCTTTTCAATCCGGTTTTCGTCCCGGCCACAGCACAGTTAGCGCTCTGATTAAAGTGTCAGATGATATTCGCTGGGCTATGGACAACAAATCTCTCACTGTTTTAACACTATTGGACTTCAGCAGTGCATTTAATTCCGTTGATTATGACATACTTCTCGGTATTCTTTCGTCCTTAAACATATCACTCTCAGCAATTTCCTGGTTTGATTCTTACCTTAGAGGTCGCTCGCAGTGTGTCCGCCTTGAGGAGGATTTCTCTGAGTGGTGTGATATTACTGCGGGTGTTCCTCAGGGTGGTGTTCTTTCTCCACTCTTCTCTATTTTCATCAATGCTCTTACAAATTTTATCTCGTCTCACTTTCATCTCTACGCTGATGATCTGCAACTATACCGCCACTTCAAAATACAAGATGTGGAGGAAGCTATTTTCATGCTGAATGTTGATTTGAGTAACATATGCAATTGGGCAAAGTCCTTCGGTCTTCTTGTTAATCCTGCTAAATCTCAAGTCCTGATAGTAGGCACGTCCTATATGCTTAACTCATTAGACCATTCAAAACTCCCTGCTGTAACTTACGACAACATACAGATTCCATATACAGATACAGCTAAAAACTTAGGAGTTATCTTTGACACTCGCCTGTCTTGGGCGACTCACATTAGCATGGTTTGCAGCAAGGTGACCTACTCCTTTCAATCTCTCAAACGTCTCCAAATGTTTTACCTCTAAATACCAAGATAACTTTAGCTCAAGCTCTTCTCCTTCCTCTCATTGACTATGCTGATGTTTGTTTTCTGGACGCTTCGGAAGAACTGCTGGACAAACTAGAACGTCTTCAGAACTTATGTATACGTTTTATTTTTGGCCTACGTAAGTTTGATCACGTGTCTGAATATAGAGCTCAATTGAAATGGCTCCTATCCGTAAGCGTCGTGACTTACATGTGCTATCTTTTCTTTACTTTTTACTTTTCCATCCCCGTGCTCCTCCCTATCTCTTTGAACGCTTTGAATATCTTGAGCCGCGCGAGGTTCCGTGCCGGACCATTAAATCTTTACTCCTTAAAACACCTTCTCATTCTTCTAGGCGATATGGTGAATCCTTCACTGTAAAGGCAACCAGGTTATGGAACTCACTACCACATGATATACGTGCTAGTTCTTCTCGAGAAATATTCCGGAAAAGAGTGACGGAGCACTATCTTTCTAATTAAAATTGTAAATAATAACTTATCTGCATTTATGTATTATTATTGTATTGATAATGACTATTAAATATTTAATGTAATATTGGTAAGTATATGTGTTTATATGTTTGTATGTGTGTATATTTATATATATTTAGACATTATATTTAAACATTTAGTAATATTGTATAATATGGGTAGGTCATTGCCCCGCTGTGGGCACTTACAGGCAGCTACTTTGTTATAGTTTTTTTTTCCTCATTGCCAATTATATTAGTTAAGTTATTATGTTAATTAAGTACACAACTACCTACTTGAATAATAATAATAGTTTTCTCTTTCCTCATGGGTTTGCTGGAAGAGAACTCTGCTTAGGGTTAAGCTCGCCTTTGTGCATTTATTTTGTATATTATTAAACTTGTAATTTTTTTCATAATGTGTACAATAAAGAATAAATAAATAAACTATTGTAGGATCGCACGCCGGCTTGTCGGTGACGTCACGAGGCTCCAACTGAAAATCAGCGCCGCAACCTCTGCAGCATTACGCTGAGTTGGAGACCTATTTGGTACTTATTTTTATTGACTGTACTAAATGTTATATTTTTTATTATTATTTTTTTTTAATCTATATATTTTGTATTCGTAATATTTTAAATATGTGTACCAAATAAATCATTCTTTCTTTCTTTCTTTCAAATAATATTTTTTATTATTTCTCGATGATTTCCTTCACCATCGAGCACGTGGTAAATTTTATGCATACTCACGGTTGCGACAAACGTTGCGAAAGTAATTAAGTACTACACTACAGCAGAGAACATGCTCGATAAATAGAATAGAGCGCTTTTTTATATTTTTCACAATGTCGTTTAATTCACAATGATACAAGTTTCTACATTAATTGTGGGCCGCCAATAACAATGACCATATTTGGATCATTCCCTCATCAATACACATGATCCTGAGGACACAGACATTTCGGCGTCGAAACCTAAAACCGTTTCATTGCAAGCAAATATATTGATCGATTTTTTTGTGGGTTTGTTCTTACCACAGTGGAAAACGAGAAACAAAGCAGGGTGAAAAATACATGACATTCCCATTTCGCCTTTATTTGCTTCGAGTTGTAAGAATAAAAGTGAAATGCAACGCTATCTACTGTGCTTCAAAGTTGCCAAGCATCAGCTATGAAGCATGGCAGCTTGTAGTTACCATATCTACGCAGAATAAATTAGTTAAATTACCATTTTTTTGTAATATTAGGGTAAAAAACGAACTAACAATCATCCTGATAAGTGTTTATACCATTGGACACCTGCAAACAAATTGAAACAAAAAAGGCTACAGGCTAGTTGTTACCTATAACTAATTTACTAATAATTATATTGGCTCTCTGTATCCTTCAAACCTGTCAGAATTATCTGAAAAATTGTAGGAGTAACTTTTATGCGCGGTTGAAGTGAAACTTCTTTGGCGTTGGTATAGATGTTACGATTACACTTCAAATAAAAAGCCCATGTTAGAATTTATAATATGGGAGGATGCGACGTTATGACTTTTAATTTAACCTTGTTTTCAAGTATAGTACACATATCAAGTATAGTAGTCACAAGATTTTATTAAAATTTTTGTTATTTTGGATTAATATATATTACATACTTTACGCTATATACACTTCACTAGGCCAGCGACACCTAGGTCGAAAACATTATCGACCGTCTGCGCCACATCTATTCTTGATAATAATTCAGCGCCGATAATGCTAATCTCGTCAATGATCAAAACTTTAACCCTTTTAATCAGCACCCTAAGAAACTCCGAAAGTGTCACTTTCGAAGTTCACACGGATGTCACTTCGTTCTTTTGAAAAATTTCCATGCCTGCCATTTTGAATTTGACAATGGTTGACTTTCTCGTAATCAGGACCCCAAAAAACTACAAAAATTAAACCGACATCAACTTTAAAAATTAGGAAGTGGTATGGTTGCGAAAAAATATATTGTGATGTACTATATGATAGAATCGCGAGAGAGATCGGGTCAATTGAATTCTATCGATCAGTAAATAATCGGATCTTCCAAGCAAGTGTGAAATAACTATTCATAACCCTTTAAATATATTTAATATAATTTACCTATGTATATTTCCAGGCTTTGATTCCTTAATAACTAAAATACAGTACCTTTTTGAAATTAATTAGAGAAATGAAAAGTATATTGCAAGTCAATCATTATTATTTTAATAGTATATTCATGATATATTCATATGTCCACTGTAAACAGTGGGCATAAGAATACACATACACCTCTCCAAGTAAGCGCCAGCATAAATTTCTTGGAAGGTTTGTCCATGAGCCAGGTACTTGCTCCACATCACTAGTCTGTAAGATTTGGGTAGGTCAAATTTGGATGAATATTCCGACATTATTCGGTCGCTAACGTCCCGTTTGTTTGCTAGCAGGATGCACCACATCCAGATATGGTTGACATTTGGAGAAGGGGATGGTATACTGGCGCAAATTTATAAATTTCGCCACCTAAGGTTTGTATTGCAATTATTAAATACAATACGAGCTTAAACTGCGGCTGCAAGAATTTACTTCTGATTTAGAGCAACATTTCGAATAAGGTCTTTATGTTACCCGAGATTAAAGAAGTAACTATTTTATTATTAAACGATACTAAACATAATACATCCAATAGATATACCTATTGGTGTAACGAATGACTTAGAATCCATAAAGGTTTGCGAATACCCACAACATAACAATTTTCCGGTATCTCTTAGAGTTTTTTACTTTTCTGTTTTACCTGTTAACTGAATGAGATGTTTTAAATGATAACTATAGTATACTTCACGACTTTGCATTAGCATATGGCCTGATATAACTGGTAACCTCGCCGACGCGGATCCCAGACGTGGTAGGCCATACACCTTCCCTGTTGGACCTTCTGCTGACCTCACACCCGGACAGATATTTGGTCTCAGTCGATGCCCCTCTTGGCTCGTCGCACCACTGTCTGATCCGGAGTGTAGTGCCTATCGCGCGCCGATCCCGAACGCGATCTGCGAGCTTCCGCCGTGTGTGGCACTATAGGTCTGCAGATTGGGATGGAATGCGGTCTTTCTTTGCTTCCTACCCATGGATGCAACTTTGCTTCTCGCTGGATGATCCCAACGCCGTTGCAGGTTCTGTAACCGATGTGGTACTTCAGGGAATGGAACTTTTTATTCCATTCTCTGAAGTCCACAGTGCCTGTCGGAGGTAAATCTCAGCCTTGGTTTGGTCGCACCTGGAAAATAGCGTCACGCCGAAAGCGGAAGTGCTACCAGGCCTGGGCCGATGCATCGGCGTCTCGATATGCAAAAGCCAGCGCTCTTAAAAACGAGTACAACTCTGCCTCCAGGTCCTTCAAAAGAGTTATCGCTGCGGCAAAGTCAAAGCACATTGGCAGAATTGGCGAGAGACTAGTTCGCCTCCCATCGGGAACCCGCGCATTCTGGTCTCTCGCCAAGGCTGTCCAGGGGAATTTCTTTTAGCCATCTCTCCCATCTCTGCAGAAGGAAGATGATTCGCTGGCCCATGCTGCAAAAGAGAAAGCCGATCTCTTGGGCTCTCTTTTTGCATCCAACTCGACTCTTGATGACCGGGGAAACTCTCCACCTACTATCCCGTGGTGTAAGTGCTCCATGTCGGAAATTCAGTTTCTGCAGAGCTCAGTGCGAAAGGCACTCCGCTCCCTGGACATTCATAAGTCGAGTGGGCCGGACGGAATCCCTCCAATCGTGCTGAGGATGTGTGCCCCTGAGTTGGCACCGGTTCTCACGCGTCTTTTCCAGCTCTCCTACTCTTCAGGCGTCGTCCCGGAATCTTGGACGACAGCATTTGTGCATCCAATACCAAAAAAAGGCGACCGCTCTGATCCGTCCAACTACAGGCCTATTGCCATCACCTCCTTGTTATCTAAAATAATGGAGTCACTTATCAACACCCAGCTCCTGAGGTACCTGGAGGAACATCAGCTGATCAGTGACCGACAGTACGGTTTCCGTCGCGGACGATCAGCTGGTGATCTTCTAGTTTACCTGACTCACCGATGGGCAGAAGTAGTTGAGTCTAAGGGGTAGGCTTTGGCGGTTAGTCTGGACGTAGCGAAAGCATTTGATAGGGTTTGGCATAAAGCGCTTCTTTCAAAGCTTTCATCTTACGGGGTTCCCGAGAGATTGTGCAGCTGGGTCACCAGGTTCCTCAAGGATCGGAGCATCAAGGTTGTTGTCGACTGTGCATGCTCGGATCCCAACCCCGTGAATGCTGGTGTTCCACAAGGCTGTGTGCTATCTCCCTATCTGTTCCTTCTGCATATCAACGACATGATACAAATCAAAGGCCAAATGGGCCTCCAAAAAGCTTGGTGTGCTCTGAAAAGCGGGACAGTATTTCATGCCAGTCCACCGTTTGCAACTTTGTAAGGCGCAAGTTCGGCCCCACATGGAATACTGGTCAGATCTCTGGGCAAGGGCACCCCAGTACCAACTCCTTCCATTTGACCGCATCCAACGTCGAGCGGCTCGAATTGTCGGCGACCAAGCTCTCTCTGGTTGGCTTGATCCTTTGGCCTTGCGAAGAGATGTAGCTTCTCTTTGCATATTTTACAAAATTTTCCACAGGAAATGTTCTGAGGAACTGTTCGGATTGAACCCAGCTGCTGAGTTTCACCATCGTACATCGCGACAGAATTCGAAGTTCCATCGATACCACCTAGATGGTTGGCATTCCACCACAGTGCGTTTTAATCGATGTTTTCTGCCACGCACTTCGACTTTGTGGAATCAGCTGTCGCCAGTAGTATTTCCGAACAGTTACGACTTAGAGACCTTCACGAAAAGAGCTTATTTCTTCCTTAAAGGCCGGCAGCGCATCTGTGGCTCCACTGGTGTTGTGGATGTTCGTGGGCGTCGGTAATCACTTACCATCAGGTGAGCCGCAAGCGCGTTTGCCCCCTTCTTCCATAAAAAAAAAAAATTATAAACTTGCTCCCCATCACTAGTCTGCAAGATTTGGGTAGGTCACATTTGGATGAATATTCCGATATTATTCGGTCGCTGACGTCCCGTTTGTTTGCTAGCAGGATGCACCACGTCCAGATGTATTTGACATTTGGAGAAAGAGATGGTATACTGGCGCAAATTTATAAATTTCTCTACCTAAGGTTTGCATTGCAATTATTAAATGCAATACGAGCTTAAACTGCGGCTGCAAGAATTTACTTCTGATTTAGACCAAAATTTCGAATAAGGCCTTTATGTTACCCGAGATTAAAGAAGTAACTATTCTATTATTAAACAATACTAAACTTAACATCCAATAGATATACCTATTGGTGTAACGAACGACTTAGAATCCATAAAGGTTTGCGAATAATAAACCCTACCCACAACATAACAATTTTCCGGTATCTCTTAGAGTTTTTTACTTGTCTGTTTTACCTGTTAACTGAATGAGATGTTTTAAATGATAACTATAGTATACTTCGATCTAATCAGTCTTCCATCAAATATTTCCTTTATAATAGATGAAAAATCAAAATTAGACATAACATTAGAGAAACAAAATATGTAGTATTTCTAAAGTAAAAACGATTTAAAGATCTTGTTGTTTTTTTGTAATAATTATTTTGTTTCGTTTCTGTCACGTAGTTAGGATGATTAAAATGGTAGATGTTGCTTAATTAATATTACAATTCCTACTTGTTTTCACATAACTATGTACTATAAAAACCAAATGGTCTTGATTACGCTTACATTAACTTGTATCAATAAACACAGTCAACATGTCTGCTAAAGCTATTATTCTTTTCTGCGCTCAAGCATTCTTGGTCCAGGTAAGAAAGTTAAATAAAACATAAGTATACTAGTATGTACATCACTTCATAATTTTCTTGATTTTGAGTTCCATATTAATAATGATGAATTTTATACGATTTAATATGATTGAAAAAAAAATGTAAATAATCTCCTGGATGTATTGAAATCGATAGTCGTGTAAACATTTATTTAACTAACAACAAAATATTCTTGAGTTTTTGAATATACTTTATCGGATAAATGTCAATCACCCTGTTTTATGTATTTGATTAGACCATCTCTGGCTACTGCTTGGGCACCGGATTGGCCTATGATGCTCCTTTGATTGCCGGGGCTCCGTGTGCCGCCGCCGCCGCCGCTCCTTGCGGAGGTGTAGGCTGGGCTGGTTACGGTGCCGGTTGCGGTCTAGCAGCCATCCCTACATCTAGCGGCGGTGGATTCCCTGTCTCCAGTGCTTCTCCCATCCCGCCCGTTGGTGTATCCGTTCTCTCTGAGAACGAGATCGGAGGGATCCTTGCTGTCGGGGGTGAGCTGCCTTTCCTGGGTACCGTCGGTCTGGAGGGCGTACTTCCTACTGCTGGTGCTGGTGCCGTCTCTTACGGATGCGGCAACGGTGCCGTGGGTATGGTGAGCGAAGACATTGCCGGTGCCGCATGGGGCTATCCCGGTGCCGCTGGTTGGGGCTACGGAGCTGGTCTTGGTGCCGGTATTGGCTACGGACCCGCTATCGCTGGACGTGGTCTCGGTGGTTGTGGATGCGGTATTTACTAAGAAATTTTCTCACCATTACTTGTCCCATCAAAATAAAGCATTATAAATACAGAAGCAAACATTTCTTTCATTCTACGTTTTTCTTTAAAATTGTTAAAAGGCGTCCAAATGGTTGTTAATGTAAAAAAATTGTAAATATTTTTTTTTAAGAAATATGTGGTATATTAATAGTCTCTTGTAAATTTGAATTTGCAAGCGACTATTAATAATCTAATAGTAGATATAAATATTATCACATATACACAACCATAGAAACATTCTCAATCGCTCGGCACGGTACGTCAACAGTTGTTCTAACCCGTTGGCCTAGACCATGGTTATGAAGAATGACGGCAGTAGACAGGATAAAGCACGAGCAGTCCACTGAGAGGCAGTGCGTGGTCAGTTAATCAGAAACAGGAGCGCTGGCAGCTGGCGAGAGCAAGATATGGAAGGTGGCTCATCAGCGGCCGCCTCCAAGATTTCAGAAGTGCGTGGTACTTAACAAGCCACCTTCGCTTCTTTAGTGAATGTTATGTCGTCAATAGCAATCCGCGATCGACTCGATGTGTCCCACTCTGAATCCTCTTCCTGTCTGTTATTCTACATTTTCCAACCATATAATATCAGATTTTCTAAAATACGAAAGGAAATATTTGAAAATAAAAGTTTTTAATTGCGGACAGCATTTCTTATAGAATTATATATATGTATTAATTAGAATCTTTTAATTAAAATGATTACAAGTCATATTTCTCGTGATATGTTCCACGCTGAATAGTTAAACCTAACCTCTGAGCGAGAAAAGAACCAACCAGGTCTGTACTGTATATACGAGTATATCATACTAGGGTAGTGTTTAGTAATCAATTAACTATTTTTGGAATCCTATATTTAAAAAAATCAAGAATGATGGATATTTTTTATTCGTGGCTTTAGCTAGAATAGATCTAGATTTACTGATTTCGGTTCGATATTTTCACAGAAATTAAACTTTTGTCAAAATGGAGTAAAAATAAATTCGTGTCCTTAGAAAATAATTCTGTTTGAAAAGTGAACACGCGTTTGTTCCACTAATGTTAACAGAGTTTTAAAAAAGACGAAATTTGGCTGTATTTGAAAAAGATCCAGCCGCTTTCCGTTAACCTTTCGTGACCGTATATGAAACGTGTGTACGTCATTTTAACGAAAAGTCAAAGCCAGGTATGAAATAGACCGTTAGCCTAGCTAGTTAAGTAATACAAGCTAATAATTTAGTATTATGATACATAGTCGACGAAATAAAAATTAAACCACTACAAAAGTTTTTGATCACTACAATGCACTACTAACTTACAAAACGTTATTCAAATTGTATAAGCCTTGATTGCGTTGCTAAATTCATTCAATTTACTAACGGTACCAGAAAATTTTCTATCACTCTACTACTCCTACATGTATATTCTTTTCATATAGTATGATCATTCGTCACAGTCGTCACGTAATATTAATTGTATTAACAATATATCAGCTGAAAGAAACTAACAAATGGTGTGCTTGCATTCGGAGAGGAAAGTCAGTCCGTCAGTCGGACGGACGGAAAAATGTATGAGTTTCCCAAGTCAAATTATGTTTAAATATTCTTCAACTTTTTTCTTTTTATCAGTCTTTATATCTTATTCATAAAAGTGCTTATAGAAGGTAGCCAGCCGAGCATGGATTATTTGCCATTTTCAAATCACTCTGGGTAGGTGTGAGAGAGCGTAGTGCCGTTACAAAAAAAGAAGAATTAAAAAATGTGATATACAGTGGGTTGATAATATATATTTCTTTGCCAACTTTAAAAACTATAAAGTGGTATAGTTACGAAAAAATATATTGTGATGTACTATATGATAGAATCGCGAGTGAGATCGGGTCAATTGAATCCTATCGATAAGTAAATGGTCGAATCTTCCTAGCAAGTGTTAAATAACTATTCATATCCCTTAAAATAAAAAAATCTCTTTCCAACTCATACATATTATTTACCTATATTTCCAGGCTTTGATTCCTTAATAACTAAAATACTTTTTTGGAATTAATTAGAGAAATGAAAATAGTATATTGCAAGTAAATCATTATTATTTTGATAGTATATTCATGAAAGGCATTAGCTTGTTAATGTTCATTTTCAATACAGGTAGGCACCGTTGTAACCACAGCCGCAGCCGCAGCCACCAGCGCAGCTTCCGGCAATGGACACAACACCACCAGCTGGAACTTCTCCACCGAATCTGACAGCGCCCAGAATAGGTACCTGACCAGCAACAAGGGTGGCACCGGCGACACCCATCTCACCTGCTACTGCAACGTCACCGATTCCTGTGCCTCCGTAAGCCGGGCCTGCGATGGCAGCAGGTCCCGCCAGAGGGCCAGCGAGACCGTATCCAAAACCGAGTCCAGGCCCGTAACCAAATTCGTTGCCTAAACCGGCTCCACATCCGAGACCATATTCACCAGCGAATCCGGGAGCGTAGCCCAACCCTAGTCCGGCCCCGAGGCACTGGCTGTATACATTCTGGAAATGAAGAAAACCTTTTAATTTAGATTAATCGAACTTTTTACTCAGAACTAAGTATTATAACGATACAGAAAACGGCTATTGTTGACCAGTTTCATGGCAAAAAGTAGGAAATATAGTTAGTTTTACCTGGATCAAGCAAGCTTGAACGCAGAGCAGCAAGAATGCGAAAGGAGACATGATTTGTTTTCCGACTGTGTGAAGTTGAAAGTAATTCATCAACATAAAATGAGTTGCTTATATATGCGACAACTCTATAGTGAACTTAAAATTATTTCGTAATGTACAATGGAACGTGAGACCGTGTTTGTTTCCGAAACATTTTTACAAATCTAACTTCTTTAATCTTACCTTTTTATAACTGTATTTATGCGGTCTCGGTATATTACAGAAAAAAGCCGTGCTGCAAAATATTTTCTTTATCAGCCTTTCAGCAGTCTACCTGCTCTATCTACGAAATTAGTTCATTCCCGCTACTTCATCCGCTAATTTTATTCTTATGTCCACTGTTTAACATAGGCCTCTCCAAGTAAGCGCCAGCATAAATTTCTTGGAAGGTTGCTCCATGAGTCAGGTACTTGCTCCCCATCACTAGTCTGCAAGATTTGGGTAGGTCAAATTTGGATGAATATTCCGACATTATTCGGTCGCTGACGTCCCGTTTGTTTGCTAGCAGGATATATATACTGCTATACTGGCGCAAATTTATAAATTTCGCTACCTAAGGTTTGCATTGCAATTATTAAATACAATACGAGCTTAAACTGCGGCTGCAAGAATGTACTTCTGATTTAGAGCAAAATTTCGAATAAGGCCTTTATGTTACCCGAGATTAAAGAAGTAACTATTCTATTATTGAACAATACTAAACTTAACACATCCAATAGATATACCTATTGGTGTAACGAACGACTTAGAATCCATAAAGGTTTGCGAATAATAAACCCTACCCACAACATAACAATTTTCCGGTATCTGTTAGAGTTTTTTACATGTCTGTTTTACCTGTTAACTGAATGAGATGTTTTAAATGATAACTATATTATACTTCGATCTAATCAGTCTTCCATCAAATATTTCCTTTATAATAGATGAAAAATCAAAATTAGACATAACATTAGAGAAACAAAATATGTAGTATTTCTAAAGTAAAAACGATTTAAAGATCTTGTTGTTTTTTTGTAATAATTATTTTGTTTCGTTTCTGTCACGTAGTTAGGATGATTAAAATGGTAGATGTTGCTTAATTAATATTACAATTCCTACTTGTTTTCACATAACTATGTACTATAAAAACCAAATGGTCTTGATTACGCTTACATTAACTTGTATCAATAAACACAGTCAACATGTCTGCTAAAGCTATTATTCTTTTCTGCGCTCAAGCATTCTTGGTCCAGGTAAGAAAGTTAAATAAAACATAAGTATACTAGTATGTACATCACTTCATAATTTTCTTGATTTTGAGTTCCATATTAATAATGATGAATTTTATACGATTTAATATGATTGAAAAAAAAATGTAAATAATCTCCTGGATGTATTGAAATCGATAGTCGTGTAAACATTTATTTAACTAACAACAAAATATTCTTGAGTTTTTGAATATACTTTATCGGATAAATGTCAATCACCCTGTTTTATGTATTTGATTAGACCATCTCTGGCTACTGCTTGGGCACCGGATTGGCCTATGATGCTCCTTTGATTGCCGGGGCTCCGTGTGCCGCCGCCGCCGCCGCACCTTTCGGAGGTGTAGGCTGGGCTGGTTACGGTGCCGGTTGCGGTCTAGCTGCCATCCCTACATCTAGCGGCGGTGGATTCCCTGTCTCCAGCGCTTCTCCCATCCCGCCCGTTGGTGTATCCGTTCTCTCAGAAAACGAGATCGGCGGGATCCTTGCTGTCGGGGGTGAGCTGCCTTTCCTGGGTACCGTCGGTCTGGAGGGCGTACTTCCTACTGCTGGTGCTGGTGCCGTCTCTTACGGATGCGGCAACGGTGCCGTGGGTATGGTGAGCGAAGACATTGCCGGTGCCGCTTGGGGCTATCCCGGTGCCGCTGGTTGGGGCTACGGAGCTGGTCTTGGTGCCGCTGGTTGGGGATACGGAGCTGGTCTTGGTGCCGGTATTGGCTACGGACCCGCTATCGCTGGACGTGGTCTCGGTGGTTGTGGATGCGGTATTTACTAAGAAATTTTCTCACCATTACTTGTCCCATCAAAATAAAGAATTATAAATACAGAAGCAAACATTTCTTTCATTCTACGTTTTTCTTTAAAAATTGTTAAAAGGCGTCCAAATGGTTGTTAATGTAAAAAAATTGTAAATATTTTTTTTTAAGAAATATGTGGTATATTAATAGTCTCTTGTAAATTTGAATTTGCAAGCGACTATTAATAATCTAATAATGAATATAAATATTATCACATATACACAACCATAGAAACATTCTCAATCGCTCGGCACGGTACGTCAACAGTTGTTCTAACCCGTTGGCCTAGACCATGGTTATGAAGAATGACGGCAGTAGACAGGATAAAGCACGAGCAGTCCACTGAGAGGCAGTGCGTGGTCAGTTAATCAGAAACAGGAGCGCTGGCAGCTGGCGAGAGCAAGATATGGAAGGTGGCTCTTCAGCGGCCGCCTCCAAGATTTCAGAAGTGCGTGGTACTTAACAAGCCACCTTCGCTTCTTTAGTGAATGTTATGTCGTCAATAGCAATCCGCGATCGACTCGATGTGTCCCACTCTGAATCCTCTTCCTGTCTGTTATTCTACATTTTCCAACCATATAATATCAGATTTTCTAAAATACGAAAGGAAATATTTGAAAAAAAAAGTTTTTAATTGCGGACAGCATTTCTTATAGAATTATATATATGTATTAATTAGAACCTTTTAATTAAAATGATTACAAGTCATATTTCTCGTGATATGTTCCACGCTGAATAGTTAAACCTAACCTCTGAGCGAGAAAAGAACCAACCAGGTCTGTACTGTATATACGAGTATATCATACTAGGGTAGTGTTTAGTAATCAATTAACTATTTTTGGAATCCTATATTTAAAATCAAGAATGATGGATATTTTTTATTCGTGGCTTTAGCTATAATAGATCTAGATTTACTGATTTCGGTTCGATATTTTCACAGAAATTAAACTTTCGTCAAAATGGAGTAAAAATAAATTCGTGTCCTTAGAAAATAATTCTGTTTGAAAAGTGAACACGCGTTTGTTCCACTAATGTTAACAGAGTTTTAAAAAAGACGAAATTTGGCTGTATTTGAAAAAGATCCAGCCGCTTTCCGTTAACCTTTCGTGACCGTATATGAAACGTGTGTACGCCATTTTAACGAAAAGTCAAAGCCAGGTATGAAATAGACCGTTAGCCTAGCTAGTTAAGTAATACAAGCTAATAATTTAGTATTATGATACATAGTCGACGAAATAAAAATTAAACCACTACAAAAGTTTTTGATCACTACAATGCACTACTAACTTACAAAACGTTATTCAAATTGTATAAGCCTTGATTGCGTTGCTAAATTCATTCAATTTACTAACGGTACCAGAAAATTTTCTATCACTCTACTACTCCTACATGTATATTCTTTTCATATAGTATGATCATTCGTCACAGTCGTCACGTAATATTAATTGTATTAACAATATATCAGCTGAAAGAAACTAACAAATGGTGTGCTTGCATTCGGAGAGGAAAGTCAGTCCGTCAGTCGGACGGACGGAAAAAATGTATGAGTTTCCCCAAGTCAAATTATGTTTAAATATTCTTCAACTTTTTTCTTTTTATCAGTCTTTATATCTTATTCATAAAAGTGCTTATAGAAGGTAGCAAGCCGAGCATGGATTATTTGCCATTTTCAAATCACTCTGGGTAGGTGTGAGAGAGCGTAGTGCCGTTACAAAAAGAAGAATTAAAAATGTGATATACAGTGGGTTGATAATATATATTTCTTTGCCAACTTTAAAACTATAAAGTGGTATAGTTACGAAAAATATATTGTGATGTACTATATGATAGAATCGCGAGTGAGATCGGGTCAATTGAATCCTATCGATAAGTAAATGGTCGAATCTTCCTAGCAAGTGTTAAATAACTATTCATATCCCTTAAAATAAAAATAAAATCTCTTTCCAACTCATACATATTATTTACCTATATTTCCAGGCTTTGATTCCTTAATAACTAAAATACTTTTTTGGAATTAATTAGAGAAATGAAAATAGTATATTGCAAGTAAATCATTATTATTTTGATAGTATATTCATGAAAGGCATTAGCTTGTTAATGTTCATTTTCAATACAGGTAGGCACCGTTGTAACCACAGCCGCAGCCACCAGCGCAGCTTCCGGCAATGGACACAACACCACCAGCTGGAACTTCTCCACCGAATCTGACAGCGCCCAGAATAGGTACCTGACCAGCAACAAGGGTGGCACCGGCGACACCTAAATTAATATTACAAATTGTAATATTAATTAAGCAACATCTACCATTTTAATCATCCTTACTACGTGACAGAAACGAAACAAAATAATTATTACAAAAAAACAACAAGATCTTTAATTCGTTTTTACTTTAGAAATACTACATATTTTGTTTCTCTAATTTTATGTCTAATTTTGATTTTTCATCTATTATAAAGGAAATATTTGATGGAAGACTGATTAGATCGAAGTATACTATAGTTATCATTTAAAACATCTCATTTATTTAACAGGTAAAACAGAAAAGTAAAAACTCTAAGAGATACCGGAAAATTGTTATGTTGTGGGCAGGGTTTATTATTCGCAAACCTTTATGGATTCTAAGTCGTTCGAACCGAAATCAGTTAATCTAGACTCCAGTTTTTTTTATTTTTTTTTACTTCACTTTTATCTATTCTAGCTAAAGCCACGAATAAAAAATGTCCATCATTCTTGATTTTAAATATAGGATTCCAAAAATAGTTAATTGATTACTAAACACTACCCTAGTATGATATACTCGTATATACAGTACAGACCTGGTTGGTTCTTTTCTCGCTCAGAGGTTAGGTTTAACTATTCAGCGTGGAACATATCACGAGATATATGACTTGTAATCATTTTAATTAAAAGATTCTAATTAATACATATATATAATTCTATAAGAAATGCTGTCCGCAATTAAAAACTTTTATTTTCAAATATTTTCGTATTTTAGAAAATCTGATATTATATGGTTGGAAAATGTAGAATAACAGACAGGAAGAGGATTCAGAGTGGGACACATCGAGTCGATCGCGGATTGCTATTGACGACATAACATTCACTAAAGAAGCGAAGGTGGCTTGTTAAGTACCACGCACTTCTGAAATCTTGGAGGCGGCCGCTGAAGAGCCACCTTCCATATCTTGCTCTCGCCAGCTGCCAGCGCTCCTGTTTCTGATTAACTGACCTCGTACTGCCTCTCAGTGGACTGCTCGTGCTTTATCCTGTCTACTGCCGTCTTTCTTCATAACCATCGTCTAGGCCAACGGGTTAGAACAACTGTTGACGTACCGTGCCGAGCGATTGAGAATGTTTCTATGGTTGTGTATATGTGATAATATTTATATCCACTATTAGATTATTAATAGTCGCTTGAAAATTCAAATTTACAAGAGACTATTAATATACCTCATATTTCTTAAAAAAAAATAATTTACACTTTTTTTACATTAACAACCATTTGGTCGCCCTTTAACAATTTTTAAAGAAAAACGTAGAATGAAAGAAATGTTTGCTTCTGTATTTATAATTCTTTATTTTGATGGGACAAGTAATGGTGAGAAAATTTCTTAGTAAATACCGCATCCACAACCACCGAGACCACGTCCAGCGATAGCGGGTCCGTAGCCAATACCGGCACCAAGACCAGCTCCGTATCCCCAACCAGCGGCACCAAGACCAGCTCCGTAGCCCCAACCAGCGGCACCGGGATAGCCCCAAGCGGCACCGGCAATGTCTTCGCTCACCATACCCACGGCACCGTTGCCGCATCCGTAAGAGACGGCACCAGCACCAGCAGTAGGAAGTACGCCCTCCAGACCGACGGTACCCAGGAAAGGCAGCTCACCCCCCGACAGCAAGGATCCCGCCGATCTCGTTTTCTGAGAGAACGGATACACCAACGGGCGGGATGGGAGAAGCGCTGGAGACAGGGAATCCACCGCCGCTAGATGTAGGGATGGCAGCTAGACCGCAACCGGCACCGTAACCAGCCCAGCCTACACCTCCGCAAGGAGCGGCGGCGGCGGCGGCGGCGGCGGCGGCGGCGGCGGCACACGGAGCCCCGGCAATCAAAGGAGCATCATAGGCCAATCCGGTGCCCAAGCAGTAGCCAGAGATGGTCTAATCAAATACATAAAACAGGGTGATTGACATTTATCCGATAAAGTATATTCAAAAACTCAAGAATATTTTGTTGTTAGTTAAATAAATGTTTACACGACTATCGATTTCAATACATCCAGGAGATTATTTACATTTTTTTCAATCATATTAAATCGTATAAAATTCATCATTATTAATATGGAACTCAAAATCAAGAAAATTATGAAGTGATGTACATACTAGTATACTTATGTTTTATTTAACTTTCTTACCTGGACCAAGAATGCTTGAGCGCAGAAAAGAATAATAGCTTTAGCAGACATGTTGACTGTGTTTATTGATACAAGTTAATGTAAGCGTAATCAAGACCATTTGGTTTTTATAGTACATAGTTATGTGAAAACAAGTAGGAATTGTAATATTAATTAAGCAACATCTACCATTTTAATCATCCTAACTACGTGACAGAAACGAAACAAAATAATTATTACAAAAAAACAACAAGATCTTTAAATCGTTTTTACTTTAGAAATACTACATATTTTGTTTCTCTAATGTTATGTCTAATTTTGATTTTTCATCTATTATAAAGGAAATATTTGATGGAAGACTGATTAGATCGAAGTATAATATAGTTATCATTTAAAACATCTCATTCAGTTAACAGGTAAAACAGACAAGTAAAAAACTCTAAGAGATACCGGAAAATTGTTATGTTGTGGGTAGGGTTTATTATTCGCAAACCTTTATGGATTCTAAGTCGTTCGTTACACCAATAGGTATATCTATTGGATGTGTTAAGTTTAGTATTGTTCAATAATAGAATAGTTACTTCTTTAATCTCAGGTAACATAAAGGCCTTATTCGAAATTTTGCTCTAAATCAGAAGTAAATTCTAGTAGAAGTAAAGTATACCCAAATCTTGCAGACTAGTGATGGGGAGCAAGTACCTGACTCATGGAGCAACCTTCCAAGAAATTTATGCTGGCGCTTACTTGGAGAGGCCTATGTTAAACAGTGGACATAAGAATAAAATTAGCGGATGAAGTAGCGGGAATGAACTAATTTCGTAGGTAGAGCAGGTAGACTGCTGAAAGGCTGATAAAGAAAATATTTTGCAGCACGGCTTTTTCTGTAATATACCGAGACCGCATAAATACAGTTATAAAAAGGTAAGATTAAAGAAGTTAGATTTGTAAAAATGTTTCGGAAACAAACACGGTCTCACGTTCCATTGTACATTACGAAATAATTTTAAGTTCACTATAGAGTTGTCGCATATATAAGCAACTCATTTTATGTTGATGAATTACTTTCAACTTCACACAGTCGGAAAACAAATCATGTCTCCTTTCGCATTCTTGCTGCTCTGCGTTCAAGCTTGCTTGATCCAGGTAAAACTAACTATATTTCCTACTTTTTGCCATGAAACTGGTCAACAATAGCCGTTTTCTGTATCGTTATAATACTTAGTTCTGAGTAAAAAGTTCGATTAATCTAAATTAAAAGGTTTTCTTCATTTCCAGAATGTATACAGCCAGTGCCTCGGGGCCGGACTTGGGTTGGGCTACGCTCCCGGATTCGCTGGTGAATATGGTCTCGGATGTGGAGCCGGTTTAGGCAACGAATTTGGTTACGGGCCTGGACTCGGTTTTGGATACGGTCTCGCTGGCCCTCTGGCGGGACCTGCTGCCATCGCAGGCCCGGCTTACGGAGGCGCAGGAATCGGTGACGTTGCAGTAGCAGGTGAGATGGGTGTCGCCGGTGCCACCCTTGTTGCTGGTCAGGTACCTATTCTGGGCGCTGTCAGATTCGGTGGAGAAGTTCCAGCTGGTGGTGTTGTGTCCATTGCCGGAAGCTGCGCTGGTGGCTGCGGCTGCGGCTGTGGTTACAACGGTGCCTACCTGTATTGAAA
The DNA here is from genome assembly GCA_029286595.1 of Bhutanitis thaidina. Taxonomy (NCBI): domain Eukaryota; kingdom Metazoa; phylum Arthropoda; class Insecta; order Lepidoptera; family Papilionidae; genus Bhutanitis; species Bhutanitis thaidina. The sequence continues at coordinate 3,160,931 of JAGSMS010000015.1, forward strand.
ATGAACATTAACAAGCTAATGCCTTTCATGAATATACTATCAAAATAATAATGATTTACTTGCAATATACTATTTTCATTTCTCTAATTAATTCCAAAAAAGTATTTTAGTTATTAAGGAATCAAAGCCTGGAAATATAGGTAAATAATATGTATGAGTTGGAAAGAGATTTTTTTTTTATTTTAAGGGATATGAATAGTTATTTAACACTTGCTAGGAAGATTCGACCATTTACTTATCGATAGGATTCAATTGACCCGATCTCACTCGCGATTCTATCATATAGTACATCACAATATATTTTTTCGTAACTATACCACTTTATAGTTTTTAAAGTTGGCAAAGAAATATATATTATCAACCCACTGTATATCACATTTTTTAATTCTTCTTTTTTTGTAACGGCACTACGCTCTCTCACACCTACCCAGAGTGATTTGAAAATGGCAAATAATCCATGCTCGGCTTGCTACCTTCTATAAGCACTTTTATGAATAAGATATAAAGACTGATAAAGAAAATATTTTGCAGCACGGCTTTTTCTGTAATATACCGAGACCGCATAAATACAGTTATAAAAAGGTAAGATTAAAGAAGTTAGATTTGTAAAAATGTTTTGGAAACAAACACGGTCTCACGTTCCATTGTACATTACGAAATAATTTTAAGTTCACTATAGAGTTGTCGCATATATAAGCAACTCATTTTATGTTGATGAATTACTTTCAACTTCACACAGTCGGAAAACAAATCATGTCTCCTTTCGCATTCTTGCTGCTCTGCGTTCAAGCTTGCTTGATCCAGGTAAAACTAACTATATTTCCTACTTTTTGCCATGAAACTGGTCAACAATAGCCGTTTTCTGTATCGTTATAATACTTAGTTCTGAGTAAAAAGTTCGATTAATCTAAATTAAAAGGTTTTCTTCATTTCCAGAATGTATACAGCCAGTGCCTCGGGGCCGGACTTGGGTTGGGCTACGCTCCCGGATTCGCTGGTGAATATGGTCTCGGATGTGGAGCCGGTTTAGGCAACGAATTTGGTTACGGGCCTGGACTCGGTTTTGGATACGGTCTCGCTGGCCCTCTGGCGGGACCTGCTGCCATCGCAGGCCCGGCTTACGGAGGCGCAGGAATCGGTGACGTTGCAGTAGCAGGTGAGATGGGTGTCGCCGGTGCCACCCTTGTTGCTGGTCAGGTACCTATTCTGGGCGCTGTCAGATTCGGTGGAGAAGTTCCAGCTGGTGGTGTTGTGTCCATTGCCGGAAGCTGCGCTGGTGGCTGCGGCTGCGGCTGTGGTTACAACGGTGCCTACCTGTATTGAAAATGAACATTAACAAGCTAATGCCTTTCATGAATATACTATCAAAATAATAATGATTTACTTGCAATATACTATTTTCATTTCTCTAATTAATTCCAAAAAAGTATTTTAGTTATTAAGGAATCAAAGCCTGGAAATATAGGTAAATAATATGTATGAGTTGGAAAGAGATTTTTTTATTTTAAGGGATATGAATAGTTATTTAACACTTGCTAGGAAGATTCGACCATTTACTTATCGATAGGATTCAATTGACCCGATCTCACTCGCGATTCTATCATATAGTACATCACAATATATTTTTCGTAACTATACCACTTTATAGTTTTTAAAGTTGGCAAAGAAATATATATTATCAACCCACTGTATATCACATTTTTAATTCTTCTTTTTTGTAACGGCACTACGCTCTCTCACACCTACCCAGAGTGATTTGAAAATGGCAAATAATCCATGCTCGGCTGGCTACCTTCTATAAGCACTTTTATGAATAAGATATAAAGACTGATAAAAGAAATATATATTATCAACCCACTGTATATCACATTTTTAATTCTTCTTTTTTGTAACGGCACTACGCTCTCTCACACCTACCCAGAGTGATTTGAAAATGGCAAATAATCCATGCTCGGCTGGCTACCTTCTATAAGCACTTTTATGAATAAGATATAAAGACTGATAAAAGAAAAAGTTGAAGAATATTTAAACATAATTTGACTTGGGGAAACTCATACATTTTCCGTCCGTCCGACTGACGGACTGACTTTCCTCTCCGAATGCAAGCACACCATTTGTTAGTTTCTTTCAGCTGATATATTGTTAATACAATTAATATTACGTGACGACTGTGACGAATGATCATACTATATGAAAAGAATATACATGTAGGAGTAGTAGAGTGATAGAAAATTTTCTGGTACCGTTAGTAAATTGAATGAATTTAGCAACGCAATCAAGGCTTATACAATTTGAATAACGTTTTGTAAGTTAGTAGTGCATTGTAGTGATCAAAAACTTTTGTAGTGGTTTAATTTTTATTTCGTCGACTATGTATCATAATACAAAATTATTAGCTTGTATTACTTAACTAGCTAGGCTAACGGTCTATTTCATACCTGGCTTTGACTTTTCGTTAAAATGGCGTACACACGTTTCATATACGGTCACGAAAGGTTAACGGAAAGCGGCTGGATCTTTTTCAAATACAGCCAAATTTCGTCTTTTTTAGAACTCTGTTAACATTAGTGGAACAAACGCGTGTTCACTTTTCAAACAGAATTATTTTCTAAGGACACGAATTTATTTTTACTCCATTTTGACGAAAGTTTAATTTCTGTGAAAATATCGAACCGAAATCAGTAAATCTAGATCTATTCTAGCTAAAGCCACGAATAAAAAATATCCATCATTCTTGATTTTAAATATAGGATTCCAAAAATAGTTAATTGATTACTAAACACTACCCTAGTATGATATACTCGTATATACAGTACAGACCTGGTTGGTTCTTTTCTCGCTCAGAGGTTAGGTTTAACTATTCAGCGTGGAACATATCACGAGAAATATGACTTGTAATCATTTTAATTAAAAGATTCTAATTAATACATATATATAATTCTATAAGAAATGCTGTCCGCAATTAAAAACTTTTATTTTCAAATATTTCCTTTCGTATTTTAGAAAATCTGATATTATATGGTTGGAAAATGTAGAATAACAGACAGGAAGAGGATTCAGAGTGGGACACATCGAGTCGATCGCGGATTGCTATTGACGACATAACATTCACTAAAGAAGCGAAGGTGGCTTGTTAAGTACCACGCACTTCTGAAATCTTGGAGGCGGCCGCTGATGAGCCACCTTCCATATCTTGCTCTCGCCAGCTGCCAGCGCTCCTGTTTCTGATTAACTGACCTCGCACTGCCTCTCAGTGGACTGCTCATGCTTTATCCTGTCTACTGCCGTCTTTCTTCATAACCATCGTCTAGGCCAACGGGTTAGAACAACTGTTGACGTACCGTGCCGAGCGATTGAGAATGTTTCTATGGTTGTGTATATGTGATAATATTTATATCCACTATTAGATTATTAATAGTCGCTTGAAAATTCAAATTTACAAGAGACTATTAATATACCTCATATTTCTTAAAAAAAAATAATTTACACTTTTTTTACATTAACAACCATTTGGTCGCCCTTCAACAATTTTTAAAGAATGAAAGAAATGTTTGCTTCTGTATTTATAATTCTTTATTTTGATGGGACAAGTAATGGTGAGAAAATTTCTTAGAAAATACCGCATCCACAACCACCGAGACCACGTCCAGCGATAGCGGGTCCGTAGCCAATACCGGCACCAAGACCAGCTCCGTATCCCCAACCAGCGGCACCAAGACCAGCTCCGTATCCCCAACCAGCGGCACCAAGACCAGCTCCGTATCCCCAACCAGCGGCACCAAGACCAGCTCCGTATCCCCAACCAGCGGCACCAAGACCAGCTCCGTATCCCCAACCAGCGGCACCAAGACCAGCTCCGTATCCCCAACCAGCGGCACCAAGACCAGCTCCGTATCCCCAACCAGCGGCACCAAGACCAGCTCCGTATCCCCAACCAGCGGCACCAAGACCAGCTCCGTATCCCCAACCAGCGGCACCAAGACCAGCTCCGTATCCCCAACCAGCGGCACCAAGACCAGCTCCGTATCCCCAACCAGCGGCACCAAGACCAGCTCCGTATCCCCAACCAGCGGCACCAAGACCAGCTCCGTATCCCCAACCAGCGGCACCAAGACCAGCTCCGTATCCCCAACCAGCGGCACCAAGACCAGCTCCGTATCCCCAACCAGCGGCACCAAGACCAGCTCCGTATCCCCAACCAGCGGCACCAAGACCAGCTCCGTATCCCCAACCAGCGGCACCAAGACCAGCTCCGTATCCCCAACCAGCGGCACCAAGACCAGCTCCGTATCCCCAACCAGCGGCACCAAGACCAGCTCCGTATCCCCAACCAGCGGCACCAAGACCAGCTCCGTATCCCCAACCAGCGGCACCAAGACCAGCTCCGTATCCCCAACCAGCGGCACCAAGACCAGCTCCGTATCCCCAACCAGCGGCACCAAGACCAGCTCCGTATCCCCAACCAGCGGCACCAATTTATTTTTACTCCATTTTGACGAAAGTTTAATTTCTGTGAAAATATCGAACCGAAATCAGTAAATCTAGATCTATTCTAGCTAAAGCCACGAATAAAAATATCCATCATTCTTGATTTTAAATATAGGATTCCAAAAATAGTTAATTGATTACTAAACACTACCCTAGTATGATATACTCGTATATACAGTACAGACCTGGTTGGTTCTTTTCTCGCTCAGAGGTTAGGTTTAACTATTCAGCGTGGAACATATCACGAGAAATATGACTTGTAATCATTTTAATTAAAAGATTCTAATTAATACATATATATAATTCTATAAGAAATGCTGTCCGCAATTAAAAACTTTTTTTTCAATCATATTAAATCGTATAAAATTCATCATTATTAATATGGAACTCAAAATCAAGAAAATTATGAAGTGATGCACATACTAGTACACTTATGTTTTATTTAACTTTCTTACCTGGACCAAGAATGCTTGAGCGCAGAAAAGAATAATAGCTTTAGCAGACATGTTGACTGTGTTCATTGATACAAGTTAATGTAAGCGTAATCAAGACCATTTGGTTTTTATAGTACATAGTTATGTGAAAACAAGTAGGAATTGTAATATTAATTAAGCAACATCTACCATTTTAATCATCCTAACTACGTGACAGAAACGAAACATAATAATTATTACAAAAAAACAACAAGATCTTTAAATCGTTTTTACTTTAGAAATACTACATATTTTGTTTCTCTAATGTTATGTCTAATTTTGATTTTTCATCTATTATAAAGGAAATATTTGATGGAAGACTGATTAGATCGAAGTATAATATAGTTATCATTTAAAACATCTCATTCAGTTAACAGGTAAAACAGACAAGTAAAAAACTCTAAGAGATACCGGAAAATTGTTATGTTGTGGGTAGGGTTTATTATTCGCAAACCTTTATGGATTCTAAGTCGTTCGTTACACCAATAGGTATATCTATTGGATGTGTTAAGTTTAGTATTGTTCAATAATAGAATAGTTACTTTTAATCTCGGGTAACATAAAGGCCTTATTCGAAATTTTGCTCTAAATCAGAAGTAAATTCTAGTAGAAGTAAAGTATACCCAAATCTTGCAGACTAGTGATGGGGAGCAAGTACTGACTCATGGAGCAACCTTCCAAGAAATTTATGCTGGCGCTTACTTGGAGAGGCCTATGTTAAACAGTGGACATAAGAATAAAATTAGCGGATGAAGTAGCGGGAATGAACTAATTTCGTAGGTAGAGCAGGTAGACTGCTGAAAGGCTGATAAAGAAAATATTTTGTTGTTAGTTAAATAAATGTTTACACGACTATCGATTTCAATACATCCAGGAGATTATTTACATTTTTTTCAATCATATTAAATCGTATAAAATTCATCATTATTAATATGGAACTCAAAATCAAGAAAATTATGAAGTGATGCACATACTAGTACACTTATGTTTTATTTAACTTTCTTACCTGGACCAAGAATGCTTGAGCGCAGAAAAGAATAATAGCTTTAGCAGACATGTTGACTGTGTTCATTGATACAAGTTAATGTAAGCGTAATCAAGACCATTTGGTTTTTATAGTACATAGTTATGTGAAAACAAGTAGGAATTGTAATATTAATTAAGCAACATCTACCATTTTAATCATCCTAACTACGTGACAGAAACGAAACATAATAATTATTACAAAAAAACAACAAGATCTTTAAATCGTTTTTACTTTAGAAATACTACATATTTTGTTTCTCTAATGTTATGTCTAATTTTGATTTTTCATCTATTATAAAGGAAATATTTGATGGAAGACTGATTAGATCGAAGTATAATATAGTTATCATTTAAAACATCTCATTCAGTTAACAGGTAAAACAGACAAGTAAAAAAACTCTAAGAGATACCGGAAAATTGTTATGTTGTGGGTAGGGTTTATTATTCGCAAACCTTTATGGATTCTAAGTCGTTCGTTACACCAATAGGTATATCTATTGGATGTGTTAAGTTTAGTATTGTTCAATAATAGAATAGTTACTTCTTTAATCTCGGGTAACATAAAGGCCTTATTCGAAATTTTGCTCTAAATCAGAAGTAAATTCTAGTAGAAGTAAAGTATACCCAAATCTTGCAGACTAGTGATGGGGAGCAAGTACTGACTCATGGAGCAACCTTCCAAGAAATTTATGCTGGCGCTTACTTGGAGAGGCCTATGTTAAACAGTGGACATAAGAATAAAATTAGCGGATGAAGTAGCGGGAATGAACTAATTTCGTAGGTAGAGCAGGTAGACTGCTGAAAGGCTGATAAAGAAAATATTTTGTTGTTAGTTAAATAAATGTTTACACGACTATCGATTTCAATACATCCAGGAGATTATTTACATTTTTTTCAATCATATTAAATCGTATAAAATTCATCATTATTAATATGGAACTCAAAATCAAGAAAATTATGAAGTGATGCACATACTAGTACACTTATGTTTTATTTAACTTTCTTACCTGGACCAAGAATGCTTGAGCGCAGAAAAGAATAATAGCTTTAGCAGACATGTTGACTGTGTTCATTGATACAAGTTAATGTAAGCGTAATCAAGACCATTTGGTTTTTATAGTACATAGTTATGTGAAAACAAGTAGGAATTGTAATATTAATTAAGCAACATCTACCATTTTAATCATCCTAACTACGTGACAGAAACGAAACATAATAATTATTACAAAAAAACAACAAGATCTTTAAATCGTTTTTACTTTAGAAATACTACATATTTTGTTTCTCTAATGTTATGTCTAATTTTGATTTTTCATCTATTATAAAGGAAATATTTGATGGAAGACTGATTAGATCGAAGTATAATATAGTTATCATTTAAAACATCTCATTCAGTTAACAGGTAAAACAGACAAGTAAAAAACTCTAAGAGATACCGGAAAATTGTTATGTTGTGGGTAGGGTTTATTATTCGCAAACCTTTATGGATTCTAAGTCGTTCGTTACACCAATAGGTATATCTATTGGATGTGTTAAGTTTAGTATTGTTCAATAATAGAATAGTTACTTCTTTAATCTCGGGTAACATAAAGGCCTTATTCGAAATTTTGCTCTAAATCAGAAGTAAATTCTAGTAGAAGTAAAGTATACCCAAATCTTGCAGACTAGTGATGGGGAGCAAGTACTGACTCATGGAGCAACCTTCCAAGAAATTTATGCTGGCGCTTACTTGGAGAGGCCTATGTTAAACAGTGGACATAAGAATAAAATTAGCGGATGAAGTAGCGGGAATGAACTAATTTCGTAGGTAGAGCAGGTAGACTGCTGAAAGGCTGATAAAGAAAATATTTGATGGAAGACTGATTAGATCGAAGTATAATATAGTTATCATTTAAAACATCTCATTCAGTTAACAGGTAAAACAGACAAGTAAAAACTCTAAGAGATACCGGAAAATTGTTATGTTGTGGGTAGGGTTTATTATTCGCAAACCTTTATGGATTCTAAGTCGTTCGTTACACCAATAGGTATATCTATTGGATGTGTTAAGTTTAGTATTGTTCAATAATAGAATAGTTACTTTTAATCTCGGGTAACATAAAGGCCTTATTCGAAATTTTGCTCTAAATCAGAAGTAAATTCTAGTAGAAGTAAAGTATACCCAAATCTTGCAGACTAGTGATGGGGAGCAAGTACTGACTCATGGAGCAACCTTCCAAGAAATTTATGCTGGCGCTTACTTGGAGAGGCCTATGTTAAACAGTGGACATAAGAATAAAATTAGCGGATGAAGTAGCGGGAATGAACTAATTTCGTAGGTAGAGCAGGTAGACTGCTGAAAGGCTGATAAAGAAAATATTTGATGGAAGACTGATTAGATCGAAGTATAATATAGTTATCATTTAAAACATCTCATTCAGTTAACAGGTAAAACAGACAAGTAAAAACTCTAAGAGATACCGGAAAATTGTTATGTTGTGGGTAGGGTTTATTATTCGCAAACCTTTATGGATTCTAAGTCGTTCGTTACACCAATAGGTATATCTATTGGATGTGTTAAGTTTAGTATTGTTCAATAATAGAATAGTTACTTTAATCCTGCAACATAAAGGCCTTATTCGAAATTTTGCTCTAAATCAACCACCGAGACCACGTCCAGCGATAGCGGGTCCGTAGCCAATACCGGCACCAAGACCAGCTCCGTAGCCCCAACCAGCGGCACCAAGACCAGCTCCGTATCCCCAACCAGCGGCACCAAGACCAGCTCCGTAGCCCCAACCAGCGGCACCAAGACCAGCTCCGTAGCCCCAACCAGCGGCACCAAGACCAGCTCCGTAGCCCCAACCAGCGGCACCGGCAATGTCTTCGCTCACCATACCCACGGCACCGTTGCCGCATCCGTAAGAGACGGCACCAGCACCAGCAGTAGGAAGTACGCCCTCCAGACCGACGGTACCCAGGAAAGGCAGCTCACCCCCGACAGCAAGGATCCCGCCGATCTCGTTTTCTGAGAGAACGGATACACCAACGGGCGGGATGGGAGAAGCGCTGGAGACAGGGAATCCACCGCCGCTAGATGTAGGGATGGCAGCTAGACCGCAACCGGCACCGTAACCAGCCCAGCCTACACCTCCGCAAGGAGCGGCGGCGGCGGCGGCGGCGGCGGCACACGGAGCCCCGGCAATCAAAGGAGCATCATAGGCCAATCCGGTGCCCAAGCAGTAGCCAGAGATGGTCTAATCAAATACATAAAACAGGGTTATTGACATTTATCCGATAAAGTATATTCAAAAACTCAAGAATATTTTGTTGTTAGTTAAATAAATGTTTACACGACTATCGATTTCAATACATCCAGGAGATTATTTACATTTTTTTTTCAATCATATTAAATCGTATAAAATTCATCATTATTAATATGGAACTCAAAATCAAGAAAATTATGAAGTGATGCACATACTAGTACACTTATGTTTTATTTAACTTTCTTACCTGGACCAAGAATGCTTGAGCGCAGAAAAGAATAATAGCTTTAGCAGACATGTTGACTGTGTTCATTGATACAAGTTAATGTAAGCGTAATCAAGACCATTTGGTTTTTATAGTACATAGTTATGTGAAAACAAGTAGGAATTGTAATATTAATTAAGCAACATCTACCATTTTAATCATCCTAACTACGTGACAGAAACGAAACAAAATAATTATTACAAAAACAACAAGATCTTTAAATCGTTTTTACTTTAGAAATACTACATATTTTGTTTCTCTAATGTTATGTCTAATTTTGATTTTTCATCTATTATAAAGGAAATATTTGATGGAAGACTGATTAGATCGAAGTATAATATAGTTATCATTTAAAACATCTCATTCAGTTAACAGGTAAAACAGACAAGTAAAAAAACTCTAAGAGATACCGGAAAATTGTTATGTTGTGGGTAGGGTTTATTATTCGCAAACCTTTATGGATTCTAAGTCGTTCGTTACACCAATAGGTATATCTATTGGATGTGTTAAGTTTAGTATTGTTCAATAATAGAATAGTTACTTCTTTAATCTCGGGTAACATAAAGGCCTTATTCGAAATTTTGCTCTAAATCAGAAGTAAATTCTAGTAGAAGTAAAGTATACCCAAATCTTGCAGACTAGTGATGGGGAGCAAGTACCTGACTCATGGAGCAACCTTCCAAGAAATTTATGCTGGCGCTTACTTGGAGAGGCCTATGTTAAACAGTGGACATAAGAATAAAATTAGCGGATGAAGTAGCGGGAATGAACTAATTTCGTAGGTAGAGCAGGTAGACTGCTGAAAGGCTGATAAAGAAAATATTTTGCAGCACGGCTTTTTTCTGTAATATACCGAGACCGCATAAATACAGTTATAAAAAGGTAAGATTAAAGAAGTTAGATTTGTAAAAATGTTTTGGAAACAAACACGGTCTCACGTTCCATTGTACATTACGAAATAATTTTAAGTTCACTATAGAGTTGTCGCATATATAAGCAACTCATTTTATGTTGATGAATTACTTTCAACTTCACACAGTCGGAAAACAAATCATGTCTCCTTTCGCATTCTTGCTGCTCTGCGTTCAAGCTTGCTTGATCCAGGTAAAACTAACTATATTTCCTACTTTTTGCCATGAAACTGGTCAACAATAGCCGTTTTCTGTATCGTTATAATACTTAGTTCTGAGTAAAAAAGTTCGATTAATCTAAATTAAAAGGTTTTCTTCATTTCCAGAATGTATACAGCCAGTGCCTCGGGGCCGGACTTGGGTTGGGCTACGCTCCCGGATTCGCTGGTGAATATGGTCTCGGATGTGGAGCCGGTTTAGGCAACGAATTTGGTTACGGGCCTGGACTCGGTTTTGGATACGGTCTCGCTGGCCCTCTGGCGGGACCTGCTGCCATCGCAGGCCCGGCTTACGGAGGCGCAGGAATCGGTGACGTTGCAGTAGCAGGTGAGATGGGTGTCGCCGGTGCCACCCTTGTTGCTGGTCAGGTACCTATTCTGGGCGCTGTCAGATTCGGTGGAGAAGTTCCAGCTGGTGGTGTTGTGTCCATTGCCGGAAGCTGCGCTGGTGGCAGCGGCTGCGGCTGTGGTTACAACGGTGCCTACCTGTATTGAAAATGAACATTAACAAGCTAATGCCTTTCATGAATATACTATCAAAATAATAATGATTTACTTGCAATATACTATTTTCATTTCTCTAATTAATTCCAAAAAAGTATTTTAGTTATTAAGGAATCAAAGCCTGGAAATATAGGTAAATAATATGTATGAGTTGGAAAGAGATTTTTTTTTATTTTAAGGGATATGAATAGTTATTTAACACTTGCTAGGAAGATTCGACCATTTACTTATCGATAGGATTCAATTGACCCGATCTCACTCGCGATTCTATCATATAGTACATCACAATATATTTTTTCGTAACTATACCACTTTATAGTTTTTAAAGTTGGCAAAGAAATATATATTATCAACCCACTGTATATCACATTTTTTAATTCTTCTTTTTTTGTAACGGCACTACGCTCTCTCACACCTACCCAGAGTGATTTGAAAATGGCAAATAATCCATGCTCGGCTTGCTACCTTCTATAAGCACTTTTATGAATAAGATATAAAGACTGATAAAAAGAAAAAAGTTGAAGAATATTTAAACATAATTTGACTTGGGGAAACTCATACATTTTGTCCGCCCGTCCGACTGAGACTTTCCTCTCCGAATGCAAGCACACCATTTGTTAGTTTCTTTCAGCTGATATATTGTTAATACAATTAATATTACGTGACGACTGTGACGAATGATCATACTATATGAAAAGAATATACATGTAGGAGTAGTAGAGTGATAGAGAATTTTCTGGTACCGTTAGTAAATTGAATGAATTTAGCAACGCAATCAAGGCTTATACAATTTGAATAACGTTTTGTAAGTTAGTAGTGCATTGTAGTGATCAAAAACTTTTGTAGTGGTTTAATTTTTATTTCGTCGACTATGTATCATAATACTAAATTATTAGCTTGTATTACTTAACTAGCTAGGCTAACGGTCTATTTCATACCTGGCTTTGACTTTTCGTTAAAATGGCGTACACACGTTTCATATACGGTCACGAAAGGTTAACGGAAAGCGGCTGGATCTTTTTCAAATACAGCCAAATTTCGTCTTTTTTAGAACTCTGTTAACATTAGTGGAACAAACGCGTGTTCACTTTTCAAACAGAATTATTTTCTAAGGACACGAATTTATTTTTACTTCATTTTGACGAAAGTTTAATTTCTGTGAAAATATCGAACCGAAATCAGTAAATCTAGACTCCAGCTTTTTTCATTTTTTTGCCTTCACTTCTATCTATTCTAGCTAAAGCCACGAATTAAAAATGTCCATCATTCTTGATTTTAAATATAGGATTCCAAAAATAGTTAATTGATTACTAAACACTACCCTAGTATGATATACTCGTATATACAGTACAGACCTGGTTGGTTCTTTTCTCGCTCAGAGGTTAGGTTTAACTATTCAGCGTGGAACATATCACGAGAAATATGACTTGTAATCATTTTAATTAAAAGGTTCTAATTAATACATATATATAATTCTATAAGAAATGCTGTCCGCAATTAAAAACTTTTATTTTCAAATATTTTCGTATTTTAGAAAATCTGATATTATATGGTTGGAAAATGTAGAATAACAGACAGGAAGAGGATTCAGAGTGGGACACATCGAGTCGATCGCGGATTGCTATTGACGACATAACATTCACTAAAGAAGCGAAGGTGGCTTGTTAAGTACCACGCACTTCTGAAATCTTGGAGGCGGCCGCTGAAGAGCCACCTTCCATATCTTGCTCTCGCCAGCTGCCAGCGCTCCTGTTTCTGATTAACTGACCTCGCACTGCCTCTCAGTGGACTGCTCGTGCTTTATCCTGTCTACTGCCGTCTTTCTTCATAACCATCGTCTAGGCCAACGGGTTAGAACAACTGTTGACGTACCGTGCCGAGCGATTGAGAATGTTTCTATGGTTGTGTATATGTGATAATATTTATATCCACTATTAGATTATTAATAGTCGCTTGAAAATTCAAATTTACAAGAGACTATTAATATACCTCATATTTCTTAAAAAAAAATAATTTACACTTTTTTTACATTAACAACCATTTGGTCGCCCTTTTACAATTTTAAAAGAAAAACGTAGAATGAAAGAAATGTTTGCTTCTGTATTTATAATTCTTTATTTTGATGGGACAAGTAATGGTGAGAAAATTTCTTAGAAAATACCGCATCCACAACCACCGAGACCACGTCCAGCGATAGCGGGTCCGTAGCCAATACCGGCACCAAGACCAGCTCCGTATCCCCAACCAGCGGCACCAAGACCAGCTCCGTAGCCCCAACCAGCGGCACCGGGATAGCCCCAAGCGGCACCGGCAATGTCTTCGCTCACCATACCCACGGCACCGTTGCCGCATCCGTAAGAGACGGCACCAGCACCAGCAGTAGGAAGTACGCCCTCCAGACCGACGGTACCCAGGAAAGGCAGCTCACCCCCGACAGCAAGGATCCCTCCGATCTCGTTCTCTGAGAGAACGGATACACCAACGGGCGGGATGGGAGAAGCACTGGAGACAGGGAATCCACCGCCGCTAGATGTAGGGATGGCTGCTAGACCGCAACCGGCACCGTAACCAGCCCAGCCTACACCTCCGCAAGGAGCGGCGGCGGCGGCGGCGGCGGCGGCGGCGGCACACGGAGCCCCGGCAATCAAAGGAGCATCATAGGCCAATCCGGTGCCCAAGCAGTAGCCAGAGATGGTCTAATCAAATACATAAAACAGGGTGATTGACATTTATCCGATAAAGTATATTCAAAAACTCAAGAATATTTTGTTGTTAGTTAAATAAATGTTTACACGACTATCGATTTCAATACATCCAGGCGATTATTTACATTTTTTTTTCAATCATATTAAATCGTATAAAATTCATCATTATTAATATGGAACTCAAAATCAAGAAAATTATGAAGTGATGCATATACTAGTACACTTATGTTTTATTTAACGTTCTTACCTGGACCAAGAATGCTTGAGCGCAGAAAAGAATTATAGCTTTAGCAGACATGTTGACTGTGTTTATTGATACAAGTTAATGTAAGCGTAATCAAGACCATTTGGTTTTTATAGTACATAGTTATGTGAAAACAAGTAGGAATTGTAATATTAATTAAGCAACATCTACCATTTTAATCATCCTAACTACGTGACAGAAACGAAACAAAATAATTATTACAAAAAAACAACAAGATCTTTAAATCGTTTTTACTTTAGAAATACTACATATTTTGTTTCTCTAATGTTATGTCTAATTTTGATTTTTCATCTATTATAAAGGAAATATTTGATGGAAGACTGATTAGATCGAAGTATAATATAGTTATCATTTAAAACATCTCATTCAGTTAACAGGTAAAACAGACAAGTAAAAAACTCTAAGAGATACCGGAAAATTGTTATGTTGTGGGTAGGGTTTATTATTCGCAAACCTTTATGGATTCTAAGTCGTTCGTTACACCAATAGGTATGTCTATTGGATGTGTTAAGTTTAGTATTGTTCAATAATAGAATAGTTACTTCTTTAATCTCGGGTAACATAAAGGCCTTATTCGAAATTTTGCTCTAAATCAGAAGTAAATTCTAGTAGAAGTAAAGTATACCCAAATCTTGCAGACTAGTGATGGGGAGCAAGTACCTGACTCATGGAGCAACCTTCCAAGAAATTTATGCTGGCGCTTACTTGGAGAGGCCTATGTTAAACAGTGGACATAAGAATAAAATTAGCGGATGAAGTAGCGGGAATGAACTAATTTCGTAGGTAGAGCAGGTAGACTGCTGAAAGGCTGATAAAGAAAATATTTTGCAGCACGGCTTTTTTCTGTAATATACCGAGACCGCATAAATACAGTTATAAAAGGTAAGATTAAAGAAGTTAGATTTGTAAAAATGTTTTGGAAACAAACACGGTCTCACGTTCCATTGTACATTACGAAATAATTTTAAGTTCACTATAGAGTTGTCGCATATATAAGCAACTCATTTTATGTTGATGAATTACTTTCAACTTCACACAGTCGGAAAACAAATCATGTCTCCTTTCGCATTCTTGCTGCTCTGCGTTCAAGCTTGCTTGATCCAGGTAAAACTAACTATATTTCCTACTTTTTGCCATGAAACTGGTGAACAATAGCCGTTTTCTGTATCGTTATAATACTTAGTTCTGAGTAAAAAGTTCGATTAATCTAAATTAAAAGGTTTTCTTCATTTCCAGAATGTATACAGCCAGTGCCTCGGGGCCGGACTTGGGTTGGGCTACGCTCCCGGATTCGCTGGTGAATATGGTCTCGGATGTGGAGCCGGTTTAGGCAACGAATTTGGTTACGGGCCTGGACTCGGTTTTGGATACGGTCTCGCTGGCCCTCTGGCGGGACCTGCTGCCATCGCAGGCCCGGCTTACGGAGGCGCAGGAATCGGTGACGTTGCAGTAGCAGGTGAGATGGGTGTCGCCGGTGCCACCCTTGTTGCTGGTCAGGTACCTATTCTGGGCGCTGTCAGATTCGGTGGAGAAGTTCCAGCTGGTGGTGTTGTGTCCATTGCCGGAAGCTGCGCTGGTGGCTGCGGCTGCGGCTGTGGTTACAACGGTGCCTACCTGTATTGAAAATGAACATTAACAAGCTAATGCCTTTCATGAATATACTATCAAAATAATAATGATTTACTTGCAATATACTATTTTCATTTCTCTAATTGTTAAGAGCCACACTAGGCTTTGAACTGTTTGTGTACACTCGAAGGGTTGATAAATAAAACCACAACTGTATTCTGGTCTATGCTGGTATATTTGAACATATTAACTCAACATTCTTATTACCTTTATAAAAGGCAAACCATATCGCGTACTAAATATGTCCAGCGCCATCTAGTTTGTTGTAGAAATTTACATAAAATTATAAAAGGTAAGATTAAAGAAGTTAGATTTGTAAAATGTTTTGGAAACAAACACGGTCTCACGTTCCATTGTACATTACGAAATAATTTTAAGTTCACTATAGAGTTGTCGCATATATAAGCAACTCATTTTATGTTGATGAATTACTTTCAACTTCACACAGTCGGAAAACAAATCATGTCTCCTTTCGCATTCTTGCTGCTCTGCGTTCAAGCTTGCTTGATCCAGGTAAAACTAACTATATTTCCTACTTTTGCCATGAAACTGGTGAACAATAGCCGTTTTCTGTATCGTTATAATACTTAGTTCTGAGTAAAAAGTTCGATTAATCTAAATTAAAAGGTTTTCTTCATTTCCAGAATGTATACAGCCAGTGCCTCGGGGCCGGACTTGGGTTGGGCTACGCTCCCGGATTCGCTGGTGAATATGGTCTCGGATGTGGAGCCGGTTTAGGCAACGAATTTGGTTACGGGCCTGGACTCGGTTTTGGATACGGTCTCGCTGGCCCTCTGGCGGGACCTGCTGCCATCGCAGGCCCGGCTTACGGAGGCGCAGGAATCGGTGACGTTGCAGTAGCAGGTGAGATGGGTGTCGCCGGTGCCACCCTTGTTGCTGGTCAGGTACCTATTCTGGGCGCTGTCAGATTCGGTGGAGAAGTTCCAGCTGGTGGTGTTGTGTCCATTGCCGGAAGCTGCGCTGGTGGCTGCGGCTGCGGCTGTGGTTACAACGGTGCCTACCTGTATTGAAAATGAACATTAACAAGCTAATGCCTTTCATGAATATACTATCAAAATAATAATGATTTACTTGCAATATACTATTTTCATTTCTCTAATTGTTAAGAGCCACACTAGGCTTTGAACTGTTTGTGTACACTCGAAGGGTTGATAAATAAAACCACAACTGTATTCTGGTCTATGCTGGTATATTTGAACATATTAACTCAACATTCTTATTACCTTTATAAAAGGCAAACCATATCGCGTACTAAATATGTCCAGCGCCATCTAGTTTGTTGTAGAAATTTACATAAAATTATAAAAGCAGTTTGAAGTATACATTACTAATATGCGTCTTTAACATACCGCCCACCAAGGACATTACTGACGGAATGTCCTTCTGGAGTTGTACAAACCTTAATGTTAGCATATGCCCTTAGCGATCAACACAGGATCTGGTCTTAACAAAAACAACTACTTCCTATAAATCTATAATTAAATCATAATTACACCAAATTACTGGTAGAGATAAATATAATTTTAAAATTAATACTAAAATGTAAACAAACTTCAGGCTTCAAAAACTTAAATATTTCTATTGGTAACATCAAATTAAATAAAATTTCCTCGTGAAACAAAATGAATAATTCAATGCTCTGCCACTGGTAAAATACACAACTTTGATGTTGGTCTTTTAAGAATAGATGACTTGGTGCGCAATGTGACCACACGGGTGATATTATCGTTTCCAGGGTGTTTTTCTACTACGCGACCTAGCATCCAACGACTTGGCGGCAAATCGTCTTCCTTAATTAGGACAATGTCTCCCACCTTCGGTTCTGGAACGCGGGAGGACCATTTGTATCTGTTCATAAGATTCGACAAATATTCTTGGGACCAGCGTCTCCAAAACGATTGCAACATCCGTTGAACAAATTGCCACCTTGTCAAGCAATTTACATTTGAACTCTCGTAGTTGTAGGCGGAAACATTTACTAACGGTTCTCCGATAAGAAAATGTCCCGGTGTTAAAGGTAATGGTTCACCAGGATCAGTAACATTAAGAACACTCATTGGGCGCGAGTTCAAACATGCTTCCACTTGATTAAGAAGCGTGGTCATTTCCTCGTACGTGAGCGTAGCTTCGCCAATGACTCGCTTTAGGTGAAACTTCGTGGATTTCACCCCGGCTTCCCAAAGTCCTCCAAAATTGGGACTGTGAGGGGGAATAAAATGCCACTCGGTACCGTTTGCTTCCAAGTGTTCAGCTAGGGAAGACTGAATGGATGTTAGTTGTTGCAGCTCTCGCGAAGCACCTACGAACGTCGTACTGTTGTCACTCCACAATTTTGCACAGTGACCACGCCTAGATACAAAACGTCTAAAAGCGGCTAAAAACGCCTGAGTGCTCATGTCAGAGACAACCTCCAAGTGTAGAGCTCGTGTGGACATACATACGAATAAACATATGTAGCCCTTGTAGGAACTGTGTCCACGACCTTTCGTTGTCCTAATATTAATAGGTCCAGCATAGTCACCTCCGCTATGTAAAAACGGTCTAGCCGGAGTACAACGAACAGCTGGTAGAGAACCCATCAACTGAGACTTAGTACTGGCTCTTTGTCTGGCACATGATAAGCATTGGCGAACATGGTGTTTGACTTGATTCCTGACTCCAATAATCCAATACGCTGTCCTCAAGTAATTTGACATCGACTGTAAACCTCCATGTAGAGTTTGTAGATGTGCATCGGCTATAATGAGACGAGTTAGGTAACTGGAGCTAGGTAGAACTATAGGGTGCTTTGTCAGATCATCTAACTGTGCCTTCTCGATTCTACCTCGGACTCTTATTATACCTTTGTCGTCAAGATAGGGACTGAGTGACTTTAATTTGCTTGATTTTGATTGCAAATAACCTTTGTCCTGTAATTGTAAATATTCTGTAGTAAATTGCTCTCTTTGTGTTTTCCTTATACAACACTCTAATGCTTCCCTCAGTTCTATACTTTGTAAATATTTCTTACGTTCCTGTTTTCTAGCGTCCTTTCTTAAAATCGTCTACAATATGCGATAACTCTTGGTCTTTGTAAAGATGAAAAACGTTCGAATATTGAACATTCTGGAATTACTCTTACAGAATGCACTTTAACTGATTCCTCTAAATCTGTACTCAATACCTTTGGTTTTGGATAATCTATTGTTTTTTCCAGGAGAAATGATGGTCCCGAAAACCACGAAGTGTTATTGATGAATAAACTAGGTAACATTCCCCTTGAGGCGCAGTCTGCTGGGTTATACTTCGTTGAAATGTGAAACCATTGAGACGTCTTCATAGTCGTCAATATTTCAGCGGTTCGATTACCCACAAACGTCTTCCATCTACTTGGATGGCTGCTTAACCAAGCCAATACCACAGTAGAATCTGTCCAACCTCTTATGTTGTCCTGGGATATATTCAAGACCTCTGCTGTTTCAGTCAGAAGTTTCGACAACAGTACTGCTCCGCACAACTCTAAACGAGGGACACTAATTTGTTTAACGGGAGCTACTCTGGTTTTTGCAACCAGCAACGAGACACAAACTTCACCATTTGCATCAATCATCCTCATGTAAACTACGGCTGAGTATGCTGTTTTGGAAGCGTCACTAAAACCATGCAGCTCCTGCTTATCATGTAATCTTGTACCAAGCCATCGAGGGATTCGAATCTTGGTAAGTAGTATAAGTTCTGCACGGTAAGTACTCCACTCCTTTACTAATTCTTTTGATATTTGAACATCCCAACCCACACCTGCAAGCCATAATTTTTGGATGAAGACCTTAGCCAAGACCACACTAGGTGCTAACCAACCTAAAGGGTCGAACAATCGAGCTATATCTGATATTATTGACCTTTTAGTTACAGGTGCAGTCATAGGCGGCGGCAGATTCACCGAATACTGGAAGGTGTCTTCGGTTCGATTCCAGGTAAGTCCTAGAATTTTTATAGTACTATCTAGTTTGATTTCTGTTTCTTCCTCTTCGTCTAATTTTTGCTTGATTGTATGCTTTGTTTTTCCCATTTGTTCTGAAAATTCTTTCCTTTCAGTTAACCCTATCCTCTCAATATTTCCTTATTATTACTATTCCATTTATGTAATGTAAATCCACCTTTTGCCAATAGTTCTTTAATTTGTTTGTACGTTTCTATTCCTTCCTCCACACTATCACATCCCGTCATTAAGTCGTCCATATAGAAACAACTTAAGACCTTATCCGCAGCAAGAGGAAAATTCTCACCTTCATCATATGCGACTTGATGTAGTGTTCTGACCGCTTGATATGGTGCAGAAGCTGTTCCAAACGTTACTGTTGTGAGCTCGTAATCCTTGATTTCTTTATCAGGTCTGTCGCGCCAAAGAATTCGTTGAAACATTGTATCTTCATCAGCAATTTTAATTTGACGATACATTTTAATTATATCAGCCGTCAGTCCTATAGAATATACTCTCCATCTTAACACCGTATGCCTAAGATCAGCCTGCAAGGTTGGTCCGATCATCAGCGTCTCATTCAATGACACTCCTTTGCTGTTCTTCTCAGACGCATTGAACACAACACGCACCTTTGTTGTAGATTTATCGCTCCTTATAACGGCGTGATGTGGTAGATAGACGGCTTCTTCCTTCATACTATCATTTTCCATAACCTGACACATATGTCCTAACTGTAGATATTCGTTTATTACTTCAGTATATTTTTCCTTTAACTCTCTTTTCTTTTGTAACCTTCTTTCCAATGCTTTAAATCTTATTTCAGCTATAGTACGTGAGTTTCCTGCCTTACAAGGAGGATCTATTTCTCGAAATGGTAACTTGACTATGTACTTACCACTGCTATCTCTTTTAGTAGTCGTACTATAGAACTCTTCACATCTTTTCTCTTCTGGTGTTAGTAACTTCCTTGAACTAGTTTGCTCTTCTACTTCCCAAAATTTCTTTAAAATATCATCATCGTTCATCTGTACATACATTGTTGTTATATTATTTGACCTCTCCCACTTCTAGGATCAACAGCTCCCGAAAGGATCCAACCAAAGCAAGTGTTCTGTGCAATCAAAGTCCCAGAAGGACTCCTTACTATTCCTTCCTGAATTATGATACTGTAAGCGTCGGCGCCCAATAGAACATCTATCTTATTGTGTAAGTTGAATTCTGGATCAGCTAGACATTTTCCGTGAATACCTATCCAATCGAAGTAATCTGTACTTATGCTCCGCTCCGGTAAGTATGAAGTTATGTTACCTAGCACGTAGGCATTAACTTTCAATTTAAACTCAGGATTGAACCGTGACTGAACTGTCAGGTGTACCATGTATTTCACAATGGTTGAACTATTATTTCCTAGCCCCGATACGAGTCCTTGAATTGGAATTTTCTTTAGACTGAGAAATTGAACTGTGGCCTCCGTTATAAAACAGGCCTGTGAACCTTGGTCAAGCAAGGCTCTGACGGACTGATATTGTCCTGTATTCGACTCAGCTTTTATTAGTGCCGTAGCTAATAAAACCTGCCTAGGTTTAGATACCTTCCCTGTAGATAAGCATGAAAATATCGGATTAGTACTCATTGAAGCACCAGTACTATCCCCAGCAGGCTTTGCTGAAATGTCTTGTCCCCTATTTCCAGACTCTCCTGTAGGATGCAGCAGGGAATGGTGGCGCTTTTGACAAAGTCTACAACTGGAAATCTTCTTGCAGTTATATACTAAATGATTACTACCCAAACAATTAAAACACAGTTTGTTTTTTGCCACAAACTCACGTCGGTCTTCGCAAGATTGTTTCGCAAATGTCTTGCAGAAGCAGAGTTTGTGCGTTTCTGGGCAGTATTCGCATCGTATATTGGATGAACTCGTAGTCAACATTGCTCGTGGTTTAAAAACAGGTGAACTATTATTACGATTATTGATGTGATGAACTATAACCTTTTTGGGCTCTACACACTCTAACGCTCGGAATCGGTTTTCGATAAATACCTTGAATTGTGTAAAGGTTGGCAAATCGTTGATTGAATCGTTATTACAGACGCTCAACTCCCATTGTTTTCGAGTTTCGGTATCTAATTTGTACGTCGCGATATGAATAATAATAACGTCCCATGTACTCACATCAATATTTAAATTTTTAAGCGCATGTAAGCAATCGCAAGTCGTATCAATAAGTTCTTTTAATGCCGCAGCTGATTCTACATGGATACGTTTTTGACCGAACAACTTCTGAAAAATACAATTACTAAGATACTTTTTGTTGCTGTATCGTTTTTCTAACAGTGTCCAGCATTGACTATAGTTAGCGTCAGTTATAGGTGTGTGCCTTATTAATAGTTCGGCTTCACCAGTTAGATGGCTTTTCAGGTAATGCAACTTTTGGACATTATCTAATGCCTCATTTTTGTGAACTAAGGATGTAAAGAGATCATGGAAGGTCGTCCATTCGGAATATTTTCGAGAGAACGTAGGAATGGATATCTTAGGCAATTTAACAAGAGAACTGGATGGTTTCGATTGACCACTAAATGTGTCACTACTATGATCCACTAACTCTTTTACTACATTAAACTTATTGAGTGTTGATTTCATTAAACTTTTATATGTAATATACGTATCTTCAGTATTATCATAAATATCAACTACATTATGATCGATATCTTCTAAAGCGAAACGCTCATAAAGCTTACAATTGGTATCTGAAAATAATGCCCAATCCTTTTCTAATAACTCCTGTTTAGTTTCTATGTATTCTCTGGTTAACCTATCTTTGGGACTCTTTTTGAAATTAATTAATCCTCCATATTTTGCAGTCCAATAGACAAAGTATAAAAATAGAAAATTAACAAAAACCTTCAAAATCAAAATTGATCTTAACCTCTCTAAAACTTCATAAAAACATTAGTTTGTATCTAAGAATTTAAAGTACAAAGTAATGATCGCAAATTTTCTAAGTTAAAATCTAGATGTTGACAATGTTATTTTTCTTGATATTGATACACATAATAGCATAAATGTACTCACGTCTCCACTTCACTCACACATAAGATACAAGTGGCGCTCTCTGTAGGAGCTTTGTTGAACTGGCACCGTTGTTGCTGCAGGCACGTCCGTCCGTCCGTCCGTCCGTCCGTCCGTCCGTCCGTCCGTCCGTCCGTCCGTCCGTCCGTCCGTCCGTCCGTCCGTCCGTCCGTCCGTCCGTCCGTCCGTCCGTCCGTCCGTCCGTCCGTCCGTCCGTCCGTCCGTCCGTCCGTCCGTCCGTCCGTCCGTCCGTCCGTCCGTCCGTCCGTCCGTCCGTCCGTCCGTCCGTCCGTCCGTCCGTCCGTCCGTCCGTCCGTCCGTCCGTCCGTCCGTCCGTCCGTCCGTCCGTCCGTCCGTCCGTCCGTCCGTCCGTCCGTCCGTCCGTCCGTCCGTCCGTCCGTCCGTCCGTCCGTCCGTCCGTCCGTCCGTCCGTCCGTCCGTCCGTCCGTCCGTCCGTCCGTCCGTCCGTCCGTCCGTCCGTCCGTCCGTCCGTCCGTCCGTCCGTCCGTCCGTCCGTCCGTCCGTCCGTCCGTCCGTCCGTCCGTCCGTCCGTCCGTCCGTCCGTCCGTCCGTCCGTCCGTCCGTCCGTCCGTCCGTCCGTCCGTCCGTCCGTCCGTCCGTCCGTCCGTCCGTCCGTCCGTCCGTCCGTCCGTCCGTCTGTAGCCGTCACGGTCGCGGGGCCCGTGTACTCTTACTGCAGCGATCCACTGCGAGTACCAGGTGAGCGGTCCAAATGTTGACACCGCTGATCTCCAATGTCCTTAATCCGGCTCGAAGGACCAATGTTAAGAGCCACACTAGGCTTTGAACTGTTTGTGTACACTCGAAGGGTTGATAAATAAAACCACAACTGTATACTGGTCTAAGCTGGTATATTTGAACATATTAACTCAACATTCTTATTACCTTTATAAAAGGCAAACCATATCGCGTACTAAATATGTCCAGCGCCATCTAGTTTGTTGTAGAAATTTACATAAAATTATAAAAGCAGTTTGAAGTATACATTACTAATATGCGTCTTTAACACTAATTAATTCCAAAAAAGTATTTTAGTTATTAAGGAATCAAAGCCTGGAAATATAGGTAAATAATATGCATGAGTTGGAAAGAGATTTTTTTTTTATTTTAAGGGATATGAATAGTTATTTAACACTTGCTAGGAAGATTCGACCATTTACTTATCGATAGGATTCAATTGACCCGATCTCACTCGCGATTCTATCATATAGTACATCACAATATATTTTTTCGTAACTATACCACTTTATAGTTTTTAAAGTTGGCAAAGAAATATATATTATCAACCCACTGTATATCACATTTTTTAATTCTTCTTTTTTTGTAACGGCACTACGCTCTCTCACACCTACCCAGAGTGATTTGAAAATGGCAAATAATCCATGCTCGGCTTGCTACCTTCTATAAGCACTTTTATGAATAAGATATAAAGACTGATAAAAAGAAAAAAGTTGAAGAATATTTAAACATAATTTGACTTGGGGAAACTCATAAATTTTTTCCGTCCGTCCGACTGACGGACTGACTTTCCTCTCCGAATGCAAGCACACCATTTGTTAGTTTCTTTCAGCTGATATATTGTTAATACAATTAATATTACGTGACGACTGTGACGAATGATCATACTATATGAAAAGAATATACATGTAGGAGTAGTAGAGTGATAGAAAATTTTCTGGTACCGTTAGTAAATTGAATGAATTTAGCAACGCAATCAAGGCTTATACAATTTGAATAACGTTTTGTAAGTTAGTAGTGCATTGTAGTGATCAAAAAATTTTGTAGTGGTTTAATTTTTATTTCGTCGACTATGTATCATAATACAAAATTATTAGCTTGTATTACTTAACTAGCTAGGCTAACGGTCTATTTCATACCTGGCTTTGACTTTTCGTTAAAATGGCGTACACACGTTTCATATACGGTCACGAAAGGTTAACGGAAAGCGGCTGGATCTTTTTCAAATACAGCCAAATTTCGTCTTTTTTAGAACTCTGTTAACATTAGTGGAACAAACGCGTGTTCACTTTTTAAACAGAATTATTTTCTAAGGACACGAATTTATTTTTACTCCATTTTGACGAAAGTTTAACTTCTGTGAAAATATCGAACCGAAATCAGTAAATCTAGACTCCAGCTTTTTTCATTTTTTTGCCTTCACTTCTATCTATTCTAGCTAAAGCCACGAATAAAAAAATATCCATCATTCTTGATTTTAAATATAGGATTCCAAAAATAGTTAATTGATTACTAAACACTACCCTAGTATGATATACTCGTATATACAGTACAGACCTGGTTGGTTCTTTTCTCGCTCAGAGGTTAGGTTTAACTATTCAGCGTGGAACATATCACGAGAAATATGACTTGTAATCATTTTAATTAAAAGATTCTATTTAATACATATATATAATTCTATAAGAAATGCTGTCCGCAATTAAAAACTTTTTTTCAAATATTTCCTTTCGTATTTTAGAAAATCTGATATTATATGGTTGGAAAATGTAGAATAACAGACAGGAAGAGGATTCAGAGTGGGACACATCGAGTCGATCGCGGATTGCTATTGACGACATAACATTCACTAAAGAAGCGAAGGTGGCTTGTTAAGTACCACGCACTTCTGAAATCTTGGAGGCGGCCGCTGAAGAGCCACCTTCCATATCTTGCTCTCGCCAGCTGCCAGCGCTCCTGTTTCTGATTAACTGACCTCGCACTGCCTCTCAGTGGACTGCTCGTGCTTTATCCTGTCTACTGCCGTCTTTCTTCATAACCATCGTCTAGGCCAACGGGTTAGAACAACTGTTGACGTACCGTGCCGAGCGATTGAGAATGTTTCTATGGTTGTGTATATGTGATAATATTTATATCCACTATTAGATTATTAATAGTCGCTTGAAAATTCAAATTTACAAGAGACTATTAATATACCTCATATTTCTTAAAAAATAATTTACACTTTTTACATTAACAACCATTTGGTCGCCCTTTAACAATTTTTAAAGAAAACGTAGAATGAAAGAAATGTTTGCTTCTGTATTTATAATTCTTTATTTTGATGGGACAAGTAATGGTGAGAAAATTTCTTAGTAAATACCGCATCCACAACCACCGAGACCACGTCCAGCGATAGCGGGTCCGTAGCCAATACCGGCACCAAGACCAGCTCCGTATCCCCAACCAGCGGCACCAAGACCAGCTCCGTATCCCCAACCAGCGGCACCAAGACCAGCTCCGTATCCCCAACCAGCGGCACCAAGACCAGCTCCGTAGCCCCAACCAGCGGCACCAAGACCAGCTCCGTAGCCCCAACCAGCGGCACCAAGACCAGCTCCGTATCCCCAACCAGCGGCACCAAGACCAGCTCCGTAGCCCCAACCAGCGGCACCAAGACCAGCTCCGTAGCCCCAACCAGCGGCACCAAGACCAGCTCCGTATCCCCAACCAGCGGCACCAAGACCAGCTCCGTATCCCCAACCAGCGGCACCAAGACCAGCTCCGTATCCCCAACCAGCGGCACCAAGACCAGCTCCGTATCCCCAACCAGCGGCACCAAGACCAGCTCCGTAGCCCCAACCAGCGGCACCAAGACCAGCTCCGTATCCCCAACCAGCGGCACCGGGATAGCCCCAAGCGGCACCGGCAATGTCTTCGCTCACCATACCCACGGCACCGTTGCCGCATCCGTAAGAGACGGCACCAGCACCAGCAGTAGGAAGTACGCCCTCCAGACCGACGGTACCCAGGAAAGGCAGCTCACCCCGACAGCAAGGATCCTCCGATCTCGTTCTCTGAGAGAACGGATACACCAACGGGCGGGATGGGAGAAGCGCTGGAGACAGGGAATCCACCGCCGCTAGATGTAGGGATGGCAGCTAGACCGCAACCGGCACCGTAACCAGTCCAGCCTACACCTCCGCAAGGAGCGGCGGCGGCGGCGGCACACGGAGCCCCGGCAATCAAAGGAGCATCATAGGCCAATCCGGTGCCCAAGCAGTAGCCAGAGATGGTCTAATCAAATACATAAAACAGGGTGATTGACATTTATCCGATAAAGTATATTCAAAAACTCAAGAATATTTTGTTGTTAGTTAAATAAATGTTTACACGACTATCGATTTCAATACATCCAGGCGATTATTTACATTTTTTTTTCAATCATATTAAATCGTATAAAATTCATCATTATTAATATGGAACTCAAAATCAAGAAAATTATGAAGTGATGCACATACTAGTACACTTATGTTTTATTTAACGTTCTTACCTGGACCAAGAATGCTTGAGCGCAGAAAAGAATAATAGCTTTAGCAGACATGTTGACTGTGTTCATTGATACAAGTTAATGTAAGCGTAATCAAGACCATTTGGTTTTTATAGTACATAGTTATGTGAAAACAAGTAGGAATTGTAATATTAATTAAGCAACATCTACCATTTTAATCATCCTAACTACGTGACAGAAACGAAACAAAATAATTATTACAAAAACAACAAGATCTTTAAATCGTTTTTACTTTAGAAATACTACATATTTTGTTTCTCTAATGTTATGTCTAATTTTGATTTTTCATCTATTATAAAGGAAATATTTGATGGAAGACTGATTAGATCGAAGTATAATATAGTTATCATTTAAAACATCTCATTCAGTTAACAGGTAAAACAGACAAGTAAAAAACTCTAAGAGATACCGGAAAATTGTTATGTTGTGGGTAGGGTTTATTATTCGCAAACCTTTATGGATTCTAAGTCGTTCGTTACACCAATAGGTATATCTATTGGATGTGTTAAGTTTAGTATTGTTCAATAATAGAATAGTTACTTCTTTAATCTCAGGTAACATAAAGGCCTTATTCGAAATTTTGCTCTAAATCAGAAGTAAATTCTAGTAGAAGTAAAGTATACCCAAATCTTGCAGACTAGTGATGGGGAGCAAGTACCTGACTCATGGAGCAACCT
This sequence comes from Bhutanitis thaidina, assembly GCA_029286595.1. NCBI lineage: Eukaryota > Metazoa > Arthropoda > Insecta > Lepidoptera > Papilionidae > Bhutanitis > Bhutanitis thaidina. The sequence continues at coordinate 3,188,698 of JAGSMS010000015.1, forward strand.
TCCAAGAAATTTATGCTGGCGCTTACTTGGAGAGGCCTATGTTAAACAGTGGACATAAGAATAAAATTAGCGGATGAAGTAGCGGGAATGAACTAATTTCGTAGGTAGAGCAGGTAGACTGCTGAAAGGCTGATAAAGAAAATATTTTGCAGCACGGCTTTTTCTGTAATATACCGAGACCGCATAAATACAGTTATAAAAGGTAAGATTAAAGAAGTTAGATTTGTAAAATGTTTTGAAACAAACACGGTCTCACGTTCCATTGTACATTACGAAATAATTTTAAGTTCACTATAGAGTTGTCGCATATATAAGCAACTCATTTTATGTTGATGAATTACTTTCAACTTCACACAGTCGAAAAACAAATCATGTCTCCTTTCGCATTCTTGCTGCTCTGCGTTCAAGCTTGCTTGATCCAGGTAAAACTAACTATATTTCCTACTTTTGCCATGAAACTGGTCAACAATAGCCGTTTTCTGTATCGTTATAATACTTAGTTCTGAGTAAAAGTTCGATTAATCTAAATTAAAAGGTTTTCTTCATTTCCAGAATGTATACAGCCAGTGCCTCAGGGCCGGACTTGGGTTGGGCTACGCTCCCGGATTCGCTGGTGAATATGGTCTCGGATGTGGAGCCGGTTTAGGCAACGAATTTGGTTACGGGCCTGGACTCGGTTTTGGATACGGTCTCGCTGGCCCTCTGGCGGGACCTGCTGCCATCGCAGGCCCGGCTTACGGAGGCGCAGGAATCGGTGACGTTGCAGTAGCAGGTGAGATGGGTGTCGCCGGTGCCACTCTTGTTGCTGGTCAGGTACCTATTCTGGGCGCTGTCAGATTCGGTGGAGAAGTTCCAGCTGGTGGTGTTGTGTCCATTGCCGGAAGCTGCGCTGGTGGCTGCGGCTGCGGCTGTGGTTACAACGGTGCCTACCTGTATTGAAAATGAACATTAACAAGCTAATGCCTTTCATGAATATACTATCAAAATAATAATGATTTACTTGCAATATACTATTTTCATTTCTAATTAATTCCAAAAAGTATTTTAGTTATTAAGGAATCAAAGCCTGGAAATATAGGTAAATAATATGTATGAGTTGGAAAGAGATTTTTTTTATTTTAAGGGATATGAATAGTTATTTAACACTTGCTAGGAAGATTCGACCATTTACTTATCGATAGGATTCAATTGACCCGATCTCACTCGCGATTCTATCATATAGTACATCACAATATATTTTTCGTAACTATACCACTTTATAGTTTTTAAAGTTGGCAAAGAAATATATATTATCAACCCACTGTATATCACATTTTTAATTCTTCTTTTTGTAACGGCACTACGCTCTCTCACACCTACCCAGAGTGATTTGAAAATGGCAAATAATCCATGCTCGGCTTGCTACCTTCTATAAGCACTTTTATGAATAAGATATAAAGACTGATAAAAGAAAAAGTTGAAGAATATTTAAACATAATTTGACTTGGGGAAACTCATAAATTTTTCCGTCCGTCCGACTGACGGACTGACTTTCCTCTCCGAATGCAAGCACACCATTTGTTAGTTTCTTTCAGCTGATATATTGTTAATACAATTAATATTACGTGACGACTGTGACGAATGATCATACTATATGAAAAGAATATACATGTAGGAGTAGTAGAGTGATAGAAAATTTTCTGGTACCGTTAGTAAATTGAATGAATTTAGCAACGCAATCAAGGCTTATACAATTTGAATAACGTTTTGTAAGTTAGTAGTGCATTGTAGTGATCAAAAACTTTTGTAGTGGTTTAATTTTTATTTCGTCGACTATGTATCATAATACTAAATTATTAGCTTGTATTACTTAACTAGCTAGGCTAACGGTCTATTTCATACCTGGCTTTGACTTTTCGTTAAAATGGCGTACACACGTTTCATATACGGTCACGAAAGGTTAACGGAAAGCGGCTGGATCTTTTTCAAATACAGCCAAATTTCGTCTTTTTTAAAACTCTGTTAACATTAGTGGAACAAACGCGTGTTCACTTTTCAAACAGAATTATTTTCTAAGGACACGAATTTATTTTTACTCCATTTTGACAAAAGTTTAATTTCTGTGAAAATATCGAACCGAAATCAGTAAATCTAGACTCCAGCTTTTTTCATTTTTTTGCCTTCACTTCTATCTATTCTAGCTAAAGCCACGAATAAAAATATCCATCATTCTTGATTTTAAATATAGGATTCCAAAAATAGTTAATTGATTACTAAACACTACCCTAGTATGATATACTCGTATATACAGTACAGACCTGGTTGGTTCTTTTCTCGCTCAGAGGTTAGGTTTAACTATTCAGCGTGGAACATATCACGAGAAATATGACTTGTAATCATTTTAATTAAAAGATTCTAATTAATACATATATATAATTCTATAAGAAATGCTGTCCGCAATTAAAAACTTTTTTCAAATATTTCCTTTCGTATTTTAGAAAATCTGATATTATATGCTTGGAAAATGTAGAATAACAGACAGGAAGAGGATTCAGAGTGGGACACATCGAGTCGATCGCGGATTGCTATTGACGACATAACATTCACTAAAGAAGCGAAGGTGGCTTGTTAAGTACCACGCACTTCTGAAATCTTGGAGGCGGCCGCTGAAGAGCCACCTTCCATATCTTGCTCTCGCCAGCTGCCAGCGCTCCTGTTTCTGATTAACTGACCTCGCACTGCCTCTCAGTGGACTGCTCGTGCTTTATCCTGTCTACTGCCGTCTTTCTTCATAACCATCGTCTAGGCCAACGGGTTAGAACAACTGTTGACGTACCGTGCCGAGCGATTGAGAATGTTTCTATGGTTGTGTATATGTGATAATATTTATATCCACTATTAGATTATTAATAGTCGCTTGAAAATTCAAATTTACAAGAGACTATTAATATACCTCATATTTCTTAAAAAAAAATAATTTACACTTTTTTTACATTAACAACCATTTGGTCGCCCTTTAACAATTTTAAAGAAAAACGTAGAATGAAAGAAATGTTTGCTTCTGTATTTATAATTCTTTATTTTGATGGGACAAGTAATGGTGAGAAAATTTCTTAGTAAATACCGCATCCACAACCACCGAGACCACGTCCAGCGATAGCGGGTCCGTAGCCAATACCGGCACCAAGACCAGCTCCGTATCCCCAACCAGCGGCACCAAGACCAGCTCCGTATCCCCAACCAGCGGCACCAAGACCAGCTCCGTATCCCCAACCAGCGGCACCAAGACCAGCTCCGTATCCCCAACCAGCGGCACCAAGACCAGCTCCGTATCCCCAACCAGCGGCACCAAGACCAGCTCCGTATCCCCAACCAGCGGCACCAAGACCAGCTCCGTATCCCCAACCAGCGGCACCAAGACCAGCTCCGTATCCCCAACCAGCGGCACCAAGACCAGCTCCGTATCCCCAACCAGCGGCACCAAGACCAGCTCCGTATCCCCAACCAGCGGCACCAAGACCAGCTCCGTATCCCCAACCAGCGGCACCAAGACCAGCTCCGTAGTATTACTTAACTAGCTAGGCTAACGGTCTATTTCATACCTGGCTTTGACTTTTCGTTAAAATGGCGTACACACGTTTCATATACGGTCACGAAAGGTTAACGGAAAGCGGCTGGATCTTTTTCAAATACAGCCAAATTTCGTCTTTTTTAAAACTCTGTTAACATTAGTGGAACAAACGCGTGTTCACTTTTCAAACAGAATTATTTTCTAAGGACACGAATTTATTTTTACTCCATTTTGACAAAAGTTTAATTTCTGTGAAAATATCGAACCGAAATCAGTAAATCTAGACTCCAGCTTTTTTCATTTTTTTGCCTTCACTTCTATCTATTCTAGCTAAAGCCACGAATAAAAATATCCATCATTCTTGATTTTAAATATAGGATTCCAAAAATAGTTAATTGATTACTAAACACTACCCTAGTATGATATACTCGTATATACAGTACAGACCTGGTTGGTTCTTTTCTCGCTCAGAGGTTAGGTTTAACTATTCAGCGTGGAACATATCACGAGAAATATGACTTGTAATCATTTTAATTAAAAGATTCTAATTAATACATATATATAATTCTATAAGAAATGCTGTCCGCAATTAAAAACTTTTTTCAAATATTTCCTTTCGTATTTTAGAAAATCTGATATTATATGCTTGGAAAATGTAGAATAACAGACAGGAAGAGGATTCAGAGTGGGACACATCGAGTCGATCGCGGATTGCTATTGACGACATAACATTCACTAAAGAAGCGAAGGTGGCTTGTTAAGTACCACGCACTTCTGAAATCTTGGAGGCGGCCGCTGAAGAGCCACCTTCCATATCTTGCTCTCGCCAGCTGCCAGCGCTCCTGTTTCTGATTAACTGACCTCGCACTGCCTCTCAGTGGACTGCTCGTGCTTTATCCTGTCTACTGCCGTCTTTCTTCATAACCATCGTCTAGGCCAACGGGTTAGAACAACTGTTGACGTACCGTGCCGAGCGATTGAGAATGTTTCTATGGTTGTGTATATGTGATAATATTTATATCCACTATTAGATTATTAATAGTCGCTTGAAAATTCAAATTTACAAGAGACTATTAATATACCTCATATTTCTTAAAAAAAAATAATTTACACTTTTTTTACATTAACAACCATTTGGTCGCCCTTTAACAATTTTAAAGAAAACGTAGAATGAAAGAAATGTTTGCTTCTGTATTTATAATTCTTTATTTTGATGGGACAAGTAATGGTGAGAAAATTTCTTAGTAAATACCGCATCCACAACCACCGAGACCACGTCCAGCGATAGCGGGTCCGTAGCCAATACCGGCACCAAGACCAGCTCCGTAGCCCCAACCAGCGGCACCAAGACCAGCTCCGTATCCCCAACCAGCGGCACCAAGACCAGCTCCGTAGCCCCAACCAGCGGCACCAAGACCAGCTCCGTATCCCCAACCAGCGGCACCAAGACCAGCTCCGTATCCCCAACCAGCGGCACCAAGACCAGCTCCGTAGCCCCAACCAGCGGCACCAAGACCAGCTCCGTAGCCCCAACCAGCGGCACCAAGACCAGCTCCGTATCCCCAACCAGCGGCACCAAGACCAGCTCCGTATCCCCAACCAGCGGCACCAAGACCAGCTCCGTATCCCCAACCAGCGGCACCAAGACCAGCTCCGTATCCCCAACCAGCGGCACCAAGACCAGCTCCGTATCCCCAACCAGCGGCACCAAGACCAGCTCCGTATCCCCAACCAGCGGCACCAAGACCAGCTCCGTATCCCCAACCAGCGGCACCAAGACCAGCTCCGTAGCCCCAACCAGCGGCACCAAGACCAGCTCCGTATCCCCAACCAGCGGCACCAAGACCAGCTCCGTAGCCCCAACCAGCGGCACCAAGACCAGCTCCGTATCCCCAACCAGCGGCACCAAGACCAGCTCCGTATCCCCAACCAGCGGCACCAAGACCAGCTCCGTATCCCCAACCAGCGGCACCAAGACCAGCTCCGTAGCCCCAACCAGCGGCACCAAGACCAGCTCCGTATCCCCAACCAGCGGCACCAAGACCAGCTCCGTAGCCCCAACCAGCGGCACCAAGACCAGCTCCGTATCCCCAACCAGCGGCACCAAGACCAGCTCCGTATCCCCAACCAGCGGCACCAAGACCAGCTCCGTAGCCCCAACCAGCGGCACCAAGACCAGCTCCGTAGCCCCAACCAGCGGCACCGGGATAGCCCCAAGCGGCACCGGCAATGTCTTCGCTCACCATACCCACGGCACCGTTGCCGCATCCGTAAGAGACGGCACCAGCACCAGCAGTAGGAAGTACGCCCTCCAGACCGACGGTACCCAGGAAAGGCAGCTCACCCCGACAGCAAGGATCCCGCCGATCTCGTTTTCTGAGAGAACGGATACACCAACGGGCGGGATGGGAGAAGCGCTGGAGACAGGGAATCCACCGCCGCTAGATGTAGGGATGGCAGCTAGACCGCAACCGGCACCGTAACCAGCCCAGCCTACACCTCCGCAAGGAGCGGCGGCGGCGGCGGCGGCGGCGGCACACGGAGCCCCGGCAATCAAAGGAGCATCATAGGCCAATCCGGTGCCCAAGCAGTAGCCAGAGATGGTCTAATCAAATACATAAAACAGGGTGATTGACATTTATCCGATAAAGTATATTCAAAAACTCAAGAATATTTTGTTGTTAGTTAAATAAATGTTTACGACTATCGATTTCAATACATCCAGGAGATTATTTACATTTTTTTTTCAATCATATTAAATCGTATAAAATTCATCATTATTAATATGGAACTCAAAATCAAGAAAATTATGAAGTGATGCACATACTAGTATACTTATGTTTTATTTAACTTTCTTACCTGGACCAAGAATGCTTGAGCGCAGAAAAGAATAATAGCTTTAGCAGACATGTTGACTGTGTTTATTGATACAAGTTAATGTAAGCGTAATCAAGACCATTTGGTTTTTATAGTACATAGTTATGTGAAAACAAGTAGGAATTGTAATATTAATTAAGCAACATCTACCATTTTAATCATCCTAACTACGTGACAGAAACGAAACAAAATAATTATTACAAAACAACAAGATCTTTAAATCGTTTTTACTTTAGAAATACTACATATTTTGTTTCTCTAATGTTATGTCTAATTTTGATTTTTCATCTATTATAAAGGAAATATTTGATGGAAGACTGATTAGATCGAAGTATAATATAGTTATCATTTAAAACATCTCATTCAGTTAACAGGTAAAACAGACAAGTAAAAAACTCTAAGAGATACCGGAAAATTGTTATGTTGTGGGTAGGGTTTATTATTCGCAAACCTTTATGGATTCTAAGTCGTTCGTTACACCAATAGGTATATCTATTGGATGTGTTAAGTTTAGTATTGTTCAATAATAGAATAGTTACTTCTTTAATCTCAGGTAACATAAAGGCCTTATTCGAAATTTTGCTCTAAATCAGAAGTAAATTCTAGTAGAAGTAAAGTATACCCAAATCTTGCAGACTAGTGATGGGGAGCAAGTACCTGACTCATGGAGCAACCTTCCAAGAAATTTATGCTGGCGCTTACTTGGAGAGGCCTATGTTAAACAGTGGACATAAGAATAAAATTAGCGGATGAAGTAGCGGGAATGAACTAATTTCGTAGGTAGAGCAGGTAGACTGCTGAAAGGCTGATAAAGAAAATATTTTGCAGCACGGCTTTTTCTGTAATATACCGAGACCGCATAAATACAGTTATAAAAAGGTAAGATTAAAGAAGTTAGATTTGTAAAAATGTTTTGGAAACAAACACGGTCTCACGTTCCATTGTACATTACGAAATAATTTTAAGTTCACTATAGAGTTGTCGCATATATAAGCAACTCATTTTATGTTGATGAATTACTTTCAACTTCACACAGTCGAAAAACAAATCATGTCTCCTTTCGCATTCTTGCTGCTCTGCGTTCAAGCTTGCTTGATCCAGGTAAAACTAACTATATTTCCTACTTTTTGCCATGAAACTGGTCAACAATAGCCGTTTTCTGTATCGTTATAATACTTAGTTCTGAGTAAAAAGTTCGATTAATCTAAATTAAAAGGTTTTCTTCATTTCCAGAATGTATACAGCCAGTGCCTCGGGGCCGGACTTGGGTTGGGCTACGCTCCCGGATTCGCTGGTGAATATGGTCTCGGATGTGGAGCCGGTTTAGGCAACGAATTTGGTTACGGGCCTGGACTCGGTTTTGGATACGGTCTCGCTGGCCCTCTGGCGGGACCTGCTGCCATCGCAGGCCCGGCTTACGGAGGCGCAGGAATCGGTGACGTTGCAGTAGCAGGTGAGATGGGTGTCGCCGGTGCCACCCTTGTTGCTGGTCAGGTACCTATTCTGGGCGCTGTCAGATTCGGTGGAGAAGTTCCAGCTGGTGGTGTTGTGTCCATTGCCGGAAGCTGCGCTGGTGGCTGCGGCTGCGGCTGTGGTTACAACGGTGCCTACCTGTATTGAAAATGAACATTAACAAGCTAATGCCTTTCATGAATATACTATCAAAATAATAATGATTTACTTGCAATATACTATTTTCATTTCTCTAATTAATTCCAAAAAAAGTATTTTAGTTATTAAGGAATCAAAGCCTGGAAATATAGGTAAATAATATGTATGAGTTGGAAAGAGATTTTTTTTTTTATTTTAAGGGATATGAATAGTTATTTAACACTTGCTAGGAAGATTCGACCATTTACTTATCGATAGGATTCAATTGACCCGATCTCACTCGCGATTCTATCATATAGTACATCACAATATATTTTTCGTAACTATACCACTTTATAGTTTTTAAAGTTGGCAAAGAAATATATATTATCAACCCACTGTATATCACATTTTTAATTCTTCTTTTTGTAACGGCACTACGCTCTCTCACACCTACCCAGAGTGATTTGAAAATGGCAAATAATCCATGCTCGGCTTGCTACCTTCTATAAGCACTTTTATGAATAAGATATAAAGACTGATAAAAAGAAAAAGTTGAAGAATATTTAAACATAATTTGACTTGGGAAACTCATAAATTTTTCCGTCCGTCCGACTGACGGACTGACTTTCCTCTCCGAATGCAAGCACACCATTTGTTAGTTTCTTTCAGCTGATATATTGTTAATACAATTAATATTACGTGACGACTGTGACGAATGATCATACTATATGAAAAGAATATACATGTAGGAGTAGTAGAGTGATAGAAAATTTTCTGGTACCGTTAGTAAATTGAATGAATTTAGCAACGCAATCAAGGCTTATACAATTTGAATAACGTTTTGTAAGTTAGTAGTGCATTGTAGTGATCAAAAACTTTTGTAGTGGTTTAATTTTTATTTCGTCGACTATGTATCATAATACTAAATTATTAGCTTGTATTACTTAACTAGCTAGGCTAACGGTCTATTTCATACCTGGCTTTGACTTTTCGTTAAAATGGCGTACACACGTTTCATATACGGTCACGAAAGGTTAACGGAAAGCGGCTGGATCTTTTTCAAATACAGCCAAATTTCGTCTTTTTTAAAACTCTGTTAACATTAGTGGAACAAACGCGTGTTCACTTTTCAAACAGAATTATTTTCTAAGGACACGAATTTATTTTTACTCCATTTTGACAAAAGTTTAATTTCTGTGAAAATATCGAACCGAAATCAGTAAATCTAGACTCCAGCTTTTTTCATTTTTTTGCCTTCACTTCTATCTATTCTAGCTAAAGCCACGAATAAAAAATATCCATCATTCTTGATTTTAAATATAGGATTCCAAAAATAGTTAATTGATTACTAAACACTACCCTAGTATGATATACTCGTATATACAGTACAGACCTGGTTGGTTCTTTTCTCGCTCAGAGGTTAGGTTTAACTATTCAGCGTGGAACATATCACGAGAAATATGACTTGTAATCATTTTAATTAAAAGATTCTAATTAATACATATATATAATTCTATAAGAAATGCTGTCCGCAATTAAAAACTTTTTTTTTCAAATATTTCCTTTCGTATTTTAGAAAATCTGATATTATATGGTTGGAAAATGTAGAATAACAGACAGGAAGAGGATTCAGAGTGGGACACATCGAGTCGATCGCGGATTGCTATTGACGACATAACATTCACTAAAGAAGCGAAGGTGGCTTGTTAAGTACCACGCACTTCTGAAATCTTGGAGGCGGCCGCTGAAGAGCCACCTTCCATATCTTGCTCTCGCCAGCTGCCAGCGCTCCTGTTTCTGATTAACTGACCTCGCACTGCCTCTCAGTGGACTGCTCGTGCTTTATCCTGTCTACTGCCGTCTTTCTTCATAACCATCGTCTAGGCCAACGGGTTAGAACAACTGTTGACGTACCGTGCCGAGCGATTGAGAATGTTTCTATGGTTGTGTATATGTGATAATATTTATATCCACTATTAGATTATTAATAGTCGCTTGAAAATTCAAATTTACAAGAGACTATTAATATACCTCATATTTCTTAAAAAAAAATAATTTACACTTTTTTTACATTAACAACCATTTGGTCGCCCTTTAACAATTTTTAAAGAAAAACGTAGAATGAAAGAAATGTTTGCTTCTGTATTTATAATTCTTTATTTTGATGGGACAAGTAATGGTGAGAAAATTTCTTAGTAAATACCGCATCCACAACCACCGAGACCACGTCCAGCGATAGCGGGTCCGTAGCCAATACCGGCACCAAGACCAGCTCCGTAGCCCCAACCAGCGGCACCAAGACCAGCTCCGTAGCCCCAACCAGCGGCACCAAGACCAGCTCCGTATCCCCAACCAGCGGCACCAAGACCAGCTCCGTAGCCCCAACCAGCGGCACCAAGACCAGCTCCGTAGCCCCAACCAGCGGCACCAAGACCAGCTCCGTATCCCCAACCAGCGGCACCAAGACCAGCTCCGTATCCCCAACCAGCGGCACCAAGACCAGCTCCGTAGCCCCAACCAGCGGCACCAAGACCAGCTCCGTAGCCCCAACCAGCGGCACCAAGACCAGCTCCGTAGCCCCAACCAGCGGCACCAAGACCAGCTCCGTAGCCCCAACCAGCGGCACCAAGACCAGCTCCGTAGCCCCAACCAGCGGCACCAAGACCAGCTCCGTATCCCCAACCAGCGGCACCAAGACCAGCTCCGTAGCCCCAACCAGCGGCACCAAGACCAGCTCCGTAGCCCCAACCAGCGGCACCAAGACCAGCTCCGTATCCCCAACCAGCGGCACCAAGACCAGCTCCGTATCCCCAACCAGCGGCACCAAGACCAGCTCCGTATCCCCAACCAGCGGCACCAAGACCAGCTCCGTATCCCCAACCAGCGGCACCAAGACCAGCTCCGTATCCCCAACCAGCGGCACCAAGACCAGCTCCGTATCCCCAACCAGCGGCACCAAGACCAGCTCCGTATCCCCAACCAGCGGCACCAAGACCAGCTCCGTATCCCCAACCAGCGGCACCAAGACCAGCTCCGTATCCCCAACCAGCGGCACCAAGACCAGCTCCGTATCCCCAACCAGCGGCACCAAGACCAGCTCCGTAGCCCCAACCAGCGGCACCAAGACCAGCTCCGTAGCCCCAACCAGCGGCACCAAGACCAGCTCCGTATCCCCAACCAGCGGCACCAAGACCAGCTCCGTAGCCCCAACCAGCGGCACCAAGACCAGCTCCGTATCCCCAACCAGCGGCACCAAGACCAGCTCCGTATCCCCAACCAGCGGCACCAAGACCAGCTCCGTATCCCCAACCAGCGGCACCAAGACCAGCTCCGTAGCCCCAACCAGCGGCACCAAGACCAGCTCCGTATCCCCAACCAGCGGCACCAAGACCAGCTCCGTAGCCCCAACCAGCGGCACCAAGACCAGCTCCGTATCCCCAACCAGCGGCACCAAGACCAGCTCCGTAGCCCCAACCAGCGGCACCGGGATAGCCCCAAGCGGCACCGGCAATGTCTTCGCTCACCATACCCACGTACAGACCTGGTTGGTTCTTTTCTCGCTCAGAGGTTAGGTTTAACTATTCAGCGTGGAACATATCACGAGAAATATGACTTGTAATCATTTTAATTAAAAGATTCTAATTAATACATATATATAATTCTATAAGAAATGCTGTCCGCAATTAAAACTTTTTTTTCAAATATTTCCTTTCGTATTTTAGAAAATCTGATATTATATGGTTGGAAAATGTAGAATAACAGACAGGAAGAGGATTCAGAGTGGGACACATCGAGTCGATCGCGGATTGCTATTGACGACATAACATTCACTAAAGAAGCGAAGGTGGCTTGTTAAGTACCACGCACTTCTGAAATCTTGGAGGCGGCCGCTGAAGAGCCACCTTCCATATCTTGCTCTCGCCAGCTGCCAGCGCTCCTGTTTCTGATTAACTGACCTCGCACTGCCTCTCAGTGGACTGCTCGTGCTTTATCCTGTCTACTGCCGTCTTTCTTCATAACCATCGTCTAGGCCAACGGGTTAGAACAACTGTTGACGTACCGTGCCGAGCGATTGAGAATGTTTCTATGGTTGTGTATATGTGATAATATTTATATCCACTATTAGATTATTAATAGTCGCTTGAAAATTCAAATTTACAAGAGACTATTAATATACCTCATATTTCTTAAAAAAAAATAATTTACACTTTTTTTACATTAACAACCATTTGGTCGCCCTTTAACAATTTTTAAAGAAAAACGTAGAATGAAAGAAATGTTTGCTTCTGTATTTATAATTCTTTATTTTGATGGGACAAGTAATGGTGAGAAAATTTCTTAGTAAATACCGCATCCACAACCACCGAGACCACGTCCAGCGATAGCGGGTCCGTAGCCAATACCGGCACCAAGACCAGCTCCGTATCCCCAACCAGCGGCACCAAGACCAGCTCCGTAGCCCCAACCAGCGGCACCGGGATAGCCCCAAGCGGCACCGGCAATGTCTTCGCTCACCATACCCACGGCACCGTTGCCGCATCCGTAAGAGACGGCACCAGCACCAGCAGTAGGAAGTACGCCCTCCAGACCGACGGTACCCAGGAAAGGCAGCTCACCCCCGACAGCAAGGATCCCTCCGATCTCGTTCTCTGAGAGAACGGATACACCAACGGGCGGGATGGGAGAAGCGCTGGAGACAGGGAATCCACCGCCGCTAGATGTAGGGATGGCAGCTAGACCGCAACCGGCACCGTAACCAGCCCAGCCTACACCTCCGCAAGGAGCGGCGGCGGCGGCGGCACACGGAGCCCCGGCAATCAAAGGAGCATCATAGGCCAATCCGGTGCCCAAGCAGTAGCCAGAGATGGTCTAATCAAATACATAAAACAGGGTGATTGACATTTATCCGATAAAGTATATTCAAAAACTCAAGAATATTTTGTTGTTAGTTAAATAAATGTTTACACGACTATCGATTTCAATACATCCAGGCGATTATTTACATTTTTTTTTCAATCATATTAAATCGTATAAAATTCATCATTATTAATATGGAACTCAAAATCAAGAAAATTATGAAGTGATGCACATACTAGTATACTTATGTTTTATTTAACTTTCTTACCTGGACCAAGAATGCTTGAGCGCAGAAAAGAATAATAGCTTTAGCAGACATGTTGACTGTGTTTATTGATACAAGTTAATGTAAGCGTAATCAAGACCATTTGGTTTTTATAGTACATAGTTATGTGAAAACAAGTAGGAATTGTAATATTAATTAAGCAACATCTACCATTTTAATCATCCTAACTACGTGACAGAAACGAAACAAAATAATTATTACAAAAAAACAACAAGATCTTTAAATCGTTTTTACTTTAGAAATACTACATATTTTGTTTCTCTAATGTTATGTCTAATTTTGATTTTTCATCTATTATAAAGGAAATATTTGATGGAAGACTGATTAGATCGAAGTATAATATAGTTATCATTTAAAACATCTCATTCAGTTAACAGGTAAAACAGACAAGTAAAAAACTCTAAGAGATACCGGAAAATTGTTATGTTGTGGGTAGGGTTTATTATTCGCAAACCTTTATGGATTCTAAGTCGTTCGTTACACCAATAGGTATATCTATTGGATGTGTTAAGTTTAGTATTGTTCAATAATAGAATAGTTACTTCTTTAATCTCAGGTAACATAAAGGCCTTATTCGAAATTTTGCTCTAAATCAGAAGTAAATTCTAGTAGAAGTAAAGTATACCCAAATCTTGCAGACTAGTGATGGGGAGCAAGTACCTGACTCATGGAGCAACCTTCCAAGAAATTTATGCTGGCGCTTACTTGGAGAGGCCTATGTTAAACAGTGGACATAAGAATAAAATTAGCGGATGAAGTAGCGGGAATGAACTAATTTCGTAGGTAGAGCAGGTAGACTGCTGAAAGGCTGATAAAGAAAATATTTTGCAGCACGGCTTTTTCTGTAATATACCGAGACCGCATAAATACAGTTATAAAAAGGTAAGATTAAAGAAGTTAGATTTGTAAAAATGTTTTGGAAACAAACACGGTCTCACGTTCCATTGTACATTACGAAATAATTTTAAGTTCACTATAGAGTTGTCGCATATATAAGCAACTCATTTTATGTTGATGAATTACTTTCAACTTCACACAGTCGAAAAACAAATCATGTCTCCTTTCGCATTCTTGCTGCTCTGCGTTCAAGCTTGCTTGATCCAGGTAAAACTAACTATATTTCCTACTTTTTGCCATGAAACTGGTCAACAATAGCCGTTTTCTGTATCGTTATAATACTTAGTTCTGAGTAAAAAGTTCGATTAATCTAAATTAAAAGGTTTTCTTCATTTCCAGAATGTATACAGCCAGTGCCTCGGGGCCGGACTTGGGTTGGGCTACGCTCCCGGATTCGCTGGTGAATATGGTCTCGGATGTGGAGCCGGTTTAGGCAACGAATTTGGTTACGGGCCTGGACTCGGTTTTGGATACGGTCTCGCTGGCCCTCTGGCGGGACCTGCTGCCATCGCAGGCCCGGCTTACGGAGGCGCAGGAATCGGTGACGTTGCAGTAGCAGGTGAGATGGGTGTCGCCGGTGCCACCCTTGTTGCTGGTCAGGTACCTATTCTGGGCGCTGTCAGATTCGGTGGAGAAGTTCCAGCTGGTGGTGTTGTGTCCATTGCCGGAAGCTGCGCTGGTGGCTGCGGCTGCGGCTGTGGTTACAACGGTGCCTACCTGTATTGAAAATGAACATTAACAAGCTAATGCCTTTCATGAATATACTATCAAAATAATAATGATTTACTTGCAATATACTATTTTCATTTCTCTAATTAATTCCAAAAAAGTATTTTAGTTATTAAGGAATCAAAGCCTGGAAATATAGGTAAATAATATGTATGAGTTGGAAAGAGATTTTTTTTATTTTAAGGGATATGAATAGTTATTTAACACTTGCTAGGAAGATTCGACCATTTACTTATCGATAGGATTCAATTGACCCGATCTCACTCGCGATTCTATCATATAGTACATCACAATATATTTTTCGTAACTATACCACTTTATAGTTTTAAAGTTGGCAAAGAAATATATATTATCAACCCACTGTATATCACATTTTTAATTCTTCTTTTTGTAACGGCACTACGCTCTCTCACACCTACCCAGAGTGATTTGAAAATGGCAAATAATCCATGCTCGGCTTGCTACCTTCTATAAGCACTTTTATGAATAAGATATAAAGACTGATAAAAAGAAAAAGTTGAAGAATATTTAAACATAATTTGACTTGGGAAACTCATATATTTTTCGTAACTATACCACTTTATAGTTTTTAAAGTTGGCAAAGAAATATATATTATCAACCCACTGTATATCACATTTTTAATTCTTCTTTTTGTAACGGCACTACGCTCTCTCACACCTACCCAGAGTGATTTGAAAATGGCAAATAATCCATGCTCGGCTTGCTACCTTCTATAAGCACTTTTATGAATAAGATATAAAGACTGATAAAAAGAAAAAGTTGAAGAATATTTAAACATAATTTGACTTGGGAAACTCATACATTTTTCCGTCCGTCCGACTGACGGACTGACTCCTCTCCGAATGCAAGCACACCATTTGTTAGTTTCTTTCAGCTGATATATTGTTAATACAATTAATATTACGTGACGACTGTGACGAATGATCATACTATATGAAAAGAATATACATGTAGGAGTAGTAGAGTGATAGAAAATTTTCTGGTACCGTTAGTAAATTGAATGAATTTAGCAACGCAATCAAGGCTTATACAATTTGAATAACGTTTTGTAAGTTAGTAGTGCATTGTAGTGATCAAAAATTTTGTAGTGGTTTAATTTTTATTTCGTCGACTATGTATCATAATACAAAATTATTAGCTTGTATTACTTAACTAGCTAGGCTAACGGTCTATTTCATACCTGGCTTTGACTTTTCGTTAAAATGGCGTACACACGTTTCATATACGGTCACGAAAGGTTAACGGAAAGCGGCTGGATCTTTTTCAAATACAGCCAAATTTCGTCTTTTTTAGAACTCTGTTAACATTAGTGGAACAAACGCGTGTTCACTTTTCAAACAGAATTATTTTCTAAGGACACGAATTTATTTTTACTCCATTTTGACGAAAGTTTAACTTCTGTGAAAATATCGAACCGAAATCAGTAAATCTAGACTCCAGCTTTTTTCATTTTTTTGCCTTCACTTCTATCTATTCTAGCTAAAGCCACGAATAAAAAATATCCATCATTCTTGATTTTAAATATAGGATTCCAAAAATAGTTAATTGATTACTAAACACTACCCTAGTATGATATACTCGTATATACAGTACAGACCTGGTTGGTTCTTTTCTCGCTCAGAGGTTAGGTTTAACTATTCAGCGTGGAACATATCACGAGAAATATGACTTGTAATCATTTTAATTAAAAGGTTCTAATTGATACATATATATAATTCTATAAGAAATGCTGTCCGCAATTAAAAACTTTTTTCAAATATTTCCTTTCGTATTTTAGAAAATCTGATATTATATGGTTGGAAAATGTAGAATAACAGACAGGAAGAGGATTCAGAGTGGGACACATCGAGTCGATCGCGGATTGCTATTGACGACATAACATTCACTAAAGAAGCGAAGGTGGCTTGTTAAGTACCACGCACTTCTGAAATCTTGGAGGCGGCCGCTGAAGAGCCACCTTCCATATCTTGCTCTCGCCAGCTGCCAGCGCTCCTGTTTCTGATTAACTGACCTCGCACTGCCTCTCAGTGGACTGCTCGTGCTTTATCCTGTCTACTGCCGTCTTTCTTCATAACCATCGTCTAGGCCAACGGGTTAGAACAACTGTTGACGTACCGTGCCGAGCGATTGAGAATGTTTCTATGGTTGTGTATATGTGATAATATTTATATCCACTATTAGATTATTAATAGTCGCTTGAAAATTCAAATTTACAAGAGACTATTAATATACCTCATATTTCTTAAAAAAAAATAATTTACACTTTTTTTACATTAACAACCATTTGGTCGCCCTTTAACAATTTTTAAAGAAAACGTAGAATGAAAGAAATGTTTGCTTCTGTATTTATAATTCTTTATTTTGATGGGACAAGTAATGGTGAGAAAATTTCTTAGTAAATACCGCATCCACAACCACCGAGACCACGTCCAGCGATAGCGGGTCCGTAGCCAATACCGGCACCAAGACCAGCTCCGTAGCCCCAACCAGCGGCACCAAGACCAGCTCCGTATCCCCAACCAGCGGCACCAAGACCAGCTCCGTAGCCCCAACCAGCGGCACCAAGACCAGCTCCGTATCCCCAACCAGCGGCACCAAGACCAGCTCCGTAGCCCCAACCAGCGGCACCAAGACCAGCTCCGTAGCCCCAACCAGCGGCACCAAGACCAGCTCCGTAGCCCCAACCAGCGGCACCAAGACCAGCTCCGTAGCCCCAACCAGCGGCACCAAGACCAGCTCCGTATCCCCAACCAGCGGCACCAAGACCAGCTCCGTATCCCCAACCAGCGGCACCAAGACCAGCTCCGTAGCCCCAACCAGCGGCACCAAGACCAGCTCCGTATCCCCAACCAGCGGCACCAAGACCAGCTCCGTATCCCCAACCAGCGGCACCAAGACCAGCTCCGTAGCCCCAACCAGCGGCACCAAGACCAGCTCCGTATCCCCAACCAGCGGCACCAAGACCAGCTCCGTAGCCCCAACCAGCGGCACCAAGACCAGCTCCGTATCCCCAACCAGCGGCACCAAGACCAGCTCCGTATCCCCAACCAGCGGCACCAAGACCAGCTCCGTAGCCCCAACCAGCGGCACCAAGACCAGCTCCGTAGCCCCAACCAGCGGCACCAAGACCAGCTCCGTATCCCCAACCAGCGGCACCAAGACCAGCTCCGTATCCCCAACCAGCGGCACCAAGACCAGCTCCGTAGCCCCAACCAGCGGCACCAAGACCAGCTCCGTATCCCCAACCAGCGGCACCAAGACCAGCTCCGTAGCCCCAACCAGCGGCACCAAGACCAGCTCCGTATCCCCAACCAGCGGCACCGGCAATGTCTTCGCTCACCATACCCACGGCACCGTTGCCGCATCCGTAAGAGACGGCACCAGCACCAGCAGTAGGAAGTACGCCCTCCAGACCGACGGTACCCAGGAAAGGCAGCTCACCCCGACAGCAAGGATCCTCCGATCTCGTTCTCTGAGAGAACGGATACACCAACGGGCGGGATGGGAGAAGCGCTGGAGACAGGAATCCACCGCCGCTAGATGTAGGGATGGCAGCTAGACCGCAACCGGCACCGTAACCAGCCCAGCCTACACCTCCGCAAGGAGCGGCGGCGGCGGCGGCGGCGGCGGCGGCGGCGGCGGCGGCGGCGGCGGCACACGGAGCCCCGGCAATCAAAGGAGCATCATAGGCCAATCCGGTGCCCAAGCAGTAGCCAGAGATGGTCTAATCAAATACATAAAACAGGGTGATTGACATTTATCCGATAAAGTATATTCAAAAACTCAAGAATATTTTGTTGTTAGTTAAATAAATGTTTACACGACTATCGATTTCAATACATCCAGGCGATTATTTACATTTTTTTCAATCATATTAAATCGTATAAAATTCATCATTATTAATATGGAACTCAAAATCAAGAAAATTATGAAGTGATGCACATACTAGTACACTTATGTTTTATTTAACGTTCTTACCTGGACCAAGAATGCTTGAGCGCAGAAAAGAATAATAGCTTTAGCAGACATGTTGACTGTGTTCATTGATACAAGTTAATGTAAGCGTAATCAAGACCATTTGGTTTTATAGTACATAGTTATGTGAAAACAAGTAGGAATTGTAATATTAATTAAGCAACATCTACCATTTTAATCATCCTAACTACGTGACAGAAACGAAACAAAATAATTATTACAAAAAAACAACAAGATCTTTAAATCGTTTTTACTTTAGAAATACTACATATTTTGTTTCTCTAATGTTATGTCTAATTTTGATTTTTCATCTATTATAAAGGAAATATTTGATGGAAGACTGATTAGATCGAAGTATAATATAGTTATCATTTAAAACATCTCATTCAGTTAACAGGTAAAACAGACAAGTAAAAAACTCTAAGAGATACCGGAAAATTGTTATGTTGTGGGTAGGGTTTATTATTCGCAAACCTTTATGGATTCTAAGTCGTTCGTTACACCAATAGGTATATCTATTGGATGTGTTAAGTTTAGTATTGTTCAATAATAGAATAGTTACTTCTTTAATCTCGGGTAACATAAAGGCCTTATTCGAAATTTTGCTCTAAATCAGAAGTAAATTCTAGTAGAAGTAAAGTATACCCAAATCTTGCAGACTAGTGATGGGGAGCAAGTACCTGACTCATGGAGCAACCTTCCAAGAAATTTATGCTGGCGCTTACTTGGAGAGGCCTATGTTAAACAGTGGACATAAGAATAAAATTAGCGGATGAAGTAGCGGGAATGAACTAATTTCGTAGGTAGAGCAGGTAGACTGCTGAAAGGCTGATAAAGAAAATATTTTGCAGCACGGCTTTTTTCTGTAATATACCGAGACCGCATAAATACAGTTATAAAAAGGTAAGATTAAAGAAGTTAGATTTGTAAAATGTTTTGAAACAAACACGGTCTCACGTTCCATTGTACATTACGAAATAATTTTAAGTTCACTATAGAGTTGTCGCATATATAAGCAACTCATTTTATGTTGATGAATTACTTTCAACTTCACACAGTCGGAAAACAAATCATGTCTCCTTTCGCATTCTTGCTGCTCTGCGTTCAAGCTTGCTTGATCCAGGTAAAACTAACTATATTTCCTACTTTTTGCCATGAAACTGGTCAACAATAGCCGTTTTCTGTATCGTTATAATACTTAGTTCTGAGTAAAAAGTTCGATTAATCTAAATTAAAAGGTTTTCTTCATTTCCAGAATGTATACAGCCAGTGTCTCGGCGCCGGCCTTGGATTGGGCTACGCTCCAGGATTAGCTGGTGAATATGGTCTCGGTTGTGGACCCGGTTTAGGCAACGAATTTGGTTACGGGCCTGGACTCGGTTTTGGATACGGTCTCGCTGGCCCTCTGGCGGGACCTGCTGCCATCGCGGGCCCCGCTTACGGAGGCACAGGCGTCGGTGACGTTGCGGTCGCTGGAGAGATGGGCGTCGCCGGCGCCACCCTCGTCGCCGGCCAAGTGCCGATTCTAGGCGCTGTCAGATTCGGTGGTGAAGTTCCAGCCGGTGGTGTCGTCTCCATTGCCGGAAGCTGCGCCGGTGGCTGCGGGTGCGGCTGTGGTTGCAACGGTGCCTACCTGTATTGAAAATGAACATTAACAAGCTAATGATTTACTTGCAATATACTATTTTCATTTCTCTAATTAATTCCAAAAAAGTATTTTAGTTATTAAGGAATCAAAGCCTGGAAATATAGGTAAATAATATGTATGAGTTGGAAAGAGATTTTATTTTTATTTTAAGGGATATGAATAGTTATTTAACACTTGCTAGGAAGATTCGACCATTTACTTATCGATAGGATTCAATTGACCCGATCTCACTCGCGATTCTATCATATAGTACATCACAATATATTTTTTCGTAACTATACCACTTTATAGTTTTTAAAGTTGGCAAAGAAATATATATTATCAACCCACTGTATATCACATTTTTTAATTCTTCTTTTTTTGTAACGGCACTACGCTCTCTCACACCTACCCAGAGTGATTTGAAAATGGCAAATAATCCATGCTCGGCTTGCTACCTTCTATAAGCACTTTTATGAATAAGATATAAAGACTGATAAAAAGAAAAAAGTTGAAGAATATTTAAACATAATTTGACTTGGGGAAACTCATACATTTTTTCCGTCCGTCAGACTGACGGACTGACTTTCCTCTCCGAATGCAAGCACACCATTTGTTAGTTTCTTTCAGCTGATATATTGTTAATACAATTAATATTACGTGACGACTGTGACGAATGATCATACTATATGAAAAGAATATACATGTAGGAGTAGTAGAGTGATAGAAAATTTTCTGGTACCGTTAGTAAATTGAATGAATTTAGCAACGCAATCAAGGCTTATACAATTTGAATAACGTTTTGTAAGTTAGTAGTGCATTGTAGTGATCAAAAAATTTTGTAGTGGTTTAATTTTTATTTCGTCGACTATGTATCATAATACAAAATTATTAGCTTGTATTACTTAACTAGCTAGGCTAACGGTCTATTTCATACCTGGCTTTGACTTTTCGTTAAAATGGCGTACACACGTTTCATATACGGTCACGAAAGGTTAACGGAAAGCGGCTGGATCTTTTTCAAATACAGCCAAATTTCGTCTTTTTTAGAACTCTGTTAACATTAGTGGAACAAACGCGTGTTCACTTTTTAAACAGAATTATTTTCTAAGGACACGAATTTATTTTTACTCCATTTTGACGAAAGTTTAACTTCTGTGAAAATATCGAACCGAAATCAGTAAATCTAGACTCCAGCTTTTTTCATTTTTTTGCCTTCACTTCTATCTATTCTAGCTAAAGCCACGAATAAAAAATATCCATCATTCTTGATTTTAAATATAGGATTCCAAAAATAGTTAATTGATTACTAAACACTACCCTAGTATGATATACTCGTATATACAGTACAGACCTGGTTGGTTCTTTTCTCGCTCAGAGGTTAGGTTTAACTATTCAGCGTGGAACATATCACGAGAAATATGACTTGTAATCATTTTAATTAAAAGATTCTATTTAATACATATATATAATTCTATAAGAAATGCTGTCCGCAATTAAAAACTTTTTTTTTCAAATATTTCCTTTCGTATTTTAGAAAATCTGATATTATATGGTTGGAAAATGTAGAATAACAGACAGGAAGAGGATTCAGAGTGGGACACATCGAGTCGATCGCGGATTGCTATTGACGACATAACATTCACTAAAGAAGCGAAGGTGGCTTGTTAAGTACCACGCACTTCTGAAATCTTGGAGGCGGCCGCTGAAGAGCCACCTTCCATATCTTGCTCTCGCCAGCTGCCAGCGCTCCTGTTTCTGATTAACTGACCTCGCACTGCCTCTCAGTGGACTGCTCGTGCTTTATCCTGTCTACTGCCGTCTTTCTTCATAACCATCGTCTAGGCCAACGGGTTAGAACAACTGTTGACGTACCGTGCCGAGCGATTGAGAATGTTTCTATGGTTGTGTATATGTGATAATATTTATATCCACTATTAGATTATTAATAGTCGCTTGAAAATTCAAATTTACAAGAGACTATTAATATACCTCATATTTCTTAAAAAATAATTTACACTTTTTACATTAACAACCATTTGGTCGCCCTTTAACAATTTTTAAAGAAAAACGTAGAATGAAAGAAATGTTTGCTTCTGTATTTATAATTCTTTATTTTGATGGGACAAGTAATGGTGAGAAAATTTCTTAGTAAATACCGCATCCACAACCACCGAGACCACGTCCAGCGATAGCGGGTCCGTAGCCAATACCGGCACCAAGACCAGCTCCGTATCCCCAACCAGCGGCACCAAGACCAGCTCCGTATCCCCAACCAGCGGCACCAAGACCAGCTCCGTATCCCCAACCAGCGGCACCAAGACCAGCTCCGTATCCCCAACCAGCGGCACCAAGACCAGCTCCGTAGCCCCAACCAGCGGCACCAAGACCAGCTCCGTATCCCCAACCAGCGGCACCAAGACCAGCTCCGTATCCCCAACCAGCGGCACCAAGACCAGCTCCGTAGCCCCAACCAGCGGCACCAAGACCAGCTCCGTAGCCCCAACCAGCGGCACCAAGACCAGCTCCGTATCCCCAACCAGCGGCACCAAGACCAGCTCCGTATCCCCAACCAGCGGCACCAAGACCAGCTCCGTATCCCCAACCAGCGGCACCAAGACCAGCTCCGTATCCCCAACCAGCGGCACCAAGACCAGCTCCGTAGCCCCAACCAGCGGCACCAAGACCAGCTCCGTATCCCCAACCAGCGGCACCGGCAATGTCTTCGCTCACCATACCCACGGCACCGTTGCCGCATCCGTAAGAGACGGCACCAGCACCAGCAGTAGGAAGTACGCCCTCCAGACCGACGGTACCCAGGAAAGGCAGCTCACCCCCGACAGCAAGGATCCCTCCGATCTCGTTCTCTGAGAGAACGGATACACCAACGGGCGGGATGGGAGAAGCGCTGGAGACAGGGAATCCACCGCCGCTAGATGTAGGGATGGCAGCTAGACCGCAACCGGCACCGTAACCAGCCCAGCCTACACCTCCGCAAGGAGCGGCGGCGGCGGCGGCGGCGGCACACGGAGCCCCGGCAATCAAAGGAGCATCATAGGCCAATCCGGTGCCCAAGCAGTAGCCAGAGATGGTCTAATCAAATACATAAAACAGGGTGATTGACATTTATCCGATAAAGTATATTCAAAAACTCAAGAATATTTTGTTGTTAGTTAAATAAATGTTTACACGACTATCGATTTCAATACATCCAGGCGATTATTTACATTTTTTTTTCAATCATATTAAATCGTATAAAATTCATCATTATTAATATGGAACTCAAAATCAAGAAAATTATGAAGTGATGCACATACTAGTACACTTATGTTTTATTTAACGTTCTTACCTGGACCAAGAATGCTTGAGCGCAGAAAAGAATAATAGCTTTAGCAGACATGTTGACTGTGTTCATTGATACAAGTTAATGTAAGCGTAATCAAGACCATTTGGTTTTATAGTACATAGTTATGTGAAAACAAGTAGGAATTGTAATATTAATTAAGCAACATCTACCATTTTAATCATCCTAACTACGTGACAGAAACGAAACAAAATAATTATTACAAAAACAACAAGATCTTTAAATCGTTTTTACTTTAGAAATACTACATATTTTGTTTCTCTAATGTTATGTCTAATTTTGATTTTTCATCTATTATAAAGGAAATATTTGATGGAAGACTGATTAGATCGAAGTATAATATAGTTATCATTTAAAACATCTCATTCAGTTAACAGGTAAAACAGACAAGTAAAAAACTCTAAGAGATACCGGAAAATTGTTATGTTGTGGGTAGGGTTTATTATTCGCAAACCTTTATGGATTCTAAGTCGTTCGTTACACCAATAGGTATATCTATTGGATGTGTTAAGTTTAGTATTGTTCAATAATAGAATAGTTACTTCTTTAATCTCAGGTAACATAAAGGCCTTATTCGAAATTTTGCTCTAAATCAGAAGTAAATTCTAGTAGAAGTAAAGTATACCCAAATCTTGCAGACTAGTGATGGGGAGCAAGTACCTGACTCATGGAGCAACCTTCCAAGAAATTTATGCTGGCGCTTACTTGGAGGCCTATGTTAAACAGTGGACATAAGAATAAAATTAGCGGATGAAGTAGCGGGAATGAACTAATTTCGTAGGTAGAGCAGGTAGACTGCTGAAAGGCTGATAAAGAAAATATTTTGCAGCACGGCTTTTTCTGTAATATACCGAGACCGCATAAATACAGTTATAAAAAGGTAAGATTAAAGAAGTTAGATTTGTAAAAATGTTTTGGAAACAAACACGGTCTCACGTTCCATTGTACATTACGAAATAATTTTAAGTTCACTATAGAGTTGTCGCATATATAAGCAACTCATTTTATGTTGATGAATTACTTTCAACTTCACACAGTCGGAAAACAAATCATGTCTCCTTTCGCATTCTTGCTGCTCTGCGTTCAAGCTTGCTTGATCCAGGTAAAACTAACTATATTTCCTACTTTTTGCCATGAAACTGGTCAACAATAGCCGTTTTCTGTATCGTTATAATACTTAGTTCTGAGTAAAAAGTTCGATTAATCTAAATTAAAAGGTTTTCTTCATTTCCAGAATGTATACAGCCAGTGCCTCGGGGCCGGACTTGGGTTGGGCTACGCTCCCGGATTCGCTGGTGAATATGGTCTCGGATGTGGAGCCGGTTTAGGCAACGAATTTGGTTACGGGCCTGGACTCGGTTTTGGATACGGTCTCGCTGGCCCTCTGGCGGGACCTGCTGCCATCGCAGGCCCGGCTTACGGAGGCGCAGGAATCGGTGACGTTGCAGTAGCAGGTGAGATGGGTGTCGCCGGTGCCACCCTTGTTGCTGGTCAGGTACCTATTCTGGGCGCTGTCAGATTCGGTGGAGAAGTTCCAGCTGGTGGTGTTGTGTCCATTGCCGGAAGCTGCGCTGGTGGCTGCGGCTGCGGCTGTGGTTACAACGGTGCCTACCTGTATTGAAAATGAACATTAACAAGCTAATGCCTTTCATGAATATACTATCAAAATAATAATGATTTACTTGCAATATACTATTTTCATTTCTCTAATTAATTCCAAAAAAGTATTTTAGTTATTAAGGAATCAAAGCCTGGAAATATAGGTAAATAATATGTATGAGTTGGAAAGAGATTTTTTTTTTATTTTAAGGGATATGAATAGTTATTTAACACTTGCTAGGAAGATTCGACCATTTACTTATCGATAGGATTCAATTGACCCGATCTCACTCGCGATTCTATCATATAGTACATCACAATATATTTTTTCGTAACTATACCACTTTATAGTTTTTAAAGTTGGCAAAGAAATATATATTATCAACCCACTGTATATCACATTTTTTAATTCTTCTTTTTTTGTAACGGCACTACGCTCTCTCACACCTACCCAGAGTGATTTGAAAATGGCAAATAATCCATGCTCGGCTTGCTACCTTCTATAAGCACTTTTATGAATAAGATATAAAGACTGATAAAAAGAAAAAAGTTGAAGAATATTTAAACATAATTTGACTTGGGGAAACTCATACATTTTTCCGTCCGTCCGACTGACGGACTGACTTTCCTCTCCGAATGCAAGCACACCATTTGTTAGTTTCTTTCAGCTGATATATTGTTAATACAATTAATATTACGTGACGACTGTGACGAATGATCATACTATATGAAAAGAATATACATGTAGGAGTAGTAGAGTGATAGAAAATTTTCTGGTACCGTTAGTAAATTGAATGAATTTAGCAACGCAATCAAGGCTTATACAATTTGAATAACGTTTTGTAAGTTAGTAGTGCATTGTAGTGATCAAAAATTTTGTAGTGGTTTAATTTTTATTTCGTCGACTATGTATCATAATACAAAATTATTAGCTTGTATTACTTAACTAGCTAGGCTAACGGTCTATTTCATACCTGGCTTTGACTTTTCGTTAGGATTCAATTGACCCGATCTCACTCGCGATTCTATCATATAGTACATCACAATATATTTTTTCGTAACTATACCACTTTATAGTTTTTAAAGTTGGCAAAGAAATATATATTATCAACCCACTGTATATCACATTTTTTAATTCTTCTTTTTTTGTAACGGCACTACGCTCTCTCACACCTACCCAGAGTGATTTGAAAATGGCAAATAATCCATGCTCGGCTTGCTACCTTCTATAAGCACTTTTATGAATAAGATATAAAGACTGATAAAAAGAAAAAAGTTGAAGAATATTTAAACATAATTTGACTTGGGGAAACTCATACATTTTTTCCGTCCGTCCGACTGACGGACTGACTTTCCTCTCCGAATGCAAGCACACCATTTGTTAGTTTCTTTCAGCTGATATATTGTTAATACAATTAATATTACGTGACGACTGTGACGAATGATCATACTATATGAAAAGAATATACATGTAGGAGTAGTAGAGTGATAGAAAATTTTCTGGTACCGTTAGTAAATTGAATGAATTTAGCAACGCAATCAAGGCTTATACAATTTGAATAACGTTTTGTAAGTTAGTAGTGCATTGTAGTGATCAAAAATTTTGTAGTGGTTTAATTTTTATTTCGTCGACTATGTATCATAATACAAAATTATTAGCTTGTATTACTTAACTAGCTAGGCTAACGGTCTATTTCATACCTGGCTTTGACTTTTCGTTAAAATGGCGTACACACGTTTCATATACGGTCACGAAAGGTTAACGGAAAGCGGCTGGATCTTTTTCAAATACAGCCAAATTTCGTCTTTTTTAGAACTCTGTTAACATTAGTGGAACAAACGCGTGTTCACTTTTTAAACAGAATTATTTTCTAAGGACACGAATTTATTTTTACTCCATTTTGACGAAAGTTTAACTTCTGTGAAAATATCGAACCGAAATCAGTAAATCTAGATCTATTCTAGCTAAAGCCACGAATAAAAAATATCCATCATTCTTGATTTTAAATATAGGATTCCAAAAATAGTTAATTGATTACTAAACACTACCCTAGTATGATATACTCGTATATACAGTACAGACCTGGTTGGTTCTTTTCTCGCTCAGAGGTTAGGTTTAACTATTCAGCGTGGAACATATCACGAGAAATATGACTTGTAATCATTTTAATTAAATGGTTCTAATTAATACATATATATAATTCTATAAGAAATGCTGTCCGCAATTAAAAACTTTTTTTTTTTCAAATATTTCCTTTCGTATTTTAGAAAATCTGATATTATATGGTTGGAAAATGTAGAATAACAGACAGGAAGAGGATTCAGAGTGGGACACATCGAGTCGATCGCGGATTGCTATTGACGACATAACATTCACTAAAGAAGCGAAGGTGGCTTGTTAAGTACCACGCACTTCTGAAATCTTGGAGGCGGCCGCTGAAGAGCCACCTTCCATATCTTGCTCTCGCCAGCTGCCAGCGCTCCTGTTTCTGATTAACTGACCACGCACTGCCTCTCAGTGGACTGCTCGTGCTTTATCCTGTCTACTGCCGTCATTCTTCATAACCATGGTCTAGGCCAACGGGTTAGAACAACTGTTGACGTACCGTGCCGAGCGATTGAGAATGTTTCTATGGTTGTGTATATGTGATAATATTTATATCTACTATTAGATTATTAATAGTCGCTTGCAAATTCAAATTTACAAGAGACTATTAATATACCACATATTTCTTAAAAAAATATTTACAATTTTTACATTAACAACCATTTGGACGCCTTTTAACAATTTTTAAAGAAAAACGTAGAATGAAAGAAATGTTTGCTTCTGTATTTATAATGCTTTATTTTGATGGGACAAGTAATGGTGAGAAAATTTCTTAGTAAATACCGCATCCACAACCACCGAGACCACGTCCAGCGATAGCGGGTCCGTAGCCAATACCGGCACCAAGACCAGCTCCGTAGCCCCAACCAGCGGCACCGGGATAGCCCCATGCGGCACCGGCAATGTCTTCGCTCACCATACCCACGGCACCGTTGCCGCATCCGTAAGAGACGGCACCAGCACCAGCAGTAGGAAGTACGCCCTCCAGACCGACGGTACCCAGGAAAGGCAGCTCACCCCGACAGCAAGGATCCTCCGATCTCGTTCTCAGAGAGAACGGATACACCAACGGGCGGGATGGGAGAAGCACTGGAGACAGGGAATCCACCGCCGCTAGATGTAGGGATGGCTGCTAGACCGCAACCGGCACCGTAACCAGCCCAGCCTACACCTCCGCAAGGAGCGGCGGCGGCGGCGGCGGCGGCGGCGGCGGCGGCGGCGGCGGCGGCGGCGGCGGCGGCGGCGGCGGCGGCGGCGGCGGCGGCGGCGGCACACGGAGCCCCGGCAATCAAAGGAGCATCATAGGCCAATCCGGTGCCCAAGCAGTAGCCAGAGATGGTCTAATCAAATACATAAAACAGGGTGATTGACATTTATCCGATAAAGTATATTCAAAACTCAAGAATATTTTGTTGTTAGTTAAATAAATGTTTACACGACTATCGATTTCAATACATCCAGGAGATTATTTACATTTTTTTTTCAATCATATTAAATCGTATAAAATTCATCATTATTAATATGGAACTCAAAATCAAGAAAATTATGAAGTGATGTACATACTAGTATACTTATGTTTTATTTAACTTTCTTACCTGGACCAAGAATGCTTGAGCGCAGAAAAGAATAATAGCTTTAGCAGACATGTTGACTGTGTTTATTGATACAAGTTAATGTAAGCGTAATCAAGACCATTTGGTTTTATAGTACATAGTTATGTGAAAACAAGTAGGAATTGTAATATTAATTAAGCAACATCTACCATTTTAATCATCCTAACTACGTGACAGAAACGAAACAAAATAATTATTACAAAAACAACAAGATCTTTAAATCGTTTTACTTTAGAAATACTACATATTTTGTTTCTCTAATGTTATGTCTAATTTTGATTTTTCATCTATTATAAAGGAAATATTTGATGGAAGACTGATTAGATCGAAGTATAATATAGTTATCATTTAAAACATCTCATTCAGTTAACAGGTAAAACAGACAAGTAAAAAACTCTAAGAGATACCGGAAAATTGTTATGTTGTGGGTAGGGTTTATTATTCGCAAACCTTTATGGATTCTAAGTCGTTCGTTACACCAATAGGTATATCTATTGGATGTGTTAAGTTTAGTATTGTTCAATAATAGAATAGTTACTTCTTTAATCTCGGGTAACATAAAGGCCTTATTCGAAATTTTGCTCTAAATCAGAAGTAAATTCTAGTAGAAGTAAAGTATACCCAAATCTTGCAGACTAGTGATGGGGAGCAAGTACCTGACTCATGGAGCAACCTTCCAAGAAATTTATGCTGGCGCTTACTTGGAGAGGCCTATGTTAAACAGTGGACATAAGAATAAAATTAGCGGATGAAGTAGCGGGAATGAACTAATTTCGTAGGTAGAGCAGGTAGACTGCTGAAAGGCTGATAAAGAAAATATTTTGCAGCACGGCTTTTTCTGTAATATACCGAGACCGCATAAATACAGTTATAAAAAGGTAAGATTAAAGAAGTTAGATTTGTAAAATGTTTTGAAACAAACACGGTCTCACGTTCCATTGTACATTACGAAATAATTTTAAGTTCACTATAGAGTTGTCGCATATATAAGCAACTCATTTTATGTTGATGAATTACTTTCAACTTCACACAGTCGGAAAACAAATCATGTCTCCTTTCGCATTCTTGCTGCTCTGCGTTCAAGCTTGCTTGATCCAGGTAAAACTAACTATATTTCCTACTTTTGCCATGAAACTGGTCAACAATAGCCGTTTTCTGTATCGTTATAATACTTAGTTCTGAGTAAAAAGTTCGATTAATCTAAATTAAAAGGTTTTCTTCATTTCCAGAATGTATACAGCCAGTGCCTCGGGGCCGGACTTGGGTTGGGCTACGCTCCCGGATTCGCTGGTGAATATGGTCTCGGATGTGGAGCCGGTTTAGGCAACGAATTTGGTTACGGGCCTGGACTCGGTTTTGGATACGGTCTCGCTGGCCCTCTGGCGGGACCTGCTGCCATCGCAGGCCCGGCTTACGGAGGCGCAGGAATCGGTGACGTTGCAGTAGCAGGTGAGATGGGTGTCGCCGGTGCCACCCTTGTTGCTGGTCAGGTACCTATTCTGGGCGCTGTCAGATTCGGTGGAGAAGTTCCAGCTGGTGGTGTTGTGTCCATTGCCGGAAGCTGCGCTGGTGGCTGCGGCTGCGGCTGTGGTTACAACGGTGCCTACCTGTATTGAAAATGAACATTAACAAGCTAATGCCTTTCATGAATATACTATCAAAATAATAATGATTTACTTGCAATATACTATTTTCATTTCTCTAATTAATTCCAAAAAAGTATTTTAGTTATTAAGGAATCAAAGCCTGGAAATATAGGTAAATAATATGTATGAGTTGGAAAGAGATTTTTTTTATTTTAAGGGATATGAATAGTTATTTAACACTTGCTAGGAAGATTCGACCATTTACTTATCGATAGGATTCAATTGACCCGATCTCACTCGCGATTCTATCATATAGTACATCACAATATATTTTTCGTAACTATACCACTTTATAGTTTTTAAAGTTGGCAAAGAAATATATATTATCAACCCACTGTATATCACATTTTTAATTCTTCTTTTTGTAACGGCACTACGCTCTCTCACACCTACCCAGAGTGATTTGAAAATGGCAAATAATCCATGCTCGGCTTGCTACCTTCTATAAGCACTTTTATGAATAAGATATAAAGACTGATAAAGAAAATATTTTGCAGCACGGCTTTTTCTGTAATATACCGAGACCGCATAAATACAGTTATAAAAAGGTAAGATTAAAGAAGTTAGATTTGTAAAATGTTTTGAAACAAACACGGTCTCACGTTCCATTGTACATTACGAAATAATTTTAAGTTCACTATAGAGTTGTCGCATATATAAGCAACTCATTTTATGTTGATGAATTACTTTCAACTTCACACAGTCGGAAAACAAATCATGTCTCCTTTCGCATTCTTGCTGCTCTGCGTTCAAGCTTGCTTGATCCAGGTAAAACTAACTATATTTCCTACTTTTGCCATGAAACTGGTCAACAATAGCCGTTTTCTGTATCGTTATAATACTTAGTTCTGAGTAAAAAGTTCGATTAATCTAAATTAAAAGGTTTTCTTCATTTCCAGAATGTATACAGCCAGTGCCTCGGGGCCGGACTTGGGTTGGGCTACGCTCCCGGATTCGCTGGTGAATATGGTCTCGGATGTGGAGCCGGTTTAGGCAACGAATTTGGTTACGGGCCTGGACTCGGTTTTGGATACGGTCTCGCTGGCCCTCTGGCGGGACCTGCTGCCATCGCAGGCCCGGCTTACGGAGGCGCAGGAATCGGTGACGTTGCAGTAGCAGGTGAGATGGGTGTCGCCGGTGCCACCCTTGTTGCTGGTCAGGTACCTATTCTGGGCGCTGTCAGATTCGGTGGAGAAGTTCCAGCTGGTGGTGTTGTGTCCATTGCCGGAAGCTGCGCTGGTGGCTGCGGCTGCGGCTGTGGTTACAACGGTGCCTACCTGTATTGAAAATGAACATTAACAAGCTAATGCCTTTCATGAATATACTATCAAAATAATAATGATTTACTTGCAATATACTATTTTCATTTCTCTAATTAATTCCAAAAAAGTATTTTAGTTATTAAGGAATCAAAGCCTGGAAATATAGGTAAATAATATGTATGAGTTGGAAAGAGATTTTTTTTATTTTAAGGGATATGAATAGTTATTTAACACTTGCTAGGAAGATTCGACCATTTACTTATCGATAGGATTCAATTGACCCGATCTCACTCGCGATTCTATCATATAGTACATCACAATATATTTTTCGTAACTATACCACTTTATAGTTTTTAAAGTTGGCAAAGAAATATATATTATCAACCCACTGTATATCACATTTTTAATTCTTCTTTTTGTAACGGCACTACGCTCTCTCACACCTACCCAGAGTGATTTGAAAATGGCAAATAATCCATGCTCGGCTTGCTACCTTCTATAAGCACTTTTATGAATAAGATATAAAGACTGATAAAAGAAAAAGTTGAAGAATATTTAAACATAATTTGACTTGGGGAAACTCATACATTTTTCCGTCCGTCCGACTGACGGACTGACTTTCCTCTCCGAATGCAAGCACACCATTTGTTAGTTTCTTTCAGCTGATATATTGTTAATACAATTAATATTACGTGACGACTGTGACGAATGATCATACTATATGAAAAGAATATACATGTAGGAGTAGTAGAGTGATAGAAAATTTTCTGGTACCGTTAGTAAATTGAATGAATTTAGCAACGCAATCAAGGCTTATACAATTTGAATAACGTTTTGTAAGTTAGTAGTGCATTGTAGTGATCAAAAAATTTTGTAGTGGTTTAATTTTATTTCGTCGACTATGTATCATAATACAAAATTATTAGCTTGTATTACTTAACTAGCTAGGCTAACGGTCTATTTCATACCTGGCTTTGACTTTTCGTTAAAATGGCGTACACGTTTCATATACGGTCACGAAAGGTTAACGGAAAGCGGCTGGATCTTTTCAAATACAGCCAAATTTCGTCTTTTAGAACTCTGTTAACATTAGTGGAACAAACGCGTGTTCACTTTTAAACAGAATTATTTTCTAAGGACACGAATTTATTTTACTCCATTTTGACGAAAGTTTAACTTCTGTGAAAATATCGAACCGAAATCAGTAAATCTAGACTCCAGCTTTTTCATTTTTGCCTTCACTTCTATCTATTCTAGCTAAAGCCACGAATAAAAATATCCATCATTCTTGATTTTAAATATAGGATTCCAAAATAGTTAATTGATTACTAAACACTACCCTAGTATGATATACTCGTATATACAGTACAGACCTGGTTGGTTCTTTTCTCGCTCAGAGGTTAGGTTTAACTATTCAGCGTGGAACATATCACGAGAAATATGACTTGTAATCATTTTAATTAAAAGATTCTATTTAATACATATATATAATTCTATAAGAAATGCTGTCCGCAATTAAAAACTTTTTTTCAAATATTTCCTTTCGTATTTTAGAAAATCTGATATTATATGGTTGGAAAATGTAGAATAACAGACAGGAAGAGGATTCAGAGTGGGACACATCGAGTCGATCGCGGATTGCTATTGACGACATAACATTCACTAAAGAAGCGAAGGTGGCTTGTTAAGTACCACGCACTTCTGAAATCTTGGAGGCGGCCGCTGAAGAGCCACCTTCCATATCTTGCTCTCGCCAGCTGCCAGCGCTCCTGTTTCTGATTAACTGACCTCGCACTGCCTCTCAGTGGA
This sequence comes from Bhutanitis thaidina, assembly GCA_029286595.1. Taxonomy (NCBI): domain Eukaryota; kingdom Metazoa; phylum Arthropoda; class Insecta; order Lepidoptera; family Papilionidae; genus Bhutanitis; species Bhutanitis thaidina. The sequence continues at coordinate 3,222,511 of JAGSMS010000015.1, forward strand.
CTGCTCGTGCTTTATCCTGTCTACTGCCGTCTTTCTTCATAACCATCGTCTAGGCCAACGGGTTAGAACAACTGTTGACGTACCGTGCCGAGCGATTGAGAATGTTTCTATGGTTGTGTATATGTGATAATATTTATATCCACTATTAGATTATTAATAGTCGCTTGAAAATTCAAATTTACAAGAGACTATTAATATACCTCATATTTCTTAAAAAATAATTTACACTTTTTACATTAACAACCATTTGGTCGCCCTTTAACAATTTTAAAGAAAAACGTAGAATGAAAGAAATGTTTGCTTCTGTATTTATAATTCTTTATTTTGATGGGACAAGTAATGGTGGGAAAATTTCTTAGTAAATACCGCATCCACAACCACCGAGACCACGTCCAGCGATAGCGGGTCCGTAGCCAATACCGGCACCAAGACCAGCTCCGTATCCCCAACCAGCGGCACCAAGACCAGCTCCGTATCCCCAACCAGCGGCACCAAGACCAGCTCCGTATCCCCAACCAGCGGCACCAAGACCAGCTCCGTATCCCCAACCAGCGGCACCAAGACCAGCTCCGTAGCCCCAACCAGCGGCACCAAGACCAGCTCCGTAGCCCCAACCAGCGGCACCAAGACCAGCTCCGTATCCCCAACCAGCGGCACCAAGACCAGCTCCGTATCCCCAACCAGCGGCACCAAGACCAGCTCCGTAGCCCCAACCAGCGGCACCAAGACCAGCTCCGTAGCCCCAACCAGCGGCACCAAGACCAGCTCCGTATCCCCAACCAGCGGCACCAAGACCAGCTCCGTAGCCCCAACCAGCGGCACCAAGACCAGCTCCGTAGCCCCAACCAGCGGCACCAAGACCAGCTCCGTATCCCCAACCAGCGGCACCAAGACCAGCTCCGTAGCCCCAACCAGCGGCACCAAGACCAGCTCCGTAGCCCCAACCAGCGGCACCGGCAATGTCTTCGCTCACCATACCCACGGCACCGTTGCCGCATCCGTAAGAGACGGCACCAGCACCAGCAGTAGGAAGTACGCCCTCCAGACCGACGGTACCCAGGAAAGGCAGCTCACCCCCGACAGCAAGGATCCTCCGATCTCGTTCTCTGAGAGAACGGATACACCAACGGGCGGGATGGGAGAAGCGCTGGAGACAGGGAATCCACCGCCGCTAGATGTAGGGATGGCAGCTAGACCGCAACCGGCACCGTAACCAGCCCAGCCTACACCTCCGCAAGGAGCGGCGGCGGCGGCGGCACACGGAGCCCCGGCAATCAAAGGAGCATCATAGGCCAATCCGGTGCCCAAGCAGTAGCCAGAGATGGTCTAATCAAATACATAAAACAGGGTGATTGACATTTATCCGATAAAGTATATTCAAAAACTCAAGAATATTTTGTTGTTAGTTAAATAAATGTTTACACGACTATCGATTTCAATACATCCAGGCGATTATTTACATTTTTTTTTTCAATCATATTAAATCGTATAAAATTCATCATTATTAATATGGAACTCAAAATCAAGAAAATTATGAAGTGATGCACATACTAGTACACTTATGTTTTATTTAACGTTCTTACCTGGACCAAGAATGCTTGAGCGCAGAAAAGAATAATAGCTTTAGCAGACATGTTGACTGTGTTCATTGATACAAGTTAATGTAAGCGTAATCAAGACCATTTGGTTTTTATAGTACATAGTTATGTGAAAACAAGTAGGAATTGTAATATTAATTAAGCAACATCTACCATTTTAATCATCCTAACTACGTGACAGAAACGAAACAAAATAATTATTACAAAAAAACAACAAGATCTTTAAATCGTTTTTACTTTAGAAATACTACATATTTTGTTTCTCTAATGTTATGTCTAATTTTGATTTTTCATCTATTATAAAGGAAATATTTGATGGAAGACTGATTAGATCGAAGTATAATATAGTTATCATTTAAAACATCTCATTCAGTTAACAGGTAAAACAGACAAGTAAAAAACTCTAAGAGATACCGGAAAATTGTTATGTTGTGGGTAGGGTTTATTATTCGCAAACCTTTATGGATTCTAAGTCGTTCGTTACACCAATAGGTATATCTATTGGATGTGTTAAGTTTAGTATTGTTCAATAATAGAATAGTTACTTCTTTAATCTCAGGTAACATAAAGGCCTTATTCGAAATTTTGCTCTAAATCAGAAGTAAATTCTAGTAGAAGTAAAGTATACCCAAATCTTGCAGACTAGTGATGGGGAGCAAGTACCTGACTCATGGAGCAACCTTCCAAGAAATTTATGCTGGCGCTTACTTGGAGAGGCCTATGTTAAACAGTGGACATAAGAATAAAATTAGCGGATGAAGTAGCGGGAATGAACTAATTTCGTAGGTAGAGCAGGTAGACTGCTGAAAGGCTGATAAAGAAAATATTTTGCAGCACGGCTTTTTTCTGTAATATACCGAGACCGCATAAATACAGTTATAAAAAGGTAAGATTAAAGAAGTTAGATTTGTAAAAATGTTTTGGAAACAAACACGGTCTCACGTTCCATTGTACATTACGAAATAATTTTAAGTTCACTATAGAGTTGTCGCATATATAAGCAACTCATTTTATGTTGATGAATTACTTTCAACTTCACACAGTCGGAAAACAAATCATGTCTCCTTTCGCATTCTTGCTGCTCTGCGTTCAAGCTTGCTTGATCCAGGTAAAACTAACTATATTTCCTACTTTTTGCCATGAAACTGGTCAACAATAGCCGTTTTCTGTATCGTTATAATACTTAGTTCTGAGTAAAAAAGTTCGATTAATCTAAATTAAAAGGTTTTCTTCATTTCCAGAATGTATACAGCCAGTGCCTCGGGGCCGGACTTGGGTTGGGCTACGCTCCCGGATTCGCTGGTGAATATGGTCTCGGATGTGGAGCCGGTTTAGGCAACGAATTTGGTTACGGGCCTGGACTCGGTTTTGGATACGGTCTCGCTGGCCCTCTGGCGGGACCTGCTGCCATCGCAGGCCCGGCTTACGGAGGCGCAGGAATCGGTGACGTTGCAGTAGCAGGTGAGATGGGTGTCGCCGGTGCCACCCTTGTTGCTGGTCAGGTACCTATTCTGGGCGCTGTCAGATTCGGTGGAGAAGTTCCAGCTGGTGGTGTTGTGTCCATTGCCGGAAGCTGCGCTGGTGGCTGCGGCTGCGGCTGTGGTTACAACGGTGCCTACCTGTATTGAAAATGAACATTAACAAGCTAATGCCTTTCATGAATATACTATCAAAATAATAATGATTTACTTGCAATATACTATTTTCATTTCTCTAATGTTATGTCTAATTTTGATTTTTCATCTATTATAAAGGAAATATTTGATGGAAGACTGATTAGATCGAAGTATAATATAGTTATCATTTAAAACATCTCATTCAGTTAACAGGTAAAACAGACAAGTAAAAAACTCTAAGAGATACCGGAAAATTGTTATGTTGTGGGTAGGGTTTATTATTCGCAAACCTTTATGGATTCTAAGTCGTTCGTTACACCAATAGGTATATCTATTGGATGTGTTAAGTTTAGTATTGTTCAATAATAGAATAGTTACTTCTTTAATCTCAGGTAACATAAAGGCCTTATTCGAAATTTTGCTCTAAATCAGAAGTAAATTCTAGTAGAAGTAAAGTATACCCAAATCTTGCAGACTAGTGATGGGGAGCAAGTACCTGACTCATGGAGCAACCTTCCAAGAAATTTATGCTGGCGCTTACTTGGAGAGGCCTATGTTAAACAGTGGACATAAGAATAAAATTAGCGGATGAAGTAGCGGGAATGAACTAATTTCGTAGGTAGAGCAGGTAGACTGCTGAAAGGCTGATAAAGAAAATATTTTGCAGCACGGCTTTTTTCTGTAATATACCGAGACCGCATAAATACAGTTATAAAAAGGTAAGATTAAAGAAGTTAGATTTGTAAAAATGTTTTGGAAACAAACACGGTCTCACGTTCCATTGTACATTACGAAATAATTTTAAGTTCACTATAGAGTTGTCGCATATATAAGCAACTCATTTTATGTTGATGAATTACTTTCAACTTCACACAGTCGGAAAACAAATCATGTCTCCTTTCGCATTCTTGCTGCTCTGCGTTCAAGCTTGCTTGATCCAGGTAAAACTAACTATATTTCCTACTTTTTGCCATGAAACTGGTCAACAATAGCCGTTTTCTGTATCGTTATAATACTTAGTTCTGAGTAAAAAGTTCGATTAATCTAAATTAAAAGGTTTTCTTCATTTCCAGAATGTATACAGCCAGTGCCTCGGGGCCGGACTTGGGTTGGGCTACGCTCCCGGATTCGCTGGTGAATATGGTCTCGGATGTGGAGCCGGTTTAGGCAACGAATTTGGTTACGGGCCTGGACTCGGTTTTGGATACGGTCTCGCTGGCCCTCTGGCGGGACCTGCTGCCATCGCAGGCCCGGCTTACGGAGGCGCAGGAATCGGTGACGTTGCAGTAGCAGGTGAGATGGGTGTCGCCGGTGCCACCCTTGTTGCTGGTCAGGTACCTATTCTGGGCGCTGTCAGATTCGGTGGAGAAGTTCCAGCTGGTGGTGTTGTGTCCATTGCCGGAAGCTGCGCTGGTGGCTGCGGCTGCGGCTGTGGTTACAACGGTGCCTACCTGTATTGAAAATGAACATTAACAAGCTAATGCCTTTCATGAATATACTATCAAAATAATAATGATTTACTTGCAATATACTATTTTCATTTCTCTAATTAATTCCAAAAAAGTATTTTAGTTATTAAGGAATCAAAGCCTGGAAATATAGGTAAATAATATGTATGAGTTGGAAAGAGATTTTTTTTTATTTTAAGGGATATGAATAGTTATTTAACACTTGCTAGGAAGATTCGACCATTTACTTATCGATAGGATTCAATTGACCCGATCTCACTCGCGATTCTATCATATAGTACATCACAATATATTTTTTCGTAACTATACCACTTTATAGTTTTTAAAGTTGGCAAAGAAATATATATTATCAACCCACTGTATATCACATTTTTTAATTCTTCTTTTTTTGTAACGGCACTACGCTCTCTCACACCTACCCAGAGTGATTTGAAAATGGCAAATAATCCATGCTCGGCTTGCTACCTTCTATAAGCACTTTTATGAATAAGATATAAAGACTGATAAAAGAAAAAGTTGAAGAATATTTAAACATAATTTGACTTGGGGAAACTCATACATTTTTTCCGTCCGTCCGACTGACGGACTGACTTTCCTCTCCGAATGCAAGCACACCATTTGTTAGTTTCTTTCAGCTGATATATTGTTAATACAATTAATATTACGTGACGACTGTGACGAATGATCATACTATATGAAAAGAATATACATGTAGGAGTAGTAGAGTGATAGAAAATTTTCTGGTACCGTTAGTAAATTGAATGAATTTAGCAACGCAATCAAGGCTTATACAATTTGAATAACGTTTTGTAAGTTAGTAGTGCATTGTAGTGATCAAAAAATTTTGTAGTGGTTTAATTTTTATTTCGTCGACTATGTATCATAATACAAAATTATTAGCTTGTATTACTTAACTAGCTAGGCTAACGGTCTATTTCATACCTGGCTTTGACTTTTCGTTAAAATGGCGTACACACGTTTCATATACGGTCACGAAAGGTTAACGGAAAGCGGCTGGATCTTTTTCAAATACAGCCAAATTTCGTCTTTTTTAGAACTCTGTTAACATTAGTGGAACAAACGCGTGTTCACTTTTAAACAGAATTATTTTCTAAGGACACGAATTTATTTTTACTCCATTTTGACGAAAGTTTAACTTCTGTGAAAATATCGAACCGAAATCAGTAAATCTAGATCTATTCTAGCTAAAGCCACGAATAAAAAATATCCATCATTCTTGATTTTAAATATAGGATTCCAAAAATAGTTAATTGATTACTAAACACTACCCTAGTATGATATACTCGTATATACAGTACAGACCTGGTTGGTTCTTTTCTCGCTCAGAGGTTAGGTTTAACTATTCAGCGTGGAACATATCACGAGAAATATGACTTGTAATCATTTTAATTAAATGGTTCTAATTAATACATATATATAATTCTATAAGAAATGCTGTCCGCAATTAAAAACTTTTTTTTTCAAATATTTCCTTTCGTATTTTAGAAAATCTGATATTATATGGTTGGAAAATGTAGAATAACAGACAGGAAGAGGATTCAGAGTGGGACACATCGAGTCGATCGCGGATTGCTATTGACGACATAACATTCACTAAAGAAGCGAAGGTGGCTTGTTAAGTACCACGCACTTCTGAAATCTTGGAGGCGGCCGCTGAAGAGCCACCTTCCATATCTTGCTCTCGCCAGCTGCCAGCGCTCCTGTTTCTGATTAACTGACCACGCACTGCCTCTCAGTGGACTGCTCGTGCTTTATCCTGTCTACTGCCGTCATTCTTCATAACCATGGTCTAGGCCAACGGGTTAGAACAACTGTTGACGTACCGTGCCGAGCGATTGAGAATGTTTCTATGGTTGTGTATATGTGATAATATTTATATCTACTATTAGATTATTAATAGTCGCTTGCAAATTCAAATTTACAAGAGACTATTAATATACCACATATTTCTTAAAAAAAAATATTTACAATTTTTTTACATTAACAACCATTTGGACGCCTTTTAACAATTTTTAAAGAAAAACGTAGAATGAAAGAAATGTTTGCTTCTGTATTTATAATGCTTTATTTTGATGGGACAAGTAATGGTGAGAAAATTTCTTAGTAAATACCGCATCCACAACCACCGAGACCACGTCCAGCGATAGCGGGTCCGTAGCCAATACCGGCACCAAGACCAGCTCCGTAGCCCCAACCAGCGGCACCGGGATAGCCCCATGCGGCACCGGCAATGTCTTCGCTCACCATACCCACGGCACCGTTGCCGCATCCGTAAGAGACGGCACCAGCACCAGCAGTAGGAAGTACGCCCTCCAGACCGACGGTACCCAGGAAAGGCAGCTCACCCCCGACAGCAAGGATCCTCCGATCTCGTTCTCAGAGAGAACGGATACACCAACGGGCGGGATGGGAGAAGCACTGGAGACAGGGAATCCACCGCCGCTAGATGTAGGGATGGCTGCTAGACCGCAACCGGCACCGTAACCAGCCCAGCCTACACCTCCGCAAGGAGCGGCGGCGGCGGCACACGGAGCCCCGGCAATCAAAGGAGCATCATAGGCCAATCCGGTGCCCAAGCAGTAGCCAGAGATGGTCTAATCAAATACATAAAACAGGGTGATTGACATTTATCCGATAAAGTATATTCAAAAACTCAAGAATATTTTGTTGTTAGTTAAATAAATGTTTACACGACTATCGATTTCAATACATCCAGGAGATTATTTACATTTTTTTCAATCATATTAAATCGTATAAAATTCATCATTATTAATATGGAACTCAAAATCAAGAAAATTATGAAGTGATGTACATACTAGTATACTTATGTTTTATTTAACTTTCTTACCTGGACCAAGAATGCTTGAGCGCAGAAAAGAATAATAGCTTTAGCAGACATGTTGACTGTGTTTATTGATACAAGTTAATGTAAGCGTAATCAAGACCATTTGGTTTTTATAGTACATAGTTATGTGAAAACAAGTAGGAATTGTAATATTAATTAAGCAACATCTACCATTTTAATCATCCTAACTACGTGACAGAAACGAAACAAAATAATTATTACAAAAAAACAACAAGATCTTTAAATCGTTTTTACTTTAGAAATACTACATATTTTGTTTCTCTAATGTTATGTCTAATTTTGATTTTTCATCTATTATAAAGGAAATATTTGATGGAAGACTGATTAGATCGAAGTATAATATAGTTATCATTTAAAACATCTCATTCAGTTAACAGGTAAAACAGACAAGTAAAAAACTCTAAGAGATACCGGAAAATTGTTATGTTGTGGGTAGGGTTTATTATTCGCAAACCTTTATGGATTCTAAGTCGTTCGTTACACCAATAGGTATATCTATTGGATGTGTTAAGTTTAGTATTGTTCAATAATAGAATAGTTACTTCTTTAATCTCGGGTAACATAAAGGCCTTATTCGAAATTTTGCTCTAAATCAGAAGTAAATTCTAGTAGAAGTAAAGTATACCCAAATCTTGCAGACTAGTGATGGGGAGCAAGTACCTGACTCATGGAGCAACCTTCCAAGAAATTTATGCTGGCGCTTACTTGGAGAGGCCTATGTTAAACAGTGGACATAAGAATAAAATTAGCGGATGAAGTAGCGGGAATGAACTAATTTCGTAGGTAGAGCAGGTAGACTGCTGAAAGGCTGATAAAGAAAATATTTTGCAGCACGGCTTTTTCTGTAATATACCGAGACCGCATAAATACAGTTATAAAAAGGTAAGATTAAAGAAGTTAGATTTGTAAAAATGTTTTGGAAACAAACACGGTCTCACGTTCCATTGTACATTACGAAATAATTTTAAGTTCACTATAGAGTTGTCGCATATATAAGCAACTCATTTTATGTTGATGAATTACTTTCAACTTCACACAGTCGGAAAACAAATCATGTCTCCTTTCGCATTCTTGCTGCTCTGCGTTCAAGCTTGCTTGATCCAGGTAAAACTAACTATATTTCCTACTTTTTGCCATGAAACTGGTCAACAATAGCCGTTTTCTGTATCGTTATAATACTTAGTTCTGAGTAAAAAGTTCGATTAATCTAAATTAAAAGGTTTTCTTCATTTCCAGAATGTATACAGCCAGTGCCTCGGGGCCGGACTTGGGTTGGGCTACGCTCCCGGATTCGCTGGTGAATATGGTCTCGGATGTGGAGCCGGTTTAGGCAACGAATTTGGTTACGGGCCTGGACTCGGTTTTGGATACGGTCTCGCTGGCCCTCTGGCGGGACCTGCTGCCATCGCAGGCCCGGCTTACGGAGGCGCAGGAATCGGTGACGTTGCAGTAGCAGGTGAGATGGGTGTCGCCGGTGCCACCCTTGTTGCTGGTCAGGTACCTATTCTGGGCGCTGTCAGATTCGGTGGAGAAGTTCCAGCTGGTGGTGTTGTGTCCATTGCCGGAAGCTGCGCTGGTGGCTGCGGCTGCGGCTGTGGTTACAACGGTGCCTACCTGTATTGAAAATGAACATTAACAAGCTAATGCCTTTCATGAATATACTATCAAAATAATAATGATTTACTTGCAATATACTATTTTCATTTCTCTAATTAATTCCAAAAAAGTATTTTAGTTATTAAGGAATCAAAGCCTGGAAATATAGGTAAATAATATGTATGAGTTGGAAAGAGATTTTTTTTTATTTTAAGGGATATGAATAGTTATTTAACACTTGCTAGGAAGATTCGACCATTTACTTATCGATAGGATTCAATTGACCCGATCTCACTCGCGATTCTATCATATAGTACATCACAATATATTTTTTCGTAACTATACCACTTTATAGTTTTAAAGTTGGCAAAGAAATATATATTATCAACCCACTGTATATCACATTTTTAATTCTTCTTTTTTGTAACGGCACTACGCTCTCTCACACCTACCCAGAGTGATTTGAAAATGGCAAATAATCCATGCTCGGCTTGCTACCTTCTATAAGCACTTTTATGAATAAGATATAAAGACTGATAAAAAGAAAAAGTTGAAGAATATTTAAACATAATTTGACTTGGGAAACTCATACATTTTTTCCGTCCGTCCGACTGACGGACTGACTTTCCTCTCCGAATGCAAGCACACCATTTGGTTTTATAGTACATAGTTATGTGAAAACAAGTAGGAATTGTAATATTAATTAAGCAACATCTACCATTTTAATCATCCTAACTACGTGACAGAAACGAAACAAAATAATTATTACAAAAACAACAAGATCTTTAAATCGTTTTTACTTTAGAAATACTACATATTTTGTTTCTCTAATGTTATGTCTAATTTTGATTTTTCATCTATTATAAAGGAAATATTTGATGGAAGACTGATTAGATCGAAGTATAATATAGTTATCATTTAAAACATCTCATTCAGTTAACAGGTAAAACAGACAAGTAAAAAACTCTAAGAGATACCGGAAAATTGTTATGTTGTGGGTAGGGTTTATTATTCGCAAACCTTTATGGATTCTAAGTCGTTCGTTACACCAATAGGTATATCTATTGGATGTGTTAAGTTTAGTATTGTTCAATAATAGAATAGTTACTTCTTTAATCTCGGGTAACATAAAGGCCTTATTCGAAATTTTGCTCTAAATCAGAAGTAAATTCTAGTAATCTAAATTAAAAGGTTTTCTTCATTTCCAGAATGTATACAGCCAGTGTCTCGGCGCCGGCCTTGGATTGGGCTACGCTCCCGGATTCGCTGGTGAATATGGTCTCGGATGTGGAGCCGGTTTAGGCAACGAATTTGGTTACGGGCCTGGACTCGGTTTTGGATACGGTCTCGCTGGCCCTCTGGCGGGACCTGCTGCCATCGCAGGCCCGGCTTACGGAGGCGCAGGAATCGGTGACGTTGCAGTAGCAGGTGAGATGGGTGTCGCCGGTGCCACCCTTGTTGCTGGTCAGGTACCTATTCTGGGCGCTGTCAGATTCGGTGGAGAAGTTCCAGCTGGTGGTGTTGTGTCCATTGCCGGAAGCTGCGCTGGTGGCTGCGGCTGCGGCTGTGGTTACAACGGTGCCTACCTGTATTGAAAATGAACATTAACAAGCTAATGCCTTTCATGAATATACTATCAAAATAATAATGATTTACTTGCAATATACTATTTTCATTTCTCTAATTAATTCCAAAAAAAGTATTTTAGTTATTAAGGAATCAAAGCCTGGAAATATAGGTAAATAATATGTATGAGTTGGAAAGAGATTTTTTTTTATTTTAAGGGATATGAATAGTTATTTAACACTTGCTAGGAAGATTCGACCATTTACTTATCGATAGGATTCAATTGACCCGATCTCACTCGCGATTCTATCATATAGTACATCACAATATATTTTTTCGTAACTATACCACTTTATAGTTTTTAAAGTTGGCAAAGAAATATATATTATCAACCCACTGTATATCACATTTTTTAATTCTTCTTTTTTTGTAACGGCACTACGCTCTCTCACACCTACCCAGAGTGATTTGAAAATGGCAAATAATCCATGCTCGGCTTGCTACCTTCTATAAGCACTTTTATGAATAAGATATAAAGACTGATAAAAAGAAAAAAGTTGAAGAATATTTAAACATAATTTGACTTGGGGAAACTCATACATTTTTTCCGTCCGTCCGACTGACGGACTGACTTTCCTCTCCGAATGCAAGCACACCATTTGTTAGTTTCTTTCAGCTGATATATTGTTAATACAATTAATATTACGTGACGACTGTGACGAATGATCATACTATATGAAAAGAATATACATGTAGGAGTAGTAGAGTGATAGAAAATTTTCTGGTACCGTTAGTAAATTGAATGAATTTAGCAACGCAATCAAGGCTTATACAATTTGAATAACGTTTTGTAAGTTAGTAGTGCATTGTAGTGATCAAAAAATTTTGTAGTGGTTTAATTTTTATTTCGTCGACTATGTATCATAATACAAAATTATTAGCTTGTATTACTTAACTAGCTAGGCTAACGGTCTATTTCATACCTGGCTTTGACTTTTCGTTAAAATGACGTACACACGTTTCATATACGGTCACGAAAGGTTAACGGAAAGCGGCTGGATCTTTTTCTTTTTTAGAACTCTGTTAACATTAGTGGAACAAACGCGTGTTCACTTTTCAAACAGAATTATTTTCTAAGGACACGAATTTATTTTTACTCCATTTTGACGAAAGTTTAACTTCTGTGAAAATATCGAACCGAAATCAGTAAATCTAGACTCCAGCTTTTTTCATTTTTTTGCCTTCACTTCTATCTATTCTAGCTAAAGCCACGAATAAAAAATATCCATCATTCTTGATTTTAAATATAGGATTCCAAAAATAGTTAATTGATTACTAAACACTACCCTAGTATGATATACTCGTATATACAGTACAGACCTGGTTGGTTCTTTTCTCGCTCAGAGGTTAGGTTTAACTATTCAGCGTGGAACATATCACGAGAAATATGACTTGTAATCATTTTAATTAAAAGATTCTAATTAATACATATATATAATTCTATAAGAAATGCTGTCCGCAATTAAAAACTTTTATTTTCAAATATTTCCTTTCGTATTTTAGAAAATCTGATATTATATGGTTGGAAAATGTAGAATAACAGACAGGAAGAGGATTCAGAGTGGGACACATCGAGTCGATCGCGGATTGCTATTGACGACATAACATTCACTAAAGAAGCGAAGGTGGCTTGTTAAGTACCACGCACTTCTGAAATCTTGGAGGCGGCCGCTGAAGAGCCACCTTCCATATCTTGCTCTCGCCAGCTGCCAGCGCTCCTGTTTCTGATTAACTGACCTCGCACTGCCTCTCAGTGGACTGCTCGTGCTTTATCCTGTCTACTGCCGTCTTTCTTCATAACCATCGTCTAGGCCAACGGGTTAGAACAACTGTTGACGTACCGTGCCGAGCGATTGAGAATGTTTCTATGGTTGTGTATATGTGATAATATTTATATCCACTATTAGATTATTAATAGTCGCTTGAAAATTCATATTTACAAGAGACTATTAATATACCTCATATTTCTTTAAAAAAAATAATTTACACTTTTTTTACATTAACAACCATTTGGACGTAGAATGAAAGAAATGTTTGCTTCTGTATTTATAATTCTTTATTTTGATGGGACAAGTAATGGTGAGAAAATTTCTTAGTAAATACCGCGTCCACAACCACCGAGACCACGTCCAGCGATAGCGGGTCCGTAGCCAATACCGGCACCAAGACCAGCTCCGTATCCCCAACCAGCGGCACCAAGACCAGCTCCGTAGCCCCAACCAGCGGCACCAAGACCAGCTCCGTATCCCCAACCAGCGGCACCAAGACCAGCTCCGTATCCCCAACCAGCGGCACCAAGACCAGCTCCGTAGCCCCAACCAGCGGCACCAAGACCAGCTCCGTATCCCCAACCAGCGGCACCAAGACCAGCTCCGTATCCCCAACCAGCGGCACCAAGACCAGCTCCGTATCCCCAACCAGCGGCACCAAGACCAGCTCCGTATCCCCAACCAGCGGCACCAAGACCAGCTCCGTAGCCCCAACCAGCGGCACCAAGACCAGCTCCGTAGCCCCAACCAGCGGCACCAAGACCAGCTCCGTATCCCCAACCAGCGGCACCAAGACCAGCTCCGTAGCCCCAACCAGCGGCACCAAGACCAGCTCCGTATCCCCAACCAGCGGCACCAAGACCAGCTCCGTATCCCCAACCAGCGGCACCAAGACCAGCTCCGTATCCCCAACCAGCGGCACCAAGACCAGCTCCGTATCCCCAACCAGCGGCACCAAGACCAGCTCCGTATCCCCAACCAGCGGCACCAAGACCAGCTCCGTATCCCCAACCAGCGGCACCAAGACCAGCTCCGTATCCCCAACCAGCGGCACCAAGACCAGCTCCGTATCCCCAACCAGCGGCACCAAGACCAGCTCCGTAGCCCCAACCAGCGGCACCAAGACCAGCTCCGTATCCCCAACCAGCGGCACCAAGACCAGCTCCGTAGCCCCAACCAGCGGCACCAAGACCAGCTCCGTAGCCCCAACCAGCGGCACCAAGACCAGCTCCGTATCCCCAACCAGCGGCACCAAGACCAGCTCCGTATCCCCAACCAGCGGCACCAAGACCAGCTCCGTATCCCCAACCAGCGGCACCAAGACCAGCTCCGTATCCCCAACCAGCGGCACCAAGACCAGCTCCGTAGCCCCAACCAGCGGCACCAAGACCAGCTCCGTAGCCCCAACCAGCGGCACCAAGACCAGCTCCGTATCCCCAACCAGCGGCACCAAGACCAGCTCCGTAGCCCCAACCAGCGGCACCAAGACCAGCTCCGTAGCCCCAACCAGCGGCACCAAGACCAGCTCCGTATCCCCAACCAGCGGCACCAAGACCAGCTCCGTAGCCCCAACCAGCGGCACCAAGACCAGCTCCGTATCCCCAACCAGCGGCACCAAGACCAGCTCCGTAGCCCCAACCAGCGGCACCAAGACCAGCTCCGTATCCCCAACCAGCGGCACCAAGACCAGCTCCGTATCCCCAACCAGCGGCACCAAGACCAGCTCCGTATCCCCAACCAGCGGCACCAAGACCAGCTCCGTATCCCCAACCAGCGGCACCAAGACCAGCTCCGTAGCCCCAACCAGCGGCACCAAGACCAGCTCCGTATCCCCAACCAGCGGCACCAAGACCAGCTCCGTAGCCCCAACCAGCGGCACCAAGACCAGCTCCGTATCCCCAACCAGCGGCACCAAGACCAGCTCCGTATCCCCAACCAGCGGCACCAAGACCAGCTCCGTAGCCCCAACCAGCGGCACCAAGACCAGCTCCGTATCCCCAACCAGCGGCACCAAGACCAGCTCCGTAGCCCCAACCAGCGGCACCAAGACCAGCTCCGTAGCCCCAACCAGCGGCACCAAGACCAGCTCCGTAGCCCCAACCAGCGGCACCAAGACCAGCTCCGTATCCCCAACCAGCGGCACCAAGACCAGCTCCGTATCCCCAACCAGCGGCACCAAGACCAGCTCCGTATCCCCAACCAGCGGCACCAAGACCAGCTCCGTATCCCCAACCAGCGGCACCAAGACCAGCTCCGTATCCCCAACCAGCGGCACCAAGACCAGCTCCGTATCCCCAACCAGCGGCACCAAGACCAGCTCCGTATCCCCAACCAGCGGCACCAAGACCAGCTCCGTATCCCCAACCAGCGGCACCAAGACCAGCTCCGTATCCCCAACCAGCGGCACCAAGACCAGCTCCGTATCCCCAACCAGCGGCACCAAGACCAGCTCCGTATCCCCAACCAGCGGCACCAAGACCAGCTCCGTAGCCCCAACCAGCGGCACCAAGACCAGCTCCGTAGCCCCAACCAGCGGCACCAAGACCAGCTCCGTATCCCCAACCAGCGGCACCAAGACCAGCTCCGTATCCCCAACCAGCGGCACCAAGACCATTTGGTTTTTATAGTAATTAAATAGTAAGTAAATTTTTAGACTTTTGATCAGCATTTATCTTGGTCCGCGCACGTTGCTGTGATTAGTCGAAAAGTTCACTTTACCCAGCATTCGCTGAAGTGTCTTCAAAATGTCTTGCCTTTTAAAACTAAAATCACACTGGCGCTTACTCTTATTCAGCCCATACTAAATTATACTGATGCCTGCTATTTGGATGCTACAGTGGAGCTACTAAATAAACTTGAACGCTTGCCAAATTTGTCAATCCGTTTCATCTTCGGACTCAAGAAATTTGACCAAATATATAATAACCAGTTTCGCAAGACCCTCAAGTGGCTCCCAATTCGACTTCGCGGGAACACTCGATTATTATATCTCCTTTGTAACATCTTACACAACTCATCCTTTCCGTCATACCTCAGGAACCTATTTTCCTTCGTTCACCCACCGGATGTGCCATGCAGATCGCATGTCAGGCCTCTCCTTAGTTATCCTATCCATAATTCCAGTTTTTATTCCTATTCCAGTCCATGCAGAGATTCCGGAACTATACTTTTTTTTTTTTTTATGAAAAAATAGGCCTGCGTTTGACCTTAACTTTATACTTTTATTTAAGAAACGCGTAAAGAACCACTACTTAGCTTCGTGTTAATCGAATATATTTATATTGTATATTTACGAAAGAGTATGCATGTATGTATATAATATTTATTAATATTTAATTTTTAAATTTAAATTTACACAATATGTATTAGAAATGTACGCACTAAGTTTACCATTTCAATAAAATTTCCTGTGAGGGTCTACTGGAAGAAATTCCAACGTATGGAATAAGTAGTGCCCTTGTACAAATACTGTTTTAATGTTTTCATGCCTTTTTGTACGTAGATAAATAAATAAAAAAAAATTATAATTTTCGTCTTTTTACTTGACACGAAACGTAGCTAAACAGACTTCCGCAAAATACTTTTTGCCTCTTCGGGAGATAAAACATGACGGTTGGTGGGTCATGTCGCGGTTTTGCTCCCAGAGATTCTTAGACAGACACCGGAAACCTCCATGCCGATTCACAGTTGAAATATTATTTTAAGAAAACCAATAAATGTATCAATTATACTTTTATTACTATCTTTTTCTCTATAACGCTCATAAAATAGCAGACAAGTGCAATGTCCCTTTCCTTAGCTTTGCTGCTTGCCAATTTTTAGAAAAAGTACGAACGGTCGATACCGACAATGAAATAAATTGCTTCTGGGGTATAATTTGGCAGGCTCCGTTTATCGAATCAAGTAAGGCTCGAGAAGTGTTTTTTTATTCCAGACGTCAACTCGTTTGTGTTTGTGAGATATTACGTACTTGTTGTGATGTTATTAGATTTAATTTTAGTACTTAATCTATTTTGTGAACAAAGCAATAAATTGAGAAAAATCTTATAAGTTTTCCGGTTACTAATATCCAATATAAATAAAATCTTGGCTTTGGCTGGTATTTGAAACCAGGGCCTAAGACACAAAGCGTAGTTATGGTGACCGCTGAGCCCTAAGTCCACAAGAAACGTTAAATTGTCCTTTTTTAATCAAAAGGCCAGTATATTTAGCGGCGAATTCAATGAAGAGTTTAGTGAACAGATGAAAAAGTTTTTTGATTCTAATCCTAAATCTACGGACATTACACGAATTATGTGATATATTAACTAATGGTCTCCACCAACAAGAGAAACGGGAAAGACAATCGTGCAGTGGCCTGTTAATGGGTACCCTTGTGTTGGTAGAAATGTTACCATACAGATCGCATGTCAGGCCTCTCCTTAGTTATCCTATCCATAATTCCAGTTTTTATTCCTATTCCAGTCCATGCAGAGATTCCGGAACTATACTTTTTTTTTTTTTTATGAAAAAATAGGCCTGCGTTTGACCTTAACTTTATACTTTTATTTAAGAAACGCGTAAAGAACCACTACTTAGCTTCGTGTTAATCGAATATATTTATATTGTATATTTACGAAAGAGTATGCATGTATGTATATAATATTTATTAATATTTAATTTTTAAATTTAAATTTACACAATATGTATTAGAAATGTACGCACTAAGTTTACCATTTCAATAAAATTTCCTGTGAGGGTCTACTGGAAGAAATTCCAACGTATGGAATAAGTAGTGCCCTTGTACAAATACTGTTTTAATGTTTTCATGCCTTTTTGTACGTAGATAAATAAATAAAAAAAAATTATAATTTTCGTCTTTTTACTTGACACGAAACGTAGCTAAACAGACTTCCGCAAAATACTTTTTGCCTCTTCGGGAGATAAAACATGACGGTTGGTGGGTCATGTCGCGGTTTTGCTCCCAGAGATTCTTAGACAGACACCGGAAACCTCCATGCCGATTCACAGTTGAAATATTATTTTAAGAAAACCAATAAATGTATCAATTATACTTTTATTACTATCTTTTTCTCTATAACGCTCATAAAATAGCAGACAAGTGCAATGTCCCTTTCCTTAGCTTTGCTGCTTGCCAATTTTTAGAAAAAGTACGAACGGTCGATACCGACAATGAAATAAATTGCTTCTGGGGTATAATTTGGCAGGCTCCGTTTATCGAATCAAGTAAGGCTCGAGAAGTGTTTTTTATTCCAGACGTCAACTCGTTTGTGTTTGTGAGATATTACGTACTTGTTGTGATGTTATTAGATTTAATTTTAGTACTTAATCTATTTTGTGAACAAAGCAATAAATTGAGAAAAATCTTATAAGTTTTCCGGTTACTAATATCCAATATAAATAAAATCTTGGCTTTGGCTGGTATTTGAAACCAGGGCCTAAGACACAAAGCGTAGTTATGGTGACCGCTGAGCCCTAAGTCCACAAGAAACGTTAAATTGTCCTTTTTTAATCAAAAGGCCAGTATATTTAGCGGCGAATTCAATGAAGAGTTTAGTGAACAGATGAAAAAGTTTTTTGATTCTAATCCTAAATCTACGGACATTACACGAATTATGTGATATATTAACTAATGGTCTCCACCAACAAGAGAAACGGGAAAGACAATCGTACAGTATAATACCAAGCAATAGATTTTCCTTGTGTTGGTAGAAATGTCACCAAAATATTTGTCTCAGCACGAGTGATCTATGCCAGTAAGCACTTGGCCGCCGAGCTTCAGCATATCAAGCAAGTACTGCACGTCAACAAACTTCGGGCCCAGCACCACGTCACAGTGTCCGAATGAAGCCGGCCACAGTCGAGCGATGGCCTGCTGTATTACCCATACATTATAGCCGTCACGGACAAGATTGGTTATATTTGAAAGCGAGCTTCGATCAAAACTTTTTACAAGCCTCCGAGAAAGATTAGTCAGGTTTTACCATGTGTACAAGCTTAATTGTGAATGGCAAATAAAAATATTAATGAAAGCTCGTGTCAAAGAACACATAGCTGATGTAAAACATAGACGCTCTAGGAAGTCTGCAGTCTCTGATCATATTCTGCTTCGACCATTACATTAGATTTGACAGACAACATATCCTTGGAAAAGAATACCGATTCCTGCCGAGGATGATTCACGAAGCTATTGAAATACTATAAAAACATCCTAATTTCAATAGAGAAGATGGCTGGGTGATTCGTTAATTAATAAAATTAAATGAAAGATCAAGCATACCACTGCACGACCCCTAGATACCGTGAGTTCATTCTGCGTAGATCGGACTAAAAATGTATAACTATAAAACTGACGATTGTCTTGTTAACTATGGCATTAGCACGTTAAACCCGCCCGTCCTTCCATGACCACAGGTGCTGTAAAGCATCCGAAACCTCGGCGTTAAAAAAGTAAAGATAAAATCCATAAATAATAGTTTAGTTTCAAATGTAAATACATTCCTATGTCGAAGACTAGGGTTATGTACCGCTAAGCTGTTATGTTTCGTACGGTGAGTCACAATAACTAGATCAAATTACTGGTAAAATACTTGTTAAACCACTGCAGTGTACAAGGGCCCAAATAATGTAATTGTATGTACGTAAAGTAAATATGTACAGAAATTAAACGTACTATCTCATAATATTTATGCTAATCTTATTCTTCATCAGTCTCTCTGAGTTCACTGCTGAACACACACATTTTCAAGAAGTTGTCAATAAATGCTCTCATGCCTTACACAGACGATTGGCTGGCGATTGATTTGTTAATTTTTCATTGTATAAATTGGCTTCACAGAGCCTCTGACCAATCGGCTTACCTTTCAGCTGTTTTTATCAAATCTGTAGTGTATACACGTATATATAAATAATGTATTTACAAATTCGAAGACAATGAATCGCTATTGCACATGTAGGTTAAATAGGTACACGGCTCTGCTCAGCTTTATGGCATCATTTTACAAAACCACCTGTAACGTAAATAAATTAAACACTATAACGAACATTATTGATCGAAAATATTCACTGTGTATTAGGTCCTAACATATGAAATTGGCGTTTTGTCGAACTGGCCACTTTGATCTCAAATAATCTGACGTTTGGTTATTAATTCCGAATTCAAATGTCTTTCAATTTTATGCTTGTGTATTTGTGTTTCGAATTAAGAGATTCATTTGTTTTCGCGCCATTTGTTTTTTCTTTGACATCCTTCTGTTAACAAATGGAAAACTTGCAATATTGCGTTATTTACAAATATAAGTTCCACCGTGACACCAGTGCTGCAGAAACAGCTCGAAGGGGTTTTTGTATATAATTATGTATATTGATATTAATGATGTGTATGGGGAAGCTACTGTAAAATAAAGTACGGTACATTTTGATTCCAACGTTTTCGTTCTGGAGATTTTGACCTCCAAAACAAACCCCGCGGACGGCTGGAGACCCAAGTTGACAATGAAGAATTAAAGGTGATCGTGAAAGCGAATCCATCGCAAACCACGCCAGGGTTAGCGGCAGGCTTCGGTGTGAGTGACAAAATAAATTTAATTCACTTGAAACAAATTTGAAAAGCGAAAAAGCTAGAGAAATGGGCGGGTACCGCATGAATTGAGTAAAGCACACCAACAAACACGTATTGAGTGCTGCGTTACATTACTCAACCGTCACATTAACGAGGGACTTTTGAATCGTATGTTAAATCGATGAAAAATGTATACTGTACGACAATGGGAAACGCTCATCACAGTGGCGAGCCCCAGGAGAACCGGCCAAATCCTGTCCCAAGCGAAAACTAACTCAGAAAAAGCTACTGGTGAGTGTTTGATGGCCCAGTGCTGGTGTCATACACAACTGCTTCCTAAGATCTGGCTAGACGATTACAGCAGATCTGTATTGTCAACAATTGCAAATCATAATGGAAAAGCTAACCATTCAATAACCTAGCCCACAGCTTCATAACAACGCTAGCGTTAGCAGCTAGGTGGCTGGCTAGGTTATTGTTAGAACTCTAAAGAAGTTAGAAATTAAAGGAGCTGCGATTGGAATGTCCCCGACTCCCACTATACTGTCATACCACCATACATATTTCTTAAAAGGAAAAAAAATTCAATTCAAATGAGGCTGACCAAACCGCTTTCAAAGATATTATTGATTCTCGCTCCCAAAGTTTTTTCAGCAATGGAATCAATGAACTACCTATAAAAGGGCGAAATTGCATAGATAATAATAGTACATACTTCGATTGATTTTAGAAAATACAGTTTATCACTTTTTCTGTATTATATACTGTCTAATATATAAGAATTCCAAATTTAACAAAATCATTTATGGCAAAGGATGAATTATGCAATAAAGATACACTTAAGCTGATGAAAATGTATATAGCAGTACTAGTCTAAGAGTCGTGGTAGCCAGGGTAGTGGTAGTCGTGGTAGTGGTCAGGGCGCTCACTTTAGTTTCATAGAGCGCGAGTGACCTGGGTTCGATTCCCAATGGTGGCACCACTAAAATTGTTAATAGCAATTTTAAGTGCTGTATTACCACATGCGGTGAAAAAAAACGTAGGAAACCTGCATGTCTGAGAAATAACAAAAAAAATATATTATTTCGAGGATATGTGAAGCCAATCCGCACTGGAGCAACGTGGCCGGTTCTTCCCGGCTCCTAAATCCTCTCTGATACTCGTATTTGAGAAGGAGGCCTGTCAGCCTGCAAGTGCCCAGCAGTGGGCACTTCCAGGCTGATACTTTACTTAACTTTACTCAGCGATTAGCCGTTTACAGTTGATAACATTGCAGTAGTTTTAGAATCTGCTGCTTTCATGCCATTTATTTAATAGGCTATCGTTCAAGTTACTGGGTAACCTGGATTGGTTAGCTGGTTACAGGTAACTTTCAAATAAGAGTAGCAAATGAACTCGCGGTGCACCTCATGGTAAATGGATGCAATGGGCAATAGGCAATAGGCACCTGCAACAATTCGCAATTAAGAATAAAGGTGTAGATGCGTTATCACCCAGGGGGACTGAAACTGCATACCTAATTTCAGTAAAAAATGTCATAGTTATTTATTAGAAAATCAGTTCAGTATGGAACCGAATACTATATGAAAGCTTTAATATGGAAAGTTTATTTCTGATTACTTTAACCCCAGTGTTTTGTGTGTACAAGAGAGCTAGATATTTCATTTTAAAGAAAAATTGTTATAAAAGTTAAAATACTTCTAGTTTTCCGCTTTCTCCATCTCGCCGTCTCGCCAGTTTACGCTTGTCATTTACACCATAAAAAATCTTCTTCTTTATTAGCTTATTCATCAAGGTCACTGATGAACATAGGCCTCTTAAAGAAAGCGCCAGCAATAGCCGGCTCGCATTACTTGAAAGGGTTTTCCATACTCACAACGCTAGGCAAGTGGGTTGGTGAGCGCAGTACCGGTGTGTATTTGCGTTGCTGCGCCCTGTTGCATTTAAAGAAAAAAATGGTATGTTCCTCCTTAGACCCTAATACCATACCATGTGTTCCGCAATGAAGTCTGCAAATACGATGGCTTGTCTCTAAAGATACCGCATTATTACAATTCATTTTATTTAAACAGTACATGTTTTTGTGAAGTATACCTGTATCCGAATTTGTATTCAAGATAATTTGCGTAGTTCAAGAGTACGTAACGACTTGTAAAGTATACTTTGATCGTTTTTCATTATTAACTGATACATTATTGTTAGCGTTTACCTTTTTTTGTTACTTGTTATAAATAATATAAAAAAATATGAAATATATATATATATATATATAAATATATAAATAAATGTAGCAGACATCGTCGCTGCAGATTATATTACGTGTAGAAACAGAGAGCATTGATCTTTTAATAGACCCATGTGGAACTCTAAGCTATGACATTCGACCTGCACGGCCTGAAGCATCATGCAAAAATATTTTATAAGCATGGGCTGTTACTCAAACTGTAAAAATGTAATTGATATGTTGTTCAAGAATTTTGTGTTACAGTGTAGAAAACATGGATATTATTTTATAAAATTTAAAAATGCCACAGATTACGTGACCTCAGCAACCCCTTTTCAGTTATGACAGGCTGTGACCACAGCTGCAGTGAAGAACCAGAAACATCATCCTTAAATAATAGTTTCATTTGAATGTATAGTATTCGCCTAAATATCAGAAATTATTAGGAATCTTTACTACTAGTTTTCGACCGTGGCATCACCAGCGAATTTTCGCATATGTACTTTATCCATACGAATTTTTATCAAAAGTTCTAAAATAAATATTTTTGTAATTAAAGCATGAATATGTACATCTTAATCCGATCTTAAATTATACCAGTAGAATTACATTTAATACAGATTTTTTTATTACAGTATACGTACTCGGGGATCTCAATGCCTATAATCTTTATAAAAGTTTAGTACGAAAAGAAAATACTTTTGTTATAAGTATGGTAAGTATGAGTTGTATTAAATAATTATAAATTCTTTGTGATAACAATCGTGACATAAATGTGATTAAATTGTTGTAATAAGTATTATGAACCTTACCACTATGAGCCTGTAAAAAGTCCACTCCATAGACCATTCACATAATCGTGAAACTGATTGGTAATCGCTGTACCAGACACCTTATATTACACAACCAGCATATTACACGTTGCTGCCCGTCGTCAGTCTGATTAATTTTGGTCTAGTATTTTTCGTCATGACTATTACGCCATCTTCCGGCAGCCATTGCGATTTTCAAGACTTTTCCGTTAGTTACCTCTTAAGACAACCACGGGAAGAAAGGGGTGGCAGATTCCTACGCTAATACCAGACGACAAGTATGTATAAGTATTATGAATAATTTCTCTTAATGTCAATCTCAATTGAACGTGGTTTTCCATCTACCAGACAGGCGAGGCTTTGGTAACAAAAAAAAAACTAAACCCAAGGTCTAGTAGTAACATCAGTCATTTATATATAGAATAAAAAAGTTTTCACTTTGATTTCGACTAACGTGTCCAGTGCGAGGGCAGGTAACAATACGGCGTTCTCAAACTCGCCAGCTTAATGTAGTATGTACACGCCAAGGTTCAGAAAATGTACCAAGTAATGTGTTTCTGCTTTTGTTGGAGGTTTAGCAGCAGTCACCCTATAAGTTGGTATAAAGAAAAACTGTATGAGTATAACGTATAAATCGAACCTTTTTGTAAAACCTCGAGCCCAATACAATAAAGTGATGAATTAAACTACAGATCGAAGGATTTATATTGGATACTTAGTTTTGATCTCTTTTTGATAGATATAATAAATATCCGAGCGCAATAGAATCAACCTGTGCATATTTAAATCCATTAAGCTTTTCTATATTCATTCATTTGCATGGCGAAGCAAATCGCTATTAATCACACAATGCGTTTAATGTTACGCGTAAATACTGTATAAACTGGAAAATACTGTAAATTTCAATTCTAAAATATGTAATAAAATATATTTCGAAAACATGTGAAGTTTGCTAAATCATTATGATGTTCATTATAAGTAAGTGACAAAAAATGGAAAGTTTTGGTTCTATAGTTTCAATATTATATTATGGCAGTAAAGCTAGGGTCTCGAACCCGGTTCTCTCAAGTTAGAACATTGGTATTCTGATGACAGAGCCACGGGGTAATCAGCGCAGCTAAAGATATAGATATTAAATACGAGTAGGTAATTTTCCCAAAACCCACAGACTTATTGACTGTGCTCACCAGACTGATGAGAATGGGAAATCGTATAAAACCTCTCGAAATAACGTATGCCTGACTGAAAATACACAGACCAGTGACGGACAACAACGTGTAAATAGGTGACTTGCTACGGAGAACGATTTTACGCACAATCACGCATGACGCACGAGCTTGCGCCGGCGCACTGTAGTAGGGGCCTGTTCCACGGTGCGACTTGTGTGACAATCCATAAAATCATGGACCATGGGAAGCCACCTTAAAATACGAAGAGTCTGGTAATGCTAACGTCTATCCACAAGCTAAGATCATTAATTACCGATAAAAGCCTACAGAAATTAACTATTCACAGACTGTTATGAAGAATAAAAAGAAATATTGACTTCAGCCGGGATACTAAGTACGTAGGCTGACATCATGAAATTAGTGTAATTTGAAAGACGTGATACTCTCGTCTCTGGGATGAAAGGGGGAATATACCATCTATTTCTTCGAGTTCCTACCTCACCTGCACGTGGTGCACTTTTTTACCTAACAATCCAGGCTCTGGCGGCGAGTAGCGGAAAATCCTTCCAAATTTTCCGAAACCAAATCCCACAGACTAGAAATAGGGAGCAGCATCACTAGAGCGAGAGCACTGGCACTGCGCCACCAACCCGCATTCCATAAAATACATGTTGGCTTTTGTTGGCGCTATTGTGTAGAGGCCCTGGTGTCTTGACTATGGAGATATTCCCACTTAACAAACACCAACCTGATGGTTTCATCTGGCCTGCGCTATATTATGGGAACTACAATCGAGATATTTTGAAATATGTATATAATAAATACGTTTATACTAATAACATGAATGTAGAAAATTTAAAACCCAGTATTCTAATAATTAAACATTTGTGTCCTGTCTTAAGGTAATATAATTAGAAGGTCTGTAGCATGACTTAAGGTAGCCCAACGCGCTCGCGCAAACCACTTATCACATCTCCGGGAGATGGAAGATAACGGATGGTGGGCCGTTACCGGATTTGCTCCCGCAGATCAATGTGACATTTTCAACGATTTTCCATTAGGCGTCTCTTACGACACCCACGGGTAGAAAAGGTTAGGCAGGCCCTTACACCGTTATCGCACAGCACTAGTATTCTAAATACGAATATAATTCGTTAACTATTTTGACTAAATCTCTATACAATACTCATTACATTCCTCTTCTATAAAAAAAACCATCTGTTTAAGAGTTGAAAACATGAACACAAATGTTTACATAAAACAATATGACATTGAATATGTATATGTAGTTATAAAGATCGAGGGAATCTTTAACGTAAATACCAACGAAATTGATAATTGTCAATTTTGAAGTCAATAATAAATAATATTTGATATTAAAATTTGTTACTTTAAACATAATTTTTTTCAGCATTCCTAAAAAATAGGAAATAATAAAATAAATTTAATATAAACACGTATAACATTTCAAAAATGTTGTTATTATCAGGTAGACCCAAATGAATTACTTAAATGTACATCATTTATTGCTAAACTGGGTTAGTAGGGACGATAACGATGTAGTCGCAATCGTTTTATAAGCGTTGATTATTTAAAACATACGGTGTTACAAGTCGCTCACGCAGCATTGTTGTAAATGACGTATCGTACGACGTTAAGTAATAATACATATCACAATGATGTGACATATTCTACATGGTTATTGCTTAATAAATTAAGTAACATTAATTAAGAAAGTAAAAATTTGTAATAAATAAAAATCGCTTAAAAAAGGAATCGAACTCTGGCCACTTGCGCGCTATAAAACTAAAGTTGGGGCGCTGACCACTAGACTACCACGGCTTCCCCCACGGATGGCTGTACATATAAGCTTATTTTCTTCAATAGATATTAAAAATCGTTTCAGGTATGATCAGAAATAATCTAACATAAAAAGATGTTCGAAATTCGGGACTATATAAGTAGCACTGGAGCGCGCTAGGGGCAGTTCAGTGGTGATTTCAGAAGCATGTGGAAGAAGAACATTACGAAGGAAATGAAAAGAAAAAGAAGAAAAGTAGAAAAGAAATAATAGAGGAAAAGAGAGAGGGTTGGTTACAGTCAAGAAGAATGTAAAAAGGTTCCTGTGGAAGATCACAAGCGATGAATAGCGTATCCGAAAGAAACTCTGCACCCTTTGTAAGTGGTAAAAATAAAAAAAACTAATAATAACGAATAAATTTTACACCAATCTCGCAACCCATAGCTTGTAACAATATTATTGTGCTGCCCTTGGTTGTACCCTTGGTACGCACCGATACAACGCCATTCACTCGTCTTCTACTTTCCCGTATCTAAAATAGATATTTTATGTATATGTAATTTAGAGACAGATTTGTATATGTACATGTACATGCATATCCATCAACTATAAACACGTGCAAAATTAACAAAGTACAAAGAATTTAGATTTTATTAGACGAAAAAACAAAGGAATGTCTGATGTTATTATCATCTCTTGCATTGGTCATCTCAATCGCGATATCTATGGTGCGTGTTAAAGTTTGTCCGATGTTGCTTCAGATCACGATAAAACTTACTGTTTCAAATGATATATATGCTTATGAATAAAAAAACTGCTAATACGATGTAGCTTTACCATTTTGTTTTACAAATTTGCGAGGATACAAATAAAATACAATTTGTGGGTTCATGCTATTGTATTCTTTGTGAAAGTACAAAACGAATGAAGCTCTAAACTTAACGAGAGTCAGTTCAAAGCTTTGTATACAAGTAGGAGTGGTTTGTCTACTGTACACTTTCCTACAATTTAAGTCTCTATTGTATTTTTCGTTCAGGAATAGATATCTGTAGAGAAAATTAAACTCTTCTACAATAAAAAAGAATATATGTGTCAATATTTCAATTAAGTCTAACCTTTCTAAATTCTTAAAAATGCTTCTTATGTTCCTTAAAACAACTATATTTATAATCATCCACAGGAGTAGGAGTGATTACAGATTTCCTTTTGCTACGAATTAGCGTAGCCTAACGGACTTCCGCAATCCACTTTTTGCCTTCTCTTAGGAGAAAGATGGTGACTGGTGGCCTTGTCGCGGGTTAGCTCCTGGAGATCACCATGAGCTTTCAAGGTTATTCTCATAATCATCACTTACGATACCCCCGGGAAGAAAGGGGTTTGATGGACTGTTACATCGCTACCACACGATTATGTAAAATATGGGTGTGCACTTAATAAAAAAAAAAATCATGAGATTACAAAATTCATATATTCACTCAATTAAAAATAATATAGAAAATGTATAAACGTTTTTAGCGAATTATTTATATTTTTACTATGAAACACCTAAAGAAACACCTAAATCTGATACTTGTACACAAGTCCTATAGGACCGAACTTTAATTACGTGTTTACGGTTTATGCGGACGCGGGTGTGGTAGGTGAAATTGGATTTTCATGTTGCTGCTAAAACTTTATATGACTTGCCAATTATATATCTATAAGGTTTACTATGAAGCTAAACTTTGTTATTTGTATATATATAAATTGATCAATATCAGCACATAAATACCACATCTTCTTCTTCATCAAACTATCAATAGTCCAGTGCTGGACACATATGGTCTATAGCTTCGCCGATGACCA
Organism: Bhutanitis thaidina; assembly: GCA_029286595.1. Taxonomy (NCBI): domain Eukaryota; kingdom Metazoa; phylum Arthropoda; class Insecta; order Lepidoptera; family Papilionidae; genus Bhutanitis; species Bhutanitis thaidina. The sequence goes on from JAGSMS010000015.1 coordinate 3,250,484, forward strand.
TATTTGAGCCGCTGAGGTAGTTTAGTGTGGAGTATTGGCTCACAACTTTATATGGTGGTTACTGCAGCCCATGGACACCTGCCAACAACTTCAATCGAAGAAGGTTACAGATGCGGTGTCCCACTTGAGGCCTAAGATGGAATGCCACACAGCTTGTAAATGTACTGGTTGTCATTTCACACAACAATAATTGCACTTCTGTTTGGCGGGATAAATGGGTGTGAGGGTGTTACCCACCCAGACGACGAGGTGTAGCACCTAGTAAAGTAATCCAAATCTGTTGAAAATAATGCTTTAGTGAGTGGGCAACTAATGGAGTTAGAACGAGTTGAGGTAAGCTATACGGGCATTATGGCAAAAGGTCACTTACAGCTACCATAAAATTCCATCAATTGGTAGAATAAAAGGAAATTTTGTGTGAAAGCTAAGGCTCTGTTTAAGCAATAAAATTAAACTTTCGACAAACAAAACTAAAGCGACATGTAATGTAAATAATTTAGAAACTGGAAGATTTAATACCAAAAAAAAGGGATTACTTTAAAAATAAAAGGAAAAAAATAAATACGAAGTGACAAATGAATTCCTTAAAGTCTTTTCATGCATGGCCTCTAAAATTACTAAAATATACGCGCAGAGTCATTTCTCAAAAAGCATACAGGTACATTCAAGACTTTCATTTTAAACATTTTATCAATACCGGTATTATTAAAGCGTTCAGGATCTTAGACAAAAAGCAAACATAAGACCTATGGGGCCTTTAACCTTGGTAACATTTATGTAGTGATTATTGTGTTTTGAATTACCTATGATAGAATGAATGAATGAATGACATACACTTTTTATGTAAATGAAATAGGTCCATATAATATAATTTGCTTTACCGTTGTAAAATTTTACGTTAATAGAAATTTAAGAACAGCACGTACGTCCGAGTTGCCTCCAAGTGATACTTTCATTTATACACGTTATTTTGTTAAAGGATTGATTTTTGAGCTATTTTTGATTTTGTAATTTTTCGGTATTATTTTTGTATCTACCGTGAATAAATTTGTTTGTTTGTTTCTTTTTTTATTATTAAGATATAGGGCATTAGCTCACTGTAGGGCATTGGCTTTCCCTTAAGGAGGATTTGTCATAATCGCCACGCACGGCAAGCGGATTGGCGGTCGCAATACCAGGCACCTCGCACCTTAGACGCTGCTGTCCATAATCGATCTGCCCACTTTGGGTCTAGTATATTTTTACATAGTTATCCCACCATCAGACGGTAGCTATTGCGATTTTCAAGGCTTTTCCTTCAGTCGCCTCGCCGAAACCATAATCTCATGTCAATTGTAAATAAGAATACAATTTGACAATCTGACAATGAAATTGAAGACCGCAGAGTTTCTTGCAGGTTCTTTTCAGATATGTGACCGCTGTACTCGTAGATTTTGTGGTGCATAAGAGCTTTAAATGAGCCTAAATTGAATAAAATAGTTATGACTTTGAGACTTGACACACAAGAACTTGGGACGTGCCATAAGAGCCGCAGTTACGACAGATACACATATAAAAATATACACGCCATTAGAGATGTTTCATCAAAATGACATAGCTTAGAGCTTTACCTTGACTTCTTTTGACTAACAAAGCTAGTTAAAAGTAGTTTTAAGTGTGTATATATATCTAGATACTATCGTTAATGTTTTCATATTATAAAATAACAAAATTACGTTTTTGTTCCTAAGGGAATGAAACAACAAGATATATGACGTACACGTTTCATTGCAAGTTTTCTTTAAACTTTTATTACCTATTTTCATTAAAATGAAAAATCTAGAACTCTTGAATGTACAAAATGCTGAAGTTAAAGTAGATAATAATTCAGAAATAAAACTTTCATAATGCAAGCGTTTCGGTGCCAACGGGCTTAAAAGCCTTAAAAAAAAGCTTTAAAGTCAGTATTGAACGTTTCAATTTCTCGCCTTTTTTTTTGGAGTAAGCATAGCATTTTTCATTTTTGTAGTTAGTGTAGTTTTTACAGCAACGATAGCCGAGTAGTAAGCGGATCTTCAATGTCAATCTTCGTGCCCCAAACGGATTTGTCGTGTAATCAGGAAACTGAAAATAAAAACATTTTCCGTTTTTAGTGTCATAAACAATGTAGATAACCCATGTTATTGTTACGTAGGTATTACAGCTATATATTTTTAAGTTTTGTCTCGAATTATAGATTAGCTGTCTGCGCAGAAAATAGTATTATAGTACTATAAGTTACGTACGTAAGTTAAGTTTACGTACAAACTCAAAGGCACTTACAAGGATTTACCTTCGATACTTTTTATGCGATAAGATTGGAAAAAGAACCGTATAAGAGACACGGGACCCCAAAAGGAAAAATTTAAGTTGCACATATCCAGAGCGAGGCTATCACTAAACCTCGAATACAATCTATATATCACCATAGTCTACATTAGTAGATCATTCATCATACAGTTACTGGCATTAGCCTGCAGTAAACTGTATAAAGACCAATGAAGTTAACACAAACTTAATTAAAAAAAAAATTATTAAGCATTCGTAGAGAAACATAATTTCCAGGAGTTTACATTATTTATATTCTGAGTGTCTAACAGTAATTTTAAATTCAACGAAAATCTAATAAAATTTTACTCAAATCGAATAAAATTACGACAAAAGGAATTGAACCTTATATTCCCAAATACAAAGATAAATAACTAGAACCTTAAACTTCTTAAATTCCCAAAATAATGAAACTTTGTAATATCTACAGCTGATATTGCTACATTGGAATCCGTGGCATAACCTATTAGCTGTAATACTTACTCAACAATAAAATAGGTTATTTACTATCATAAAAACTCAAAACTTTAGCTTTAACGTGAATACTCACCGAAATTTTGGCGACAGCATTAGTAGCACGGGGTCACTGCGGCCCCAAGCACCATTGTGCACCTAGTCTGACCACTTCCGCAGCGCGAGCAATGCTAAGGCGGGCAGAGATACGGGAGCTGGGAAGCTAGCAATAGGAAGTTGTCACGGTGGTCGAAACATATAGGTCACGTGTAACGATGTTGATGTAATCGTAACATTTGGAGAGTGGATTGGTGATGGCAGTAATAGACGCCACACACCTAAGGCGCTGCTTAGCGTCATTGGACCATATAAATTAGATTTGATATTTGAGAGGCCACTTCCCTTACACTTCATCTACGACATAATATACTATATCATTCGGAATACTATGAATTATTAACCAATATCACTACTGAAAATTCTGCAATGTTTATTTTTGCTGAAATTGCGTCGTTTCGAAATGTTTACGACCGCAGTGTGCTTGATGGATGCTATCTATCACTACAGATAATAGAGCAATAAATGTAACAAATTCTATGGAACTTAAAATAACTCCACCGTTATCATCATAACATATAAGCCTCGTGTAAAGGAATAGATGTAATTGTTACATTTGGAGAGCTGATTGATGATGGCAGTAATAGCGCACAGGCGCTGCTTAGCGTCATTGGAATACTAACATAAAATTAAATTTGTGTATTTTTATATATGGTAAAGTTGCAAAGCGGACATGCGACTCACCTGATAGCAAGTGATTACCGATGCCCACGTACATCTGCAACACCAGAAGAGCTGCATGTGCATTGCCGACCTTTAAGGATATTTTGGGAGGAGGAAAGGGGTGAGGGAGAGGGTAGTGGGCCTCACTCACCGAAAGAAACACAGAAGCTCAAGATGCCTCTACTTCACACAAACCTCGGTCGAGCCGGTCCATTAGAGCAGCAGCAAAAGCCGCAGCTGGACTCTACAACATGCAAATACTTACCAGAATTAATTAACCTAAGTTAAAATAATTCTTACGAGAAAGATATGCTTGATATTTTTCATGAAAAGGACATATAATAATCTCTATATATAATATATAATAATTCTTTCATGAGATAATATCGGGGTTAGCTGCTCTTAAGTATTTTGTTTAAGAAATTGGTTTTACCCCCGTAGTACCTAAGCCATCATTTCATTGGATTTCCAAGGGAAACGATTTCCCTTAAGCTTTGTTAGTAGGCCTTAATAATTTTACCGAAAGGGCCTCCCGACAAGGTTTAACAATTTGAAAGGTTTAAAAGCGTTTAACTTCACGGTCGTTGACTCGTAAGTGTTAATTTATTATTGTTTTTTTCTCACTGGAAATTAAGGTAATATCATAACAAAAACTAATATGTACATATCTAAAGTAATGTTCAAAAAATATATATTTTTTTATAGGATAGGGGCAAATGGGCAAACGGCTCACCTGATGCTAAGTGATTACCGTCGCCCAGGTACATCTGCTACACCCGGGACGCTGCAGGTGCGTTGCCGGGCAGTGAGGATATTTGGGAGATCTCTCTCTCTCCGGTTACCTCACTCACCGAACAAAATACAGAAGCACAAGATACCTCTACTTCACGCCGGTATACTGCGAGGTCGTGGTACTACCCCGGTCGAGTCGGCCCATTCGAGCAACAGTAAAAGGAACTGCTTGGCTCTGCCACGCAGTAGTAGCACATAGTAATAGGAAACAATGTACAGATCATAATCATCATAGCAACAATGTCAATCATAAGAACAATAAATAATATTAAAACAAAGAATACTTCGCAGTATGCATTGAATAAATGCGGAATCCCACAAGGTGGTTTATTGGGACCTCTTTTATTTGTATCCTATATTAACGAACTAATACAATGCCGAAATGTTAATGCCTATGAGAATGATATAAACAGTTTGTTGACTGATATAATTAGAGAAATCTAATTTATGTTTTGACATGATAATGATGGCGTGAATGATTAATTTAATATAAATATTAAAAATAAATCAAGTCTAATTTATTGCATGTTGGGTAATAAAAGGGATTTTTTTCTTTAATTATATATCAAATTGTGACTCTCTCACAATTTTAGTACTAATTATAAAACATATTACTGTATAAGTAGTAAATTATTTTGACTAACTCCATATTCTTGCAAATAAAAAAATCTTATCTTATCTTATGTTTATCTTATTTGGTACAACAAATACAAGAATAGCCGCGGAGGATAAGGAGAATGGCGTATCGCAATACCAAATCTCCTCTTCCCCGTTATTCCACTTCGGCTTTGGAGCGAAAGCGATTGAACCAAAAACGCACAGTGCGTTCGTTGGCTGTATTTTCTCCTAACGCATCATTAATTGTACGTTGCAGGTTTCCATGTTTAATTCAAATACAGAATGTGAGAAAAAATTGATAGTCAAACCATGGAATGTCATAAACTTTGGAATTTAGAATTAACATTCTAGTTTTAACAAGTATAACTAGTTTTAGAGTTTAAAAAATTTTTAATCACTAGGACCACGCTGATTTAATTTTAATACCTTTGTATTCAAATTATTTGATTTAATTTTAATATAAAGGCCACTTTCCACTCAAAACGGCAACTTCATATTTCTTACCCCATTATTTTTTCTAAATAATGTGTATGCTCATGTATAAATGTAACATAAACTCAACTAAAGTAATTAAGGGTTTTCACCAATCACCCTAAGTTAACTACTCTTGAAACTTAACGGACGGTATACTTAACAGTTCCATTAAAGTATGAAAGTTCAATTAGCTTACAACTTTAAGAGCTTTCTACTAAATTAATTGCTCTTTTTTGAAAAAATTATCAAAGAGATATGTATTGATGTATTATAAATTGTAAATGACATTGAAACAACGTTTTTTAAAAAAAAAACCTAAGAGATTCTTGCCGGTTCTTCCCTGGGAAGTACTTGTTTTGCGAACCGGTGTAGATTTTGACGTTTATTAGAGTTTTATACAAGCCTAAATTGAATAAAAAAGTTTTGACTTTGACTTTGATTAGGGGATGACTATGTCCATCAGGTGGCTATTAACAGATTGATGAGGTGAAAAGGGATAACACATGAACAAGAACCTTTGCGATTCCGATTTGTTGCAGACTAGCAACGTATTTCTTTTAGTTTATACATTATATTGTATGTTTTTATTTGTATCCTATATTAACGAACTAATACAATGCCGAAATGTTAATGCCTATGAGAATGATATAAACAGTTTGTTGACTGATATAATTAGAGAAATCTAATTTATGTTTTGACATGATAATGATGGCGTGAATGATTAATTTAATATAAATATTAAAAATAAATCAATTCTAATTTATTGCATGTTGGGTAATAAAAGGGATTTTTTTCTTTAATTATATATCAAATTGTGACTCTCTCACAATTTTAGTACTAATTATAAAACATATTACTGTATAAGTAGTAAATTATTTTGACTAACTCCATATTCTTGCAAATAAAAAAAATCTTATCTTATCTTATGTTTATCTTATTTGGTACAACAAATACAAGAATAGCCGCGGAGGATAAGGAGAATGGCGTATCGCAATACCAAATCTCCTCTTCCCCGTTATTCCACTTCGGCTTTGGAGCGAAAGCGATTGAACCAAAAACGCACAGTGCGTTCGTTGGCTGTATTTTCTCCTAACGCATCATTAATTGTACGTTGCAGGTTTCCATGTTTAATTCAAATACAGAATGTGAGAAAAAATTGATAGTCAAACCATGGAATGTCATAAACTTTGGAATTTAGAATTAACATTCTAGTTTTAACAAGTATAACTAGTTTTAGAGTTTAAAAAATTTTTAATCACTAGGACCACGCTGATTTAATTTTAATACCTTTGTATTCAAATTATTTGATTTAATTTTAATATAAAGGCCACTTTCCACTCAAAACGGCAACTTCATATTTCTTACCCCATTATTTTTTCTAAATAATGTGTATGCTCATGTATAAATGTAACATAAACTCAACTAAAGTAATTAAGGGTTTTCACTCAATCACCCTAAGTTAACTACTCTTGAAACTTAACGGACGGTATACTTAACAGTTCCATTAAAGTATGAAAGTTCAATTAGCTTACAACTTTAAGAGCTTTCTACTAAATTAATTGCTCTTTTTTGAAAAAATTATCAAAGAGATATGTATTGATGTATTATAAATTGTAAATGACATTGAAACAACGTTTTTTAAAAAAAAAACCTAAGAGATTCTTGCCGGTTCTTCCCTGGGAAGTACTTGTTTTGCGAACCGGTGTAGATTTTGACGTTTATTAGAGTTTTATACAAGCCTAAATTGAATAAAAAAGTTTTGACTTTGACTTTGATTAGGGGATGACTATGTCCATCAGGTGGCTATTAACAGATTGATGAGGTGAAAAGGGATAACACATGAACAAGAACCTTTGCGATTCCGATTTGTTGCAGACTAGCAACGTATTTCTTTTTAGTTTATACATTATATTGTATGTTTTTATTTATAAACTTACCCACAAGAAATTCTGAAATCCAAAAGTATTCATCAACTAATTTTATTGTCTTCAAAACACTATGTTTTTGTTCTGATGTATGATATATTTTTATTATTATCCAGGTTAATAAAATACTCTTCCGGATGGGTCACAATAAATGAATGCTTCATATAATGCCTAAAAATAAAAAGTGGTGCTTGTATCAGTGTGTACACACGGAAAAAGTGAAACTTCTATAGGTACAAATTAAAAATGTACTAAAGATATTTTCTTAGATTTATTTTTATTTTATAATTCTATGTACAATATTTTTTTATAAATCACTACGTTTTTATATGATTATTAGAGCAGAATGTGCGAGTATATGCATGAAAACAGATGTATAATAGACTGCGCGTGTGTCCATAGAATCTAAACAAAGAACAAGAATACGTCTGCACATGTAATGTATATGGAAATGTATATATCATTTCCATATACCTTGGTACTTACTTTATACACAAATATGCGTAATGTCATAATGTTATGCGTAAATCTATCCGTAACATTAGTACTAAACTGTATATTTACTAGTTTAAGTATTTTTTTTTTTTTTATAGAAGAAGGGGGCAAACGAGCGTGCGGCTCACCTGATGGTAAGTGATCACCGACGCCCACGAACATCCACAACACCAGAGGAGCTACAGATGCGCTGCCGGCCTTTAAGGAAGGAATAAGCTCTTTTCTTGAAGGTCCCTAAGTCGTAACTATTCGGAAATACTGCTGGCGACAGCTGATTCCACAAAGTCGAAGTGCGTGGCAGAAAACTCATGAAACACATATTCACACTTATCGTAACGCGTAACCGTAACCTTTTATTTACGTACCGTGTCCAAAGAAGATTCACTTCAAAAACCATTAAGAACTTTTGATGTTGCGTGAAGTGTTGTGCCATTATGATTAGTCAAATCGTCATGTTCGTGGGTATGACATATTCTTCACAATACTAAATGTTTGAAACCATTTGATTGTCACAAATCCGCAAGTTTTTAGTTCTAACTTGAATGTTGTAATTAGCATGGTGGTATAGATCCAGTTTCTACACACATCTAGTCATTACCATATCCTTCAATTTTGAGCTAAATAATCTCCTTCACAGTTATTTGCAGAGAATTTGAGCGACGTTCTCATATTGAAAATGATGTACACCATATTTGCCTTTTGTCACCTTCTACGACTTCCATGGTCAGATAGTGGTAATATAATGTTTTAATACCGACAGTCGTTTGGAAACACCAAAACCCCGTTTGTGCCAGCAAAGAGTGAGGCAGGTTTTCGTTGAATAAAATTTGAGGAATTCCTGTTTTAGAAACAGAGTTTTTGCAAAGCAGTTGATTAAAAACTATACATAACACGATAAGTAAAACGATGTAACAGGGAACTCAAGCAAAAAAGAGAAAGCTTAAAAGAACCCATTAACCTGAATAACAGGTAGACACTGTTTGAGGAAAGTGAACAGCCCTCTCAAAGAATAACAACGTTTTACTACTGAGCGTCTACATGCTTTTATCAAATTAAGTTTGGTAATTTATGGTCATTGTTTATTAGTATTGAATTAATTTCGATGTTTATTACGTTACAGTATTTTTTTTAAATATTTACAATAACTATAATTTGGCATGGTACCAAGATCGCTGGTCGTGTTTCCACACTCAATGGTTAAATTCAACTTTTGAGCGAGAAAATAACCAGCCTTTCTGTTACAGGCGGGTACAACTAGTCGCGGGTATAATTCCTTTAAGGATTGCGGAGGGACCCCATGGACCAATCGTTTCAACGGAAAATGGTACAAATAAGTAGTTTTCCCATATTGATTCATATTTGCGCCACTTACCCAATTCAGCTGCCTTTGATGCTGCCCCGACACTGGTGAATGTATACTTGATAAGATTAAGAGGACGATTATCCTCCCTTATAATTCCGCAAGGCTCTTAAACCAAGGGGATATTTATAGAGACATGCCCTACGTTTAATGAGCGTGATGAGACAGACTGCCGGCACTTTTTTGGCAGAAAGCCTGTGGAGGACCAACTCGTCCAAGTCGTTACCACAATTATATCGATTTGAATGACAGATTGATGCTCTAAGTCGGATTCCTACAGCCATGCTTTCGCCATCAAGTAATGTTACAAGATTACTTGATGGTAAAGCGTGTAGCCAGTCACTGGATTCCTTTGCCGAAACATGTAGAAAGCGGGCGTGTTCGCGGTTAAAGCGAAAATTCCATTAAGCTCGATAAGAGGGATATCCTAGCCGGGCTTGTCAATGCTTCCCTTGCCTCTGTGGCAAAGATCAAGTCCAAGCTATTATATAGTTTCATTACACATTTTATTTGATGAAACTAGTATGAAACTAACAAAAGAAATAATAATAGTTGTCAATATAATGAAGTTTTATCAAGTGACAACATTCACAAGTATAAATTATATATTATACAGAGTTTCATTAAAGCCAAATTTTAGCCTATCTACAATGTGAAAAAATTATAAAAAAGATGTAGAAGAAGGTAGCTTGCTGCATCCAGCTGGATTTTAAAGTTCGAGTCTAGTCATTACAAAAGGGCATTTGAGAAGTCGTTCTTTATTTACTAGCGAACTGCGCCGGATTCGGAAGGATAGATCACTAATATACAGACTAAATGTGAATGTGTTCTTCATCAACCTTTCTCATGAAATAAAATAAGTTCTTAATGATGTTTCAAAGTGCATTAAAGTCCACTTATATGTTTAGAAGTTATAAGCGTTACACAGATAAATGCGGATTGCAACTTTGTTTTATACTGTTTAACAAAAGTAAAGTATTACCAAAAATAATAATAGCGTCGTCTCTCTGAACAGGATTAGTTATAAAATAGTTATTCACTTTACATTAGCTTCAAAAGGGGCGCAGAATTATTTATAACACAAGATAAGGGTGAGGGATAACGGGTATAACGTCTTAATTTATTGTAACAGTTATATGCTGGTAATAAATTGGTTGTTTAGGCTATTTGGTTTTATTTATCTGAGAATTATATAAGATTTATAAGCACTTTCTCCTGTCACCCATAGAGTAAGGTAGAGATTACGGATTACACTCAGCGTAGCTAAATTGGCTTCTGCAACCCACTTTTCGCCTTTCCGGGAGATAGAACTTGACGGGTGATGATAGCCTCGTCACCGGGTTTACTCTCAGAGATTGCCGTGAAATTTTTAAATACTAAGAGAGGAGCTCTTAGTCACGACTTACGACACCCACGGCACGAAAGAGTGTAGCAGATTCTTACATCACTGCCGCACGGCTAAATTAAAAAGTACATGTCTTAAATATAGCGATAAATAACATTTACGACAGTAAAGTTTACAAATAAATATTAGTAACTATAATAAGAAAAAGAAATAACATTATACTATATTATAAAATAATATTATAAAACAATTTCATATTGAATTGTAGTTTATGTCGCAAAATAATTTTTCTAAAACGTTATTTGACTTAGCTGGTTTAGTGAAATAAACTACTTATTGTGCAAATAAAAAAAAATTATAGATTAATTTTAAACATATTTTAGTATTACCTTTTTAATTAAGCTACGGGATAATAGAAACTGCTCTTTGTTCAATGTATTAATTCCTAGATCGTGTCAAATGCTTAGTACGCCCTTTCGATTAAAGTATTTGCCACCGGGAATAAACAAATAAATGCATATGCAAAATAATGCAAATATCAAATGCAAAATCTATTCATATTTTTGACATAACACTGACCTCCTTATGGTAATTTATTAGTCAATACCATCTTGATCATGACGATTTTCTGGTTATCATCCATAGGCCGTCAACCTTTTAAGCGTGGTCAAGCGGCAGCTTTAGCTGTTGCTCGAATGGGCCGGCTAGACCGGATTGGTACCACGGCCTCGCAGTATACCGGCGTGAAGTAGAGGCTTGTGCTTCTGCGTTTCGTTCGGTGAGTGAGGTAACCAGAGGCCCACACCCCCTCCCTATTCCCCTCCTCTTCCCTCCCACCTCCCAAATATCCTTAAAGACCGGCAACGCACCTGCAGCATCTATGGTGTTGCAGATGTATGTTGGCGACGGTAATCACTTACCATCAGGTGAACCGCTTACTCGCTTGCCGTCTCTTCCCTAAAAAAAAAAAAGCCTACCTAGCCTACTAGACCTAATGTGGTAAGTATTAATGAAAATAGGAGCACACCTTCCTATTCATATTTCCGTATTCGGTGTAACGCCTGTGCAAAAAGACCTTTCACCTCGTTTAAGAACCTAAATCACATTTGGGTAAAAAAAATCTTACCAATTGCGTGTTATTACTCTGTTATGATTACGACTCCTTCTCTGCCGAGGAGTCGTCTGGGTCGGTATCACCATCTTACCTCTTTCTGTCGCCAATCAGCAGTGCAACTACTGTAGTCTTCCGGTTTGACAGGTGCAGCAAGCCACAATAGTTAAGGGCTGTGAGGCATTCCATCTTAGTTCTTAGGGGAACGCATCTGTAACATTATTCGATTGAAGTTGATTCATGGGCTACATTAGCCATTTACCATCAGGTGTACTGTTAGCTTTCTATATTTATTTTCATTAAGAGTGACGAACGTGGTAGGATGGGTTCGCGCAATACACACTGCACTTCATTTTTCCGTGTCGATAACTAAAATAAAATATTTGGGATACTTTCGTGGTGAATTGATCATTCAATCTTTGGTGAATTTCGCAAAATTGCCGAGTATGCGCCGCAAATGGCAGAAAGCGGCTTACCCAACTCAGCTATTTCATTTAATCTAGCGAAATTGTTCGCTCCGAGGTCATACTCGCAAAGAATATTATTCAAAGTCATAAAACTAATATCTTAATGCTCAATAAGGAGTCTTATCCCCTTAAAATATAGAAAGAAGGCTTTTATTGGTAGAAATATATGCTCACGTGATAGCGTCACGCTGCAATCACATTATCAGCCGATTCATAGTCCACAACTGGACATAACCCTATCATCCGAATCGAAGGATTTGCCGTAATCGTCATACTTGACAAGCGGGATGGCGAACGGAGTATCGAACGCCCCTCACCGTATACGCTGGTGCCAGTCATCGTCCTATGTATTTTCGGACCAACATTTTTTCGAATAGTGAACCCACCATTTATCGGACGTCAAAATATTTACAACGTCGTAAAAGTAACCTACTTTTAACGGGACGAAAAGGAGTTGCAGATGTTCGTTGTTGCAGAAGTCGCCACCACATCTCTACGAAAAATGGTTTTAAATGGGTCGGCTCAACTTAGGAAGGGTAAACCTCCATTAGAATACAAGCGTATAGCACTAGAAAAGAACTATTGAATATCATAATGAAGTGATGAAAAGCGTAAATCCAATTACTGATACTAATATATTTATATCAGTACTCAATAATACTTCGTTAAGAATATAGTTGTTATAAGTTCTACCTATCCATCTATAAGTCACAATCATGACTTATCATGTAGAAGCACAGTCTTCTTCATCTTTATTAAATAAATAGTATAAAACATAGGTTCAATCCTTGTTTGTCTATATACTTCTAAGAGAATTTCAATATCACATTTCACGAGGAAGGTTTATATGTAGGTATAACATTCTGATTTAGTTTATATATTACAAATATGTCTCTATATAAATATATCCGTGCGTAGCCGACGGGGTTCGCTAGTATTATATTCATTAGTCACCATTCCATACAAAATATCCATTATTTTGATTAGTCGCTTGGATATTTTTTTTTTGTTTTGTGTTTACTTCATTCCGTGATTATTTTCGTTATCACTATAAGAGAATTTGGCAACTTATCTCATCCCGTGGGAGTTGTAATTCGACTACGGGAAATCCCTAAAGCGACGCGTGGCCTTCGGGATATGGCGGAATAATCATTTCAAGTACATTCATCCAGACCGGCCAGGGTCTAAGGTGCAAAATGTCTGGTACTGCGACAACAAAGCAGCCTGCCGAGTGGCAATTACTATAAATCTTTACGCTGGGAGGAGGCCTACGCCCAGCAGTTGAACTTTTAGGAAACGCTAAATAGGAAAATAGAAGAACATTTATTTCTTTTTTCTTGGAAAGGCTTGTATTTATTTGTGTACTGTTTAGAAGAAGAATAGTTTGAATAGTGCTATAAAAATATTATTATTATTTCATTAACAGCGTTTAAATTGAAACATACGTAAGTAAATAAAAGTTTACATAGCTTAAAGTATATTGTCGATTTAAAATTGCCAAACGTCCTACGTGCAGAGTTGAGGCGCTATTCATTACCGTTATTGATTAATTGTGCTTGAATTACGTAAAGAGGGCAATGATGCGTTTGCGTTAAATATTTGTCAGTTTAAGTTTAAATTAACGCAATTTACGACGTATGCTAGTTAAAATATACCAATATTTTTAAATTTATAGATACAGACAACCTGTGTCTGGCGTAACGAGCTATAATATCACGTTTTATTGTTATTGTTGTTTTTATTTTAATTATTAAAATTGCAACTAACCCTTTGGTGAGTAGAAAACTTTGGTGGTAGATGTTCCGCAGTGGTAGGTTATTCCGCCATCTATCGGTTAGCCATTTCCTTTTTCAAGGCTTTTCCCTTAGTCGCCTCTTACGACACCCATGGGAAGAAAGGGGGTAGCAGATTCTTACGCCAGTACCACACGGCCAATAACCATTAGTAACAATATGTTTTGAAAAAACTGTTAAAACACCAAAAAATCGTCATGTTATTTCAAAAACCCGCACAATAATAAAATTATTAGAGCTTACGATTTAGATTTGGTAGATTTGTTATGTGGTAACATGACAAAAGCAGTTGTTGGTGCCTAGAGATTATTATTTCAGTGGTGCCGATACCGGATATCGAATCCACCTTCCTCGCGTACTATGACCCTGTTCAATGAATAGGGTAATAATATCGTTATAAAAAATAATTTACATTTTTCTTCTATTTGTCAATGCCAGTAAAACAAGTAAAAATAAGTTATTCCTCAAGTGTGCGGGCGTACTGAAGAAAGCATTTGTCAGGAGAAGACGATAGGCTACTTTGGAAGAATTCCAGAACAAACTAGGAATGTGATATTTATACAATACCATTACTTAGACAAACATATTGGCGGAATAAAGTTGTCGTTATAAAACTTCCTCTGAAAAAAAAGATTTTGTTTCATGGTAAGTACAATTAAAAAAAATAACGAAACAATTTCAAATATCTTATTCTCATAGTATATATTATATATATTATATAGTCTTAAAAGATTTATTATGATACGAAAGATACTCATGGCAGAGTATCATTTCTGTGTACGAGTATATTACGTCTTTTATGACGAAGGACCAGCGGGAATTGCGTGCATAATAACTTACCTGCGCGTTTGCTTATCACTCGTGATTGCCAAGGTTATTTATTCAAACATGGATTCCTAGAGTTATGGCTTCAAAAATCTGTACCAGTCTCTACCCTAGACTGTAGGTTCAATTGTACAGACGTTCTTAATCGCATTTCCTTCATCCTATATGGCTGAGCGTGGGTTCAGTACAGTAGTCAATTTACTGTCAACAAAGAGGTAGTGGTGAACAACTGAACGGGGTGATATGCGTATGACGTTACCGAAATTGGAATCCGTCATTAACGAATTGTTAAAACTACTCTTTAATTTTTGATAAATTTTAGGATTATTTAAAAAAAATATATACAATTTTATTGCACATTTACTTGTCGATTTATTCATTTCTACTTTAAGTTTTTTAATAGGTACATATAATATACAACAATATATTATTTTTTTTCATAAAAAGTTAAATTTTATGGACTCTAGTCCTTGTCTAGGCGTTGGATTTTTTTTTCTATTGTTGATCCAAAAAATGTTGGGAACCTCTGGAACAATGCAGAATAAATATATATACCTTTTTTATTTTAAACACCATAACTACACATAGACAAATACTATTTGTGGATAAATATTATATAATATTAATCCTAAAATAAATTCAATAGATGTCCTCTAAAGTAAAAGCATTTCAAAACATCGAGAAATTAATTTTGATCAAAATACTGTCCAATTTTTTGTCCAACGTTTTACAAAGAGATGCAGAATATGATCCGAGGTACTATAGGAAGTAAGAATATTGTGTAACGAATTAATAACACTTTTGAAGTAATAACCTGTCGCTGATTTTTTGCTTTATTGATGGTATTTATCTTAAAAGTAATAAAATTTTTGCATATCGTCGAGAAATATTTTTGAGTAAACTATTTCGGTTTTTAATTTACAGACACATGGCTAAAATACTATTTAAATTCTTATATACAACATGCTTAAAAATTGGAGCGTTTTCGACAAGCACACTCAACTCTTGGATATCCGGGAAGAGGAGTGCTTTTTGTTTAGTAGACCTCCAAAGTATTATAAATTATTGTTGTACCTAAGTCACATTTGATTTCAAAAATTGCATGGATATTTTAATAAGCGCGAAATATCAAAATTTAATAAAATACCAGAAATTAACAATCAAATTAAATCACAAATTTAAATCTCAACTTACGAACGCAACGCAACTGTTGCCTACAGGTACTGACTATAGATCACGCGCGGTCTATAATCTATCAAAACGAACTCTGAATGGATCAACAATAAAAGTGTCATCGAAATTACATAATTTCGCTATAACTCCGCGTGAAATCCCGTACGAAGAAATTATCTGTATTATAATTGAAAAATACAACAACTTTTGCCGGTTGAAAGTACATACAAAAAGGTCAAAATAGACCCGCAAAAACTCTTCAAATAACCAGCGATCTTATAAAGAAATACTCCGAAAAACTAAATCTAGACGTCAAATCGATAATACCAACATTTGCCAAACCGCCTAAGTTGTATGGGTTGCCAAAAATACATAAGACGAATGCTCCACTGCGTTCTATAGTAAGTCAAATCGACTTACCAATTTACAGATTGGCTCAAAATGTAGCGAAAATACTATCACTACACAGTGGACACACCAGAGCACACACAAAGGATTCCTACCTTTGTGTGTGCTCTAGTATCAGTGAGATAAAAGATCTATGAATGAATGAAACCATGGTCAGTCTGTCCAGTCCAGTCACTATTCACATGCCTACCAGTAGAAGACTGTATCTTTCAATTGTAACTAAGAAGCTAGCCGAGAACAACATGCCCCCTGAATATACAGTATTACTTAAATACCCTCACATCTGGCTATCTGTAATAGGAGGAAGAGTTCTACAGCCAAGTAGATGGTGTGGCGATGGGCTCATCTGTATTTCACATTGTCGCCGATATATTCATGGAAGACTTTAAAGAGAAAGCCCGTCATACTTCTCCCATAAATCTAAGATTCTACAAGCGGTACGTAGACGATGCTTTCACAATCTTACCATCCGATAAAGTCACTGTATTTTTGGACCATCTTAACTTCATAAATGCCAAAATACAATTTACTACGGAGTTAGAGGTAAATAACTCTTTAGCTTTCCTAGATGTATTAGTAATTCAGAATCCTAGTAACACCTTAATTCACAACGTATGTGGAAAAAAGACACATACCGGCCGATATTTTAACGGTGAATCTCACCACCATTCATCTCAGCTAGATAACGTGAAAAATTCTTTGTTTCAAAGAGCACGACAGATCTGTGACAGTAAACACTTGGCCGCCGAGCTTCATGTTGACTTGCTGAAGCTCGACGGCCAAGTTGCTTGAGCAAGTTCTGCACGACAACAATCTTCGTGTTCTGCTCCTCCTTCACAGTGACCGAGTGAAGCCAGCCACAGTCGAACGAGTGCCTGCTGTATTACCATATATCATACTAGTCACGGACAAGATTGGCTATATTTAGAAGCGAGCTTCAATAAAAAAAATTAACAAGCCTCCGAGAAAAAGTTAGTCAGTTTTTACCACCTGTCAAGTGTAATATCCCTATACAAGATGCAGGAGCATACAAGCTTGTACGCTGTGAATTTTGTGAATGTGGACTCTCGTTTATAGGGCAAAAATAAGAAATCCATGTAAAACATAGGGAAGTCTGTAGTCTGTGATCATACTCTGAATCGCCCCAACCATTACATTTGACAGATCACATATCCTCGCAAAAGGTCACCGATTCCTGCCAAGGATGATTCGCGAGGCTATTGAAATTAAAAAGACATCCTTATTGAAAAATAGAGAAGATGGCTGGGTGCTACCACCTGCTTGAGATCCGGTAATTAATAAAATTAAATCAAAGAACAAGCATATCACTGCACGACCTCAAGACATCGTGAGCTCATTCTGCGTAGGTCGGACCAAAAATTAATAATAATAAAGCTGACGGTAGCCGGGTTAACTATGATATCAGGTTAAACACCTTAGTCCCCCGTGACCACAGGTGCTGTAAATCCCACAAAATATCAGGAATTAAAAAAATTAAATTAAAGGCAATAAAATCCGTAAATTATTTTTAAAAAATTAGATATAATGGGTATGGATACAATTATAGTCGTTCTTTTCTTTTCTTTTTTTCTCTTTTTTTTCTTTATTAATCCTGTTTATAACCGATTCCGGTCACGTACGACGGAGCTTGTTAAGTCCACCGTGGCGAAAATACTCGCGGCAGATATACTGACCCAATTTTCGATATTTACTTTGATTCGTATAGGTATTATATTAAAAAGGCTGTGTAATATATTAGAATAGAATATTGTTAAAATTGATGTTATTGATTAAATTTTAATCGAAATAATGGCGGAATATCCACCAAAAAATTTTACGACATCTACAGGTTTCAAATTATAATACCGAATTTAACAAATGTTAACCAACTGTAAATGAAAGATTTACGAGCTAGAGTACTACTTGTTTCAATGGTGTAACAAGTACAAGTGTACTTAATGATAGTCATTTCCATAATGATGTAATTTGAGCAAGTGACAACAATCGCAAGTATTATTTATTAAATTGTTGACTATTAATAAAAATAATAAAGCTGTGAAGGTCATTATAAAGAGAAGGATTATTAGTTTGGACTCTCTCTTCTTTAAACTTAATAAGTACAGACAAAGTAGCCGAATTTTTTAGTTCGTTCCGAAATTTACTTTCTTATTCTTCTACATTAATATATACATAATTTAAAAGTTTGGGATAAATAAGCTGGAATTAACTTCTGCGAGTTGAAGAAGGGTAGAAAAATGTGAATATAATGGAAATACTGTTTAAAGTTTTCTGATTTATTTGAGTAACATTGCGTCTTTTTTAATTTGAACTTTTGTCTAAAAAAAAGTTCTTCATAATATTGTATGGTAAAAACGATTGCCTCCAGCATTATTCATAAAAAGTTTATAAACGTTTCTAAAACACTTCTGTCTTGTCTGTGGCAATGTAGAAAAAATTTATGCTCGTCATTGAATAAGATATAGAAAACTGCTATATTCCCTTATAAGTTTGTTTTATTTTATCTGAAGTAAAGTTTGTAGGGCTGAATTAATATCATTAAAAACAACAAACTTTTAAATAACACAATTTTTTTTAAGTTTTCATGATTATCCTTAAAATTATACATAAATGTGATTATGACCTCATATGTTAGATTAGCCAATTTAAATTCCATTTTAATAATAAAAATGAAATTGCCGTTTTGAGGTACTGGCCATTTTTACAGAACACTTTGCCGGCTGATGCCAATATTTAAAAGTAAGTAATGTATTTTAAGTTCAAAATTGTGTCTACTTTTGGCCCGAACTCTACTTTTTATTTCTGTATATTTCAAGTTTTGATGAAAAATATTGGTAATATATCAAGTATTCATGAATGTGTACAGTAACTGGAAAACACAATAGAAGGCCGCCAATTTTCATTTTGATGCCATCAGTCCAACGAATCTCCAGTAAAAGTCGACTATCGTTATAAAAACTTTTTGGCATCTTCCGTTCTCGCCGGACCTAGCCCCAACCGACTACTTTTTCAGGAGTTTGACAACTTTCAGCAATGTTAAAAGTTTCATATTTTAAGTCTGTTGAATTTTATGTTAACTTGAAAATATTTTAAAAAATAACAGAGATGACAATAATGAAATAAAATATGACATTGATTAAATATTTGTTTATTTTTCCTTAAAGCAAATATTTTCGGTACATTTCATTTCATACTGTAACCCCTAATAGATGGATATACACGTTCTAATACACCTGTTATAGATGTTTATTTAATTTTTATGTTATGTAACATTTATTTTTTATCATATTATCACCCAGCGCTAGACAAAGAAAGTGAGTGTGCATTTTTGAGCATGCAGGTTGGTAGGTGCACTGCCAGATCGTCATCACTAGTGTATGTGGTTTGTGATTTGGTTTCGGACGGTTTATCCGTCGTTATTGGGTCGCCAGACCTTTAATTATTTGATACTCCTAATGTTAAATAATAAGTCCTTTTTTCTTTTTATTTTACTGTCGCCCACGTACCACGTATGTGCAAGACCAGAGGAGCTGCAAGTGCATTATGGGCCTATAAGGATATTTGGGAGGTGGACGATGGGAAGAGAAGTTGGATGAGGGGGATTGGCTCTGGACTTCATGTGTCATTACAATTAGTTTTGTTTCAACACGTCAAGAATTATAGGTATATTACGATATTAGAGGAATATCTTTTTGTATGATGTCATTCTGTGTGGTTGTCGGAATTAAAGAAGTGCACACTTCTGTATAAAACTACGACACTATGTCAGATCACTCTGATACTATATGCCCGGCCCCATGTATACAATGCATTAATACATTATAATTGGTTAATAGATTAGTAAGTATTCAAAAATTTTAAACAATTAACTTAATATGAAAGTTATGCAAGCAAACTGTAAAGCAGTGTTTCACAAAGCAAATTAAATTATACTAATATCTCTTGTTCCAATGAGTGTAACTGCATATCTAGTTAGTAGGAATTTCGCTTTCGAAGCTAGCAAATTGTTCGTTAATGAGAAATGCTTTGCATTATTTCAACCTGTATATATAACGAAACTTAATATCGTCATCGCCGAGATACGATCGGAAAAAAACGTGTATAAATGACGGTCCAAATAAATTTGCGGCAGTGGTTATAAAAATGAGGGTAACAAATGTGGTAAATTATTGTCGGACGATGCTAATCCCGGCCACACTTCGTGACGTAAAGGCGGTGTTTCACGGATAATTAATAGCACTAGTCAATTCCATTAGCTAATGGCAAGTGACTAATGGGTATGAAGAAGAGCACTAATTTTCTCTGCAAGTTGCCTGGATAACAATTTAAATAATATGGTTGGTAAAGAAAATCAATTTAAAAAAAATCTCTGTCTATTCTTGCATATACATTAGCTACACTATATCCTGCGCAGTTGGCAACTTTTGTTTTTTATTCCTTATCGTTTACGTTTTTCTTGTTTATAATGGGGTCGGCAGAAGGTATACATTTTTAATGTTTTTTCAGTTTTGCCAACTTTGTTTTTTATGTACAATTACTTAGAGTAAAATATTGAATTGGTGGATGAGTTGTGCCGTACTTTATTCAAACGTAATGAAGATATCAATATGTAGAACTTGTGGAAGCATTTCTTAGCTTTCATGTCCGTCATTCCACTACCCAGGTCACGCAAAACCAACGTAGAGAATGCGTTATCTGATGTTAATCAAACTCAAATCTCGCAGACTAGTGATGGACGGTAGCATCACTAATGCGAGGATACGAGGCACTGCATTCACCAACCGAGCGCGGGTTTCTCGGTGAGGGATTTTACTGCCGTGGTTTTAGAGAGACCTATGTTTAGCTGTGAACTACAGAAGGCTTATGTAGTAGCGATAATAATCTTCGAAAAATTTTGTCATAGATTTATCTTTAATACGTTTCTTTTTTTTTTTATTATTTATATTATTTTAAAGATAGCTACGACACGTCGATTGTTATACATTTGAACAGAAACTATTATTAACTGCTATTATCTAATTATTATTGAAATTGGCCGCCGAGCTTAAACGTAGAAGAACCAACCACTCGAATGGGCCGGCTCGACCGGTTTGGTATCACGGCCTCGCAGAATACCGGCGTGAAGTAGAGGCACCTTGTGTTTCTGCGTTTCGTTCGGTGAGTGAGGTAACCGGAGGCCCCCTCCTCCTCCCCATTCCCTTCCTGATCCTCCCTTCCATCACCCAAATACCCTTAAATGCCGGCAACGCACCTATACCACTCCTGGTGTTGTAGATGTACGTGGGCGACGGTAATCACTTACCATCAGGTGAACCGCTTGCTCGAGTCGAAGGTTCTTGCTGTATTACCATATGTCAGAGGTGTTACGGATAACATTTGCTATATCTTCCATAAAACGTTTTTCAATCTTTCAAGTGCATATCCCTCTTCAAGATGCATGCGTTTACAAACTTGATTGTAAATGTGTCTTACATGGGTCAAACTAAAATATCTGTAAGGTCTCGCGTAAAATAACACAGCTGAAATAACGACGCTCTTGGAAGCCTGCAGTTTGTGATGAAATTCTAGGTCGCCCCCCAACCATTACATCAGATTTGATAGACGACAAATCCTCGCGAAAAAACACTGATTCCTACCAAGGATGATTCGAGAGGCTATTGAAATCAAAAAAAAAAAAAAAAAAACAAATTTTAACAGAGAAGATGGCTGGGTTATTAAAATAAATCTAAAACTAAACATACCACTGCACGACCTCAAGAAATTATGAGCACTTTCTGTGAAGATCAGACCAAATTTAATAACTAAATGCTGAAGGTAGCCCGAGTTAACTATAACATCAGGACGTCTATCATTTCAGTCCCCTCGTAACCACGGGTGCTGTAGCACTTGAAACGACGGGAACAGAACAACTAAAATAAAAAGCGATAAAATCCGTAAGTAATAGTTGTTAGTTAGTGTTCGCGTAAATACAAATGAAAATTAAATCGAGCTTGTTATACATGTTTAGAATAATAGCTTAAACTTTAAAATGTAGAAACGGTTTCTATTTTAATATTCACAAGCGAAATTACTGTAACTGGCGTTAGTTTCGTGCACTTCGCAGTTGTTGGCGACTTCTTCCTTTAAACTGCAACTGTCGCTTTTTAACTTAAATACCCTTCTGAGTTCGAAACTGAAGGTTTCTTTTGCTAAAGTGTGCATCTCCGTGTTTTCGTGAAGTATGATTAAATAAATAATTAAGCTCCACTTTATTTTAGTAGAAATTATTTGGTTGCGTAATTTTTACACGTAACTCTAATTACATAATGTTCCTCAATTCTTGAGACCGTGCTCATACCCTGATTAAGCTAATTAGCTAGAAGTAGTCAACATCTGCATTCCTTAACACCTTCTCCTATCTTTTCAGACTATTTATTAATCTTTACTTATAATGTTAACATCATCACCGTACATCCTCACATTATTCTCTTCCAACCGTGCAAACCTTCGTTATTAAACAACAGGAGATCGGTTGCTGGCTATTCTACCAATATTAGGAAGTCAATGAATGTACTTGTAGTTCAGGAACGATCTTATGAAAAAATATTGTGATTCATTGGAGAATGGATACCATCTAGTAAAAGTTGACTTTGACTTTGAATAAAAAATAATCTTCGACTAAAACGACTACCCAATTAACTAACGACTTGACAAGTTCATTCTATCAATTGAAATAAAAGTTTCAAAGGAAGTAGATGCCAAAGTATGAAATACAACTGCACTAATATAACTAATACTAATATAATAGGTCTTTACCCATGAAATGCCGTTCTGCAGTACTGGCCATTTCAAATCAAAATAATTTTTATTTGGCTAAGAATTCTAATTTCAAATTAATTTTATTTTAAAAACATGGAGTTCTTTTTCCAAAAGTAGTCATTTGTTTATTGATTAGTGTTATATTTTCATCGCATTTCAATCTTTTTCGTCATCATGGATACGTTAAAAATTCGAGTAATTATAGAATATGAGTACCGTCGTGGCAGCAACGCGGCACAAGCGGCACGCAACATCAACGACGTTTACGGAGCTAACACTACAAACGTACCACCTGTTATTGGTTTGCTCGCTTCCATTCTGGAAATTTCGACCTGAAAAATGAACCTCGGGGTCGTCCGAAGACTTTGGTCTACAATGACAAATTAAAGGCCATTGTGGAAGCCGATGATAAACAATCTACGGCTGAATTAGCAGCAGCTTTCGACGTTAGCGTCAAAACAATATTGGTCCATTTGCGTCAAATTGGCAAGGTAAAAAAGCTTGACAAATGGGTGCCCCACGAACTCAATCATCGCCAGCGCGAACTACGCGTCGAGACGTGCCTTGCACTGCTCAACAGACACACAAATGAAGGAATTTTGAACCGCATTGTTACCTGCGATTAAAAATGGATTCTGTTTGATAACCGCAAGCGCTCAGCAAGTTGGTTGGATCCTGGTTCAGCACCTAAACAATGCACTAAACGAAAACTTACCCCTAGAACAGTGACCTGTTTGGTGGTCTAGCGCCGGTGTGATTCATCACAGCTTCTTACCAAACGGGGTGAACATTACTGCAGATGTGTACTGTGAAGAACTAAACACAATGATGGAGAAGCAGGCACATCTCCAACCAGCATTGGTCAATCGCTCGTCTCCGCTGCTCCTGCACGACAATGCGCGACCTCATACTGCACAGCAGACGGTCTCCAAGTTGCAAAAACTGGGGTTGGAAGCTCTCCATCATCCGCCCTACTCACCAGACCTTGCGCCTACAGACTACTACTTTTTCCAGAATTTGGATAACTTCTTGGCGGGAAAAAAATTCAATACCCGAGAGGCAGCACAAAATGCCTTTGAAGAATTTGTTGCCTCCCATCCAGCTGATTTCTTTAAGAAGGGCATAAATAAACAGCCACTGCGTTGGCAAAGATGCTTTGATTGCATGGGTGATTACTTCGATTTATAGAAATAAAAAATAGATGAAAAAAATTCGTTTAATTTTTTTCATACAAAACGGCAATTTCGTAGGTAAAGACCTAATATAAACAATAACTATTAACTCGTAACTATGCTATGCTGGTTGCTTTGTTGAATGCAGTGAACACACATCACACTTGTTTTTATTTGTCAGCCATTACGTCTTATATTATAAATTTCTTACAAAATACATCACTGCAAGTACATCAATTTATTAGAAAACTGGTGGCCTCGTTTAGTTTTGCCGCCCCAGGCCTCCAATGCCCTTAGGCCGCCTCTGATTTATGGAGATGTAACCTTTTTTTACAAGAGAGTGCACTCTTGTTTTCGTGTCGGTATGTTCTTGTTCAGGGCTTGTCGCATTAACGCTGTTAATACTTCATAAATGTAGAGCCCTATAAACGCTTAATGCTATGAGGCACGCCTACGTCTATTCCAATCACGTTCATTTGCGCCTGACATAGATTGTGAGGCATTTCATACAATGCTTAGTTAATCTTATTATATCTAAGAGATATTGAACTTAAAGCGTTAATAAAAAATTCACTTTATAATAGACTATTAAACAAAAGCTATAAAACACGGTGCAGAATCCATTTAACTATCCTATATCAAGCCTATATCAAGAATACGTAAGTAAATTCAAATAGAGCTTTTTTACTATTCTTCTCGAGCAATTCAATCAAAATAAAACTTCCGCGAACAAACTCTAAATGAGTTTGAAATTTTATGTATTATTACTTCCTTGATAAAATGAAAGGTTATGAGAATCGAAGAGTATAACAACAGAATTTTTATTATTTCAACACGTCACGTAAATTCTTACACAAACCCGTCATTGAAAGAGATCGGAAGTTTATTTTTTTGCCCTTACTGAAATATGAAGAGCAGCTGACAAAGCTTTGAAATGAAATATCAACATTGTGATTCTAGGCGCAATTTCCAGGAAATTAATTACTGAAAAATCTGTTTTAATTAATGTTGTTACAATATTTTTTCAAACTAGTTCAAAACGACAAATAGTTAATGGGGTTTTTTAATCACAAAATTTATGATAAAAGTTCTCTAGGACTCCCTCACTACCCATAAGCCTTTTACCTATTTATCCTTAACTGCAAAACGGCTGTTGTGTTCCTGTCTTTAGGATATACTACGACATTCTATCTTATATCTCAGGGGTGACAACGCATCTGTATTCTTCTTTGATGGACTACCAACGCCCGCGTTCATCTGCAATTTCCGGCCTTTAGGGATATTTGAGGACGGAGAGGAAAGGAAGGGGAGGTGGAAAAAGGGGTGTAGGCCTCCTTTTACCTAACTCATCGAACGAAACGCAATAGCACAAGATGCCTCTACTTCACGCCTGTATCCTGCGAGGTAATGGTACTACCCTGGTCAAGCCGGCCCATTCAAGCAGCAGCAAAAGCCACCACTTGTGTCTAACACATACAAAACGACACTCCAATGTTGCAAAAAAATCTAAATAATGGCGCTTTTTCCTCCTTCATTTCTTAATATCACTGTGACATGATAGCCTAAAGTAACAAAACTTTATTAACAAAACTTTACTCGTTGTATATTAACTAAGGGTTTTTAAAAAAAACACTTTTAAAAAGCAAATTGACTTTACCCTAGTTTATCGTTATTATCATAATCAGCATTGATCAATAGTCGACAGATAGATAGGGCCCTAACGTAATGGAGAGATTTGCCATTTTCGCCACGCTTGGCTGTGGCCGCCCCGCTCCTTAGACGTTGCTGCTCGTTATCGATCTGGCTATTTTCGAAGTAGCATTTTGAAATGGTTAGTTCGCCACCGGTCTATCGCTGTATGAGATATGAGATTTCTCCTTATCTTAGTCATATTTGTTGTGGTAAAAAAGACAACATAAAAAAAATTGCAGCAATAAAAGTGCTCAACTCCAACTATAAGTTAACCCCCATTATAGTATAGTATGAAACAAAGTTGAGTTCGTGATGAGTAAATTCCTTTTCGAAAAATATTATTATACCGATATATTATCAAAATGTGCGTATTATTAGAAGATACGTTTTTACATGTAAGTAATGGGACTTTACTTGTAAGGTTTACCATTCTATACCTTTTTTTTTACAGAAAATTATTTTAGTTTGTCACTAAATAAAACTAAATCCGTTCCCATCCTGAAATCAGTGTGCTGAGATATTATACTAGTAGAATTAAAGAATGTAAGATTTTTAAATGGCATGTTCACTTTAATAATTATCATCAAAAAGTTTCTTTTGACAAGACAAATTTGTTCCAATGCCGAATAGAAAATTATTTGAAAAGATATGCTTTAACATGTAAGCAATGGGAACGTAATTAGCCACTATTTTATTCATTCACGTTAGACCTCTTATACGTATCTCTATACATATATAAGTCAGATACGTCTCATATAGATAGAAACCAGAAAAAACGTCTGAAATGTTAATTGATAATTTACCTGCCAAGCTTGGTGAAATCTTCTCCGAATGAAAAAGATTTATTACGTTAAGGTAAAAAAATTATGTATTACCACATGTTAAAAATCAAAATTTACCATGACTCAAAGAGGGACGTAAGTTGAAAAGATTATTTATTATATATGGCCCATGTTCAGCAGTGGACTTCTGATAGGCTGAAATGATGGTGATGATGATGATGATATATTTTTTTTTTTTGGAAATGTTTAACAACGAAATGTATGTATGTTTTTACTTTCGCACTTTATTTGTTCAAAGGCCAAACGAAGCGTTTGCCGTTTTACACTTTAGTGATATGAGAGATCGCCTTTTGTATTATAAAACATATTTTCTCATTTTGATAGCAAAAAATGAACGTTGAATAAAAAAGAAATAAATGAGTGCGGAGAGAAATATGTCGGAGTTAGTAATTAACACGTGCAAAAGGCATACGTTCTGAAAAAGAGAATTTTTAAAGAACCAAACCTTATAATTTAACTTATGTGTTTGAGGAGTGCAACGTTATTTATTTATAGTTCTTAATATGACTCTTTTTGCAGCAACTGAAGTTTTAGCTATAATATATAAAATAGAATAAGACCTCCAAATCGAAAGACCAAAGTTCAATCCCCTGTGCCGATGAGTTTTTCAAAAGTTACACAGAAACACAAGTATAAATAAACTTGAACATGAACAATTAATATATGATTAAAAGAAAAATCATAAAGAAATACATAAATACTCATGGACAATTTAATGGATTTGTTAAGTGCTCACGAACCAACCAATTGAAGGAGCATCTACTGGGAGCTGTTCTGATGTTCTCGGGCAAAGAGTTCCGAAGACGTGTGGCTTGTATGGTGATCCATTTAAGCTTACATGCATACATATAGGTAAGTAATTTTATTATATATGTTGTTTAGGAGACAAAAAGGCAATTAGAATAACAGAATAATAATCCCTTAAAGAGGACTATCGTCGTAAACCACACCAGATAGAAGTTCTTTGACTTAGTTTTACTAATTAACAGAAATATAAGTAATATATTATGCTAGTATGCATAAAAAAAAGTATTTACATCTAGATTATCACTCATAGTTATGTACTATATTTTCGTTGTCGTCGTATAAATGAAAAAAATGGATAAAATTATCAACGAACAATATGCCAGTCCGGAAACGGGCAACAGCGTAATGTTTCATACATTAAATCTACATGTAAAGCGTGGCGATTGCGGTAAGTTGTCCAACAGTGGTTTATTTTAATTATGTTCTGGAATAAGAAAAAGCAACACAAATTGATCAAAATTTCATCGATAAAGACAAACAGAGTGGCTATAATCTAGTAATATATATAGACCATTTTAAATTGATGTTAGCAAGAGCAAAAATTATGTTGAGGTTTTATTATTTGAAACGGTTAATGGTTTCTTATATCCTTTATATGGCATTTATGTATGAAATTACACGAAGTAATGTTTTTACACGTGTAGTTTTTAAATTATATTTCAAAGTACCTAAAGAACAATAAACTCTGTAGAAACTAGGTGTGTAAAATATTAAACAGACATCACTGGGAGACTGGCACCTCATTAACGTGGATAACTATGGAGCAACAAAGAAGAAAATAACGCTGATACAAATGAAAAATATTGTTTTCTTTCATGCTAACGTGATGAGAAAATGAAACGTCTATGGAAAGAAAGTTTTTATTCTTATAAAAATACGAAATAGATCAAGTTAGAAAACGCAAGGATAACGAGCTCCAGGAAGCCATCTTTGTTTTCATCGGTTTTAACATAGTACAGATTTCATTTATAATATAAGAGCCATCTTACTTCAACTCTTAGGGTCCCCCGGAGACGAGGGATCTTCTTTGCCGTCACTCGCTTCTACTCTAATTTGCATATCACATGAATATTGTGTATTTGTGTATAATAAGAAAACGACTATAATAAAATGAATTACCGATATTTATTCAGATGCAGTATTAAAGAAAGTTAATAATAAAAGTTATGACATAAGACATCTAAATCAAATAATTTATACAAACATGTTTGTTAATCTAAAGAGTGAAGATCTCGACTTATCATAACAACTACTGATGTCAAACAATCGAAAATATATTCTTTAGTATGTAGTACTATAACTGTTCTATGATATAGCTTAAAATTCTTACCTACAATCAGTTTGCAACACTTACCGACGATTTTTTTTTTATTTAATTATCTGTTTCAAATTTCTTATACATTTTATGACAAAAAAAAACTTCGGTTTGTCCTCTATGCCTATCTGCAACGTAGCATTTAAAATAATATTCGAAACAAATATAGTAACCAAATTAAACGGTATATATAGTACAGAAATCCGGCAGAGACTAGATAGATTGCAAGTAGAAGGCTCGCAATTGAACTCTCGGTCGCATTTCTGTTCCGCTGAAGCTGTTTTGGTCGCCGGGCCAACAGCGGATCTCCTAAGGAGGCCGGGCTAAGCGGCTAGTTATTTTTTATTACGAAGGACCAACGGGAAATCACGTGCAAAATTACTTACCTGACACTCAAAGAACAAAAGGCGTTTTAACTCCGTAACACCAGGTGGTTACGGTGGTTTCGTGTGCGCACAGTGTCCAACAGTTCTTGGTTTTACCAGCACACTTTCACTCGCATGGGATG